>CM070042.1:49653406-49664290 GCA_036250615.1 Ptychadena robeensis | reverse complement strand
GAGGTCCAGCTGGTCGGGTCACCTCTGTATACGGTGTATGCGGTGGAGGTCCGGCTGGTCGTGTCACCTCTGTATGAGGTGGAGGTCCAGCTGGTCGGGTCACCTCTGTATACGGTGTATGCGGTGGAGGTCCGGCCGGTCATGTCACCTCTGTATACAGTGTATGAGGGGGAGACCCGGCCGGTCATGTCACCTCTGTATAAGGTGTATGAGGTGGAGACCCGGCCGGTCATGTCACCTCTGTATACGGTGTATGAGGGGGAGGTCCGGCCGGACGTGTCACCTCTGTATACGGAAAACTTGCCACCATATGCATTTGCACCTCTGTTTATAAACCGGGGGCTATTGGTTTTCTGAATTGGCGTATACAACAAATCTCCTCTGTTAATATTCATGTTTACTGTATATTCTTATGCATAGGCCAACTTTATCAACCCTAAAAATCTCGGCTTTTACTTGAGTTAGGGTTAGTGTCTGGGATCACAGGCATTGTAGCAGCTTCTGTAACGCTCTATGTTTCCGACACCAGCTGCTGTAATGTAATCAAACGCCACACTGCCATCTGGTGGACGGTTACTGGTGTTACTAATGGAAAATAGGTTTCCATTTCATAATAGTAAAGACTTTCTATATGGATATTTATTTTTATGTATTATTATGATATCATTTTCACATTAAAATTGCATTGAAAACCCATCCTATCCTAACAATAACTTTATTGAGGTTGTGGCACTAAAGGCTCCCACACGTGTCCTCATGCTGCTCTCCATCGCTCACAGTCTCGGCCGGGAACCTTTGTGTCGGCCATTAGTTTGAACAGGGGGAATGGTCCCCATTTAAACTTATTTCATTGGCCAGAGATTTACAGACATGTCCGTTCTCTGGCCGACCAAGCTTTGGGGCGATGGGGATTTTGCAGATGGCATACTTGAGTATATACAGTATATTTACTATCTTTTTCTTGCTGTGTCTTTCTCCATCTCCCTCAGTAATTCTTAAGGGCTGCCATACACCCACAGACGGGTGCAGACAGACTAGCTCCGATGAGCTCTGGCATGCAGCGTGGTTACGTCATCACGCTGCATTCCCGGGCTGAGTTAAATCGGCGGGCACCCTTTGTGTGCCGGCCATTACCTTCAATGAAGAAGCCAGTTTTCATTGTAGTTAATGGCATCGGGCAGAGAACATCGGACATGTCCGTTCTCTGGCCGGCCAAGCTGTGTGGTGACAGGGATCTGTCGCCCCATGTGGGCTCACGCCGATTGGCGGCCGATTTTGCCACCGACGGTGCGAGTGCGCACGCCCGTCGGTCAGCGGCAAAGTGGGCCGCTAATTGGTGGGTGTATGCCAGGCTTTAACCCTCTTTTGCATTCTGCCTGTACACCCCTGCATTCACATGGAGGTCTATGGCATGGCCCCCACAAGAGAATTTCGCTGCAGCTTTCTATTATATATTCTTCCTTTGCCAGAAAAATGTCTCTTCTCAAATCTCCTCCACTTTGTGCTCCATTAGCTATTGAATGTATTGCCGATGATTAGTGTAGACAAAAAATTGACCAAGCTTTATGTTCTGTATACAGGTTTTTCATTTTTCTTTACTGGTTTTTATATCCAGTGTCTATGTGTTTTACCCTTAACACTTTTTCCAATCCCAGATGTTAAATATGACCTGTGAAACCCTATAAAGAGACCTGTAAGGATGTATATTTTCAGATTCAATAGTTAACCGTTTCAAATGTTTCTTTGCAGATATCTGAGCAACTGTTGAAAGAGAGAGACAGACAGGCTAAATGGAACAGCATCCCTCTGCTTCTACACAAATTGTATGAAGGCAGTCATCCCAACAGTGACTTCTCCCAATGCCAGGGAATCCTTAAGGTAAGCATCATCCCTCCTAGAGGAAGAGCAATATGCAGATTTTTTTTATGAAACCTGTTAATTATTAGCGGTGCTTAATGTAGGGCTAAGCTGAAAGACAAATTACTACCTGTATGATAGTCGGGAAAAACACATAATTTATTGTTTAGCTGTTGCATTGGTTTTTAAATCACCAGAACTGTGCATTAGAATCGCCTTATCCAGTATGTCCAGTAAGCATGCTTAACCTAACAAAAATCTTAATTGTGAAATACCGAATTTTTCGGACCATGAGACGCACTTTTTCACCGCCAAAATCGGGGCAGGGGGCTGCCTGTGTCTTATGGTCTGAATACGCGACCCCCGCAGGCGCCTTTGCTTCCCGGCAAGGAAATAAGCTGGGGAGCTGTCAGATGAGAGATGCATCCACGACTGGTGTCCAGATCTCCTATCTGAACTGTATTGCTTATGACAGCAGAGCCCAGTGCCCTGCTGGTATAAGCAGTGAAGAGAGAAATAGATGAACTGACTCTGCAGCCGTCGGGCCCCCCCCCCCCTCCTCCCGATCTGTGTGGAGAATGACATGATGTGCTGTGATAGTACTGCTAGTGACATCTACTGGCTGAATTTGATGTTGCATTAACCCAATTAATGTGAACACTTAAGTATAAACGCTGCTCTTAAAACTGGTTGCGCCTTATGGTCCAGTGCGTCTTATAGTATTATGCATGTAATAGTGTTATCAAATATTACATGCTGGTGGGCTGTAAATCACTTAAAACTAGCAAGTAAAATTTTAGGCTTTTTAAATGTTTGTGTTAAATGGTCTTTAAGGTGAGAAGCTGAAGTTGTGTTAAGTCAGAGTAGTCACAGTAACAGTGTTAGATTTTGGGATCATTCACTGATATATAAGTTAAGGAAAGTAATGTTTTGTTGGGACCCCCTCTTGCAAAAAAACAAACTCCCTCTGTTTTCTGTCTCTCTTTCAGGAAATTTCTCCTCTTCTTTCTATGGAAGCGATGGCGATTGTGACAGATGACAAGAAATCTAACCCCGAGTTCCCATATCCCAACACTTACACGTTTGACCTCTTTGGAGGAGTTGATGTAAGTTTACTGGTCTCAATTTTTTTTGTTACATTATTGCCAGATGATTGGGGATACCTGACTATCTTATTTCCAGTATAAGTTTAAGTTCCTTTTTATACCATGATTCCACAATTTGGGATTATAACAGCCTACACGCTCTTCCTGGAAGGTCCCCTATAAGACCTGTGCAGTAGTTTGTGCCTATTCATTACACGGAGCACTTGAGTGGTCACACCAATGTTAAATTGGAGAAACATATTTTCACATACCTGTGTAACTTATCATTTTTATTGTATAAATTAATTTCTTCAATCTTCTTCAAGTGGATGTAAACTGTGAAAGTAAACAACAAATACTTACCTTTCCTGTTTGCTCGCTCCCTCGCCGCCATGTCTGGAGTGTCCTGTGCTCCAGGCAGCAAGATGGAGAAGTGAGGCTTTTCTGGTCTTGCTCCCTCCACCAATCTGGATCTGAATCCGGTGACGCTTTGCCCCTCCAGCATCACCAGATTCAGATGCGGCTGGCTGAGGAGCGAGCCTAAGTCCCCTTGGGGCTGCTACGTCACAGGGGCTGAAGCTTCACTGGATTTAAACACTCTTAACAGGTATGTTTTGGGTTGTTTTTTTTTTTTTTACCTCCAATCTGCCTACAAGTGCCGATAATAGAAAGCAGATGCGGAGATGGTAGGTCTGCTTTAATACACCAACAAGTCCATTCTGCAGCACTGTCCTTACTATTAAATCTGTTTTGTTAGGCAAAGTAAAATGCAGCATAGATGAGATCTAGTGAAGCAAAGTTATTTTTTTTTTTTTTTTTTTTTTTTTTTTTTAACTCCACAGTAATAGTTTAATATGATATATATGATGCTCTCAGTGTACAGGGAACATGTGCTGCAGTCATCAATGAGGCAGTGCAGTATCGTACTTTATCTTTCCCCCTGGCTGTTCCATATCTGTGTAGAGTCTTGCGAGCATTAGACATGTCCAGAAAGATAACCCAATATACATTTGTTTTTTGGGAAACCGATTTGGGCAATAATGTGTTCTGCAGCAGCCAGGGATTTCAATTTTTCCAAAGGGTGCTGGTGACCTGACTGGTGCAACTTATATGTGTACAACAATTTTACTCCAATTGAGAAAGTGCATTTTTAACGCAATTGTTGACATCAAGTTGTTAAATGTAATTCTAAATATTAGATTAAAAGAAGTAAAGCAGAATGAGGTACTAGCAGCACTTCTGAAAGTTGTCACGCAGGAGTGAAAAGCTGAAAGAGGAACAATCACTTTAACAGTTTTCTTTAACTAAATGCAAATCCGTGATCTCTCTTCATTGAGCCTCTCATCTTTTATTGAAGTGGCCTACTGTATTTGGGTCATATATAGGATGGAGATCTCATAAGCATTTTGTTTTCAGTGTTCCCTCTATTTATGCCATGATATGCATTAACATGGATGTCTATGGCCCCCGCCGCCCATTCGGCATCACCGATAATGGCGAAGACTCTGGGGCCGAAGGAATCCATGAGCCTGCAGCCATGCCCGATCCCGGCACAGCTTGTTCTAGGAACAAACTGACCACACTGAGCTCAGGCATAACACCAGGGAGGTTAAACTAATATCTTCCTCCCTTTGTGCTGTTCTTTACAGCAACGTGTTCAGAATATGATTAGGTACGTCGCTGAGGTTTCTTTAGGGCAAATGACTTTGAATTGGGAAATATCTCCAAGTTATGCCGAGAAGTCCTGGCACACGCTCTCATCATTTCTCACCAGGACTATTGCAACATCACCCTCTCTGGTCTTCCACTAACTAGATTGTCACCTCTCCAGTCCATCATTAATGCAGCCACTATTTACTCCTCTAACCTCTCTCCATCTGCTGCTCCTCTCTGCAAATCTCTTAACTGGCTTCCAACTGTCTAGAGAAATAAAGTTCTGTGGTTTGCTTTGATATTACTTCTCCAACCATACCTTATTTACCTTACTTGCCCCCTCTGCTGACCCACTTTTGATATCCGCACTGTTTACCACATTCAAGACTTCTATAGGGCCGCTCCTACTCTGGCATTCTCTTCCTCATCCCATTAGAGTTGGTTCTATATTTAACATCTGCTATCGATTGTATACTTTTGTTCCTCGACCTCTTAAGCTGGTCATACATGAGTCTATTTATGGTTCGATTCCCAATCGATCAACTGCAGTGCTCGTTTGCGGCGATCGCAATTTCACATGTCATTTCACATGTCAATATGTCACCTGTATTGTTGTTACTTTGGATAGGGACCCTGCACCCACAAGTATCAGACAGGAATGGATTCCCCACCTTAGTGCAATCATTGTACGATCGATCAGCAATTTTTGCGGTTGCGTGTTGCAATTGACTATACCTCGATCGCAGGGGATTAAAGCGGCTTATGCCAAGCTTAAGATTGAAATCACGATTGGGCAGGGTTCTCTTCTCCCGTGCCGTAGTCTGTACTGGCTTGTGTCACATTTTAACCCTTATTTGATGTACAGTGCTGCGTAATATGTTGGTGGCTTTACATAAAGATTGCACCAATAAATTCCAATTAAATAAAAAAAAAAAACAGATGCTTATTACTTTTATCTAAATCTTCATTTCAAACCTGGCCTGAGTATATCGGAACATGAAGTTCTCCGATTCCATCAAATCCCCCAGACATGGTGGATTAATACTGACCCTGAGGATTGCACATACGGGCCTGCTTCTACTGAAATGAATATGGGACAGATTGTTAAATGGGGGATTATGTCAGTGATGTTTACACATCTCTATATATCCTTTCCTTCTGATATTGTTTGTTTTGTGTTACAAAGCTTTTGTCCACAGTTGTTGTTTGTTATAAAATAGACAGCATACAGTTTATGTAGCAGTGTATTCAGGGGTGCACATAACTTTTTTAGTGAGCTCCTTAGATGAGTACCAGGAGATGGTGTTTGGTACTCACCCCATATGAAGGGTGGTCTTCCTCACTGTCTTCCTCACTGTCTTCCTCCTGCATGGTAGATTCTGCTGCAGATGGACCTCCCTGTTCCTGATTGATCCTCCGATTAGCTGACTCCATCCACAGGTCAACAACTGGTCAAATGTAACTCTTACAGTACAACCCCATTTGAACCCCCAGATACCTCAGTAGTTCAACCCTAAAATTTTCTAAAGTTAGTAACTTACCCCTGAGACTACCAGCAGTCCATATGTCAACCTTTCATAGTCATAGAGTGAATCACTTTGGATAATCGACCTATGACAGACCAGAAGTGCTGGGCATACAATGTGTTTTATTACTGTTTGGAATGTAATATGAATTGCATTTTTTTAATCATTGGTTCAGGTTGTGAACTATTTTTAATAATTTATTTATAGAATAAACCATTTCAATTGATATTTCGACCCTAACCCAGAGGCTCGCCACCTCTTTTTTGTTGGTGTGGTCTACCAACGTCTTTTTCAAAATTATCTATATCAATTTGGGATGTTGGTAAAATATCATACGCGTAGGCTGTGTGCCCAAACACTACTACTATGCAACTTTCATAGTCCTATTCCAACTGTCAACATTCCAACAGTGCTTTTCTCTTGTCAGATTTGACCCATACATGTGCCTACTGTAAGATCAGATCATACTGTACCCCAGATCCCCAACACCTTTAGAGGACCACTCTTTTATTTTGGATTAGTAATTTATATTCCCAATTTCACACCCCTAACTGCAACCTTTCATAGTTATTAATGTTTCCCTGAGGTTATCCAAGTAACATAAACTCTATACATTAAACAATAAAAACTGAAAGATTTTTGCCAATCTAAAAAAAAATTAACTTTAAGTAGTGTATACATGATAAAGTGAAGTTGTTTGTACAGCTATTTAATGTAGGAGCGATGCTGATTGTGCTGCTGATCTCTCCCCTCTATGGCTGACAACCAGACTCCTTGGGTTCACCTGATGGCTAGGACCGCCTAGACACGGAGCGCCTCCAAGTTGTTAGTATGCATATGAGTTTTGTAAAAATAATACAGGTACGCAGAGCTAGGTTTTGGCCCCTTTTGAAGACCAGGGTTCCACTTATGTGCACCCCTGATTATAATATAAGTTGTCACGATTTTGCAGTAAACATTGTTTTCTAGTTATATAAACACAATTTGCTGCACTTGGTGAAGAAGAGGATGTGGGCTGCCTGTAGGAAGTGCCTTGTTTTTGTGTTGGCAGTAATTATTATTCTCCGTAAAGATAATGAATAATGAAAGTAATGACTTCATATGTGATCACTTCACTTGTTAAAGTAACATTGTTTTTAGGACCCCCATACCGTACCAGCAGATGGAAAATCAGTTATTCGGGTTTATTTCTTTGATAACGTGAAATGTGTGACACTGTTTGTCCCCCATCCAGGTCTGTTGATAAGATTGCAGTGCATGCTGATGCGGTGCTGTAGACAGACCAGCGGAAATGTTTAGAATATTTTTCTATATTTGGGTTTAGGAATAGTTCATCTGATGATATGGTCTGTGTGGGCCAGGAAATATAATATATATTATATATATTTTTTCTTGTTTTCTCTCTACAGCTTCTGGTAGAGATCCTCATGAGACCGAGCCTGTTCCCCCAGAGGAAGAAACATAAGAGTAAGTGACATTTCTACTTCCCATTCTTTATTTGCAGGAACGATTCGTCACCAGCATCAGTTAAACGTTGCATAGGGATACACAATCTGGAGAGATGTTTTAACCTCCCTAGCGCACTGCCCAATTCGCGACGTTTATAGCGGCATGATATGGGCAATCGAGGCAGTGTACAAAGTACACTGCCAGTCACTCGCTCTCTCCCTCCGGGGCTCTTTACGCAGCCGGTGTCATTATTGACACCAGCTGCGCGAGTGGGAAAGCTGGCGCCCTGGATGCGATTGGGGCGGTGCCAAAACCCCGGAAATGCTGCAGCGATTAAGTCAATCACTGCAGCTTTCCAGGGAGGCATCGGGTCTACTCGCTGCCGGCTTCCCCTGCGGTTGAGACGAGCCTGAACAGCGGACGAGCTGGGCTCGTCTCAACCGCTAGGGAGGTTAAACTAAAACTACAAAAAAACTCACATACATGAAATAGACACATTACTTACCTGTCAGCAGTTCAGATCCTGGAAATCTGCTGTACAAAAACAAATAAAACTTGCTTACCTTCCTGTTTCTACTGATGGTGGCAGCATGTTGATTAAGGGCAAGAAAAGCCACTTCCGGATTGATTCTTCTCCAGGCAGCTGACGCCAATCCGCCACTCCCTCGGCTGGATCCATCTAGCTGTGGCTGAGTGAAGAGAGGCTTCTCTCTCCCCTCTTCACCAAGTCTCACAGATGTGATGCTGACGTCACATCTGTGAGACTGAGACACGGGCTTATGAGAGAGAATTCCCAGTAACCCCTGCAGCTTGTTACGTCTTGCCTAGGCAAAATGTAACACAGTGTGGGGGGCTGTCTCTAAAAAGGCACCCCTCCTGCTGTCAGAAATAGTTTGGGTTTTTTTTTTTAGTCGGGGATCTCTGCAGTATCAGCTGAGCTGTAGCCGATACTGTAGAGTGACCTAACATTGCACAGGCGAGCAAATGTTTTTAGCCCATGGCAGATCTGCTAGATCTACCTTTTCAGCAGCCCCCTACCAGCTGTCTTTACTTTCCCCTCCATTCTTCCACTCTGGGAACTAAAGGCCCCCATACACATAGCGAGCCGCAGATGATTTTTTTGCCAACCGATGTGTGTGCACACTCGTGGCTGTCGGTTGGCGGCACAATCGGCCGCGGGTGCCCACACAAAGGTCGTTCAGTTAGAGAACGGACATGTCCGTAAATCTCTGGCCGATGCCATTAGTTTGAATGGGGACCGGCGTCCCTGTCTAAACTAACGGCCGGCACACAAAGGGTGCGCACAGATACGCTGAACGACAGGGTGCAGCATGATGACGTCATCATGTTGATCTCCGTCGCTCATCTGTCGGCCCGCACTCACGTGTGTGGGGACCTTAAGAGTTCGAATTGCTCAGCAGTTCGTTCCAGCATCATGGGGAGCACCCACTGCCTGGAGTATACTGGCATCTGTAGTTCTCTATTCCCAGAAAGGATGGAGGGGCAGTAAATGCAGCTAGTAGGCAGAGCTGGAGAGAGGGGGGGGGGGGGGTTACCAGGATTGGGTGAAGGCAAGTATACAAACTGGTAAAACCAGGATGGGGCCATACATGGACTACACACATGTGTTCCCATACTGGTGTGTACTGTGTTTGTGTGGTCCAGGCGTGTCAAACTCCAGGGCCAAAAATTGCCTGCAGTGTTAAAAATGTTTTAAATAAATGTTAAGTTCGGCCCACGACTTTTGGCTCGCTGTGTATTTGAGTTTTACACATGTAGAACATCCTGAAAATTGCTTCTTTTTTCTTTTTAAAGAAAAATAAATTGTATATATTTATTTATTTTATCTAGTCATCGAGTCTAAAACTTGAAACATTGTCTTTTTAGTTAGTGATGACCTTATCAAGGACTGCCTGAGCATCCTGTACAACACCTGTATTTGTGTAAGTACTTTTCCAGTTATTACCGTGCTATTTACAGTGTTATTTTGTCCGCGCATGCAGTGTGCGATGGGCTGTTAAATCATTGTTTGATATTTGGTTTTGCATTTTTAAAGGATATAAAAGTGGGTTGGGAACTCCAGAAATACCAGAGCTGGAAAGGATGTATGTTTTCATTAGAATATGGAAACACTAAATACTTGTTGGTTAACTGCAGTGATAGGCAACTGAGTTGATATGGAGGGCCACAAGTGCGGCCCTCGGCATCACTAAAGGGCCGCACATAACATTTTCAATCTATACTGACTTGTATAAGCATTTTCTAATGAAGAAATGACAGCAGGCTGAGCTAGAAGACATTATTTTTTAATTTTTGAATAACAAAACTTGTTTTTAATGATGATACTTCAAGCATAAGGCATCACTGTAGTGTGGTAATGCCCATTTTGTGTCCTATACATCGTCAAAGGTTATGTGCCTCATAGATCTCCTCTATATCTATGGGGCACATTGATTCAAAGGTTATGTGCCCCTATTCTGAGGTTATGTGCCACATACAAGATTCCCCCGTTTGTTGGTGGAATAGTGGAAGCATAGGCACTCATCTTCATTGAACGAGATATTCTTAGAGCAGGAAGCATAGGAGAGGTGGGGTTTACTGTATGGGCCCAGATGCTGAACTTCCAGAAGTTTTCTGGTTTTTTTCCAGGCAGCAATGACTGTCATCGTTAGCAGGTCACAATGTTCATCATCAGCATTTCTTTGTTCTTAGTAACTCAATTATCTACTTAATAGTGGCCACACCGGTGAGGTGGATTTGGGTGTGCTGTTGCGTAATAAGCTTGTGTTAAATGTTTCTGCAGCATTGTATCTGCTGGTAGTCAGACATTGAATAATTGTGGTCTGTACAGTTGTGTTCAAAATTATTCAACCCCCACTGAAATTGAGTGTTTTGGCCATTTTGACATTGATTTTCGATAATTTCAGTCATCTTGTTTACAATGAAATGAAAGAGGCGCTTGTAAGTCAGACAAACATAACATAACATTAATAATGAAATAACCACAAATGTCTTTTCTGTGCTCACATCATTATCAGTTTTATTCAACCCCCAAGTGACATCCATTCTTAGTACGTAGTACAACATCCTTTTCTGGTTATAACAGCTTCTTGCAGCGATCTACGGGTATCTTAGCCCATTCTTCATGGAAAAAAGCCTCCAGTTCAGTCACATTCTTAGGCTTGCGCGCTGCAACTGCTTTCTTCAAGTCCCACCAGAGGTTCTCAATCGGATTGAAGTCTGGTGACTCCAACATGTTCCAGTCTTTAATCTGCAACCATGCTCTAGTGGACTTGGAGGTATGCTTGGGATCA
>CM070042.1:49626347-49637202 GCA_036250615.1 Ptychadena robeensis | reverse complement strand
AATTGTTCTTTTAAGGAAAGGGTATTGTACAGAATTTGGATTAAATCAAACTAGTCACGGATCTGAGAGTGTATATGGTACTTTACTCCCTAAAGTCTGGGACATGTGATACGCTCTCCATCAGGTATTACCAATTTATTGATGATCAGTATACTCTGTATATTGTCAGCATTACGCTCATGGCTCCAGCCCATGACGCAGATATCCCACAGCGTGTTGGGGGCACCACTACTTTGTCTATTGGCACGTAGACTTTTAATCTGGTTTGGGTGTGAGGTTTTTAGAGGATCAATCAATAAATTATGCACAGGATAGCTTGAGGACAAAATAGAGTATATACTGGGGGCGGGGGGGGGGCTGCAGAAGCACAAAACCTGCTGTATTCCTGTCATTTTTAACTATTCACTCTCGGGGGATAAGCTATCATCATGAAGTGTGAGACTCCCTGTAATGCTGTAGTGGTTCCCAAACTTTCCCTGCAGGGCCCCCCTTTTCTATTTAGAAACATTATTGAGCCCCCTCCTCCCTATTCCAAAACAGGTTAGGAGTGAGGGCCTGGGGCGTTAGGGAACCACTGGTGTAATGCATAGTAATCATCATCTTGTTATCGGTCGTTGTACTCTATGCAGGAGGATGTGATATTGGTGAACCGATAAAATCCACCGACCAGCACAGGATGACCGTCCTCACTACCAGCATGTCCTAGGGAAGTCTTTTCTGTTATTTGTATCCCGTCTTCTATCCAAAGACCTTGTGGCTCTTGAATGTCAGAAGTAGCTTCATAGGCGCTTCATGGCCCGTTTTAATCTGGTTCTATTCCACCTTCTGTTTGGTATTGATGGAGAAGTCTAGATTGTGCAGGGTTGCCCCTTAGCTCCTCTTTGTCTCATTTTATATATCAGAAATGTTATGTAGAATCCACTTGTGTGTGTTTCAGATTCTACTATTCGCCCCCCTGTAAGGAGAATGTAAAATCCACTAGTGTGTTTCAGGTTCTACTATGTGTCATACCAACCCCCTCATGAAAGTTATTGAGGATTCTTTTGGAAGCTCCATTCGGAGTCAATAACAGATCTTCGTTCTGACCAACTCATAGTCCTGCTTCTTGGTTTCGGATTCCGTGTGTGTTATTTTATCTTTAATCCCTATCAATCCCTAAGGTTACTTAGTGTGTGTGTGTGTGTGTGTCACAATTTAGTGTGTTGTGAGTTCCTATCCCTGGGAAATGTGTGGTCTGACCTTCATTAGCTGACACCCCGAGGTCACAATCGTAGCAATAGGGATAATAATAGGGAGGATTCACATGAGCGTGTTCCATACTTCTGATGCGTTTCTGAGCGTTCTACGCTTATCGGGCGCACCGGTGTGGATGCTCCTTTATGCCAAGTATCCACTGCTGCTTCTTTCCCCGCGGCGGTGGACAGTTCCTATTTTAATGAATGGGACAGTGTCCACTCCGCATTCAAAAAGCGACGCGTAAAGATTAATGGACGTGTCTGCAAGCCGCGTCCTGAACAACATCGGCCGTGGCTTTTGTGCATTTATTAATCTATGTTCCCAAATATGCGATTAATCGCCTTGTGCTCGGTAATGGCTATTGATCACAGCCATTCAGTTGAATGGGCTTGTCCCCACTCAACTGATGGCCACAATTGCGTGCGATCAGAATCGCAGCGCCCCAATGTGGTGAATGTGGACGGTCATGTCTCTCCCTGTGACGGTGAAAGACTGATGGCTTCCCATGGACGAGATGCCGCAAGTCATTTGGATTTGAATGCACGGGCCGCTTATAGATTTGCACATGGAATTTATTGTTGAGCACCCCGTTGCAGTGAGGAGGTTGTGTGTTACCATTTCATTTTCTGTCATCCCAGATGAGTAGTTACCGGATCCATGAGGAATTCCGGATTCCTTCCGTCTAGTCTCTGGCGGAGGAGGGCGGGCAATATCGGGATATTATAATAGTTATGGGGTCGTTCACACAGGCGTCTCCAGAGCCAGAAGGACGCGGCATTCGCTGTCTTCCAGCTGCGTTTCGCTCTGATATGTTAGACCCCCATACACCTTTTAGATCTGTCAGATTTCCTTTAGATCTCCTTTAGTTTTACCAAAGCCATGTAATATGAGGGACATTCTAACCTATCAAGTCTACCTGTGTTCAATCACAAAGGACCCGGCACTACATAGTTGTTGGTAGATCTAAAGGATATCTCAGAGAGACATCGGAAGGTGTATGGCCGGCTTTAAGCATCGTTCTTCTATCCGAACGCGAGCGTGTGTTATGCGGGATGCTGCTAGGAAAGAGCACATAAGAACGCTGCCTGTCCATGTGCTTTGAGTGGAGGTTTTGTGGTATCTTTAATCTGCCTTATGACTTGTATAAAAACGTTAACGGTACCGGTGTTCTGAGCCGCCGGAGGGCAACTGCGTCTCTTGCACCGAACTCCACGACAGCCGACCCCACTGGTGATGCAGCAGCTTGTTGCAGAGCACCAGAGTCGGCGGCACAGCAAGCGGTCCATGTGAGAAGCGTCCGGTAGATTCCTGGTCATTCATCCCCATTCCAGCTTCCGCCAGAAGCTTCTCACATCTCAATGCTTCATTCGCAATTCTTTTTTAATCTCCTATACGTTGTCGTTTAGCCAATAAGCAGGCGCAATGCGGTCCCCGTCACAGCAATGGTTTATTCCTAAAAGTCACTTCTGAATTCATGACCCGGGTGCAGTCCTAAAGTGCGCACACGCGCGAAGCAGTGTGTTTTTTTTAAATTAATATTCGCCTTTGTTATGATCTTTTTTAACCGTCTTTTATCAGCGCAGTCCGTTTCCGATGTCTCGAGTCTGATTGGACGGCTGTGCTTTTTAGCATTCAAGATCATGGTGGAGTCAGTTGTTGCCAAAATAAAGCGTTTCCTCCCCTCTATGGTTAGTGATCTTCCGTCTATTCACTGTAAGGAGTCTCCCCCCTGTCGCTGCACGGTGGTCTCAGAAGCCGGTCCCCCTATGGTTATGGGGACCCGATTCCCCGCTCCTTGTTTTATTGACTTCCTGACTACAAATTCTTTCACATTTCATCCCCTCGATCCGGTGTTTACGTTGAATTTTTATTATATATATTTTTTTTCTTTGATCCCCCAGGAATATTTTGGTTTGTTTGATATATAAATATATATATAGAGATGACTTGTGTCTTAGGACTGATGTAAATAAAGAGTTGCTTCTAATTTAAAACATGGACTTTGTGTGATGGATCCCAGAAAACATCCACTTTTGGTTTTGATTTTGCATTGACTATATTCACTTTCATTGTTGGGGGTGGGGGGTACGGTCACCCAAACAATGTAACGGGATGTCTAATGATGTCATAGCACATGAAAGAAATGGGGAATCGAATGAGTGGGCTTGTTCTGGCCTCCTGGTGTGAAGAAGGATTTTTCATCTTTCTAATAGATTTCCTCTCACTTCCTGTTGCCTCTGTGTCTCAATGGACAGACTTCCTGTCATGCCTTGTACAAACTGCATCAAAAGTTTATGGTTTACCTATTCCCTGCTGTTCAAAACGGAAACGTTTTTGTGTTTTAACATTAATTTGTGGTGAAATAACGGTCTTTTACTTTTGCGGAACAAATGTCTATTTAAAAAGAACAAAAATGTATAAATAGATGTAAGTCAGCAGCGACCACACAGCAGGTATAGTTGGCAATGGGTTGCAGCCCAAAAAAGGCTCCTGTTGATCCTACTGAGCCCTGAGGGCTATGTTTCCATTATACGTCGGGACCCCCTTTGCTAAGCGTATTGCTTGGTGGGGATCCCGACATAGCAGATAGACTTACCTGCTCGGTCTTCACTTCCCCTCTCCGATGTAAGGTTGAACATAGTCGAGTACGTTGAGCCTCTGCATCGGCGGATGTGTAAACAGAGTGTCTGCCGGCAGGCAATATCTATGTGCTTCGTCGGGACCCCCCGCCAAGCAATGTATAATGGAAACAAGCAATAAGTGTGACTCTTCAGTATGGAGAGATCTCCCTGCTTGCATCCCTACAGCACCCATAACCAGGAAGTGACCCCATCCTGGCAGCAACACCACTGAAGTGACACCCATACGGCAACTCCTCTCCCTGTTGGAGATCACTACGCCTTGCCAAGCCTGCATCAGACCTCCATTATTGTGAGTATTATACTTTTTCCTATACCACTAATAACTCCATTTTGTTGTGTACCTCGTGTCCTTGTACAAAGCAGACTTTTAAGATATATGGGAGTAAGTGAAGTGGCCAGATGGGTACTGCTGGTGAGGCACTGCAGAGGGAATGGATATATTGATAGATATTGATGATTTTAAACATTGGCCGGGGCTAGTTTATATTTAAAGTATATTAGAACTTTGTCTACATTTGATTTGTATGTTTAGCGGAGAGGTGCGGTATGATCAGTCAGTCTGTTATACTATATACCAGTGATGGAGAACCTTTTAGAGACCCAAACTGGAACCCAAACCCCACAGATTTATATCACAATGCTGACTTGGCAATATAACCTGAATTACACACACAAATCCTCGGGGTTATAACTTGGGGTTCAGTTGTCATTCACGGGGGATCAGTGCAGTTACAAGCTTCCTGTAAATCCTAGGCTGCTGCAGGACTACAGATCCCAGCATGCATACAGTCTTCTGTTAGTGTCCCATAGCATTCTGATGACAGAGCATAAAAAGGCAAATACCCAACTTGCTGTGTAATAAAACTACCGCTGCAAGCATTACATTCTGCCAGTTGCTAAAGAACTACACTACCCAGCATGCCCTGCTGCCTTTTCTAGCTGTTATAAAACTACAACTTCTAACCTGTGAGAATTCTTCAGCCTTCTTTTATTATTCTGTCTTCTACTCACACACATTACACACACTCTCTCTTAAGCCCCCCATACTCCTTAAGATCGATCCTTACAATCTCCATTAGATCTACCAACAATTGTGTAGTAAAGTGACCTCCCTGATAGAATACATAGTGATTGGAAGGATTAGAAAGGTCCTCATACTACATGGTTTTGGTAGAACAAAAGTTGGTTGTACATAAATTGTATGAAAAGATTGTAAGGTGTATGGGGGCCTTAACACATTGCATACACACACACACACACACCACACACCCTTTTCTCGGTTTACTACTTGTCCCTCCCCAGGCTTCTGATTGGCTGGCAGTGCTAGTGACTCTCCATCAGTGGTAGGTTTGGCCTTCACTAGCCATACACACTTATGTTCTAATGATCTTCCATTTGATATTCTTGTGCAATTTAATATTAACTGTGTAACGTCTCTCGATTGGTACTACTACGCAGTGTAATTGATGCAAAACTTACTCAACATCCTGAGTGTTTCTTTCATGGTATCACGCTCACCTTTATCTTCATAAAGCAAGGTACAGACGGCTCGATATTGCAGCCGTCCAATGTTCCCTGCAGCAGCGTGGTGACATCGGAGGAGCTGGGGAGACAGCTCTACTGGTCATGTCCGATATGGCTGTTTTCGAGTGGGATTGATTGGTCCCGCTCAAAAACAGCGATGGCTGCATATGATATGGGCCAGATAGGTGGCCGTGAGCGCACACAGCGCTTGAAGCAACCATCTATGCATCTTTGTACCCTGCTTAACTGGAACCGAATTGAAGGAATCGGTTTTGCATCTATTACACCGCGTGATAGTGAGATTGGTTGACATTAGACTGACATTTTAAATTGCGCAAATCAAATCCAAAATCGATCAACTAAAAGTTGAGGCTAGCTTGTGTATTTCAGGTGGATTTATTCCTGATTTAGCTCGTCGTCTTTGTTCTGGTTAAAACACAAAAACTTGTTCTGGTCTAATCACAGCCCAAGGTACAGGAGTGTGCGAGCCTGGGAAAGGTCAGCACTCCTCTCCTAGCAGGGAGTCTCTTTATACCAACAATACCGTATGTACCGGAGTATAAGCCAACACGGATATAAGCAGAGGAACCTAATATTATCCACAAAAAAACTCATTGACTTGAGTATAAGCCTAGAGTGGGAAATCTGATGGAGTTTTCAAAATGTAATTCTACCATTTGCAGTAAAAAAAGAACAAATATTCCACTAGATGGCGGTGTGGCGCTGTTTGTTTACATATCACCAGGCGATCTTGGGAATGTCGCAGATAGAATACAGAATGACTGACGAGGCTGCCGGCGCCTGCAGAGAGACCAGCAAACACCCAGACAGGTAAGAGGGGTCCTGACTCCAGTATAAGCCGAGGGGGCTTTTTCAGCACATTTCTTGTTCTGAAAAACTCAGCTTATATTAAAGTATATACCGTAATTGTTTTTATCATGGTTTTGTGATTGTAAAACAAATTTGGTAATTATGGGATCACCATGTGCGTCACTATGAGGATATAACACACAACACCAATTGTGTCTGAATAGATTTTATTACACTTCAGGGAGGGGGAGGGGGGCGCAGACTGTGTGTAGATGTGGTCCAGCTGTTGCAGCTGTCCATGGAGGATTGGTGGTGTCTCATCTTCTCATTCTTCAAACTACCAGGAGAGACAAAACACGTCATCATTGTACAGTACATACGTCCTCATTATCTATTCATATAATACTGGTAAATCATTGGCTGGAACATTTCTGCTATTTTCGATTCACAGTGGATATCACATTTAAATAGCATTTATACCTAAAGCCCCCCATACACCTTTTAGATCTTACAACACCTATGTAGTGCCGGGTCCTCTCTGACAGAATACATAGTGATTGGAAGGTATATATCACTGCTATGTAGTGCCAGGTCCTCCCTGATAGAATACATAGTGATTGGAAGGTTTAGAATGGTCCTCATATTACATGGTTTTGGTAGAAGAAAAGTTGATTACAGAATTTATATTGTAAGGTGTATGGGGGGCTTAAGACGTTGTCCTGTTGCTGATCCTCACCCACCCTGTTACATATCTGTATAGGTATGTTGGACAGTATGGGGTATGTAGGCACAATAAATATATCATGAGTGTAACCTCACCATAGCGGTCAACAACTACACTGGGCCGCAAGGATAAATTTACCCCACTTGGAAGTGTGGGATACATACACCCGCTCAGCCATGCTGTAAGTGTCCGTATAACCTACCTGATGGGAGTCCTGGAGTCTGTGCTTCACGGTGTAAATACTCCCCTGAAAGAGGAAAGGACACGATCAGATTCAGTTAGGGATCAGACAGGCAGTGACAGTGCGGTCAGGAAGGGGTCAGCATCTCCTGCTTGTAAAAATAAATCCATGCGAATTGTATGGTTATGGGTGAGCAGGGGCCACCTACCTATTTTTTTGTACAGTGTGAGGGAAGTTTTTTTAGGACGGTGTGATAATGGAGATACCTTTGCACAGGGACAGGTAGCAATAATCATGTGACGGAGCAGAGTCAGCCATGTGACCTGCCACGTGGGCTGATGTATAGGAAATGTACGGTGGGCAGGCGAGTTTCTGCGATGTCATTGGTGTATCTTATTAATTAAACAATGACCGAGAACAAGTTCAGGAAAGTTAAGGATGACGTCATGGGCTGTATACAGTCTTTGTCACTGACTAAAAGCCCAATATAAATTGTGTAGAAGTTCATGGCCCGCTAATGGGATGTCATACCTTCACGAGACCACATAATGGGAGCTGGGATTATATCTGCAGACTGGAATGGTAGACGTGTAAGGGGGGGGGGCGGCAGGGGGGCTGAATTTTTGGAATGAAAAACAACTTAAATTAACAATACACACAGACCCCTTTACCACCTCTCTAGTCCGTGCGCGCAGTTTATTGACTTGCGCCTCTGCGACGTCGGCACGCTCCTCTGCATCGTCAAGTTCGTGTTGGACTTTTCTATACTTAACAAGGCTTGAGTTGGCCTGAGTCTCCTGCAATGGAGAAAGAACATAGTGTGAGAGAGCCGGGCGGGGAAGAAGCCAGCAGTCACTATCATAGGGTGGGCTGTACATAGGAAACCTGGACTGCCTTTCACACCTCAGTTGTGTAAGTGCGCAATGTAGAGTGCAAAAGCATTGCAGCACGTGTTTTCTGACACAGAGCGCGAAGCAATAGATGCGTTGGTCTAAACACATTCTAGCAGTGCAGCTAGTGTGAAAGAGCCCTTACGTTACCAATATGACAATGTTCATGTAGTGTGAAAGAGCTCTTACAGTTGCCATTATACTTGTAACGTGATGTATTCACCACACATGAACAGAGCTGTTATGTTTAAAAAGTGTTGCAGAAGCAGAATCTTTATTTCCAGCAGATAAACGTTAGCTGAAGCCGCTGTCCATGACCTTCCTGCAGTGAAGTGACTGTGGAGCATACGATGAGGTAGGTCAGGTGTAAGTAATGGATGGCTCACTGTCTGAGCCGCCCTCTTTGGTTTATCAGAATGTTTTTATTGGATCTGACTAGCAATTTCAAGAAATAAATGACCCCCACAGATGTGAGCATGTGATCACTTACAGCCTCCTCTGACTGGCGCTTGTAGCTCTTGACTTTCATCTGCAGTTTGTCTATCAGGTCCTGCATCCGCGCCAGGTTCTTCCGGTCCTCTTCAGTCTGCAATACGGACAGGAAATGACCCCATTATGTAAGTATTCGGCTAAGGAGTCACATTTCTTGCACCCATGACCCGCCTCCTTCTTAGGACCCCCGGCAGTGGTTTAGTTTACCTGATAGGTGAGCTCCTTTATCCTCCTCTCGTACTTTCTAATTCCTTTCTGGGTTTCAGCATTCTTCTTCTGCTCGATCTCCAGTTCTCCTTCCAGCTCTCTGACCTGTGATTATATCAGAAGTTATGTGAAGACAAATCCCAACAACCGTACTTTTGGACTAAAGGACGCACCCAGTCTTTAAAGCAGGAAAAAATTTCAGCCACAAGATGCCCCCAGTGAGCACCGGCTACTTTCACACATAGGGGGTGAGAAAGTATCTCAAGGGTCCATTGTAAATGGTGTGTGGAGAATAATATGGTAATCAGGTATTATTATTGCTACCACTCTGTGCTGAGGATAACAGAAGCTGCACTCGCAGTCCTGCATTGTAACTGTGGGCTTCAGTATACAACCCACAGCAGAGTATAAGAAGTACAGCATCCACTCCCCAAATTGGCCAAAAATCTCTCTTCTGGGGTCTCAACCCCCTACTCTGCCCACTAAGCTCTGCGTCTTGTGGTCCGAAAAATATGGGTAATTTTAAAACCCTTTTTCACCCCCAAAATTGGGGGGGGGGGTGCCTGTGTCTTATGGTCTGAATGTGCGCCTTGGTTTCCCGCCAGCTCTTGCGGCACGAAGATTAGCTGGAGGAGCTGTCAGTTGAGAGATGCTGACCGGTGTCTGGCTCTCCCATCTGTATTTTATAATTGTATAATTGCCTATGCCAGCAGAGCCCTGCTGGATTAGGCAATGAAGCGAGAGATAGATGAGCTGCCATCTATTCCTCTCTCCGTGTCCATGGAAACTGCAATCACTCTGCAGCTCCCACGGACACAGTAACAGCCGGAGAGGAGAGTGGGAGAAGAGGGGGGCTGCACAGTCTCCTAATCAGTGCTGAGTGTACTGCTGCTAGTGACACCTTCTGGCTGAATTGAATATTGCATTCATTGAATTCATTACATTAACCCAATTGATATGAAAACGTATTAAATCTTTTTTTTCTGGTTTTCCTGCCCTTAAAACTGGGTGCGTCTTATGGTCTGAAAAATACATACCTGTGTGGAGTGGACAGATTTAATATTTCATATGTACACATGTTGTGTGAACACCAAAGTAACAGAAATGATGGAAATAAAGAGGTAAGTAGTAACTAACCTTTGCTTCCAGCTTCTGTATTTGCTTCTTCCCTCCTTTCAAGGCGATTTGTTCAGCCTCGTCGAGACGCATTTGTAAGTCTTTGATGGTCTGCTCCATGTTCTTCTTCATCCTCTCTAGGTGGGCGCTGGTGTCCTGCTCCTTCTTCAGCTCCTCCGCCATCATGGCAGCCTGGGCAGGGGACATGAACAATACACTCTAACCAATGTTTGGCTCTTATTCATGGACATATCAGAGGTGTCAGACCTTCGTACGTCACATAAGGCCAGGATGCCAGCGCTCCTTTATTCAGTAAAGTGTTCACATTAGAGTAAAGCTAGCCATACATGTGTCGACTCGTGAGTGATCGATCGCCCATCCGATCGATTCCGGTGAAGTCACAGGTGTCGATCGATCGCCCAATCAAGTCTGTGCCTACTACCTTAGGCCACCGATTCCTGGACGATTCTGTTACCAGTCGATCGATTCACAAATGTCAACTCCCCTTGATGTGTGCTCAATCGATCAGAAAAGACCAACAGGTTGGTTCTCTGGCCGATCCGATTTGGGGGCCATGTGGATTGGGCGGGGTCGATCGGTCAAGGTGGGCTGCACTCAATTCCTCGTTGATCGATCAGCGTGCACGCGCCTGGTGATCGATCGGCCAGGAATCGTGTGGGAAAACGCCCCGTGTATGGCTACCTTTACATTCGGTATTTCATTTTTTAGGGTCCCCATACACCTTTAGATTTCTCTGTCAGATTTCCTTTAGATCTACTTTTGTTTTACTAAAACCATGTAATATGAGGGACTTTCTAAACCATCAAGTCTACCTGTGTTTTATTGCAGAGGACCCGGCTCTAAATAGTTGTTGGAAGATCTAAAGGATATCTGACAGAGAGATCTAAAGGTGTGTGGCCAGCTTTAGTGATATTCCTAATTGGCTGACTGAATGTATTTAACTAGTGACTAGAAGAAACTTTTCCCCAATGTCAATGGAAAATGTGTCTTAAGCCCCCCCCCCCCCATACAC
>CM070042.1:49594578-49608035 GCA_036250615.1 Ptychadena robeensis | reverse complement strand
ACACGCTCTCATCATCTCACGTCTGGACTACTGCAACATCATCCTCTCTGGTCTCCCTCTGACTAAACTGTCACCTTTTCAGACCATCAGGAATGGTGCTGCTAGACTCATTTACTCCTCTAACCGCTCCTCGTCTGCTGCTCCTCTCTGCAAATCTCTACACTGGCTTCCAACTTTCCAGAGAATCAAATCAAAAGTTCTGTGCCTTGCTTTTATATCACTTCACACCTCCTGTCCTACTTACATTTCCAACCTGGTACACAAACACACCCCTAACCGCCCCCTCTGCTCCTCCAGTGACCTACTAATGACATCCCCGCTCATAACCTCATCACATGCACGGCTTCAAGACTTCTCTAGGGCCGCTCCTACTCTCTGGAACTCACTCCCTCACCCCATCAGACTTGTTCCTACTCTTGGCACTTTTCAGTCTGGCCTACCCATCTTCTCATTCCTAACATCACAACCATGACAGTCCAACCCCCCCCTCCCCACCTCTTGTATACTCTGTTCTCCAACCTATTAGCATGTAAGCACGATCGGGCCAGGTCCTCTACTCCTCCTGTGTCATAACCTGTTCCTGTGTGTACTATCCTGTGTTGTATATCCACTCTAAAGTATTGCACAGCGCTGCGTAATATGTTGGCGCTATATAAATAAATGATAATAATAAAGTTAGGCCAAGTTTGATGGATGTTGAAGAATGAAACTACCTGACGGCTTAGTATTCCTCTCAGGAACAGTGAAAAAGTGAAGTCTCAGGGGTCAACATGAGGGCTCCCAACTTTCTCTGATGGATATTATGAAAAGTGTAACATAAGGAGGTATTACGGTACATACAAGCACACTGAAAACTGCTAGGAACAGATTGGGCATTGTGATGAATAGTTTTGACTATAGGAGTAACAGAGACGAGAAGAAACAGGGGCTGAGCTTTAACCTCCTTGGCGATATGCCCGAAGCCAGTTCGGGCAGTTTAATCGTGAATCAAACTGCACCCGTGCCAGGATCGGGCACAAACGATGCCTCTCCGTGTGCCTGTGGTTCTTCTACAGCTGATGCTTTGCATCGGGACCCCCGGACCCCATGCAAAACAACGGACATCGCTTGAACATGGCTGCATATGACATGGGCCAGATAGATGTCCGTGAGCGCGCATGGCGCTCAAAGCGGCAATCGATCTGGCCCATATCTACACATGTGTACCCAGCTTTATACACATGTTTACCCAGCTTTATTGTTGGCCTATTATGGCAAATTAATCCTTGTAGACATGCACCTTTGTAATTGGCTTATTGTTAGATGGACTTTGATGGGAAAATACAAAAAAGGGATTAGACTCCCAGAAAAAGTTCTATAAGAAAGAAGGACGTCTAACTCTTAAAGTGCCTTTTTGTCTCACAACTACTGACTTCCTTATTAAAGTCACTGTACAGAACCCAGTGACAACGACTTACAGCTTGGAGTTGAAGGCCTAGGTCATTCTTCTCTTGGACCAGAGTGACCTGCTTCTCTTCCAGATCTTTCCTCTTGGCTTCAGACTTTTCCAAAGCTTCTTTGAGCCTCAGGAATTCCTCTTTCATGTTGGCCATCTCCTTCTCTGTCTGGGCCGACTTCAGAAGTGGTTTAATCTTGAAGAAGAGTTTCATCCATGACCAGTTCTTGACGGCATTGAAGGCTCTTATGTTCCACTGGATTACCAACAATGCATCCCTAAAAAAATAGATACAGAGTTCTACGTTCAGACCTGGCAGCATGTGGAAGCATTAGGATGTCTGTGGTATAGAAATTAATATTTTATCTAACATCTTCTATATCAGTGGTGGGCAACTGTGTTGGAGGGCCACAAATGTGGCACTTTAGTGATGCCGAGGGCCACACTTGTGGACCTTCATATCAACATTTATAATCTATACTGACTATCAGAATTTTATAATGAATAAATGACAGCAGGCTGCGCTAGAAGACATTATTTTTGATTTTGAAATAACAAAATGTGTTATTTAAGGGAACACTGTAGTGTGGCAATGCACATTTTGTGTCATATATATCATCAAAGGTCATGTGCTTCATAGATATAATTAAAGCCTTTGAGGAGATCTATGGGGCACATAACCTCTGATTCAAATGTTATGTGCCCCTATTCTTTTCCTCTCCTCCTCTTCCTGCTGTAAGAAGATCAAAAGGGATCAGTGGACAGGTGAGTTCTTATGCTGTATGCATTAACAGGTTTCAGGGGCGGCAAGTGGAGGACTGAGGAGGCTCGCTAAAGAACACCCAAAGGGCCGCAGGTTGGACACCTGGGTTCTTTATGGTTCGCTTGGAAGATGTAATGCTGTATGTACCTTCTTGCAATGATCTTGTGGTACTCTATTCTCATGAGTCGTCCACGGCTCCTGGCTTGCAACATGGTGATGATCTTGGCCAAACGCTCATCTCTCATTTCTTCCAGCTGACCTAGCAGACCAGCTTTGAAAAACACCTAGGAAAAGGTCATGATGGCACATAAATGTAACATTTAAATAACAGTTAAAAAATAACCCAAAATGTAGGCACAGTATGGATTTTTTTTTTAAATAAACTTAGTCTTGCCATGCCTTGCTGTTTAGAAAAACTATAGTAGAGAAATTACTTCACTAGGCAAGACAACCAACTCATGCTGAAAGAAGGTTCAATATAAATAGCTTACAAAGAAATCCAGTAAACACTGTGCCGATTTCCCATGTTGACTGCTATTATTTTACTTTATAATAGTGGAATCTTCTGTTAATGTAATGTAATGGTAGCTATAGGCAGAGTACCCCTCAGTACATACCTTAGTGTGCCCAAACTTATACTGGGTATGGTCAAGGTCTAGTGAGCCCAGTAATTTTTCTGTGGCCTTTCTGCTGTCTACAAATTTGTCATCTGGGATGGAGTTGGGGTTGAGGATCCGATACCTGTGAACAAAGTGGTCAAAGTGAATGATTGAAAAACTCACAACGTAGATTACTTTTTACTATTTTGGATAAACTTTATTCCATGGAAGTAAAATTTTACTAATATCTCTATATCTATATTGTGCATACAGTCAAAGTTTAAAAGACTCCATGCACTATAATGAAAGTCAACCTCAAGGAGAGCAGATTTGTTATTTTATGAGAAACATTTATATAAATAATAAGGAATAATAAATTAGGCCTGGTCTCCATTAAGTCAAAATCCCAGCATTTGCCTTGTGCTATATGGGATTTCAACAGTGGTAACCATGGACTATTTAAAATAAGCCGGTCTCCCCAGGTATACGTTGTGGTTGTGGCATGTAAAAGAAAAAAATGTCCACAGGCGCTTTATTTTATACACATTTTTGCCCACAGGATTAAAGGGAGCGGGTTATTTCCTCGTTACAATACCATGCCCCCTCTATGTGTAGTACACAAGGGCAAAATGAATCTACTCCCCCCATTGGGCACTAGTGTTATGCAGCATATGGTATATTCGAATTAGCATAATTTCGCGAATATACAAAGAAACATTCAAAATTCATAAAATTTGATTCAACTGTATTTTATTGCCTTCCATTGTGCGCGCCCGTTCCTGCAATGCAGCTTTTCAGCTTCTCTTCTTCATTCTGTGATCTTAGCCAGTACCAGCACAAGTGTGTATTGCGCAAATCCATTCGCAATGCATTCCGGTAAACAATGTTGAAGCATATTATGACACATCCGATATTGCGAATATCCGAGCGCACATTCACGAAATATTGCGAATTATCGAATGATGGATATTCGTTGAAAATATTCGAATATTCTCACTCAACACTATTGGGCATCATGGACGCATCACGCTGATGCACCCATGACTGCAAATGGAGACAAGGCCTTATGCTGCGTGGGCATACACAGGTAGATCCCCGTGCAACCAATGCTCAGCTGAGTGCAGTGCGATGACATCATCTTACTGCGCTCAAGCTTCACCTATATCGAGGCGCAGCACTGCTGCATCATCAATATCACCCACTGCTTTGAAGGGGGACCCGTAGTCTCCAACCAAAGTAATGTTAAATCGAACAAGGTTTTCTAACATGTTAGAAACCTGTTTGGCCGAGCTTCTTTGCCCGAGATCGCACGGCGCTCGATTGTGCTTGATTCTATTGCAAAGTCGAGCCATGTAAGCTTAGCTATAGTCTGTTAAAGCTTATTACATCAACTGTTGTCTGTTATAAGGGCTCACACACATCCTTGTGTTTACGGTCACTTACCTCTGCTTAAAATCTGCATACAAAAGCCTGTTGGGATATCCCTTACGACAAATCCTAATACCCTCCAGGACACCATTACACCTCAGCTGGTGAAGGACCATGAATGGATCCATGACACCTGGGGAAAGGGACATAATTTATACTTCAAACGGTCACATCTGATAAAGCTTTAGGTACTACTGATTTTATTTTACCTCTTCTCTTTAAAACAGAACTCTATTATAAGGCTGAGTATATCACACAAAACATCTGATAAAAGTCCAAAAACGTCATCTGATAAAATGTCAAAATTTTCAGATGATCCAGCCTTGAGAATATTTTTTAATCGCCTACAGAAACCTTAAGCGTGGTCCTGCTGCCTCTTACATTTCTTATTGGCTATGAGACTATCCACCAGATTTCCAAGATCATTTTTACATGTGAATTTTATTACATGTATTCCTTATTTTTATGTATCTTATTCATCCAAGCCCTAGTATATCTGCAGTTGTAAGCATATATTTAAATTGGTCCCAGTGCTATAACTACAACAAATATGTAGGTATAGGTGTCACTGCATATGCATATATATACACACACACACACATACACTAACAAACTATACACAGAAACAAGACTTGCTAACGTAATTAATCATTTCTGTATTGCGATTGATCAGACACACCACACAATAACACGCACACCTATAAACAGAGGTGCACGCTCTTCTGGGCACTTACTGCAGACACACACTGCGGAGGCAAAGCCTCTTCTTTGTGTGGAGTTCACCACTGGTATATTAGATTTTCCTCACTGAGCACAGATAAGGAAGTGATTGCAGAGCAGCCAGGAGGGAAATGCTGGCTGGTTCGCAAGCACTTCTTCTTCAGGGTTTGTCTCTGCTGTGTGTGTCAGATGCACTGAGAGCTACTCAGCCTTCTGGAACTCACGCTCAGATGGCCACACCAGCTTAGTACCCTGTCTCCCTGAAAGTTAATCATCCCCCGAAGATAAAAGCACCCTTAAATTTTTGCCTCACGCTGAAATATAAGGCACCCCCCCCCAAATAAGGCACCCCAGATATGGTACTGTAACTCTGGACAGGGGGGATCAGAGGGGGCAAACACATCATAAGGGATTTCTAAAATGGTAATCCCTCCTGTGCCATTTTTGATTCCCCCTCTGATCCCCCATATCATTTTAGGTGATCCCCCCCACCCCAATACCCCAGTGTCATATTGTTCTTCATGGAAACATAAGACATCCCCGAAAATAAGACGTAGGGCATCTTTGGGAGCAAAAATTAATATAAGACTCTGTCTGTCTTATTTTCGGGGAAACACAGTAGTTGGACTGCCGGCCACAAGGATTTCTGGGCAGACTATTCCACCCTAGTACTGCCACAGGTGATCACACATTCCGTCCATAAGACACACCCCCATCCCACCATTTTTTGGTGGGAAAAAATCTTATGGTGAACATATCTGTATTGAAAAAAAAACTAAAACATCTAGACATTTTCTTTCACAATATAATAATTGCCACTAAGCTTTCTGGGACGTTCCCACCAGTGGGGATTACCTGGAGTCTTGCTTTCGTTGGGGATGAGGCATCTGACAAAATGAGGCTGAGTGGACCTCAGATTGGTCATCAGTTTATTAAGATTCTCCTGTTTGACAAAAACACGTAAAAAAGAAGTAAGTACCATTCTCCACGCTAGATTTTTTGTTGTTGGTAATTATAATATATAATAGCGCTCTGCTGAGGTCCAGATTTCTGTACCAAAAGCGCACCATAGACTTCAATGGAATATTTTTATGTTGTAGGCCTGAAACTTCCCAAAATATGTCCGTACAAGGGTCTAGTAGACATCCCATATGATAAATCTCTAAAATAATTTTTTTGTATGATCGATTTTAAAACTGTGTGTATTTATATTTGTTTTTTTGTATATACCGTATTTTTCGGACTGTAAGACGCACACATAAGTCACCGGGAGAGCTGGCAGGAAGCCAACGCGTGGATGCAGGGGTCGCCTTTTCGGTCCATAAAACGCAGGCACTTTTTTGCGGGGGAGAAGCCTGTTCAGTAGATCGAAGCCACCAGAGCAGCGCAGATCTGTAAGATTGCACTGCTGGGGCTCCGATCTCTGCCAGATGAACCCAGCTCGTCCCAGTGCAATTCTTACAGGTCAGCGCTTTGTCAGGAACGCCAGGGGGGTTAACAGTTTTATTCCATCAATGTTGGCAGCACTGGTGCTATGAGGGGCTCCTGGGGACTAGGCCCATCCAATGGCGTTAGTGTGCCCGCTCACTGAAAGCATCAGTGCTTCTGCTTGCAGCCACTTAACAATGTCACTTCTGCTGACGCGGCGTGAAAAGGTGGCATACAAGGGGTTGCAGGTTTGGTGCAAATCTCTCCAACAGATGAAAGAAAAACAAGTTTTCAATGTATAAGAATGTACATCAGGTTTATATTGCTGTCCGTGTCTAATTAGGGAAATATTAGCTCAATTTTGGTGACAGTGGCATGATGTCTTTGGTACTTCTGGAACCTCTTCTCAACAGAATAAAAAAAAGAGATATAAAATAAATCTCAGATTCTGATCCTCTCCTACTTTATAAAAGAATGGGATTGGATATGTGGATTTGTATTCTCCGAAGAGGGATCTTATTTCAGAAACTTTGTTTTGCCCAAAGTTTGTTGGACTTGAGAGACAAATCACATGACTCTGTGACCTTGGTCAAACATTTGTAGCAGCTGTTCGGTAATGACATATAACCAGCATTCAGTCAGTGCAATGTAGAGTGCGCAGCGTATCCAGAGGACACCATTCTTACCACGTCTTACAACTTGACCCGTCCGTCTTCCACCTGGTGTGCAGAGAAGAGCGTGAAGCAGTACAGACTTAAAGTGATGTTCAAGAAATGGCTTTAACTAAACATCACTGCAAGTCTTAACCACTTCACACTCACCGAGGCAGTATTGATGTAACTCTTTGGTAGTTTGTGTAATATAGATTTGTTATAAATTGGTGAAAACACACATGCCAGTATGAACAACACTGGGTACCTCCTACTAGAATTTAAAATGTATAATTCCACAAAGAGCTCTCTCTGTTTTTGGTTTGATATATAGAGAAAAAAATATATACCATTCAGAGGATATATGCCCAAAGAGCAAAAGTGTTATATATTGTAGTTTACCATTCTCAGATGTGGTAGCTGCATTCATTTTATTTTTAGATTTCTGCAGATTTCTCATGTATAATATTTATATAAACAGTCCCCCCTCTCCTTGCTTGTTATAGCCCTCTCCTGATATTGAATTGTCTCCTATTATTGAAACCTCTCTCTACCTTAACTTTAATGTAGTGAGTATTTTGGGGGGGCTGCTTATATCATATATTATCCCATTCAAGATGGTGGCCCCCAGCACTAGTCTTAAAGCTAATACATGTCTACGTAAAGGAATACTTTAACAGGTCATACAACTTGCCTATGAGTTTCCAGACAGGGTCACTCTACACCAGTGGTGCCCATGTAGTGTATTAGGATCTACTGGTTGATCATGAAGGCACCCAGAGTAGGCATTAATAACACTATATACATAAATAACTATATTACAGGAAGGGACCTTATTTTGTTTGTCTGCTATATAAGCCTAGATTAACCTCCCTGGCGGTATGCCTATAACCACAATTCTTTTTTAATAGCACTTTATGGGCAATCAAAGCAGCGACTTCCCCTCTCCTTCCCTTTTTTTACATCTCCGGCATGATCACTGGAATACAGACCTTGCCTCCATTAACATGCAGCTCAATGGCGCCGCATATCCGGCATCATCTATGACACGGGACTCAGAATAGTTGGCAAGTCCACTGATGTTCATAGTTGCCAGGGATAGGTTAGTATTCCAAAGTGTAGCTCGGGATGAGTTTGTTTTGTAAAACAAACTTACCACCACTAAAGAGGTTAACTATATGACTGAATAAGGCTAACAAGATACTGGACTTTTAAGGCACTCTTACAAATCTACTGGTCTTCCAACATACATTAAAGGGTCTTTATTGTACACATTATATATGGTCCGTTCAGTCATAACAATAACGACAAACAATTGCCCACACATGAGCATAAAAATTTCGCCGGGGCGTCAAGCATCTGCACTGGGGTGGGCATGTGGTTGTGGATGATCCTGCCCCCTCTTGAGCACACTGCTCTTGGAGGTCCCTTTGTCCATGTTTGGCATCCAGGTGCTTGGACTCCCTCTAGAGGGGAGTCTGGGTATGTAGTACAACTTACAGCGCAATATGTTGGCGCTATATAAATAAATTATAATAATAATAAATACCAGTGCTAATGGGCAACTAGCTGAACATACAATTTACTTAAATATGACGTGTATTCTTTTGATATATGGTGTTGTTCCAAGAAATCCCTTTTTATGCTCATGTGTGGGCAATTGTTTGTCGTTGTTATTGTTATGACTGAACAGTCCATATATAATGTGTACAATAAAGACCTTTTAATGTATGTTCAAAGTCCAGTAGATTTGTAAGAGTGCCTTAAAAGCCCAGTATCTGGTTAGTCTTTTCATGATCCAATTCATTTAAAGGTGTGGCACTGATAAATGTTTAAACATTGGGAGAGAATTTTATTGTTCGGCTGAGGCTGATTGGTTATATATGGCTGAATAATTCTATTAAATGAAATAATAATTATATATGAAGGGTCCATTTCTTTTCTTACTCATCTGTATTACCTGAAGTGGTAGTTTTCTGTTGGTAGATCATTTTGACCTGGTCATTAGAAAAGTAGCTCACAAGCCAACAAAGCGTGGGCACCTCTTCTTTAAACCATCTGTGTAAAGTTCTATAATAGCGCTGAATATTAGAGAAATAAAAGTCATCTACCTTGTGAAGCTGAGACACGGTCTGAAATGAAGCCGCCTTCTTGCGTTTTTCCTTCACTCCAGTCTTATGTTCATCTACAACAAAGTTTATATATATTTAGATAATATTTACAAGTTGTCCTTTCCTCCTTATGTTCTGCAACACAAGCTGGACTTCATACAAGGCAAACAAGACTTGCTTTACTATGTTTCCTACTATACAATGAATAGGAAGGGAATGTAAGGACCTCCCAGAATCTTGCTGTCTATTTACAATGCAATGCTGACAAATACAAAAATTGAATACAGATTTACACAGTTTTGTCTGTCCAAACTACCCGGTCTTGCGTGAGAAAAACACTAACAGCTGCAGATCAATAACACTTATAGGGCCTGTCCCTACCCTGACCCTATCAAAAGTTGACCATACACCTTACAGTCTTACCATACAATTTCTGTACAATCAACCTTTCTTCTACCAAAACCATAAATATGAGGAGCTTTGTATCCCTTTCAATCACTATATCTTATATCAGGGAGGACCCGGCACTACATAGCAGTGATATATACCTTCCAATCACTGTATTCTATCAGGGAGAACCCGGCACTACATAGCAGTAATATATACCTTCCAATTACTGTATTCTATCAGGGAGAACCCAGCACTACATAGCAGTGATATATACCTTCCAATCACTATGTATTCTATCAGGGAGGACCCAGCACTACATAGCAGTAATATATACCTTCCAATCACTATATATTCTATCAGGAAGGACCCGACACTACAAAGTTGTTGGTAGATCTGAAGTAAATTGATGCGTGGTGGGCTTTAGCCTTCCAATAGCTTAGTATAAAAATATGGTTTAAAATCACAGACATTGGAATCAGAGAAGCTACGTCTCTCCTCCTAACACTTAATAGGCGTGTATATGGCCAATATGGGCCAGAAATACAAGGAGACTGTGTATTATATATGTGGTTGGTGTACCTGAGTAGGAGCCAACATATCTTTCATACAGACTGCCCAGTAGTTTGTTGGAAGCTTTCTGGAATACTCCTACCACAGTTTCATTTAGAGGATCCTTGTTTTTTTCCAGCCATCCCATGATGTTATAAGGAACCTGTTCAAAGAAAAAGTTTTAGAGCACATTGTTTTTAAAGTGAATCCATGGGACACCATTTAAATTGGTGGCAGTCTCATAATAGTGAAGCTGAAGAAAAAGAACACTCACCACCCCAGCATAATGGACCAGCTCAAAGTGAGGCTCGTATCTGCGTTTCTTGTCCACTTTCGGTTTTTGGAAGTTCGGAGATTTCCCCAAGTGGTTGTCATACAGCTTGGCTTTAAAGGTCACGTCTGATGCCTTAGGGAACATGCATTCTTCTTCCAGGATGGAAAGGATTCCAAGTGGCTAGAGGAGATTATTACATTTGTTAAACTATCTTGTCTCTTAAAATTAAACAAATAAGCAACAATAGGGAAACGTAGTCTAACATTTTATCTGCTAGAAACACAAACACACATTTCTATGAGCCAAGTTATAAATATTCCAGTAGGATGCGATCAGTGGTGTATGGCAGCGTTGGCAAAGCTGGTAAAGTTCCCTGAACCCCCAGAGAAAATTCAAAGTTGCCACAAAGCTGAATAAGACTACTGAATCAGATTACTGATGGTTGCATCGCTATATTTAGTATATTCCTACCACATGGTTTCCCTTTACCTGGGTACAAACAGAACACAGTAGAGCACCTATACTATACCAGTTCTGTTTGTACCCAGTTATATGTACCTTATCTTTGTTATCTGCAAAATGTCACAATTGATAGATGCCCAGGCAGGGCTTTTTTTCTCAGAGAAAAGGTGGTGGAACTCACCCCCCTCCCCTGGCCACGCCCCTACCCACCCTTACCAGTGCCCTTATTTCGGGGCCAGGCTTAAAATAGGTGGCAGAATTCCGTTCCAGTGCGTTCCCCCAGAAAAAAAGCCCTGTGCCTAGGATATGACGTTTCTTGGATACCAAATGTCTCGACCTCCTTACCTTCTCTATTAGGTCAATACAGGCCTGTAAGTCCAAGCCAAAGTCAATGAAGACCCATTCAATTCCTTCCTTCTTATACTCTTCCTGCTCCAGAACAAACATGTGGTGGTTGAAAAACTGTTGCAGTTTCTCATTGGTGAAGTTGATGCAGAGCTGTTCAAAGCTGTTGTACTGAAGAACAAAGCACAGAGAGAATTACAAAGCCATTCAGATTAAATATATGGATAATCTGTGTGACAAGAGTCCAAAACTGTATTTGCTGACCGACCTTATATATAGATTATTGAACTCAATATTGCTGTGTTTTTATCCAATGAGTATTACTAGGAATGATTTTACCTAATGGGTATGATAGGAATGGTTTTACCTAGTGGGTATAACTTGGAATAGTTTTACCCAATGGGGATGACTGGGAATGGTTTTACCCAATGGTATTGACTTTGAATGGTTTTACCCAATGGGAACAACTGAATGGTTTTACCCAATGGGAATGACACTGAATGGTTTTACCCAATGGGAGCGGCACTGAATGGTTTAACCCAGTGGGAACAACTGGGAATGGTTTTACCCAATGTATATGACTGGAAATGGTTTTACCCAATTGGTATGACTGGGAATGGTTTTACCCAATGGGTATGACTGGGAATGGTTTTACCCAATGGGTATGACTGGGAATGGTTTAACCAAATGGGTATGACTGGAAATGGTTTTACCCAAATGCGAATGACTGGGAATGGTTTTACCCAATGGGAACATCTGGAAATTGTGTCAACCAATGGTATTACCTAGTGGGTATGACTGTGAATGGTTTTACCCAATGGGAACGTCTGGGAATGGTATGACTTAATGGGTACGACTGGTAATGGTTTTACCTAAACAGATCAGGACTGGAAGTAAAGCAATTCTATTCCAAAAGTTGAACATGTGAGAGATATGAGATAAAGAAGTGTGAAACTAGCACCACTCATTCTACACGTCCACATCAATCCTGATCACCAATTGCACATTTCAGACTATTTCAATCCTAAAAAATATTAGCATATTGGGTCTTTGACACATCATGATTCAAACCAACAGTATCAATCTAAAAGCAAATCAGGAATTACACTGAATGGAATAGATCTGCGATGGGGCACATTATATCTTCTGAGAAACACCTTGATAACAAATAAGAGAAGTACCTGTATCTTACAATATTTCTCCATGACACATTTTCTGATACATTCATCTGAATAATGAGACAATCAAGTACAGCTTTTATGACTATATACAGCCAGAAGTGGCCGAATATTGGAAATATACTGTTCCCATATTGGGTGTGATAGATGGCAATATCCTCAGTTTGTTATCACATAGGCTGAAATTGAATGGGATCCATGATATTCACCAAAGACGACGAGGAAAGAGAATGTACGTAAAGATTTAGGAACACACTGGCTTTCCGGGCTTGCTCGTGAGGTATGAATACTGGGTTTTCCCGATGATAAGACACTGTCTTATATTTTCTGAAATGGCAAAATATGCCCCAGGTCTTATTTTCAGGGGGATGTCTTATTCTGATAACTGTGCCATTCATTGTCCCCTTCACTGACTCACTTTTTTTGGGTTCTACCGGTCCGGTAACAGACTCTTGATGGTAAGGCAGGGATCAGCAGCTTGCTTGTCCTTCCTGGCACGGGCCTTTGCAGTCACTTCCTGCTCCGCACTGCAGCCAGCCCTGACGGAGGCACACAGTTGCCCATTGTACTACCCAAATGGGAGATTCGGGCACGGATCGGTGGGTGTCTTATTTGCGGTGAGTGTCTGATTTGCGGGGGGTGGCTTATTTCAAAGTTTTGTGCAAAAATGGGGGGGTTGGCTTATTATCGGGGTAGTATAGACTTGTCTGTTCATACTAAGGAGGTTGTAAGTTGGCTTAAGACTATGATTAAACTATGTAAAGTTAAAAAAACAACTATCCAGAACTATGTCTGCTGTAATATTTTAGGGTTACATGTGTACCATATGAAATATAATAAGCTGTTTCAAATAATTTGTACCTCAAATATTTCAAATCCAGCAATATCCAGCACTCCTATGAAGAACTGTCTGGACAGCTTTGTATCCAGTGTCCTGTTAATCCGACTTACAAGCCACTTGAACATTCGATCATACGTAGCTTTTGCTAAAGCACCAACTGCGAATACCACCTAGGGGAAAAAATAAAGGTAGTCAGCCTTTTTATTATCTGTGTACAGCTATTGTATGTAAAGCAGGCCATACACTCTGAGATAAAAATTAGGATCCATTAAAACCGACCAATG
>CM070042.1:49558284-49594478 GCA_036250615.1 Ptychadena robeensis | reverse complement strand
ACATTGGTCTGTTTTAATGGATCCTAATTTTTATCTCAGAGTGTATGGTGAGCATAACAGACAGATAGGTAATATATTCATAGTTTATCTGAAGCAAAGGTATCATTATTTCAAATTACAATTATTGATGTCAAGGAAGTTCTTTATACATTTATGATACATTTATGATTATTGTTTCATCTTCATCATACTGTGTATTCCCTGTACGTATTTTACCCACATCCATTCAGAAACCAGATATATGTATGTATTGCATTATTTGTGTTATATCCTAGTAGCCCTGATGGAAGGGGAAAGTGTAGAGTTTTATATAAAATGTTAAATAAAATCAGCTTCTGGATTTGACATCAGAACTAGGGCTATGTCTTATCTCAAGAGATTTCCTCTTTTACACCCTTCATATAGAAAATGGATCAAACCGGTTCAAAAATGGTAAGGCTGACCAACATCCCAATTTAAATGTCTAAAGAAAGCCTGAAGGTCTAGGACTGCCTGGAGGTGGGCCAAAGCCCTAGTCCACCGTCCGAGGCCCAAAGGCTGGCCGATTCCCCTACCTAGCTGGGGGACTTGGGGACTTTCACGGTCAGCAACAATGAAAAGTAGAGGTAATAAGGTGCACAAGGATAACAGCATATATATACACATCTCTGTAATATGGCAAAAATGAAGAAATAAAGGAACATACAAGTCCTTGGGTTTAAAACATGTAATTCTTGCTTGCTTCAAAAGTGGTTCCGAGTACAGGTATAATGTTGAACTGTCCTTGTCACTCAGTGGTGGGCCATGGATGGGCACAAGATGGGATCCATATGGATAGCATATGGGGAGACCCCAACATATGTTTCGAAATTCCTTCTTCAGGAGGTCAGCCTTGCTATTACTAGTGCCCCAAAATGTATCCGGATGGACGCCAATCAGGCGGCCCGTCACCCGGCCCCACCGGAGCGGCCAAAGGAGTGAGGAGGAACGGAGGGCTACCCTCAGGGGTCGCTGAAGGTCCTTTGTATCACTAGGTATGTAGGTATATATGTTGTGACGAATACAGGTGCCAAGTAACTCTCTGAATACTCCCAAGGTGCCCACCTCCAGGCAGTCCTAGACCTTCAGGCTTTCTTAAGACCTCTTTTACACCCATCACTTGAACAGGAAATAAGTATAAATCAAAAGTGTTAAGCAGGGAATACACGGCTTGATATAGGAGCCGTCCAAGGTTCCCTGCAGCAGCGCAATGACTTAATTGCACTGCTGCCCAAAATCGAAGGAGCTGAGGACGCAGCACTGCTGTGTCTCCAGCTCAGACGATGCCTTGCATGGAGACCTACAGTCTTGTCCGATTGCTTGGTCCTGCTGAAAAACAGGGATGCCCACATTAGATATGGACCAGATAGATGGCTATGAGCGCACACGGCGCTTGAAGCATTTAGCAGTAGATAATAGTAAGACCCAACCTAAGGCCAAGACTCCACTGCGTCTTTTTGTCAGTGATTGGCACTCCTATTAGACGCACCCAAAATGCTGCCCATTATATTTACTGGGCCAGTAAACGCAGCTCACAATGCATCACGCTTCAGTTTTAAAAATGCTCCTTATAGCCTTTTAAGAGGCACGCAGACGCACCTTTAGAGAATGTATGGGCACTAGGAGGGTTATTAAGATGCATGGGCTGAAAAAAACAAATTCTGATGCAAAAAAAATAAAAAGTCGCTTCCAAAGACTCATCATTTTCATTTGTCTTGGCCTTAGTCTGCATGCAATTTGCATGCAAATGTTGAAATTTCAGCATCTCATTAATGATCCCTTCTGCTCTTGTATTATCATGGGTTTGTTATAAAGCAGTGATTGCAAAACTTGTAGAGACCAAGTGCCCAAACTGAAACCCAAACCCCACTTATTTATCTCAAAGTGCCAGCATGGCAATATAACCGGAATTACACACACATCATATACACACACACTCTACTTTCTGATAAGATAGTATAAGAGAGGGTATAGAGTGCTGTGTGCAATCAGAAGAGAGGGTAAAGCTAGCCATACACGTCTAGATTTTCTGTTCAATCAACTAAAAAAGATATTTTTTTGGGGGTCAGGGAAATCTGTGATTGATTGTATGTTTGTTAACTGTAGTAACAGATATTTGATCAACTTTTCTGTAGATAGACTGAAAGTGTAATGCATTTCAATACAACCAATTTAAATTTACCAACATGTCCAATCCTTTTTCAATCAATTTTTTTCCCAATTTTAATTGGTTTAGGTTGATCTAACCATGTGGGCTGCCATAGATTTTCAACCAATCAACCAAAAAAATTGATTGAATTGAGTTGATTGGATGAAAAATCTAGTCGTGTATGGGGGGCTTAAGAGAACTGACAGCATTGAGAGCTATAGGCTGGCGTTCTTTCCTCTAAGCTGGCTGACAGCTCGCGTGCCCACAGAGAGGGCTCCAGGTTCACCATCACTTTTATAGAGTTATATATTTGCATCTCACTTACCTGCTCCACATTCTGACCTTTGGTCACATATTCATTCCCAACCTTCACTCTGGGGTGGAGCAACCCCTTAATGAGATCGGCTGAACTGATTCCCATTAGATAGGCTACCTTGTCAGCACCTGGAAATGGGTACAAGTAAGACGTTATCTGGGGATTTTGCCCATTTGGGGGGTCTGAGTGGTGTGCTGCCCCAATATTATAGTTTCAATATCTTACTTTCAGTGCCGTCTGCTTCAGCCTGCTCCTCTCTCTGTTTCTGCTTGAACTTCATGTTGCCAAAATGCATGATGGCACCAACTATTTTATAGCTGCCGGTCCTCTCCTCTGGGCTGAAACCCAGAATATCCATGGCATGCTGCAAAGGGGAGAAAGCATTATACGTAAGTTGCAGGAGATTTACATGATTGGATAATGTTCTGTTTTCTAGTACTTGTGTATCATCAACTTCCATTTTTGTTAGATAGGCTACAGCAGGGATGGGCAAACTTTTTGCAAAGAGGGCCAGGTTTGGTGAGGTAAAAATGTTTGGGGGCCCAACCCAACACATATGAGCCAACAGAGTTCTATGTATTATACAAAAAATTGCGTTTAATCATGTAGGTGGCCCACATCCCAAATATCAATAACAAAGGATACTACAAAGTGGAGAAACCACTTATAGTGAGAGTTCCCCCTGACAGCAGTCAGGGGCAAGGGGACTTTAACGGCCACTAGTCTAGTTGAAGTAAATTAGTAAACAAATGCAGTAATAAAAATAACATCATATTTATTGCATGATAAAAGGCATATAACATGACACGACAGTGTAGGCTGTTTTTTATATACAGAGCATAGGTGACAACAATAGAATTCCTTAATTATAATTCATGATGTTTTTAAATACAGTTATATATAATATAATAACATAACTTTTATTTATTATATATAACTGTATTTAAAAACATCATGAATTATAATTAAGGAATTCTATTGTTGTCATCTATGCTCTGTATATAAAAAACAGCCTACACTGTTGTGTCATGTTATATGCCTTTTATCATGCAATAAATATGATGTTATTTTTATTACTGCATTTGTTTACTAATTTACTTCAACTAGACTAGTGGCCGTTAAAGTCCCCTTGCCCCTGACTGCTGTCAGGGGGAACTCTCACTATAAGTGGTTTCTCCACTTTGTAGTATCCTTTTTTAGAGTTCTATGTATACTTGGGACTGTTCCATTCACAGGGTTGGGGGTTCACGGGGCGCATTTGTCCCCTGGGCCAGACTTCGACCATGCCTAGGCTACATCAAGCTTCATTATTTGCAGCAAAATTCAACCAGACCATTTATTCACCAGAAGTCAATGGTGTGTTAGGCCTAGTAATTGCAATTGAATCCCATTGGTTTAAGGCAATCAATATTTTCCTATAAATTGAAAATATCACTGATGCATGGTAAGTTCAGTAGGTAAAAATTTTTAGGGGCATTAACTACTTACCAATTACCAATACAAACTCTTATTAACTCTATATAAGTAATACAAGTGAAGAGTAGCCTGTACAATACCCTGAACCTTCTAACTGTTCAGGATAACAACACTAGCCAAATGAAGGAGATGTTTGTTGCCTGATTTCACTTACGTCACCTACGTCTCACGTGCACTATAACTGACCAGAAGGCACCAAAAGGTATTCTATAAATTGACCTCACCCATATTGGATATAAAATGTCCTCATTTGGTCATACAGCCTGCACAATTTTTATTTGTTGTAAACCATTTATGCCATTGGCTTACCTAACCATCACTAAACCTACCCATCAGTGCAATATCATTTTAGAAAAAAATAATTTTCATGGTTTTGTTACATCAATAGTCACGTACATCAGTACCCATAAGCTCTTCCCCATCGTCAAGGTTGTCCACAGTCGTTACGCCTTGTGAACAGAAGTGGTAGTCATATGGGTTGGTGGATAGCAGAAGCATGTCTGTGAATTATAAAACATATATATTATTTTGTATCAGCAGAATTTCATAGGCTCTCCCTATTGTGCAATACACTTTTATTGGTGTGCATACTGATTTTATATATATATATATATATATATATATATATATATATTACACCCCATCTATCTATAAGACACCCCTGAAGATACGATACTGTAACTCAAAATGACACAGGAGGATCAGAAGGAGTTACTAAAATGGTAATGCCCCCCCCCCCCCCCCTTGAGTTCCTGTGCCATTTTGATTCCATTCCCCCCTGTGTCATTGTAGCAGGGCCGGGACGAGGCAGAGGCAGAAGAGGCTCGTGCCTCTGAGCGCTGCTGAGTGTGGGCGCTGCTTAGGGGTTAAACTAGGACAAGTTTATCCCCGAGCAGCGTAGAAAATGGGCCGGCACTGAAACAACGTGTTACACGGATTCTCCCCTCTGCTCGCCTTGCCGATCCCACAAGCTCCCCGTCCCCGTGCGTCTCTCCCCCACCCCCCCCCCCCCCCCGCTCAGACCGGCTGGAGGGGAGTGCCACCAGCCGGTCAGAGCGGGGGGGGGGTGGTGGTGGAGAGCAGCACGGGGACGGGGGGCATGTGGGATCGGCGAGCCCCCCCCCCCGCCTCTGACCGGCGGAGCTGGAAGGGGGGGCGGCACTGGCAGCTCCTCCTCTCCTCAGCTCAGCCGTTTTCCCCTTTCCTTATTTTCATTTAGCCCCCCCGCCCACGTCTCTCCCCCCCTGTGTTCTTTATGGAAAAATACGACATCCCCGAAAATAAGACCTAGGGCATCTTTGGGAGCAAAAATGAATATAAGACACGGTCTTATTTTTGGGGAAACGTATTGGGTTAATACCTAATATATTGTCTTTGTATTATTTAATAAATATAGCAGGCAGGAATGTCCAAACTTTTTTATAGAGGCCTGACCATTTAGCCCGACACTCTTTAAACCATTAACACAACACATGGGAGCCAAAAAACTATGTATACTCAGGACAGTTCCATTCACAGAGGGGGAGGGGGATTTAGAATTTCAAGACCATGCTGCAGTGGTCACCCTGACATTGCAGATGAAGTTCTTGAGATAGATGGGAGTCCTTATAAGTTAAAAAAACAAACAAACAAACAAAACAGCGCTGGTTGGAAATGATTGTGGCCCCCTCATCTGGAAGTGGAATGGTGTCTCTCGAGTGTAGAAATCTTAAAATATCATTGATATAATGATTGAGGCTGTGGACCATTGTAAATGTGAACATTTGGCCCCCAGGCTGGACTTTGGATGTGCCTAAAAAAATAGGTTTTAAAAGCCTTGCTTTGCGTTATTTACAGTGTTCCAACTGTTTTAGAAATGAGGTTGTATATGCACAAATCATACATGAAACTATTGACTTATGTGTGGTAATTACAGCTTAAGCCATGGAGCTTTGTAAACAAATGTACACAAGCCAGCGTTACATTGTTTTCTGGCTAAGTTGGTTAAAACCATTTTTTATAGCTGCTCCCCCAAAGATGTTTTAGGGATGGAATATTCATATTAACTGTCTCATCATCCCATGGACAAGATCGAATTAAATAATTTGCCTGTGTGTCCAAATGTCATGTTGTCCCACCTTGAAGTTCTGGCTTTTTCCCAGACAGAATCTGATAATAAATATGGTAACTTCTTTCCCCGGGCTGCTGGAAAATGACTCTTGATTTTTCCAGGAGGTCTGAAAGCATAAATAAAAGTGTGATATAACATATGGCATAAAACAGCAAAAGGGGGTTTAAGCACTAAAACATTTTATGTATATGTAAAACTTAACGAAGATTTTTCATAACTGTTCGCGGCTAGTCATTTAAATATACCATTAAAAATTTTTGCTACGTCATCATATAAATCATTTAAAATAAAATGTGCAGATTCTGTCCAAAATCCAGCGCCCTATACTCGGGGCATTTCTATCTCAATCAGCCCTGTCAAGTTATTTTTGTGAACTGAAAAACACCTCCACCTATGTTGTTAAAATTGAGGGGGTGTTTCGTAGTTTCAACACTGTTTTCATTCTATTGTTTCAACTTTTAAGGAAAGAAATAATGTTACAGACACAAATGGTAAAACAGGAAAATAAATGTTTAAAAACACCCCACCTCTCCATATCTAAGGACTTGAAAGCATTACTATAATACATTTTTGGTGATGGGTAACTTGGTGTAAATTCCCAGGAAGAGTCTATAACCAGCAGATGTCACATTTGATGCCTATATCGGTGGATATCACAGTTTGCAACATTGCGCTGCACTGAGCTGCAATACATGTCCCTGGGCAAGAGAATTTGAAATTTAAAGCCTGTGTAATTTACAAAACCATTTTCTTTTCAACAATCCATTGTCCAGAGTCAGCACATGATGACCCTAAATGAAAGTTTTCAGGGAACAAATCCAATGGGCAGGTAATAAAAACGATTGCTTCTTGTTTGCCCCGACACTGTGAGACTATGACTCTCCCTTCACCATGGCACCAAATGGAACCATATGTTGGCCAACACACTCAGTGTATGGAGCTTTAAGCTTCAAGGTTATGGGTTCCCTGTTCAGACCACATCCTTTAGCTTTCTTTCCCTACTGTACTAAATATGCTGGTATCATGGTGTTCTGTTATGTCTATGGTCAGCCTTTGAAAGTATTTACCATTATAGGATGTATACATTGGCTGAGTGAACATTTTAATTGAACCCTCAAAAATCTCAATAATGAGATTATAAACAAAGTTTGTGCATTTGTTAAGGCTTTGATGGGAATTAGCTATGATGCTGGCAGAATTTGGGCTTTTGCTATGATGCTATGCTATTATTTGCATATATGAGTTGCTCTTTATTGAAGGGTAAAAAGCTTCTAAAAAGCTCATCATTTGGAGTGACAGTTTTTATTTTGGTTTGATGGGCATTTGAGTAAATCTGGAACCAAAAGACTTAACTTTGGATACTATAGAGAACAGTGTAACTGCTATAAATTGTTTGCTATTTGTGTCTTATTTCAAAATGATCCTTGTAATGTTATGAGGATATCTACCAGACCTTTTTACCTCCTGAACAGAATAGCTTTGTGGTGGTACTTACAGATGTCAATGTCAGCAGAAGCCAGCTTTCCTGTTGGTCCAAAATGGATTCGAATAAACTTCCCCTAGAAGAAAGAATATATTTTAATGGGATAACCCACTACCATCCATCATTATAAATGACTACATCACTATTACCTTGACAACACAGCATCTCATCATTCACAGAGAACACAGGTAACTGCACCAACTATTATGAAAGCCTGGTCCAAGCATATTTGTTTTTTAGGTGTGTATGCAACGCATGTCTGCATGTCCAAAAAGTTATTATAGCTAATGGCCTGTTCACAAAATATAGTAAAAATAAGGAGAAAAGGTATTGCTCTGTAGTTTTTGCATAAATTAGTATTTTAGTTTTTTAAATTTAGGCTTAGGCTCCACTATGCGTTAAGGATGCGCTACATTAACGGATCAAATAAACGCAACCCATGCATTGTATTTGTTTTTTTACCATGAACGAATTGACCAATGCATTGAACAACGCATACCATTGCATTTCTTTCTATAGGTGTGTCAATGCACCCAAACATGCGTTGGCATCAGTTGCGTTAATGTCAACACAGTGCCCTGCATTGATTTTAACGCAAGCTGACAGATCACACCAACAGATGTGTAGACATATCCATTTCCAAATGCAGGGTTTTAACGCATAGTGAAGCCTAAGCTCAAAATTTTGACTTGAACTTTATTTATGCAAAAACTATATGTGTTAGAACAATACTTTCTTTTTTGCAGTATACCCTTAACCCTCCTCTACATCTCCAGCAAGTTCGGTGATGATACCATGCTCAGGGGCTTTGCAACTAACTCACTTAAGTCCAACTAGCTGAAATTCATTCATCTCTACAGTTCACATGCAAAATGCATGACAAGAGAAAAGGTGTGAACCAGGCATAAGAGAGACGGTTTATTGTAGGTCAAATGTTTAGAACAACTTACAAATCGGGAGGAGTTATCATTTCTCAGCGTCTTGGCATTTCCAAAGGCTTCCATTGCTGGATTAGCTTCAATGATTTGGTCTTCAAGGGTGCCCTGAATATACAAAAAAATACAGGTCACAAAATGGTGATGAGAACGATCCATCAAACAAAAAAAGTCCTTTTCTGTGTCAACAGAGTATGGCTTAGCAGGTGTTTATAAGCTATTACAAACAATAATATTTTGGAATCCTAGTAGTGATCTATACCTTCCAGTCACTATATACCTTCCAGTCACTATGTATTCTATGTAGTGCTGGGTCCTCCCTGATAGAATACATAGTGATTGGAAGGTGTATATCACTGCTATGTAGTGCCAGGTCCTCCCTGATAGAATACATAGTGATTGGAAGGTGTATATTACTGCTATGTAGTGTCGGGTCCTCCCTGATAGAATACAGAGTGATTGGAAGGTATATATCACTGCTATGTAGTGTCGGGTCCTCCCTGATAAAATACATAGTGATTGGAAGGTATACATCACTGCTATTTAGTGCTGGGTCCTCCCTAATAGAATACACAGTGATTGGAAGGTATATATCACTGCTATGTAGTGCTGGGTCCTCCCTGATAGGATACATAGTGATTTGAAGGTATATATCACTGCTATGTAGTGCCAGGTCCTCCCTGATAGAATACATAGTGATTGGAAGGTATATATCACTGCTATGTAGGGCCGGGTCCTCCCTGATAGAGCCAATAGCATTAGAGAGGCTGGATAAGGGTGCTTGAGACATGCAATGGTTACTAAATAATAATATGATCATGGTCTCCAAATTATGATAGCAATATTGTGAATTCTTTGTGGTATGACCCCCTTTGATTACACATACATAAGTTAAACTTAACACTCACCCCAGTTCTGGTGGCCGGAGCTTGCTAAAAAGTAAACAAAAAGAATACAAATGAGCAGTTGCATGACGTGAAATAATTGACTGGTATACACCACGGGATCTGCTTGGGTAACATAAAGCTTTTTTTTTTTAAAATGCCAGGATGCCAAACGACAAAATAAAAAGGATCAAAAATCATTAAAATGTTGTAAAGAAGCACAATGGAAATGTATAAACCTTAATTACAGAAAGTTAAATGAGGAAACCAAATAGACTGTATAAAGCGAAGCTAAAAGAGTATCAATTGCATAAAAGAATAGAAAAATGTAAAGTAAATAGAATGAGAAAAGATATAATATGGATAAAGCTGTTAAATCCACATCGAAGAATAAAGCGGGGGTGGGGGGGGGCTTAGAAAATCCAGATGATAAAAACACAAAGTATAGAAGGGAAAAGAGAAGCAATTGAAAGAGTATGTAAAAATATTTTAGTGCCATTTGGGGGGGAAAAAAAGACTAGTAAGGGGTAGACGGCTTTAGACTTTATATGGGGATTTTTGTGAAACTTAGGCCATCGAGTGTAAGGCATTAATTTAGATGTGTAAAATATATATATTTTTTCCTAACTTTATATTATATGGCCCTGAAGCTTCATCCAGACTTGATATATACAATATTTTTCTGCATTATGTCTAGCACAGGGGTGGGCAAACTAAGGCCCCGAGGCTGGATTAAAAAAAATTGCTCCCCTCCACTTGTTCTATGCAATGACTGCACAAAAATGCCTAGAGGTCCAAACAGTGGGGGGATCCTCATGGTGACAACAGGCAATCTCTAGGAATAACAACATCCCTGTCACACACCGACTATTACTCATCATTAGTGATGCCGGCCATGCATCATATGCTGGGTGGGCCAATACAGACTTTTTGTCCGGCCCCTTTATCAAATTTAATGTGGCCCATGAGTCAAAAAGTTTCTTTAATCATTACACTGTTGAGCATCGCTAAATGACTGACTGAAATGAAAACAGACACAACAAGGTGCAAATGGCCACTCCGCTCAATACTGCAAACTATCATAAAGTTATCCGAGACAATGGCCTAAAGTCTGTAATAAGCAAGGCCTTATTGGTTAATCCAGTGGTTCCCAAACTTTCCTTGCAGGGCCCCCCTTTTCTATTTAGGGACATTATCGAGCCCCCCCCCCCCCTCTCCATTCAAACACAGTTAAAGAATGAGGGCTTGCGCCCCCCTGGAATACCTTCACACCCCCCCAGTTTGAAAGCCACTAGGTTTATCTAACTACAACTATATACCTGAACTCTCTACTGTTGCCCTGCAAAGTCTCTCTTAAACGTTAAGAGTAAATTGTAGTAGATATTTTTTAGTATATATTTTCTCCAGTTGTCTTGGTTAGCATTAGTACTAAGACATAGTGAAGTCCAACCTTTTTCAGGTCAATTTCATAATGATTTGGCTATACAGACAGACACAACAAAGAGCTCAATGGTAAAGATTATGAATGCACACCTTCTACGTGCAAATAACCCTCCTCTGTTTGTTTCTTGTATAGATACTAATTTTCCTGTTGTGTAGATGGAGCTAACTTCATTTAAGGGACTTGTCATATAAAGGTTTATCTAAAGCTAAAACTTTCCTTTTGATTTTGGATAGAGTGCCATCAGGTTTTTAATGCTAGACATGTATATTAGAGCCACTGGAGCCATTTTGTTCTTTTTGTTGCCCTGAAGGAAATCAGTCAAAATATTTCTGGTGAGGCATCCCCAAACTAGGAGACCCTGAAAAAATTATGTACAGGTACAAAGCCTCAAACATGCCCCCCCCCACCTATTGTATATTCTAATATTGTATAATCTAAACAGCTCAACATGATTCATTTTCCTAAAGATCAACGTTAACAAAAAAATTTTTACATCGATCTGACACCTTAAATGTGTTTCTGACCCAATCAACTAAAGCTCAACTAAAGTCAGAACTAGGGAAACAAGCAGTTGCTGGTTTGTTTAGGATATGTCTTTAAACAATCCACTAACTCACTGTTTACATGAATGTGGTTCCCCTTTAAAACATGAGGTTTTAATTCATTCATTTTTATTGCATGATCTGTTATCAAAGAATCTGAAATTTAAATATTCCATGGATAAAAATAGCTATTTAACTTAAAAATAACTTTTTGAGATGCCTTTCGTCCATTTTTTTTTGTGTACAAGCAAAAAATGTCTCCAAAAGGATACAGTAGCAAGAAAAACTTGACTAATTTTAACTCTATCCAAAATTTTGAAATGGAAACATTTTTGGATTTTGTTACACTAACACACCAGAGCACATTTATAAACATTGAAAAGTTCACCTTACCCACAAAACACTCTCAGCAGACCAACGCTTGTGGTCATTACCAGAATAACCAGTTGGAAGAACAAGCCTGGTATTCTCGTGTGGGCTGATACTTTCGTTAAAGTTAAAGGTAAAGGGTTGAAAGCCAGTTTTAAGCATGTAAGGAGGTAGCAAGATAGTAAAAGGGGTACAAGAATAGATGGTAAAACCACGGCAAGGGAAGCGCTGCCAAAAGGCTCGTTCTTACGCTCTTTTTCCCGATCCCTTCACCAAGAGCTGCCACAATGGCAAAGTACTGAATTACACGTTTCGTATTAACAGTTTTGCCTGCACCGGATTCTCCACTTAATAGAAAGATGGTAGATAACAAATGGAGGAAGAGTAATTCAGTATTATTAAGTTGCACGAATGATGATAATATAACACTGGACTCAATCCAGAAAAAAATGCATGAAACCCAAATGCTGTTATGTTCGAAGAACAATGGTTTCCACAGTTGTAGACATGACATAGTTGAGAGACACGTTAATGTGAACTTTTAGCTTCTAATTTAGAAATCTGCATTGAATATATACTGGCATCATATACAATAAACAAAAATTGACAAATTCAGGTAAACATAACAAACATAAAAGCGTCCTTGCAAACACAAGCTGCAAATTCAAAAAGAAAATTATAATTGATAAAACTTTACTTCTATGCATTTCATAGCATTTATGTACTCTACGGCCTTAGAGAAGATATGCAGTCCAGTGCCCATATGTGTATCTGCTGCCAATTTTTTGCTGGAAAGACCTAATTGATTCATTTACAGAATACCTGTCTAAAACTGGATACACACGGCTCGATGCACGGCCGTTTCAAGGAAGCTACAGCCAAGCATGATGACGTCATCGTGCTGGGCTGGAGACATTCCCATATTGAGCCTCAGAACTTCTGCGGCTGGCAGCCCGTCCATTACATTGGGCCCCCATTCAATGTAATGTATTTTGACTAAGATTTTTTACAACATGTTGGAAACCTGTTTGGTCAAGTTCCTTCGAGGAGGATCCGTTAATCTTGCTTGAAGGAACTGTAAATGGCTCAAATCTTGTAACAGCTTAGAGCTGTTGGTCTAATCTTGTAACAGACGCCCGATGTTGGTCTAATCTGTTTCTTCATTGAGCTGTGTGTACCCAACTTTACAGTTAGTAGTCACAATACATATCATACATGTGTATTATAGTCAGTATATGGTATTCTGACATTCTGATGTTTTTTTTGTCTTAGAATGGGCTAATGGGAGCTCCGAATTGTATACAATGAACCATTTGTATACCAGCTGCTAAGACCATAAAGTAAGTTGCTTGCCATTGGCCAGACCTTAAACCAGGCATGTCCAAAATCAGGCCCAGGCATTCTTTGCCTTTCCCACCATTTATTTTCTTTGTATCCATATTTGTAATAGTTTTTTCTTTTGTATTATATAAAAAATTTCCCTATGTCATAAAATCAATGATATGCAGAGGGTGACACTAGAGGAGGGGTGACACCACTCTCTCCAACCAGTGCCTTTTGTTTTTGTGCACATAGCTTAAAGACTTCCTTGAAGTGCAGCAAAAGGACTACCATTTCCTTTGGCTTGAACACCCCCAACCATGTCAGGGGTTTACTTGTGCTGTGTCTATGGGGTGCTTCACCATGCATATTATCCCTACCATCAGGATGCAGCATTAAGGTGAGCAGTGCTGATTCTCCATATGCGATAGATGGGGGAATGGTCAGAAATTCTGGGGTTAAAGTAACGCTAGATAACTGGGAGTTCCAGCATACCTAGGGACAGTCTATCAGTATTATGGCAGTGACTGACTAATGCCAAGTATGTGTGAAGGAAGGAATCTGCCCCATGGTATTGTTCATTTGTTTTTAATGTTAATGTTTTAAAGAATGTCAGGCCGATTGGTCAGACACATTTCAATTCTCATAACCTGACCCTCTTTGTAAAAGGTTTTGACACTGCTGCCTTAAGATCCTTTAGATCTACCAACAAGTATGTAGTGCCGGGTCCTCTGCGATTTACCACAGGTAGACTTGATGGTTTAGAAAGTCCCTCATAATACATGGTTTGGGAAAACAAAGGGAGATCTAAAGGAAATCTGACAGAGAAATCTAAAGGTGTATGGGGGCCCTTAAACAGACTAAAGGCCCCCATATACCTTACAATCTTTCCGTACAATTTCTGTACAATTAAATGTTATTCTACCAAAGCCATGTAATATGAGGAGCTTTCTTATCCTTTCAATTACTATGTATTCTATCAGGGAGGACCCGGCACTACATAGCAGTGATATATACCTTCCAATCACTATGTATTCTATCAGGGAGGCCACTATACTACACAGTTGTTGGTAGATCTAATGGAGATTGTATGGATCGATCTTAAGGTGTATGGGGGGCTTTATACTGTACAATTGTTCTAGAAGTATACTGCTTGATATTAAATTATCTGTTAGAGGGAGAATCTACTAAGTAAATGCAATCATGAAAAAAGTTTAAATAAAGTCTTGCAAAAACTTTTATGTTAATGTAAAAGAACTTTCATTGAAAGTATGAACTCTATTAAACCAGCCATAAAATCTGGATATCTAGTGCATTGTAGTACAAATTCTATTATTTATTGCAAGGTTTGCACATCTAAATACAGTTGGGTGTGTGTGAAACGGTGAGACTTTGATATAATGCTCTGTATGAGTGTAGAGTTACAGGGACTGACAATGCTGATAAACTCTAATGCTATGTATCTGAGCTGACCAATTGTTCTCAAGTGATTTCACCGCTATGAATAGACTGACGGTTATTGTAGTCCCAGATAACAAAGGGTATGGACAATGATAGAGGGATTGCCACCAAAGGAGAATAGCCAGGCATTTTAATACCAGATCCCTGCTTTACCTAATTAGGACATGCGGTCCTGAGATGCGAGTGGTGCCTGGCGTGCTTCTTAATTTAGCTTTTGTCGCCTTGCAAATAAATATATATGAAAATATCACCCTGAGTCTAAAATAAGGAATGTTCATCGCCAAATTGAACAAGCCCAGTATTTTTACATTTGAGAGGAAAGGACTATACTTGCTGACCAATTAATAATTTTTACGTTCGTATAATGGATTTGGTAAATACATTTTAGTTTTTTTTTGCTTTGAGCTAGATTTGCAATATAAAGGTATACAGGGGTGAACTTGAAGCAGATCAAATGCAAGGCAAAAAGAGTTCTGATTCTGTATCCTGTGTGATCCATTTGATGGCAAGCTAATACCATCAATACAAGACAAAAGCCTGCTGACACAGGACAATAATATCCTAATTTATTAAGCACCAAATGAAAAGTTTGGCTGTCATTTGCAGATTTCCCATGATCGTAATACACACACACACACACAAGATTTGGTAACATAGTTCTAATTGGCCATGGTTAAATTTGTAGGCAGTAGTTGCTTACACCTGGTTTATAACTATTCCCAATCTTATTCACCAATGTCCAGAAAGTTCACTTTAAAAGGGGCTGTTGACATGCATGTGAACGCATGTATAATGGATTGGACATGCTCTAAATACTTTCCCCACCGCACATAAAAGTGCACAAAAAGGAATGAAAAGTGAATAGATCTGAACCAGACCTGAGACGAGGACCTATATTATATTCCCTAGGTCCCCCTAGGACCTAGGGAATATAAAGAGGAACCTGTTGCTCTTCTTTACTGCACACTGAACACACAACTAATGAGCATTTTAACTGGTCTGTGTTGGAATAAAATATTAAAACCACTTTGCATAGTCCCTGTGCCTCCCTGCCCTTCCGTTCTAATATATCCTCTAATATAGTTTTGGATAGAGTGGTGAGAGAGTTAAACCCTCTGTTATGTTTGTGTTGCCTCTTACTTTCTCTATATATCCGTAAATTTTTTCTAAATGTCTTATTGCCACCATAACAGAAATAGACTGGAAATCTTCCAACATCTACATGTCTTCCTTAAGGTAGCCATACACTGCCCGATTTTCGCCCGGCGGTCACTCAGCCGAAAATCGGGGGGGGGGGGGGGGGGGGGGGGGGCTACCGGGTGAGATCGACCAGGAGATCAATCACACAGTGGTCCAACATGCCAGATTAATTCCCATCCAATCGCATTAATGTCTGGCACACAAAGGGTGCCCGCCGATCAGCTGAGGGGGCCGGCTGCAGCGGGATGACATCACCCTGCAGTCGATCCCTCAAACTATCGAGGAAGAATCTCCTTGTGTATGGCAACCTTAAGACATTTGTCTAAAAGGTCATTTGTTCACATTCTTGAGTTTACAGGACAGAGAGTGGGGGAAATTGTCAAAGATGGCAATATCAGAGATTTTAAACAAAAAAAAAATGAAAAAAAATTTGGTTTCATTTCCATTAACGTTATTTTATAAATAGAAGTAGGGATTCTTGTTCCTTGACCTATCAGCTTTTGAGAGACACATAACTATAATGAGTTAAGTTGAAACAGTAAAAAGGAGCCACTTAAATGATATATCACTCAGAACAACAGAGCTAATATTTTTTTATAAATGTGGTGTAAAAATATTACTCTTTACCAAAATATAAATCATTAAATATAAATCATCATAATGTACAAAAAGAGTTACTTACGTGATGAGCATAGATTGGTTTTCGCGATCTAAAATAAAGCAAGAAAAATAAATAAATGAAAAAGAGTCCAAACAAGATCACTGACCTTTAAAAAGTTTCATTAACTAAAAATCTAATATGACCAAACTTACGGTCACAATGATGGTTTATAGACATCACCCGGTAATACCTTGAGCTTGCTGGACAAAAAGTAATGGCCATTAACCCCACCACCCTCTTTTCAGCTATAATCACCATTCTTCTGAAATCTACATCTTATTTTTGCATCTGTTGGAATATGTGCTAGAGCCAAAGAGAATCTGTAATTTCAGCTGCTGATCATGGATATGGAGACCTGGTTTGCTATTTAGCGTTGCAGTTCATCTCATTGATGCTTGGCAGAGTTGAGGCCATTCAAGTTCCTCTACATCAAACCCGGTTTTGACTAAACTAATTTTATTCACAGGGGCACTGTAAAATAACAACCTTTCCAAAAGGCAACAATTTTCTAAAATGTCTTCAATGGGAACTTAATTATTTTATCATCCACATACTTTAGGTCTAATTGTGCATGTTCAGGAGGTTTGCATGACTTTCTAATTTGACCAGTTTCTTATCTCTATTCCCAGAGCACATTAAAATAATTCTGCTCTGCAAAGTGTCCTGCCACTGATGAGGCCAATTTGATGGCTGATGCATAGAAAGTCAATGATTGTAAGGCTACCAGTGAAGGGTCTGCTACCTGGAACATTACAGATTTTGCAGGTTTATAGTGCTGTTATTGCTCCCTTTTGAAAGATTTTGACCTGTCTTAAGCCCCCCCCATACACGTTCAGATTTTTCGTACGAATTTTGCCCGACCGACCAACGTGGTCGGGAGATTAATCGATCAGGAGATTAATCGGATGCGCAATTATGTAGAGTGGTCATTGTTCGCTTTTGGAAGAATTTCCTCCATTTTATGCCTAAGGGTTATTTCATTGAGGTCTACCTTTTTTAAGGTCCATGGAGGTCCTCCTCTTATTTGTACAAAATTTACAAATCAAGTATTTCCTTTCTCAAACTGTCTGATACATGGAACATCACATATTTCCAGTTTTATAGTGCTGTAACTGCTACCTTTTGGAACATTTTCTGGCTTCTTATGTCTTAGGGTTATCTCATGGAGGTCTTCCTAATGGGCACAGACAGCATAAAATACCAAAGGAACCCAAACCCCTATTTTTACTTGCATGAAGAAAGCTTAGAACTTTTTATTTATGAAGTTCCCAACACTCCTCAAAAAACATTGGTCAGATGGGCGGAAAGATACCCAACACACAAATATAAAAAAACATTACAAAAGTTTGTTTTCTTGCTCAATTTATCCAAATAAATTTTCACTTGTGATTGATATTTAAATTATAGATTTATTTCATCTGCCTCGATTCTAGTAAACAAGTCTGGATTTTTTTAATCTTTGGGGGACAAGGCTTATCCACACTTATCCATGTTCTAGGGGACACTCTGGTGCTGTTTTAATTGGTTACCTTGGAAAATATAAAACATTACAGAGAATGCATCATCAAAATATTACGGTTAATATTAACGGTTTTCTTGGACACCTACTTCGCACCATGTCGTTGTATGCGTTATCAGCGATGGAGTAGATATGGGGAGGAGCCTCTGAACGTCTCTTGCCTCTGTAAGCAGCTACCACGGTGGCTGTGTACACAGGAAGCCACTTGTATGGGTTCACAGTGACACAGAACAACCCGGAGTAGGTCTGAGAAGAAAAAAGGCAGGCATGAGCTGGGCAACAGCTGCGCTCATAAACTATAAAGCGTCTACAGATCAGTTCCAAGAACTTCAATGCGTCTGTTTCACGGTTAATTTAGCAAGATATTTATCATCTTAGAACATCATCGGTCACACATACGGCATGAAACAAGTGCTCTTTCTTTACAAATGTCTATATAAAGCTGCAAGAATGGCTACCCAGCTGTGGGAATGTTTTTTGTATATGTCACTTTGGCACAGATCTGTCGGATGAAATATCTATGTACCTAAAAATCATTTCAAATTAGATTTTAAGTTTCTTCTTATTGCCTATGAACAAAACAAAGTGACGTTCCTTCCATGAAAGGAGAGCTGTGGGCACCAGGATGTCTCAGAATCAATAGCATAGGCTCAAAAATATCCATACAAGCCAATCATCTGCTCCATTATGATTCCCTATCTCTATTGATCCAGGTTACTTTTCTTCATGGAGATTGGAAGTAACATAAGTTCTAAATCTAAGGTTGTCACAGAAATGGGGAAAGAGAAAGATCTTCTTATGGGGACAAAAGTATAGATGACAACCGTTTTTGGAAACAAATAGGAAAAAAGAATGTCACATTTATCTTTTCCTTACAATTAAGCTAGCCATACATGGTTCAATTTGCAACAAATCGATCAACTCGATCAAAGTATTCGACCATTGAATCGTATATCAATTGTAATTGAATTGAATGACACACCACATTGAGTGTTTCGATCTTAAACATTTCCATTACTGCAACAGCAGCCTCAAGATAACCTGACCTATGCATAGTAATCATAGTGGCCTGACTACAGTCAAAAAAAGCATGCATACAAACATCCTATTCTGCCGACCAGTAGATAGAACAATTGCTAATTGATTGGATCTAATCACAATTGGTCGGGACAAGGAATAGTATTTAAATTACACTCGATGTGGTAGCAATCAATTAAAATTTTCCAACTGGTCCGATCAAATTTCGATCGAGCAAATTGACAATTTAAATCGAATTGAAACTATCGTTCAATGTGGACATGATTACATTTTCAATCGAGCGACCAACATAATCGATCAAAGTACATCGATTGAACAGTCAATTGAACCATGTATGGCTAGCTTTACAGAAACATTCTCTAAAGTTGGAAAATCTTCCTATGTTATACAAACACCTTCAACATCCGAGCAGCTTAGATGTAACATGACAATAACAAACAAAGATGGAGACCAGCAAACACTTTTTAATACTTAAAGGCACTGGACTGAGGATTTCATCAACACATCAATCATATTGTGGTGTTCTAGATACATACATATGTATGTAAGGGGTATATGCCTTGAAATATAAAGGTGGGCATGCACGGTTCGATTTTAGCATTTAATCGACCTAATGATCAAAGTTTACATGGATCAACCTTAAGCCCCCCATACACCTTCAGATTCCTCCATACAACTTTCATGAGACCTACCAACAACTATGTAGTATAGTGACCTCCCTGATAGAATACATAGTGATTGGAAGGTGTAGAAAGGTCCTCCTATTACATGGTTTTGGTAGAAGAAAAGTTGGTTGTACAGAAGTTGCATGGTAATTGTATGTGGTGTATGGGGGGCTTTAAGTCGTATACTGCACACATGGTTCGACGAAAATTGTTCGATAATAATCAAAGCATCAATTGAAAAGTAATTGGACCTGTTGGAAAACTTTTGTTGATTGTATAACAATCTAAGTCGTAGCATTTTGTTTGTTGGTTGGGTCGATTGTATTCGATGAACACAATTATATATGACTAAAAGCTGGGCATACACGTGTAGACTGCCAGACACCTTTAGGGTTCATTTACACTGGCGTTTTTTTACCGCCAAGTAGACGACCCTTTAACGTGACCGACCAGTGGACGTCACATTAGGAGTCCGCCGGTCGGTTTTCGGGCTGATAAATTGGGCTGACCTCTGGGGTCCTTAATGAGACGCCCTGTAATCTCCTGTTTTGCAGCCGATGACAGGGAATCGTTTCTCCCAGCTGCGGGAGTGCACTGTCGGATTTCGAGCTGAAAGCAGCTAGAGAACCAACTTTCTAAATTTAGCCTTACTGTGTTTTTTTGATCGAAACTAAAATCGGTGATTTTAGTTGTATTACGATCGAACGTTCCATGTGGTACTACTTTTGATTTCAATACAATCAGTGTCTGATGAAAAGATCAAGATCTAATATCCAATCGAAGATCGATTGTGCTAAAATTGAATCGTGTATGCCTAGTTTAGTGTCTTTTTGGTCTCCAACAATGGCACCTGATTTTTTCTGAGCATGGTGCTTACCGTGGCACATTGTGCATGTGATTGTAGCAGGGAATTTTCAGTCAGTTCGTGATAGAGACTTGGGGCAACAAAGCATACATGCTCAGGGTCAGTGATGAGAGCACAGAGCCAGAACTAATCACTTACTGGGGCTTGATTGTTAAATGTAGCTTACAGAAGACCTGGATAGTCTTCTATTACGTTACAGCATAAAGGTGTTCATACAAGGAACACACCCAGCCATAGCTGGCAACTTTTCCCTTATTAAATAAATATTAACAAATGCAGAAATGCAGAGGTGTTTCAAATACAGGAAGTGACATCATAGGTGTCTCTTCCAGTATCGGGAGGCTCACCTCCACTGCCTTCCTGGCTAACTTTGATGGAGGTGGGTGTTAGGCTCTGTCCTAAGTTACCCTGATTTCAAAATCCTGGGAAATTCACAGGATTTATTGAAATCGGGATTTGGCCATGAAGTCCCACAAAAAAATTTGACCTTCCCAGGTAAAATAGAAGCTTGACAGGTATGCACTCAACATTGATCATGAGTCAAGCTTATTTGCGGTGGAGGAGTGTATCCTGTAAGTGCACACCAGGGAGAAGAGAAAATAAACCTTTTGTGTTGTTAGGGTTCAGGTTCTGATAGGGCCTTGTGATTGTGCCACGTGTCCCATGCCATGGAGTCCCTACAGATGTGAGATCTCAAAATTGTACATTGAGAAAAAATCAAAAAAACTTAAAAAACTTTGTTTGCTAGGTATAGGTTATACACACATTTTTTGAATTTATAATTTCAATAAAAAAAAAAGTCTCTTACATAGATCATCCAGTTGGCATAGCGTCGCCTCAGGTTGGACAATACGGAAGCCTCATTTAGGTGGGTCAACATCGCCATGTCTTCAATCATGTCAAATTTTGGGGGGTTCATTGGCTGAATGTCATCTTCTTTTACAGTAAGTGTCTGAGAGGAAATAAATACTCAATTAAAACATGTGTTTTATTAACTCACTTTGCTGATGTTAGTGACCAAAGTAACAACCTAAAAAGACAGGAGATTTAATCTACTAAACAGTACAACTGTTCATAGGACAAGTAACTAAAAGGGAAGTGCGCTATGATATGGAAATTCCCTGTGACTTCCATTTGCATCTTGAGGACTGAAAGTATCAATCTCTTAGGATGTCAAAAATCTCCTCAATAGGTTAAAGAAAAAAAAGTTTGAACTGGCAAAAAAAATTATGAATATGGATTCTTTATTCACCTTCTTGTCTTTTGTTTCCACAGTGGCTTTGCCACCTGAAAGATCCTTTATTTCCACCTCAATGTAGGCGTCCTTCTCATCAGGAATCCAGGCTTTCTTCTTACCTAATACAAGAAGAAAAAGTGAGTAATACATGGTTTATTGCTACATTATGAAAGATCGTTCATTAATTGTCACATGATGATAAAGGGCTGTACAAAGTGCTCAAAACAAAGACAGCTGAGTTGTATGAGGATTTCTCTGAAAGATCAGGAATAAAACATCCTGACCAATGTTTGAACTTACACACTAAAGACAATATTTGTGGCGTTGTTTCATCATCCTGAGGTCTGTACATTCAGAAACCCAACTTTTTCTCTTAAGTATCAATAGTCTTTCTATCAAATACTCCAGCTTGGAGGAGTGACTAAAACCAAAGTCAACTGAATGGAGGATCATTGTGAGCTTCAAGTCAATGTAGAAAGTATGTAGGGGGCATGAACTCTATTTGTGCAGACTGTGCAGGGGCACAAGACCTTCTGGTATTTAATGGTCCATTTACATTAGCTGGTGGCCGGGCAGGTGATGGGCCTTCTTCCTGCTGTCACATATACTCACTCACTACTGGTCAATGAAAAATGTGAGGCATTCTCCATGATGACCTTTAACAATTCTTTGGCTTGTAATGTACAAGTAGAATGAGCAACAAGCACCTCCTATAGTCCTTGTCTGACTGATATAGAATGCTCTTTCACCTTTTAATATTAAGAAAATGCTTGCATATAATAGGCAAGAGAGAGACTGCGGGAGTGGTGGGCAACCGAGTTGATATGGAGGGCCACAAGTGCCGCCCATGGCATCACTAAAGGGCCACACATAACATGTTCAATCTATACTAACTTGTATAAGCATTTTAAAATGACAACAGGTATAGCTATAAGACATTATTTTTCATTTTTAAAGAACAAAACTTGTTTAAAATTATACTTAAAGTAGTAGGGAATAGTGTGGTGTGGTAATGCACATTTTGTGCCTCATAGATATCATCATCATCAAGCCATGATTATATTGATGGGGTACACACATACTTTCTAGAAGTATGAAACAGTCCTAAACCATTAATGTAATTTACTTTTTATACTGATTTTAATTGGATGATATGTGTATGAATTACATATCAAGCAGTGCATAGCACATTAAAGCCTTTTTAAAAGAGAAGGTATTCAAATGGCCCAATCTACCACAAATCCCATAAATTAAGGAAAAAATCCTCACATCAGGGCAGTGGGTGGAGCCATGCAAATTATTCCTTTACGTTCCATCAGCCAAATGTACATCCAGAACCGCTGATGTACAGCGCAAACATATCGTTATGGATATATAAAATCCAGACATTTTCAAATGAAGCCTCTTTGGATATAATATCTACATATCTAAAAGTCCTACTATTGCTTTCTTCTTTAAGTCTTTATTTTTTATATTTTATAGAATCCACATTCATAACTAATATTAGCACTTAAGCTGGCCATAGATGTTCAGATTTGCGGCCAATTTTGCCACCGATCGACCGCTGTGTGCGCTCACTGTGGTCTATCTGCCGCAAAATCAGCCACAAATCCAATGGTCTAAAGTTACATTTGGCCATAAATCGGCAGGACAGGCCATGTGTGATGATGTCATCACTCAACGTCTATGGGCACCTTTAGGAATAGATATAGTTGCTACAGCTTGACTAATTTGGGAGTTGAAAATTGATGGAGATGTAGAGAATGGTCGTGGGAACAAAAAATAGGATTGCGCTAGCATATGTCGTTACATGAATTTAGTTCAAAATTAAGTAAAAAATTCGACTCGCAAAATGTTTACTCGACTATGAATTTCCTTTTTGCAAAAGTGTCATGTGCTAGAGCAACACTTTCTTTGTCATGTGTTCACCAATCTCTACATCTCCAGCAAATTATTTTGCAATACATTTTTAAGTTTTCACACTTATTACCAAACAACAGAAATAAAAAAGGACAATTTTATTATAAAATAATATATAAAATGAACTAATGAAGGGTATTACAGTATGAGCAAGTAATAGCCCACTGAGCTTTCTTATCTCATTTCCTAAATGTTTGATAATGGTACCTTGTTTAGGGGCCAACTATCAAAGTCAGCTAGTCAAAAAAAAAAGATGCCATATCTACATGGGAATTAAATAAATGTAGGGGTTTCAATAATTCTTGAAGAGATACCAGTTGACTATGACCACTGCCAGTAATAGAAAAACTTGGAGGAAAGACCCAGGGTCCACTTTTATCATTTTGGAATCACTCTCAGGCATGGAGATCCGGAGTTTTGCCTTCACTTACTGCACATATATTCTAAAGGTCCCCACACATGGATCGATTTTAGTCCCCGAACGATCACTCTCCGTGCACATTAAACCCTTGTTCGATCGATCCTGCTCAAAGAAATGTCAATCGAACAAGGGACCAATATGTTGGTAAATTCCTTTTCGACCAGGATCCCCATCCAAGACATTGACTAGGAATCGATTGCGCAAAATGGTTGCACATCTATTCGACGAACAATCAACATCACACAGGAATCGACCCGTGTATGGGTACCTCAAGTCTCATAAGCAATAATATTGAATATCAATAGGGATTTTGAAGCATGGAGAAATTCACTTCAGGACCATCTTCCTAACAAGGCTTATGTGAAATTTCACACCCAGTCGCAGGTCCCCATGTCCCACACATTTTTGTGAAGTTGTAACCTACTCAGCTTTGACACTTACCATCGAAAGGGATGGTCTGAAGCTTCATAAGTTCACTGACACTTTTCCGCAAGTAGTCAGCGGCCTCCCCAAACTCAGACATATCCTGGAGGGACGTCATGATGGCAGATGCAGGGAGACAAAAATGGACCAGAAACAGGAATACCAAGGATGCTCCTCACCCCTAGAAAACAGGGAATATTTACACCAAGTTATACAAAGCAGATTCACACAAAAATTTCCTTAAACTATATCAGAATAGACCGTGAAATATTTGGCAATGATATCATATATTTGTGATCAAAGGACTAAGCTGTACCGTTATAATATCAACTACGCTTTAATGTAAGCCGGGCCTATCTAGAGTTTCCAAAAAGTTAATGAAGGACTATCAAAACTTGTTTTTGTCAAGCTGTTCCAGCAGAAGCAGCACCTCCGATGAACATTCTCTGCTGAAACCTCTAGAGCCTGCAGCTGTTGGCTCAGAGTTAAAGGCAACGCTGTACGTGTCTCAGTAATCCAACACAACAAAAACATTTCTTTTAAAACAGCAAGACGCTGGGGACACATACATGACCTCAGCTCCTTGACATGTTTCTGATTGTGTAACCGAATCCTACACTTGTCAGGCAAACCAAGCACAGCCCCGAGGTTAAACTCATTGTTTGTGTCCACTACAAATTCAAGCCTGACCTTGTCCTCCATGCACACACAATGTGTCCTGTGCTTTTACACAACAGGTGCCCACTACTCCCTATCCTAATTATATACATTATTGGATCATATACCCCAAACAATCCCAGACAATGGCTTTTTACTAAAGACTCAGGTTCTACCTTAAACTGAACTGATCAACAAGGACCGCAGCACATCAAATTCAATAAATCAATACAGATGATTAACTTAATCAGAAATCATTCGTAGATAGAAGTATTAACCTAAATATTTTTCTTAAAACAACTGCTCATGGTCTGCCTCGGCAGCGATCACATGGTATCTGGCTTCTATAAGCAGGGGTGCACATAAGTGGTCCTCTGGTACTCAAAAGGATCCAGAAACTAACTTTGCGTACCTTCATTATTGTTACACAGCTCATATGTGTACTAACAACTTGGAGGCGCTCCGTGTCTGGGCGGCCGCAGCTAAATGTTACATCTATACAATTTATGTCACTTGGATAACTGCAGGTAAATAACTATAAAAGGTTGCAGTTAGGGGTGTGACATTGGGAATGTAAATTAATAATCCAAAGAAAAGATTGGACTTCTAAGGGTGTTGGAGATCTGGGGTGGGGATGAAAGTCATATGTAAGAGTAAAATTTGACAAGAGAAAAGCACTGTGTGACAGCTGAAATACGACTATGAAAGAATGACATTTGGACGGCAGGTAGTCTCAGGGGTTAGTTACTAAGTCAGAAAAAGATTCAGGGTTATACTACTGAGGTATGAGTTACTGAGGTATCAAATCTGGGGGTTCAAACTGGGGGTTCAAATTATGCAAGAGGGTGACGCAGAGGACAGAGAGGTAGACCACCCTACAAATGGGGTGAGTACCTAACACCATCTCCTGGTACTCATCTGAGGAGCTCACTAATAAAGTTTTGTGCACCCCTGCCTATAAGCTCAGTGGCTGTTTCATGACACCTGATCAGCCCTGTAGGACTAAAGCTAGGTTACCACTGCGTTTTTCAGTCCGTCAACGCAACCATGATGAGTTGGGGGCATGCATTAAGCATCCATCAGGGCATACGTAACCTTTTTCTTTTTGTGAAAACAGTCCATTACTGACGCATACTCATCAATTCAATGGATTGTCTATGGGTACGTCAGTGCACCCCCCTTGCGTTGGTAAAGGATGCGTCAAGATCAACGTAGTGCTTTGCGTGGATTTTAATGGGGCACAACATAGCAGACCAAGGCATGTGGAGACAGCCTCATTCATTATAATGGGCTACGTCAAATGGAGGCATGTTGACGCAGTGGAAACCTAGCCTAAAGGAGACCAAGATCAGATCAAATTTTAAGTTTTTACAATAGGAGAAATGCTTTTTAATGTAATACAATATATTTTTGTATTTTTGGATATAAATAAAAGGTCATTTTTTTTAATATCTGACACAAGTTTTAGGCAATCTACAGCTGCTTGCGTCAGGATAACAAATAACGAACTACGTGGAAGTCTACCCAACCTGCTTTTTCCAGGAACTGTAAGGCTCAACACAGCGGACGATTTGCAGTTCACAGAATGCCACCGCTTGTGATTATATTTAGTATATTGTATATTTAGTATATGACATTTAGTAGAAGGCACTGAAAGTACCTGAGGAAGACAAGCTTAACGTAAAGACTTCATTCTAAACACATTGATATTACCATTGGTTATTCTTGATTTGTATAAAAATATATACATATCCATAAGATAATATTTTATAACTATAGTTAGTTTTTATTGTTGGAAACTGCTATAATCAAATGCTGATGTTTAAAACTAGTGAATGTTTTTTAAGGTGGCCATACACTTCGATTTTTCTGGTCGATTGTTTAGGTCCATTTTATATAAATATTAAATTTCAAACACTTTTGCCAAGTAATTCATTAAAATTAAAAAGAAGTTGATCAATAAAAAGTGATTGAATAATAAAATAAAATCAATCAAGCAGTAATCGCCATGTTGGTAAATTTTTAGTTGCTTGTTCTGACAGGTATTTCTAGGTATTCTAGGTTTTCTAGGTATATCGATTGCATCTGATGGCACTATGGAGCATGCACAATGGTCTTAAGCTGGCCATACACCTTCAGATTTCCTGTCAGATTTCCTTCAGATCAGATTTTGTTTTACCAAAACCATGTAATATGAGGACCTTTCTACACCTTCCAATCACTATGTACTCTATCAGGGAGGACACTATACTACATGGTTGTTGGTAGATCTGATCTGATCTGAAGGAAATCTGACAGAGAAATCTGAAGGTGTATGGCCAGCTTTAAGAAAAGAAATCAGTTTTGAATTGATCGCACTGTGTGCTGGTTCAATCGATCTTAAGCTTGACATACACCTTTAGATATTCTTTAGATCTACCAACAGCTATGTAGTGCCGGGTCCTCTGCGATTGAACACAGGTAGACACGATGGCTTAGAAAGTCCCTCATATTACATGGTTTTGGTTAAACAAAAGGAGATCTAAAGAAAATCTGACAGAGAAATCTAAAGGTGTATGGGGGGGGGGGGGGGGCTTAAGACTGCAAGCTGATATTTAAATTGCGCAAGCTGATCGAATTGAAGATCTGTCAAGCAAAAGTTGATGTATGTATGGCCGCCTTAAGAACCATATTGTTGCAGGAACCCTTAACATATAAGGAGAAATTTAAGTGTTCGCATATATACTGTAGAAAGGATGATACATATTTCTCAAAAGCCACAAAACTAATGAGATGAATATATAGATGTATCCCTGTTTTAAAAGGTTATTATCTGTATATGTTATTCTTTAATAAAGTATTAAGTAAAAAAAAAAACATATAGGGAGATTACTTTTTTTTATATTAAAACCATCACATATGATTTGTCTTCTTTTGCTATGATGTTGGCCTACACACACACACTATATAATGTACACACACACATACCTTTACACAAATATACACATATATATACATACATACACACATAGAATAGAGAGGTTCAGGGAGAGTCACAAGGTAATATCAAACCATAAAATGCATGTTCAATCATCAGCCGGCATCCCAAAAAGAACAAAAATTGGACAACAACAAGAGTTTCACCCGGACACAATTAAGGGATTTTCCACAATTAAGGGATACTCCGCGAAACTTGACGCGTTTCGCGGAGTATCCTCCGCTTCATCAGAAGTATTTTGCCAAAAATGATGCGAAAGGCCCTACGCTACGATTCTCTCTAATCCCCAGACAGCTGGTCGACATATGGCTTCTTTCGCATAATTTTTGGCAAAATACTTCTGATGAAGCGGAGGATACTCCGCGAAACGCGTGAAGTTCGCCTGAAAATTTGTTTGTTTTGAACGGAATTAAAAGATTCTATTACGCAGATCATTCTTGCCGCGGAAAATCCCTTAATTGTGTCCGGCTGAAACCCTTGTTGTTATACATACACACACATTATATATATATATATATATATATATATATATATATATACACACACATACACATACATACACATATATACATACATATATAAATACATACACACATATAGGGAGATTACTTTTTTATATTAAAATCATCGCATATGATCTGTCGTCTTTTGCTATGATGTTGACCTACACACACACACTAATATATATATATATATATATACACACACACACACACACACACACACACACACATATGATCAGGTAAAGAATAGTGGAGACACAGCTGATAAATGGCTTTGAATCCTTGTGTCTATCAAAGTTGTGTATCACATCCAAAATTACAAGCTGCAATGAACACCACATACATCAAATAAATCTGTACTGACTAAAATAATTTGTTTAGACATTTTAATTCTAATATATACTGTATTTTCAGTTTAATATTGATAACCTTTATTTGTAAAGCGCCAACATATATAAAGCAGCGGTGTACAAACAAAGGTAACATCCAGGTGCATACTATGACACAGGAGGAGAAGATATTGTAAAAGCTTTGGATGTTTACGTTGTAAACATGCAAAAATATAATACTTTAAACATGTAACAATAAAAATAATCCGTGTAATCTGTGGGTGGATACAAATAACCAGAAAAAATGGCACCAGAATGCGTTACATAATATCATATAAAAACGGGAAGCTGTGCAAGAGCTTGGGAACATGGGTGGTTTAATTACCCATCATTTTTAAATATATTGATTCCATTGGCTGTTTCCCTGTATATTTTAATTAAATAAAAATTGTTATATGGTTATAAAATACAGGTAAGTTTCTTTTAAAATGAAAATAAAATAAATGCAGCTAATAAAAAATATTGATAAAACTACATCTATGGGGCAGACGTTATTTTTTACTATATGTATACATTGCAAATATAAAGTATCTTAACCGGAAAAAAAAAAGGAGACTGATCTGTCAGAATATCACAAAATAAAATAGGAAAGGATTTGTTATCAATATACAATAAAAAAAAAACAAGCTTTGTGAAAGGACTGTGCAAAGGCATCCAATCAGAAATCAGTATTTGACATCTTAGTGCGGACAAATCAGTTAAAAGCCGATTTCTGATTGGTTGCCACGGATCAGCGCTCACAGCTTCCTAGTAATTATACCAATATTTATATAAAGTAGTCTTGCGATCACAAATCTAAATCCGCAGAACATTGTAAGCCCGATCAGGCCGGGTCCTCAACCCCTCCTGTGTCATAACCTGTACCTGTGTAATATCTTCTGTTGCATCTCAACTAATGTACAGCGCTGTGTAATATGTCGGCGCTATATAAAACTTAGTAAAATAATAGTTAAAAAAAAAAAAAAGTGTGTGGCTCCTTCTGCGATATAAAACAGGCCGGTCCCTTGACAGTACCTAAAGCGCATTCCATGCACACACATTAAATTAATTTGTCTTGCCTACTATGTTGGAAGACCTCGCTACAAAAGCGCTATGAAATGTTTTTGAAGTCGATACCCTCTTTTCTTTCTCTTGGAAAAAAAAAATGTTAGAGAAAAAAAGATGATGAAAAAAATAAGTGAACAGAAATGAGATAAAAGGACTCTTGAGGAACCTAAAAAAGTTTAGATACGGAGAGTCAAGACGGAAATGAAAGACAGAAGGCATCTGTTTAAAGCGCGTTTTCCGTATAAGCGACGTGGACGGCGTTATTCCAGGAGTTAGTAGATATCACACAGACAAAAGCACACAGCTACCAACCTTGGCTACAGGACCGAGAGGCTGCAGCTGAGATACACTGAAGTCTCTTTTTATTGTGTGGCTGAAGGTCACTGTAGAGGGCAGATATGTGAGAAATTCCCATGTGTCAGATACATACAGCTCCATTGGCCCCCCTCAGCCCAGACCGACACAAAAGGCAAACTCCCAACCTTATCTCTGCTTAGGAGGTTATTTTTACCTCACAAATTGTCAGAGGGGGAAACTTCACCGCAATGACTGACTGCTGCGTGCCTGAGCGAGACGCGGGCCTGGTCGCTTTTATGTCCGTCTCTGGGCCTAACGTAAAGTTATTGTGTGTTTATGACCTGCCCGTTAAACTGGAATATTAGTCAAATGTTAGGTGTAGCGAAGGAAGTTTTAGGTTTCTAAATCGTAAAACATTTCCATTTTACAGCGTGAGGACAGGTTAGAATACTTGTTACCATGGCTACAGGAATGGAGAGATTTTACCTCATGTCAGGCAGGAAGTGAAGGGATTTTTCTAAAAATTATTAAAACCTTTGTTTCCTCAGCAATGGCTGCTTCAAGAGCTGACGTGACGCTATGCGCGGCCATCGATTTACCGCTCATCTAATGCAGCTACCCCTGTTTTCGAGTGGGATCAATGGATCCTGCTCAAAGACAGGTCGGTGAAGCAGGTATCGCACATGTCCGTAAATCCTGCTCAATCTGCGTCCTTCGGATGGGGACCAGGGCCCCCATCCAAAGGATGAGACGGGAATCGGATCATCAATTGACCGCCCATCGTAATGTGTATGGACAGCTTTAGAGTTGTCATATGTTCATTGAAGTCTACTTACCTTACTTTATCTCTTGCTGGACATGGCTAGTCTCTTGGTGTCACCTGTCTTGCATTGTAGGTGATGACATCAGAGATTTGTGGGACCATTGTGAAGCTAGCCATACACGTGTCGATTCCTGAGCGATCGATCGACGTTCCGATCGATTCCGGTGAAGCCACAGGCGTTGATCGATCGACCATACAAGTCTGTGCCTACCACCTTAGGCCACGATCGATCGATTCACAAATGTTAACGCCCCTTGATATGTGCCCAATCGATCAGAAAACACCAACAGGTTGGTTCTCAGGCAGATCAGATTTGGGGGCCATGTCGATCGGACGGGGTCGATCGGTCAAGGTGGGCTGCACTCAATTCCTCGTCGATCGATCGGCATGCACGCACCCGGTGATCGATCGGCCAGGAATCGTGTGGGAAATCGACCGGTGTATGGCCACCTTTACAGTATAGGAAAGCAGAGGTTAGTACCGCATCTCATCTAATCGCATCTCATCTAATAGTTATGGAAACTCTTTAACCAGCCAATACATCTTGCATTTCTGAGCAGCCAGTATAGTATTTCCTTAGAATAAAATAGCGACTGATTTATATAACTTTTGCTGTGGTGCATTCATCACCATCATCTACTTTTTTTCTGTATAAGGAGCCAGAAATACCATTTCAAACATCGAAGAAGCAATATAGAAAGGAGAGTCCAGTTTGCTTTAATAAACTTTAATATAGTCATATATATTTCAGGGAACAGTACACCCCACACCTTATGATTCCAGGGAACAGCAGATAAGTATACTTTTTTTTACAATTGTGAAGCAGTACACCACCACCACCATACCAGCACAGGGGTGATTCAATTATAGATATTCTTTTTAGATTTGGAGTATACATCCACTTTAACGTTTCTCCTTTCCTAGCCAAGTCATGGTAATGGGATCAGCTTGGACTTTACCGGCATGTCGGATCATCGTGTGATCTAAAGGCCCCCATACACGTGTCGGATTCGCACCGGATTCCGGCACGATCGATTCCGGGCGCGTGGACAAGGTGGTATGCTGCGATGGATACTCTTAATTGGCCGATTGATCACACCTGCGATTCCCGGCAGAATCGCCGGAATCGATCGGATGATGAATCGATTGGACATGGAATCCGACACGTGTATGGCTAGCTTAACATGCGGCAGATTCCTGGTCGGTCCTGCCAGGTGGACCCACCAGATTTTCAGCCATATGGGGAAGTCACACAGTGGTTGATCGTCTGAAAAATCAGGCAGGAATCTAGGTATGGCTACCTTAAGGTGTTTTTATCTAGATTTTACGTGCATACCCAGAAGCAGAACCAGTAGCCAATAGGAGCTCCCTGACATTTTTTATTTATCATTCTGGTTGATTTTCCTGCTTTTGTACCCATTGTTTAAATGTACGCCCACTTTAAACCCAACTAAGATTTTCGTTTATCTTTCTGCCATCAGTTTCATAAACATGCCCACTCAGCCCAGCAGACCATGTATTGTTATATAAAGAGTATAGGAGGAGTGTGTCAGACACACCTACCTATTGTCAGACACATCTACCTATTGTCACACACACCTACTGCCTGTTTTCAAAGTGGAAATATCCTGTTTCCCCGAAAATAAGGCATCCCCCTGAAAATAAGGCACCCCCGAAGATACGGTACTGTAACTCTGGACAGGGGGGGGGGGGGGGGGGGGGGGGGGTCAAAGGGGGCAATCAAAATGACACAGGAGGATCAGAAGGGGTTACTTAAATGGTCCCACCCCCTCTGAGTCTCCTGTGCCATTTTGATCCCTCCCGATCCCACCTGTGTCAAAAATAAGATATCCCCCAAAAATAGGACGCAGGGCATCTTTGGGAGCAAAACGTTATATAAGACCCTGTCCCTTTTTTCAGGGAAATGCTGTAATACAATACAATAGCTCAACCGACTCATTGTCTACCAAAAATACTTAAATAATTTGCACCATAAAGGAAATAAATCTTTTAACGCCAGTTTGCTATTTTTTTTATATGGAAGTCACCCGACATCGTGTCCACCTTAAATCTGTTAAATATTCATTCACACAAAGTGCTAAGCCAAGTCAGCACACCATTGATTTACAGCGCTGTATACAGGGGGCCTCCAAGGGTCTCTTGCAGTTCTTAATTAGAAGCGTAATGTCTACATTCCTCGCAATCCTCCTCGGTGCTGTCTTTAAGTGTCTTTGAAGAGGACCAAGAGGCGCATGTTTAACCCCATCGTGGCTCTTTGTAATCTCACTGCAACTGTGGCAACCCGCACATGTGGTTTGGTTCAGCTGTTGCCGCTTTGACTTTGGTTATATATATAAAATGTGTGTTTATACATACTAGCAAACGCACGGAGCGCACACATGTATCCCAGGAACAAGAAATGTAAATTTTTCAGCTTGCCAGTCCTTAGATTTGGTACATGCGTCCTAGTTTTGGCCTTCATAAAATGTATTTGCACTTGCTGATCCAGTTAGTAACACATTTTGCCTGTAAGTATAGTGTGATGCACATGCAGGCACTGTCCCCTTTAAGTTGCCCCATAATCCACCTGGGGGCAGAAGGTATAAAAACCAGAGAGAGGACCAACTTGATGACACAGGGGTAACTGGGCTATAGACCTGTAGCCAGACTGGTCCTCCCAATCATTCACACTGGCGTGTGACAGCCAGAATCCTGAAAAGACCCAAATACAGTGCAACCTGGGCGAGTACGGTCAACCCCCCACCCTTGAGAGAGCACTCTGAACACTTGGAGGAGTGGGTGCTGCCAAGTCTTCTCTACTCCTTCTCTTTCCCTGGCAGGAGTGAGAATGCGTAAAGCCTAGATGCCGCCCCATGCCTAAATGTTCTGCGGGCTCTTGGGAGGGGCAGCGGTTTTAATGATGGAGGGTGGATGAGCTCTTACCAACCTGCCCCTCCCACTGACTGAGCTGGTGTCAGCACGCGGAGGAGTTGGACAGTTTTACATATGGTCAGTATGGACCAAACCACCCCCCCACGTTGCCACCCTGGACAACCTCCCATACTGCCCATATGTGAAACCGCCACTGAGTGATAAATCAGCGTTATCTGGGTGCTAAACAGATAAGTGGCACCTTCTGCCAATTCTGTGGATCCTGCCAGATGTCTTAATAAAGAGACTGCATCTATCCAGGCAACAGAATCCTTAGTAGCTGCCCTGCATTGTCACACCGACCCTGGTCCATGTTGGAGTTGTTCCCTGACTGTACTTCCATACATACAGACAGGCAGACTCACAGGCCCAACCGGTTTCAATTAAAACCCATCTTGTTCCATTGTTACCTAGTCATTGTTTAACTGTGTTTGAACCTCATTCCTTTGATAAAAGCAAATTTATACTACTCACACCTACTGGCATTGGATTCTAGCTCCTGTACATATACATGAAGTGGAATGTAACCAAATGTGGGCTACAATATGTGGAGAGGGTAATCTTAGATGGACTACCCTGTGTCCCCTATCCTAAGCCACCCCCTGATTTTCGCCAAAACGTTACAATAAGCCCCCCCCCCCCGCAAATAGGACACCCAACGATACCTACCCCTGCCCGAATCTCCCATTCGGGTGGTAGAATGGGCAACTGTGTGCCTCCAAGGGACTCCGTCAGGGCTGGACAAGCAAGCTGCTGATCCCTGCCTTAACGGAGTCTATTAACCGGCCTTACCGGTAGAAAAAACGTGAGTCGGGGAAGGGGACAATGATTGGCACAGAGTGATCAAAGGGGACAATGAATGGCACAGAGTGATCAAAGGGGACAATGAATGGCACAGAGTGATCAGAATAAGACATCCCCCTGAAAATAAGACCTAGGGCATATTTTGGCGTTAAAAAAAAAAAAAAAAAAATGTAAGACAGCGCCTTATCATGGGGGAAACAGGGTAACAGAAGATAAGCATTTCTATATGTAACAAACTAATCTGGAATGCTTGGTGACAACTTTGGGCTCAGACATGGTGGTTGGGGACAGGACATGACTTCACCAGAACATCCTTCACTCAGAGGTCATCCTCCTCTCTGTCAGTTTTACTCTTGTCCATCAAGTGATCTTGTACCCCGGAGACCCCAGACTCCGGACAAGTGCAGTGACAGGTGTCAGCAGGGGGTTATTTACTGACTCGTGGTTCATGTTCTGCGTGTACATGTAAATGACAAGGTGGCCGAAATGAAACTTTTCCCTCACATTTGAAACAATTCTACAGGCAGACAAAAGAATAACCAAAAAGGATTGTCAGAGCAGGTTACACAATTGTAAAAATGTACAGCTGCCCCCTTTTCTTGGCTGTGGAAACTTTGCAGACTCCTATATAGGATTATTTAGGCTTTTAAATGAAAGTTTGAAAATGGAAATATTCAAGGGCCACCGTCAGGCGGGTACAGGGGGCACTCCCTTTCCAGGCCCGACCATCTAGGGGCGTTGCTGTGTTCCCTGTCCAGCGCGCTGGCTCCTGACAGCAGCCCCCCCCCCCGCATCTGCATACTAACCAGAGAGGGGAGAGATTTGCAGCACCCCCCTACTCCCAAACATGTGACAAAGTAGACTATTATGTTCTCTGTACTTTGACGGCAAGTGTTCATTAGAACTTGAACACAGAAATTGGTATTGAAGGTAGATTGAGATTTAAGCTCGAACACATTAAATACTTGTACAAACAACTTCACTTTACAGTAAAATATATATTTTTAGATTACCAGAATTCTTTCAGTTTTTATAGTAAAAATGTATAGTATTTATGTCAGTTGCATAACCACAGGGAAACATTAATAAATATGAATGGTTGCAGTTAGGGGTGTCAAATTGGGAATGTAAATTTCTAATCCAAAAAAAGATTTTGTAATGTAATGGCATATGTTTCAGATGCTTGTCTAAAGCTCTCTACACCACTTTCAATCTCTTTGTTCAATTTACTGGTCTACCAACAACTATTTAGTGTTAAGCTAGCCACACACGGTTCGATTTTGGTTCAATCGATGCTCGATTAGATGAAT
>CM070042.1:49533030-49546157 GCA_036250615.1 Ptychadena robeensis | reverse complement strand
GAGAAATCGATCGTCGGGATGCGGCTACTTCACGTCCGTTCATTGGCGGCCGATGTGATGTCGTCTGTAGGGGTAAACTGTGTCCTCTAAGTATGCGCATTACGCTTCCGCACAAGCAGGGACGCAAGGGGTGGACACGCAGATCCGAGCGCACCATGGTTGAGTAACACCCTTCGCTCCGGAGCAAGGGGCGGGACGTTCCACTATTGCGCCCCAGTGGCCTGTAAAACAACTATAAAATATGGGAGAAACCTGACGTGACATTACTGACCACAGGACCTATCCAGCTGACTCACCATCCTTTTCACGCATCTTTCCTTTGTGAGGACGGGACCCCAGGCTCCTTCTCTTTGACCACGTGACTTTTCGACCAATGTAAATTGATTACGTTATTCCCAGACATGGAGGATTGTTATATGCTAGTAACCCCCTACCCGCTCTCCATATAGGACATATCGACTGTTTGCCGCTTTCCAATTTGGACAATGACACAATAGATAGACGGTTTTTTTCCCTCTGACCAAGGTGGTTGGCAACAGAACTCTTACACCCATGACCCATAGGTGGAAAGATATGTGTGTAGCATTTGATGTTTTTTAAGCCCGGAACTGACCTGCCAGGTGACCCCGCAGTAACATGGTTGATTGGCTGACATTATGGACCGTTTGACTAACATGCGTTCCTTCGCCCTCCCATAAGTGCCCGTCCCCTCCTTGGCAGGGAGTTACGCCACCCGGCACTGACCACCTGGTCTGGTGATTCTCCAGCGTGTTGTAGCGGAGCTGCGGGCAGAGAGTCCGTCACATCCTGACTCTCAAGCACTCAGAGTGTCTATTTATTACCGGTAAGCCATACAATTAAACGTTGATCAAACGTTTGCAAAGGGAGCCCCAAGGTAAATGGGACATTGGGGGATAGTTTGAGATTAATGAACTTTTTGTGTATGACAATGAACTTGACAGTCAGTGATGATGATTGCTAGATATATACCTTTTTTTTGCATAGGTTCCTACGACTAAATATTTATGGAAATATCTGCTAACATGTGGAATCTGTCTAGAAGGATAATTGGTAAAGATTGGCATATATTTAATAAACTAATATGTGATAACCCATAGGGTAGGTCCCCCAAAGACCCCTGATGAAGTCCCCCAGAGGTCTGCAAACACGGCGTTTGGGACATACTTTTGGAAAAGACTTGCCCGGGACCGTCTGAAATTTGGATTTTTTAAAATGCTTTTTTAACATACCCTGGACTATTTGTATGTATGGACATGTGAGTACCTTGACCTTGTATTGAAAATATTACTCTACCAGAGGGTTATCTTTAAATCCCCTCGGCGATTGTTCTAACTATGTTTTTTTATATAATTTGTTAATAAAATATTTGTCAAATATCCCTCGACTGGCACAACCTTCTAATCCATACCCACCTTAAGTCATCCGCTGGGCTTGGCCGCCCTAGGGTTTTGTTTCCTTCCCCCCTTCATCTTTATCCGTTTTTGCCCTTGGAATGTGGTGGGTGCCACTTACCGTAGGTTCCCCCTCCCCCCTAAATTGACGCATACTCATGGTAGGTCTCTCACTTTACTCCCATGCCAATACAGAGGTTTCGTAGCTTGCACCACATGCAGCATCAGAAAAAGAATTGCAAAACCGTTCATTCAATTCCAGTGTCCTAGATGCTGTCCCTCTTTCCAGTGGGGTGGCGCTTTCGTGCCTTCTGCCATGGCTGTCGATCCTGCCATATCGCCTACCCTGGTAAGGCAATGTAGGTCCATCTCTGTCCTATTGTCCCTGTATTCGGGGCCCTTGTTAACTGCTTTGGCGTCCTGTTTTAGTATAACTTTCCCTGTTCCTGTACGATTGGTGGGCCACTGTTGGTTTCTGAAATTATGCATCCCACAGTTTGGCACCTTGTTTTACACTGGAGCTCACCTGGAATCATCCGATTTACATACCATTCATTAGGTAGGCTGGGTTGAGTCTCCAGTTTGGTCACCGCACGGTAATATATTTACTGCACTGGCATTCTATGTGCATACTCATTCCACATTATGGCATTGCTGTGCAGTCATATATTTAGCTGTTGTGGCTCACTCATAGGAAATGCCAATAAACAATGTTCCAGCTCCGCACACCCCGTGGATCGTGCTTTATCCCTTTATGATAGGAGCCCCGGGGGAGTTGGGGTAACATTCTGCGTCGCGTTGGAGATGGGACTCGCAACGCTTGTCTTTTTTTGATGATGAATGAACCTCTGCCTGGTTCCAGCTCTTACACGTCCCTGTTAACTGGATTATTGGATACACAGGATTTCATTCCGGGGTTGTCGATGGCTCCCCCTTGTTTTTATTATTTTTTTTCTCGCGACCATGGGTTCGTTCAAATGTGCAAAATACGTATGACGATCAGACGCAGGCATGCGGACACCAAAGCGACATCCAAATACAGCAGCCAGGCAAGCGTTTGCTGGGGAGATAGCAATACCGAGTCGGTTGGGGGTGGTTGGGTTTCCATTTTATTACGAACCACTGCCTGAACCACACTTCGGGAAGACAATAGGGATGTTTAAGAGGTGGAGTGAAACCACGGCATGGCAATCCTATCTTAGATTCACTACTCCTTGCAAGCTGTATTGTTTCCATTTATTGTGGTGAGTGCTTATTTTATCTCATTCATTTACCATTATGAGACCTGTGTGGTACTTGTTCTTATATTTAAAAGACGTTTAGCTGGCCTAACGCATTTAGATTTGTGATACTAGTTCGTGTCCCCCACTATCATTTACCAAATTTAAACCAGTGGTTGCCAAGAGAGATGAACTTTTTTAACGGTGCTTTAAAATCCAGAGTATGCAGTGCTGTACAGTGGTGGGCAACTGAATTGATAGGGAGAGACAAGTGCGGCCCTTGCATGAGGCTTATTTAGGGCTTTTCAATCTAACTGACTTTGTATAGCATTTTATAATGCAGAATGAGAGGGCAGAGGCTAGAAGAGTTATTTTCATTTCTTATAACAAACTTTTATGTAGCCAATTGGCGTTGCTCAGCCGGAGGCCTGAGTAAGTCACTCACCGTTCTCCTTACCCGCTCTATGGCGTATCCAGGGTGAGGACGCGGTCCGCGGTGTTGGATGGGGGGAAGGGTTGTGTGTTAGGATTAGTTAGGTAGGTTTGAGGGGCCGCAAGTGGAGGACTAAGGGGGGGGGGCACTGAAGATGCCAAGGCTCGGCAGGTTGGGCACGGGGTTTTAGTACCTGAATTTGCTGGACAGCACACAGTTGAAATCTTTTCCTTTGTTCTTTAGAGACTGTCATTGTTCGGGAACAAGAGAAGGGAGGAAATATGTCTGGCCATGTGTCATCAGCATCGTGTGTTAGTATAAGGGACCTCGGTGGAAGGGTAATTGCCACATGTCATGTTCTGGTTTTTGACTAACATAACACCCTCATTAGTACCTTAGAACATGATTGCGCTACAGGTCCCTTGCGATCTTCTCACCTTTAGCTGCATGGATCCTACAGGACCTTGTTATAGGCAGGATCTACGTTCATCATTTGACATCAATTGTCAAGGTTACCAGACGTGTTCACTTTACAATTCAGAGTCTAATGGGGCATTCACCAGGATGGTAAATGCCGCGTTGCATGTTTCAGACCTTTAGGGCTAGTCTTTCAGGAAGGGTTCCCAGACTTAAAAATACAGGACTTGGTTGGTTGTATGCTATTACTATCGGAGGAACTGTTCCCTTGAGCTAAACTTTGAATAATCTTACGCAAATATTAAACTTTTCCCTACCCCATGTGACCTTGGGACCTCGGGGGGGTATCATCCAGGAGCGTCCTCCATCTCCTCAGGTCAATTCTAAAGGCCCCACAAGTATGAGCAGGGGTCAGAGTATGGGCGGGCCACCCTGTGTTGTTGCTGGGGGGGATCAACTAATGGCATCGGTCAGAGTTTATGGACTGTTGTTCTCCGCTAACCAAGCTTTGGGGGACAGGGAGCTGTGCTTTTGGGGGCCAGTTAAAATGCGTGGCAAATCGCCGTGGCTCGCTACGTGTTAGGGGGGTCTTTAGTGAAATTACTATGTTGTCACAAGTGCCCTTCTGTTATTCCTGCTAGGCAGATGGCTTGGGCAGTCTCCAGGCTTGCGTGTATGTTGGGGAAGAAGGTTCGGCAGATGGGGCTGGGTTGTTCGTAAGGTAAGTAGGGCGCTAGCTCTGTATGGGTGTTTGCCTTAATAGAAAAGGAGTTATCAACCCGAGATGAGGGCGGTACACCCGGCGAGCACAGCAGACGCAAATTGTCCTTGAGAAACAGAGGCTAGGGGACTTTAACGGTCATTACATCAAAGGTGGTACACGTAGTATCAAAGGTTTTTAAAATGTCTCTTTATTATCGGAATTCACAGTCCATAAGTAACATGCGCGCGGGGTGTGGATATCGACAAGCCAATGGCCTATTCTGGATCACGTTGAGACAACTCAGGCCCTCATCGAGGTTTTGAGCGGCAGAGGCCAGATGGTAATGGCCAGGAAGCACCCGACGCCCGGGTTGTGGCATGAGGCAAAGGAGTGGTTTTTAACGGGGCAATCAAAATAGGTTGTGGAGGGGAGAAAAAGATGGTACACATCACAGTACCAGAAAAGAGTGTAGTAATTTGTCGTTTCACAAGGGGGTGAAAGTAAAATCGTCACGTGACCAGAACTCAGGTAACTCGGGAGAGGGGAAACCCATGGACCGACCCCAGAGCCACTGTTAGGTGGGGAAAGGATAGGCAAAGTTTATAGTAATCAGTCAAGGTAGGAAAACCAAAAGAATAAGGCTAGGACTGGGCCGTGCTGTGTGGAGTAAACAACAAGGAATTAGGTGAGTGGGGACGTGAGAAGGTGTTGTGGTTGTGAGGTTCACAGTTAGAGGTGCAAAAAAAAAGGGGGGGGGGGGGGGGGGTGAAGGTTGTCCAAAAGGCATACCTGGGTTGTGTTGAAAAGTATAGGAAAAAAAAAGGAGAGGGTGAGTGGTTTTTTGGGGGATGGGGGTGGGGGGGGAGGAAGAGGGGGGGTTGATAATGGGGGGGGGTTTATTGGGGGTGAAAGGGGTGGGACAAGGGAGTGGTGATGGATGAGGGGCGGGGAGGGTAGGGTAGGGGTGGGGTGTGGAGGAAGTGTAACGGGATTGTCGAGGTGATAATTAGGTTTGTGTGTATAGGAGGTAGTAGTTTTTTTTGATTATTTTTTTTTTGGTTGGGTGGGGGTTTAAGTCGGCTGTGTAACTTAATGATATAGTAGTCAAGGTAAGTTAATCAGGGATATGGGCTAAAGGTAATACAGGGCATGGTTATAGTAGGAGGTATTTAGAGCGTATCAACTTACTAGTGGGGTGATTTTTTTTTATTTTTTTATTTAAAAACAATGTTGTTTATAATGGTACAAACGTTGTTATAACGTAACAGTTTGCCTTTGGCACATAAGTAACGAAAAAATTAAGGTTTGTTTCGGCACGGTTTCAAGTAAGTAGAAATCAAAATTTTAAAGTTTTCGCACTTGTGGACATCAAAAAAATAAACCACATAAGGATTTTGCATAGGGCACAACAGTCAACACAAAAGGATTGCCTCCTCGGCATATATACATTATTACAAAGAGTATCTGGATCGGTTGGTTTTTCGTTTGGGCACAGTTAGGGAGGTCTTTGTGGGCGGCGTCCAGAAGGATTAGAGAAGGCTGGGTCCAGGTGATGGTACACAGCGCTGTGAGGCCCACCCCCATCATCCACCAAAAAACCCCACCAACCAACACACACGCAAACCAACCCACATCAAACTACAGAACAAACATAAATACAAAGCCCCATCACAGCAACGCAAAGGCGCTCTTTATTTAGGGGCGGACAGTTCTCTCACCCCTGCCCCCCTCAGCTTTTATTGACATACAAAATAATTAAAATCAACCCACCACCCATCACACAACTCTCCTCAAACCCTCACCCTATAAATAACAAAGAAATCCTGAGCTGTACCGTCCACGCTGTCCCTGCTCCCGTCAAGATCTAAAGAATAAAACACAATTATATCATACATCATAACAGACTAATAATAATAGTCATACCTCACCACCCCCGACATCAACAGAACTGTCCCCTCAACCCTCTCCCTACGCAACGTGAGACCTGATTGTGCCTCACCACTGTCTCTATCCGGATAAATCAAAGAGGTAAAACACACAAAATAACATATAAACAATTTACCTATATGTACATCCCCAAAACCACCCCTCAACATCCCCCATCAAATCAAACCAAAATATTTACGGGGGGAATCAAAACACACCCACTCCCTCCCTAGAAGAAAGCACCCCACCACGCCTTGCAGCCTCTCCCCCCCCCACTTCCGGAGGTCACAGAAAGCAACGATGAAAGCCACCCACGATCATTACGGATCATGGCCATGCACTTCCGCACCTCCAAACATTCGCGCCGGAACACCAGTATGTTACGGACATCCCACAGACTCTCCTTCACACAACTCACCAAGAACCAAAACACTCTCCTCCGACCACTCGTCACATTCACCAATCCATACAACATCTGCTCATACGTCACATTCCTCACTCCAGTCAGTCCCACAATCATTGCACTCATCAACCTCCACACCTCCTTAGCATAGGCACACGTCCAGAAGACGTGCGCCTTGCTCTCCACACCACCACAACCATCCCTCGGACACACCTCACTCCGCACCACACCTCTCGTCCTCTGGAACTCACGCGTCGGCACACACCCATGCACCATCAACCACGCCACATCCGCCTGCCGATGCACCAACTCCTTACACGCCACATTCTTCCACGCCGCCTTGCACTCCTCAACAGTCAAACCACCAATCCCTTCCATCTCCTCTTGAGCGTCCATCACTTTCGTCACAGCCTTACTGTCACACCACACCTCACAAGTCACACCACGCAAATCATACCGTCTCACGCACCTCTCAACCCTCACATAAAACCACGGCACAGTGAAACTCACTGGCCTGGCCACACTCAACTGACATAACCCATGCCTCCTCAACACACTGCCACCCAAGAAACGTACCATGCACCCCGCCAAACTCTCCCTTCCAGCCAGACGTACACACATACTCACATACTACAGAACCAAGAATCGCTCAACATTCACCATGCCCTTCCCACCATTCAGCCTCCCTTTCACCACAATCACTCGCCTCAACTTCTCCATTCGCGACGACCACAGAAACACAAAGCATGCACGCACAATCTTCCGCAGCACTCGGTCAGGTGCTGGAAACACCGCATACACATACAACAACATTGGTAACACAACAGCCTTCACAATCAGCACCTTTCCCTCCATGGACAAACTCCTCAAACTCCAAAACCCACACTTCTGATTCACACGACCATACAACTCCTCCCAACTTTCAGGTTTGAGGATTCTCACCTGCTCCTCACTCACCATTCCCTCCAACACATCCCTCATTCGGTCCATAATCAACTTCGCAACCAACTTGTAATCTACATTCATTAGACTGATCGGCCTCCAATTACGTAAATCCTTTCGCTCTCCTTTCTTAAACAACAACACAATCACACCCTCACTCATCGACTCCGACATTCGTCCTCTTCCCAGCACCTCCACACACACCTTCCACACCCATTCACCCACAACATCCCAAAACGCAACGTAAAACTCCACCAGGAGCCCATCGCTCCCCGGTGTCTTACCCAGCTTCAATCCATTCAAACACACTTCCACCTCACTCATCTCCACATCCTCACACAAAAACTCACCATCCTCACGTCCCAACACAAACTCCACCTGCTCCAACACCTCACGCTCCAACTCCACATCCCTCACTCTCTCTGTATACAACTCCTCGTAAAACTTCTGCACCACACCACGCACCTCCGCACCACCAGTCACCTCCACACCATCCTCATCCAGCACATTCAGCAACTCAGTCTTCCCAGCATACACTTTCTTAAAGAAGAACCTCGTACACCTTTCACCCTCCTCTTTCACCACCGCTCTCGTCTGCATCAACACATTCTTCCCACGCTCCTCCAAAAACTCCTTCACCTTCAATCTCGTCTCACCAATCTCATCCGCAACATCCTCACCCCAATGTCTCATCTGCTCCAGCCAATCCAACCGCGTCTGCCACACCTCGTATTCATACCGTGCCTTTCTCGCCCTCTCACGACCCACTCTCAAAAAGAAACTTTTCGCTCGCGCTTTCACCCATTCCCACCAATCCACCACACTCGCAAACGTCAGCACTCGCTTCTTCCAACCCTCAAACACCCTAGCATACGCCTTCCTTACCTCCTCGTCCTTCAACAACTCCACATTCAGCTTCCACACTCCCTTCCCATGCACCTCACCTTCACGCAATCGCAACGTCACATCCAGTCTGCCATGGTCCGTGAACGGCTCCCTGGTGACCTGGAAGTGGAGGTCCTCCCAGTCCCTAGAACAAAACAAAAATCAATTTGTGAGCACACGGTGCCCCGATCACAAAAATACGTTTGAACCTCGAACCTAAGCTCCGCACATTTAAGGAGGACAACCGTAGCTGTGCCATGCGTTTATCGGGGGTTGTTATAGTCCGACACAGAGACCCACTACTTCCCCTTCTTCTTGTGCTTCATCCTTCTAGGTGGATTCGGGGACCGCGAAGGGGTGTCAACCGTGGGTCTCTGCTGGTTCCTGGGGAGCTTCGCGCAGACCACGGTCGGCTGCAGGCCCTGCGGCTGCCCCGGGTCTACAGCGGCACCCGGTGAGGAGTCGCACTCAATGGCAGCCACAGGGGTCGTCGATGACGGCAGGCCACAAGGCTCGACAGACACCACCTCCGAAATACACTGAGATGACTCGGGGGACTCCGGCGACTTCCGCTTGAGCGACACCGACGTGTCCATAGCAGCCGCCGGGCCCCCATCAAGGCTCGGCCCAGCGACCGGTCCCCCATCGACCTCCCCCTCCGCAAGCAGCGTTTCCAGGACACTATCCCCGGAAAGGGACAGCATCCCGGCGCTACCTGCATCACCTGGCTCCAGAGCCGGCACAGGGGGGACCACGGACACCTTGGCCACGACCGGAGGAATCACAGGGGGGTGCACCAAGGGACGAGGTGGAAGAGGTGCTCCCTTGGCCGCCGCGGCGTAGGATAACTGGAGGACCGGCTCTGGAACCGGCACAGGGGCCGGCGCCTCCAGAGCCTCCCTCGGCGCAGCACCCCCACTCCCAGCGTCTACGGCACCATCGCTGTCCGCCTCTCCGGTGGAGCTGGAACTAGAGTCCTCCTCCGGCCGCCTTGCCGATGGACACTGGCGGGCCAGGTTTGCGGGGGGTGCCGTACCCCGCCAACTCCCTCTGAGTCAGCCTTAAGCTGGACCCAGAACACTCGCTGGCCGTTCCAGGTTCCGTAGGGGTTGAGGCGCTTAGATGGAGGCGACACGTAGTCAGCGTACCTCAACAACAACGCCCGGATCTTCTCGTCCTTCACAAAGGGGTTGTACATGTGCATGGTCAGTGGCAGCCGCTGCCTGGACCCACTGAAAAGAAATTCCACCCCCGCCAACTGGGGGTGGTCGGCCTTCTCCGCCCTCTGCAACATGCAGGTTTGCAGACCTGCCCTGTCCCAAAAAGTGACATCGCAGAACCCAGTACGGGGAAACAACTGGACGCAACAAAAAAGCTTCCTCTCCAATCCAAGAACGCTTTCAAGAATCACTTTTTGAAAAGTCTCTAAGCCGCAGTCCCCAGGATGAGACTCGGCCAACACGATTCGCACCGTGTTTGGTGCATCAGGAGGTAACATCATCCTGATGCATAGGTAATGCAGAAGCACCTATGGGCAAAGGTATCTGCTCAGATCGCTTCCCCATTTAGCGTTCGGGGAGCGGATCGCCCAATAGCAGCACTGGGGGCTTGGTATACCCCCCGAGGCCGAGCGACCCTGATCGCCTACTGACAGAGTGTCCTCCCCAGTCAGCCGTGGTATGTCAGAGAAGGATAGGGTGGTGGTCCATTTATGTTCCCCGCCGCGGTGACGGCCAGCGCACAGAGGAAAATCCCCGGTGACGTCATCGGTCCACGCCCCCCTTCACCGCGTACGGACAGCACAGAGCATGCTCCCATTGCCATGGCAACACGGCGGCGTACTCCAAACAGATGGTGGCTGATAGGGGGGCGTGGCCCCCAGCCGGAGGCAAGCCTCCCCGCAGACACCAGCCTGCCGGGACACCTCTCAGAGCAGCCACGGCTGGAGCAGCTCATAGGGGCCATGAAGCAGGGAGGGGGGCATAAAGTCACCCCTACCTGCTGGCCACTTGTTGTCCGTAACTCAGATGTCGCCCCCCAAGGAGAGGCCGACATGGTAAGGGTATGTGGTAAAGAAAGGATGTGGGCATACACCAAAGGAAAATATATCAATAGAGGTATACAGTTAGGACTCATTGGCAAAATAGGGCTGAGATTTACTTCAGCCCTTCCCCTAGGGTGTCTGTAGGTGATCCCAGTCGCGATCCATGAATATTAGTGCAGGGCATAGATTAATCAATGTATTTGCGCGACAATATCAATGTGTCGAAGATAGTAACAAAGGTAATATTACATTGCATAAGTATACATAATCGGTTAACATATATAGTCTGGTTACACTTATGAATCATAAAGGTGAACAATAAAAATATTAGTGTAAATCAATGTGGAAAAAGTTATGGCCTAGTCACAAGAAGAGCCCCCTCTATGGGAGGCATTTAAGAGAAACATCAGGAGTCTATTGACATTGGACAAAAAACCATCATGGAGAATCAGGTAGGTATTCAAACCCAGGTGAAAAAAACTCAAGGGTAGAATTGAAGGAGGATGTTGTACTGGTTCTCAGATAGGAGATCCGGATGGCTGAAAGGTACTTTCAGTCGGAGGAAAAAGAAATAGCAATAGCAAAGGTGATCATCTCTGGGAACCCTCACAGACCTACACCTTCTCGCTGTCCCCACTCACCTAATTCTTGTTGGCTTATCCACACCAGCACGGCTCCCAGGGTCCTAGCATTATTCATTTTTGGTTTTCCTACTTTGACTGATTACTATACTATTGCTTATAGGTTTCCCACCTAACAAGTGGGCTCTGGGGTTCGGTCCATGGGTTCCCCGTTCTCCGATGTTACCTTGAGTTCTGGTCACGTGCCGATTTTACTTTCTCCTTGTGAGTAACGGACAATATTACTCGATGTTCTGGTACTGTGGATGTGTACCATCTGTTTTCTCATACTCTATTTTGATTGCCACTCTTTGCCTCATTGCACACACCCCCTGATGAAGTGACGAAACGTACGTCGGGGTGCTTCCTGGCCATTAACATCTTGGGCTCTGCGGCAAACCTCAGATGAGTGGCTGAGTTGGTCTCAACGTGATCCAGAATAGTGCATTGGCTTGACGATATCACACCCAGCGCTGCATGTTATTTATGGACTGTGAATTCCGATATAAAAGATGCCATTGATTTACTGTGTACCACCTTTGTTGTATGACCGTTAAAGTCCCCTAGCCTCTGATTTCTCAGAGGACAATTTTGTGTCTGCCTGGTGCTCGCCGGTTTGTACCGCACTGCATCTGGGTTGATACTCACTCTTCTATGTTATTTTGGGATGTTGGTCTATTCTCTGGTGAAAGGGAATCTATTTTTCTTATATAATGTTTGCCTGTAAATGTCAATATGCCCTTAAGTCACCTGTTGGACATGCGCAGTAGCGTGGAAACTTCAGCTTAAAGGGACATCAGCTCATAACCAATTACAGCAGGGCACATTGTAAGTAAGTCCTTCATTTTATTTACCTAACCTCTCTGGCATTATGCCTGAAGCCAGTACAGGCGCAGTTTGATCTTGGATAAAGCTGTGCCCGTGCCGAAATCAGGTATAATTGGTGGTTCAGGTATAATTGGCAGCCTTAGTTAATATAGAGGGAATTATTAACAGGTCCAAATGACCTGTTCATGACCTTTCAGCATGACAACGGCCCAAAACATACATCCAAATCAACAAAGAAATGGCTTCACCAGAAGACAATTAAAGTTTTGGAATGGTCCAGCCAAAGCCCAGACCTGAATCCGACTGAAAATCTGTGGGGTGATATGAAGAGGGCTGTGTACAGGAGATGCCCTTGCAATCTGACAGGTTTGGAGTGTTTCTGCAAAGAAGAGTGGGCACATTTTGCCAAGTCACAATGTGCTATGGTGATACTCCTACCCAAAATGTACCATGCTGATACTCATCCCCAAAATGTGTCATGCTGATACTCATGCCCAAAATGTGCCATGCTGATACTCATGCCCAAAATGTGCCATGCTGATAGACTCATATCCAAAATGTGCCATGCTGATACTCCTACCCAAAATGTGCCATGCTGATGGACTCATTCCCAAAATGTGCCATGCTGATGGACTCATACCCAAAATGTGCCATGCTAATAGACTCATACCCAAAATGTGCCATGCTGATAGACTCATACCCCAAATGTGTCATGCTGATAGACTCATACCCAAAATGTGCCATGCTGATACTCATACCCAAAATGTGCCATGCTGATATACCCATTCCCCAAAATATGCCATGCTGATACTCATGCCCAAAATGTGCCATGCTGATACTCCTACCCAAAATGTGCCATGCTGATACTCATCCCCAAATTGTGCCATGCTGATAGACTCCTACCCAAAATGTTCCATGCTAATAGAATTATACCCAAAATGTGCCATGCTGATAGACTCATCCCCAAAAAGACTGAGTGCACACTTATGCAACCACATTATTTTATTTTTATATTTTTTCTTCCCTCCGCCTCAAAGATTTCAGTTTGTTTTTCATTGAGTGGTGCAGTTTGTAGATCATAAGAAAGATAATGGGTAGTTGCGCACAACCTTCAGCAGTGATTACACAGCTATAGTGATGTCAGTGGCCAGAAGGGTCCTCAGTGGGTGTATGGGGCCTGAGCGAAGATAACAGAGTAAAATAGAGTCAGTATGAGGGATGGATGTTTAAGTTACCTGTAGGTGTGCAGCTCTCAAAATGGAGGAGTGTGGCCCCCTGTAACAGACAAATAAGA
>CM070042.1:49515414-49529706 GCA_036250615.1 Ptychadena robeensis | reverse complement strand
CTTGACGGGAGCAGGGACAGCGTGGAGGGACAGCTCAGGATTTCTTTGTTATTTATAGGGTGAGGGTTGAGGGAGAGTTTTGTTGTGTTGGGTGGTGGGTGATTTTATATTATGTTTGTATGTCAATAAAAGCTGATGGGGGCAGGGGTGAGAGAACTGTCCGCCCTAAATAAAGAAAGCGCCTTTGCGTGCTGTGATGGGGCTTTGTATTTATGTTTTGTTCTGTATTTTGATGTGGGGTTGCGTTTGCTGTGTGTGTTTGGTGGTGGGGTTTTTTGGGGGATGGGGGTGGGCCTCACAGCGCCTGTGTACCATCACCTGGACCCACCGCCTTCGTCTAATTCCTTCTGGACGCCGCCCAGCAAGACCTGCCCTAACTGATGCCAACGAAAACCAACCGATGCCATGTATACTTCTTTGTATATAATGTATATATTGTGCCGGAGAGCAATCCTTTTGTGTTGACTGTTGTGCCATAGTGCAAAATCCTTATGTTGGTTTATGTGTTTTGATGTGCCACAGTGCAGAAAACTTTAATTTTGATTTTCTTTACTTGACGTGCCGAAGAGCAAACCTTTAATTTTGTTTCGTTTACTTGATGTGCCAAAGTGCAAACTGTTACGTTATGATGTTTGTACCATTTTAAACTTGTTTTTAAATAAAAGAATAAAAAAAAAATCACCCACTAGTAAGTTGATACGCTTCTATACCTTACTATACCATGCCCTCGTATTACCTTTTAGCTTCCATATACCCTGATTAAACTTAACCTTGACTACTATATCATGTAAGTTACGCCGATCTTTACCCCCCCCACTTCACTACTACCTCCTATATCAACCACACTGATTATCACTGCACTCCATTAATATTCCCACCCATAAACTGGACCCCCTAGCACTCATCTAATCACAAATATAATTGGGATACACCCCTTACCCCACTCTTTCTCACCACCCTTTACACATCACAATCACTCACCCTAGAATTTTGTTTGTATATACTTTTTCACCCAGGTATGCTTTTGGACACCTTCATCCCCCCCCCCCTTTTTTTTTTGCACCTCTATGTGAACCCTCACAGACCTACACCTTCTCACTGTCCCCACTCACCTAATTCTTGTTGGTTTATCCACACCAGCACGGCTCCCAGGGTCCTAGCATTATTCATTTTTGGTTTTCCTACCTTGACTGATTACTATACTATTGCCTATAGGTTTCCCACCTAACAAGTGGGCTCTGGGGTTCGGTCCATGGGTTCCCCGTTCTCCGATGTTACCTTGAGTTCTGGTCACGTGACGATTTTACTTTCTCCTTGTGAGTAACGGACAATATTACTCGGTGTTCTGGTACTGTGGATGTGTACCATCTGTTTTCTCATACTCTATTTTGATTGCCCCGTTAGAACCACTCTTTGCCTCATTGCACACACCGTGCGTCGGGGTGCTTCCTGGCCATTAACATCTTGGGCTCTGCGGCAAACCTCAGATGAGTGGCTGAGTTGGTCTCAACGTGATCCAGAATAGTGCATTGGCTTGTCGATATCACACCCAGCGCTGCATGTTATTTATGGACTGTGAATTCCGATATAAAAGATGACATTTTTTAACCTTTGATTTACTGTGTACCACCTTTGTTGTATGACCGTTAAAGTCCCCTAGCCTCTGATTTCTCAGAGGACAATTTTGCGTCTGCCTGGTGCTCGCCGGGTTGTACCGCCCTGCATCTGGGTTGATACTCATTTTTCTATTTACAGGCAAACACCCATACAGAGCTGAGCGCAATTACTTCTGCTCCGTCTGGGACCTGTAGTACATCAGCGCTGGAGACTGCCAAAGCCATCTGCCTAGAATGGATAACAGGAGGGGGCATTGTGACAACATGAGGTTTATGCAGCTAAAGACCCCCATACACGTAGCGAGCCACGGGCGATTTTGCCACTGATGTGCGTGGTGCCCACATAGGGCGACAGATCCCTGTCGCCCCAAAGCTTGGTTAGCTGGAGAACAGACATGTCCATAAACTCTGACCGATGCCATTAGTTTGAGTCCCCCCAGCACACAAAGGGTGCCCGCCAATACTCTGAGCCCCTGCTCGATACGTGTGTGGGGGCCTTTAGAATTGACCTGAGGAGATGGCAGGACTGCTCCTGGATGTAGTACCCGAGTGTCCCAAGGTCACATGGGGTAGGGAAAAGTTTAATAATTTTGCGTAAGATTATTCAAAGTTTAGCTCAGGGTAACATGTTTCCTGGATAGTAATAGCAGTACACCAACCAGAGTCCTGTATTTTTAGTCTGGGAACCCTTCCTGAAAGACTAGTCTAAATGGTCATGAACATTGCAGCGGCATTTACCATCCTGGTGGAATGCGCCCATGTAGACTTCTGAATTGTAAAGTGGAACAGAAGCTTGGGTAGACCTTGACAAGTTGATGTAAAGTGATGGAACGTAGATCATTGCCTATAACAGAGGTCACTGTAGGATCTCATGGCAGCTAAAGGTTGGAGAAGAGTGCGGCAGGGGACCTGTGAGCGGCAATCATTGTTCTAGAGGTACTAATTGAGGGTGTTATGTTAGTCATCCAGAACATGACATTGTGGCTTACCCTTTCCACAGAGGTCCCTGTTATACTAACACACGGATGCTGATGACAATGGCTCAGATCAGATTTCCTCCCTTCATCTTGTTCCAGACAATGACATTGTCTCTAAAGGAGACAAAGGAAAAGATTTCAACTGTTGTGCTGTCTAAGCAAATTTCAGGTACTACTAACCAGGTGCCCAACCTGCCGGCCTTTGGGCATTCTTCAGTGCCCCCCCCCCCTTAGTCCTCCACTTGCGGCCCCTCAAACCTAACCTAACTAATGCATAGGAACTCACCTGTCCACCCATCCACCGCTGACGCGTCCTCCCCTGGGATGACGCCATAGAGCGGGATAAGGAGGAAAGGTGAGTGACTTACTCAGGCTCCGGCTGAGCACGCCAATTGGCTTACATGAAAGTTTTGTTATAATGAAATGATAAATAATGTCTTCTAGCTCTGCCTCTCATTCTGCATTATAAAATGCTTATACAAGTCAGTATAGATTGAAAATGCCCTTAAGCGATGCAGAGGGCCGCACTTGTGGCTCTCTCTATCAATTCAGTTGCCCACCACTGTACGACTGCATACTCTGTGATTTTAGAAGGCACAGTTAAAGTTCATCTCTGGCACCACTGGTTTTAATTATGGTAATGATAGGTTGGGGACACAGAACTAGTATCACAAATCTATGCGTGTATGGCCAGCTTTACGTCTTTTTATATAAGAACAAGTACACAAGGTTCTCATAATGGTAAATGATGAGATAAAATAATGCACTCACAATAATGGAGATACAATACAGGCTTAGCAAGGAGTAGTGATCTATAGGGATAGGAGTTGCCATGCGTGGGTTTCACTCCAGCCTTCTTAACATCCCTATTGGTATTCCCGAGTGTGGTTCAGGGCAGGGTTCTGTATTAAAAGTGGAAACCCCAAACCAGACTCGGTATTGCTTATCTCCAGCAACGTCTGCCTGGCTGCTGTATTTTGGATGTCGCTTTTGGGTGTCCGCGATGCCTGCGTCTGATCGTCATTACTGTATTTTGCACATGTGGAACGAACCCATGGTTTCGCGGAGAAAAAAAAATAATAAAAACAGGGGGAGCTCATAGACAGACCCGGAATGAATCCTGTGTATCCAATGAATCCAGTTACAGTGACGTGTACAGAGCTGGACCAGGCAGGATGTTTCAGCGTTTGCTGTATGTCCCATCTCCAACGAGACTGCAGAATGTTACCCTCAACTCCCCGGGGCTCCTGATCATAAAGGGGATAAAGCATGATCCAGCGGGGTGTGCGGAGCTGGAACATGTTGTTTATTGGCATTTCCTATGAGTGGAGCCACAACAGCTAATATATTGACTGCACATGCAATGCCATATGTGGAATGAGTATGCACATATGTAATTGCAAGTGCAGTAAATATATTACCCGTGGTGACAACTGGAGACTCACCCCACCTACCTAATTGAATGTGTATGTAAATCGGATGTTCCAGGGTGAGCTGCCAGTGTAAAACAAGTGTGCCAAACTGTGGGATGCATAATTTCAGAACCACAGTGCACACAATTGTACAGGAACAGGGAAAGTTTAATAAACTAAAACAGGACAGCCAAGCCGTAACAAGGGGCAGAATACAGGGACAATAGGGCACAGAGGATAGACCTACATGCCTTACCAGGGTAGGCGATATGGCAGGATCGACAGCCCTGGCAGGAAGCGCCACCCCACTGGAAAAGGGACAGCATCTAGACACTGGAACTTTGAATGAAACGGTTTGCAATTCTTTTTTTCTGGCTGCCTGCATGCTGGTTCAAGCTCGAAACCTGTATTGTGCATGGTAAAGTGAGAGACCTACCCTGACTGTAGAGAAATTTGCTTGTACTTCCTGTTGTGCTATCAACATGACAGTATTGATATTATTTCATCACCAAGCAAGTCACTGAAAGTGTGAAACCAGAGACATTGGAATAAACCTGCACACCATTTTGGGAACACATATCATTAGTGCGCCAAGACTTGGTCATTCCCTAGTCCCTAGGTGCCCAACCTGCGGCCCGGGGGCCGCATGCGGCCCTTTGGGTGTTCCTTGGCGGCCCCTGAAACCTACTGTTAATGCATAGTAATGCATGGACAGATTTGCAATACAAATTGATTGGGTGTGTTGATGCCAATGGGCGCTGAATGTGCACCCAACCACAGGCAACCACCCTGCAAGTGTGCAGGGTACACAAAAAAAGGGTAGTGAAGGCATAAACTTTCTCAACAATTTTACACCAGAGGAACCCCAAATGTAATGATCAAGTCTCTGATAAAACAAATTCATAGGAGGTATAAGGAAAAGATATCCATAAGGCTAAAGGTCCCCAATGAATTGATGACCTCATCGAATGCAGCGCGGAGACCCTCAATCCCCATTCAAAGCAGGGATTTACCAACATTAGAGCAGGATCTCGAAGACAGGGTGGCCACGATCAATGGCCACGAACACGACATTATTCATCTATCGATTGAAAAGGAATCGACCTGTGTATGGGGACCTTTAGTCTACACTACATTTGGGCGAGTGGCTAATGCCAATGGACATATCAATGCATGATTGCTCACAGCAATGACAACGCAGGGCCCCATGTTGTGATTATTGCAACACAGGTTATGACGCGCCTGTGAGTACAAACATGTCATAGCCCATTACTTTGATTGGCCCGCATATGGCCTGCGCCTTAGTAGTGTAGACAGACCCAACATTGGTGGTTACAGGGAAGAAAAGATGCCTTATAGTTTTGGTCAGGATGGCACCCCCCCCCCCCTAAAATAAATTGGTGTGATGCGCTGTGGCATTGGCCCTGAACTGATCTCTGCACCATCACCTAATCTCAACCCCTGGCACCCTCTACTTCAGAGTTCTGCAGGATCCTGGTCGGGATTGGCTGTTAGCGGACTAAAGTTATATAGATATATAAGGCCGGCTTACACACAAAGACCTATTTTTAGCATTATTTGCAGGCTTGTTACTGTCATTAGTTGCTGTAGTTTTGATAAGCCCCAACTGCCAAGCAGCACGAGGCGTTCTAAAATTATCAGTCACTGGCCCTGATAAATGACTAAAAGCAATAGGCAAGAGGCGCTGGAATCCGAGTATTATAGAGTCAATGATGCAGAACGTTCCACTAATCTTCAGAGCTCACTGGATATGCTGAGGCTGTTCTTAAAACAACACAGACATGACTGTGTGCTCCTAAATCATGGTACCCCAACAAAGAATGGCAACACAGAGTTAGCGAGTTGAAACCAATTTTCAGACGTCCAATGCATTATACCCAGGGGTGCACATAACTTTTTTAGTGAGCTCCTCAAAAGAGTACCAGGAGATGGTGTTTGGTACTTACCCCATATGTATGTGGTCTCCCTCACTGCGTCAGCCTCCTGCATGGTAGATTCTGCTGCAGATGGACCTCCCTGTTCCTGATTGAGCCTCCGATTATCTGTCATCCACAGGTCACCAGCTGGCTTTGGGTCACATGTAACTCTCACAGTACAACACCGTTTGAACCCCCAGATCTCATACCTCAGTAGTACAACCCTGACATTTTCTGGGTTAGTAACTAACCCCTGAGGCTACCTGCAGTCCATATGTCATCCTTTCATAGTCACATTCCAGCTGTCACACAGTGCTTTTCAGTGACTTTACCCTTACATAGGCCTACTCTGACTTTCACCCCCAAGATCCCCAGAAGTCCAATCTTTTTTTTTGGATTAGTAATTTACAATGTCAAAGTTATTCATATTTCCCTGCGGTTATCCAAGTGACATAAATTGTATACATGTAACATTTAGCTGCGGCCGCCCAGACACGGAGCGCCTCCAAGTTGTTAGTACGCATATGAGCTGTGTAACAATAGTGCAGGTACACAGAGATAGTTTTTGGCCCCTTTTGAGTACCTGAGTACCACTTATAGGGAGTGCAGAATTATTAGGCAAATGAGTATTTTGACCACATCATCCTCTTTTTGTCTTACTCCAAGCTGTATTAAGGCTCGAAAGCCTACTAACCATTAAACCGCCCTAGCGATATGGACGGCAGCACCTCGTCCAAGCGCTCCCAACTGCTACTATGCACTGGCACGCAGGTGCTTGCGTCACAGTAACAATGCGGGGCTTCTGGGGCTGTCCTCTGTGGCTGTCCCCTGTCCCCCGATGCGAACACTGCCTCCTCGGCCTGCTCGTGTCCTTCTCCCCCCCACCCCCCCCACCCCCCCCTCCCCCGCTCCAAGTGACGTATGACGTGACCTGGGAGGCAGGCGGGAGATTTGTACAGTAAATAGAATGTAAAGCAGTTTTTCTATGTAGAAAACTGCTTTCAAACCCTCCCCCTATGTACTAAAGATCGACCAGAATAAATCCCTGATGCCCCCAGATGTGCCCATTTGCAATAACCCTTTCTTCCTTATTTTGGGCGATATTTAGTACATATCAGCATAGTTTTGTGCCTAATTTCTGTGTTTTTTTTCTTCTTCATTCTTTATTATAATTATAATTATATTATAAATTATTTTTTTATTTTACATAATTGTTTTCCTGGTATTCAAGTAGCCGCATTAGGATTAATATTCAGGATGTTCTAATCAGACACCCTTGTTAACGGACATATTTGGGAAGCTTTTACCAGAGCCTACAACCTAACAGGAAAAATGTATTCCAATTATGAGGTCTATGGGGCTGCACATTTTGTTGCTACCCAAATCTGTACCTCAGCAGTCGCGGATAAACGGACGGATTACAAGCATATACGTCACTGATGTGCAATACTCTGGAATGAGAAGTGGGTGGTGGTCGAATGAACTCACCACCACCTTGATATTACGAATGATGGTACTACGCTCATTATATGAGCTGTACACCACTGTTCCTTTCTCAATGACTGACGTGTGTTGAAGGCAAAATTGGTGGTCAAAAGTGTAGATAATGCCTTTGGGACACGATGGTGATGCAGCACTCTTACATCATCATTGTCAAAAGCCTAATCCTTTGGAATGCGGGGACTACATCCCAGGACAAAACCACCCAACAGAACCAAAGCCTTTCCTTAACATTTAAACTAGTCAAACGGGTTCGCGCCACTGGAAAACGTTGGACAACCCCAAAAGAGCAATGGCCAAAAGCTAATAACACTGGCACCGTGCGGGACCCATGAGAAGTACAAAGAAGCAACAGCTCCTAGAACCATGCCAAGCACAACTTGACAGAAAACATGAGAAGGAGAATGAGGAAAAAAGATGGGGGAGGAAATAAATTGAGTTTTTTTGACTTGGGACGATTTCAAGATGGACTAGGACACGCGTGCACACAAAATATAAGACGGAAACCCACAAGAGTTGTGATCTCAGATGCGAAGGCTAACCGGTCAATGAACAACACAGGAAACTGAACTGTCAAGACTGTGTGGGCAAATAGGTCGTCAAGAATTATTTTGCTAGTTTTAAATGGACTTGAATATGAGATGGAGGGTCACTTGAGGGAAATGTGGGAACGTGGCGGTGGTGTAACAGAGATCATCTAGTTCCGACGTCAGCGGCGCATGGTGGAGGTGGAGTAACATGGGGTGGCTGTATCATCTAGATGAACTTGGGGGCCTGTATCGGTTGTATGAGAACGTCATCTCACTCGCACACAGGTCCTGCGGCCGTTTTCTGGAAGACGAAGCCATCTTCAAGCAGTGTGTGACAGGAGATCGCATCCGTCAAAAACAGATTTTCTGCAAGGACATGGCTCGCAGCCCAGCGTGCCAATACTGTCCAGGGCTGGCTGTCAAGAAGGTTAAAAGAAGAAAAACTAAATGACATAAAGGGGCGCGACACTTGTCACCTGACTCTGAACCCCCATTGAGAACCTGCTGTCCAGTGCTACAAATGTGTGATTTAAATGAGAAAACTAAGTACACCTCTTGACATTGTCTGGATGCTGTGGTGCATGCGGCAATCTGGTGAACAGATCACCACTGACAGATCCATGGATGGCAGCTTTTGAGTGTCTCTTTAAAAAAAGCAGCAATTTGGGCTATTTGGTCCACTGTGATATTGTTTGTCTCAGAAGTTTCGTAAAATATATTTTTATATTGATATGAAAAAAAAAACATGTTACAATCATTTAAAACAATAACAAAAACATTAACATTATAATAAAATTATTCCTCAAAAATTCCCATTTGCCTAATAATTCTGCACTCCCTGTATGTGCACCACTGGTTATAAAGGCTCAGCATACTCCCTCAAATCAGCACTGAAATATTTTGTGTACCAAGTGTAATATAGAATTGCTACAGGGTTTAGGGTCACTCCAAACTCACCATGCTAGTTCCCCACTGAGACAAACTGCTTCTTTAAGATATTCATTTGTATAACCAATCACATAATTTATAGAAACTAACCATTAAATAGTTAATTTCACAACTCATTTTTAATGCTCTTAAAATCTATAGCTGTTGTTACATCGATACCCGGTAATCCACCTATGGGGTATACTTCCTGTTATAGGGTGACAACATTCTGTCCTGTCCACCAGTCAGGATTCTGATTTGTTAAATAGGGTTCTGCAGGAGTTAAGTAGACTTTAAGTAGCCATGCATGGGTTAATGTTGCCCCCAACTTCAAAGAGCGTTTAGACAGTGCAAAGAACAGGTGATCAGAATCAACAAAGTATGCAGTTTTTATTCATCCATGTCCATCCAATGTCATCCATTTAGGTCAGTGATGGCAAGTTGATATGGAGTGCGGCCCTCGGCATCACAAAAGGGCTGCACAGAACATTTTCAATCTATACTGACTAGTGTAAGCAATAGTGTTGAGCTCGAATATTCGAATGCCGAATATTTTTCGCGAATATCGGCAATTCGAGAATTCGCCAATATCTCGAATATCTCGGCGGATATTCGGAATTCCGAATATTCGCAATATGGCCATGTATTGCGAAAATAATATTCGCATTGCGAAAATAAACATAGCATGTGACCATTCATTTTAAAGATTTATTTATTTATTTTATTATTTATTAGCGATGCGAATATGATTTTCGCAATTGCGCATATTATTTTCGCAATCCATGGTATTACCGCGAATATTCGAATTTCCGAATATAGAATCGAATATTAGTAGAATTATTCGCGAAATATCACGAATTCGAATATTGCCTATGCTGCTCATCACTAGTAAGCAATAGCTAGGAGACATTGGTTTTAATTTTACCCCATGACACCTTTCCCCGTGTATTTTTTGCCCATGTAATTTGTGCCCTTAATCATGGAAAGTTCACTTGAACATGGGGAAGGGCAATTAATCAAACATATGAAGACACAAGTGAACCCTGGGGTCACCATACATGAAGCCAGCAGCACCACATACATCCTTCAACATGCAGACTTGTTAGCTCCACATATCCATTGAACATGGTAAACCCCAGATCCAATGTCAAGACCGATCTCCCCCCGGGGTCCCTCCCCTGCCATAAAAGCATGAGCATCCAATCTCTACATATAATGGGACTAGACATATCTGAATGGACAGAAAGCTTGGAAGGGAACCTACCTGAGGCTTGCGTCATATATCAAGTCACTGCAGCCACCCAAACTAATACAAGAAAATGGTGTTTCACTTAATCAAGCTCGATACATCACATGTGAGGAGCTCGCAGGGCAATCAGTCCAGAGAGAAGCAATAGAGAGATATGCAAATTACATGAATACTGAAACTGAACCAATCAAAATCTGCTGCTGTGCTTGTTTGGGCTGAATGTCAGACTGCATGCTAATGATGAAGCTGGCGTTCAGCAGATTCTTCTACAGTCTCTGAAATCTGGAGGTTTAAAGCTGGCCAAACACCTTTAGATCTCTGTCAGATATCCTTTAGATCTACCAACAACTATGTAGTGCCGGGTCCTCTGCGATTAAACACAGGTAGACTTGATGGTTTAGAAAGTCCCTCATATAAAGCCCCCCATACACCACATACAATTACCATGCAATTTCTGTACAATCAACTTTTCTTCTACCAAAACCATGTAATATGAGTACCTTTCTACACCTTCCAATCACTATGTATTCTATCAGGGAGGTCACTATACTACATAGTTGTTGGTAGATCTGATGGAATATCAGGTATGTGTTATATCTGATGGAAGCTGATCAATATGACTTGGTGTCCGGCGAGGATCCAGGAAAATGATCCCGATCAGTCATCCTAACCAGGACCCCAATCTGACTGGCCCATCTCAGCTGTCACCCCTCACCTGTCATCCTCTCCGTCCCCCAATCTCTAAATCTTCTTCCACCACGTATTTCCATAGTGCTCATGGGTAACCTATGCAGCTTTGATCTCCGGGGATTATGCTGACAAAGAGAAGCACAGACAACGTGTTGGCATCTTATCTGGCGCTTTTTTTTCCGTGCACATTATAACGTGACCTATAACGAGGGCCTTATCTGTTATAAAAGCTGTGCAAGGAAATCAAGACTATAGAACAACTGAGGCCCCAGAGCCGCATGCCTGGCATAGCTGCACTGACATTCTCATGGTGGCCTGGCAAGTGCAAATGCCATGCTTCTTTGTTCTGGATGGTGCAGGTGGTCCCCACCAGTCACTGGAAGAGGCTGGGACTTACTGGTATATACAAATATATATACACACACAGAATCTTTTCTGTAATGGTCCTTTAAGAGACATTTAAACCCAGGGACAACCTTAATCATCTACTGAAGTTTAGTAATAAGGCTGGAAGCCCTTACATGTGCTGTCTGCATTTGTTTTCCACTGATTTTCAGTTGCTGTCCTAGGATACTCTTAGGCTATGTTTCCACTTGGGCGATTAGGCGTGGACGTGATTTTAATCGCAGCTGATCGCTTCCATTTAGTTAAATGGGCTTGTCCTCAGCTAAAGGTAGCGGGCTGCCGATCGCCCCTGATCGCGCCCGTAGACATGTATGGGCGCGATTAAAAATCACATGCCATTTAAACTGTGCTCATTCACTCTCTATGGGCGCGATCCGGCAGGGTGGGGCAAGATATCCTATCCCACCCCCCACTTCCTGCCTGCAATATCCGTGCCACAATTAGACTCATGGCTGATTGCGAATGTAGGAACATACCTTTAGTGCTTGTTTCCACTATGGGCATGTTCCGCTGTTGCGGTCTCCCGCAATTCCAATCACAGGCAGGATGTGTGGGGGCGGCAAGATTTTTATTACAATTGGAAATGTGTTATGTTTTACTTTTGAACTGTATTGGATACAGTTATCACTGTTGGGAGAGAGGATGAGCCGCTCTCCAGAAGCCTGCTTGTCACATCGAGGACACCGGGACAGCGCGAAACGGTAACTGCCAGAGCCCCGATCTGCACTGGACGGCACCATCTCGTCCAGTGCAATAGTGACTGTGCAGCGCTGGACGAGATGGTGCAGTCGCTAAGAAAATTGATTATTGCACAGAAAGGTCCAACATTCTCATGTAGGGTACTGCTACAGAGACAGGCCAAGGTGTCGGGTTTTTAAGGCACTTATGTAGATTAACCCTCTGAGCGTTTCATGGTTTTGAGGGTTTTTTCAAAACCATGCCACGGGCAATCGCGGCGGAGCACAATGTGCTGCTGACAGAAAGCGACGCCCCTCCAGTTTGACGGAGGTCTATGGCGCTGCCTACCCCCGCCCCCTTCGCGTCACCGGTGACGCGATCGGGGGCGGACCCAGAAGCATCGGCATACATGCCGATGCTCCCGACCGCCGTCAGAAGGGATTAAGCCTATTGACTGTCAAAGTACTGAACGTGGTGAAAACCCGTGGGGAAACCGCATGTGTTTTTCTGTCCTCCTGAGTGAAGCCTTAGCCTCAAAGCGCACATAAAGCCAAAAAAAGGAAATAAAACCTTGGAATGGTGGAGAAGTGCTCTGAAATCCTTAAAAAATATATACTTACCTGCTGTGCAATTGTCTGTGCCAATCGCCATATTTAATCCTCTGTAGATGCCAGACTTAATGAACTTCAGTAACATTTAAGTGGCCATATAAGTTTTCAATGTGAGAAGCGGCGTTTAACAGAGAGGAGGGGTGATGAGGGACATTCAGGATTTTCTCATTACAGGTAAAGATTTTTTTAATCTTTTTTTTTACAGATCATTGAAATAAAAAGGTGTTCACCAGCGAGGGACATAAAGGACATGAGATTTGTAATTGCTAATATCTGACGTCCTTGCATGCATATGGCATGGTAGACCTACTACAGGCTACTGTTAAAAAGAATGGCTAATTCTTGCCCCCCCCCCACCCCCACCAAAAGGTGGAGCACTTGCATGTCTTGTTTTAATATTAATGGTTGGGCTTGTTTCCAGTACGTCGGGAGCCCACCGCTAAGCGTACACGCTTAGCGGTGGTCCCCGCGTACCAATAGACTTACTGCTCGGCGGACGGGTCCTGTCATCTGACCCGATCCGCCGGTGTCCAGGCTGAACCGTAATCGAGTACGTTCACCTCTAACCGGCGGATTCTAAACCATACCATTCGCCGGGCAGGCCTGAGTCTATGGGATACTCGGACCCCTGGCTTAGGCGTATACGCTTAGCGAGGGCCCCGACGTACAATGGAAAACAAAGCCTTACCCCTGCGGACGGGTCTGTCTCATTGCGCCGACCTGATCGCCGGTGTCAGGCTGAACTTGTCGAGTACGTTCAGCCTGTACACCGGCGGAGTCCTAAACGCCATCCGCCGGCAGGCTTGAGGTCTAATGGGATAGTCGGTCGGGACCCCGTCTAAGCGTATACGCTTAGCGGAGGGCTCCCGACGTACAATGGAAACAAAGCCTAAGGATTTCTCTCAGGTTTAGTAGCTGTCCATGTATCCTGCGATCACGTGCCATACTGGTTAGTTTGTACTGCCACCTTGTGGTCACACTGTAAACTGCACATACAATGATTGTCAGTGGCTTAGGAGAGACAGGGTGGGTGAGGATGATCACATTTTCTATTTTATTCTTATTTTTGGATTTCTGTAAAATATGAACCAACACTCACCAATGTTTGCTCACATTTCTACGCTAATCTTGATTGCGTACACTCCAGATCTGATTTACTGTGTGCGCTGAGTTTCCAAATAACATCTGAATGAAAAGAAATATTAAAATGAAATAAATATGTCAGTATCTAAGGTCAAGGATGGGGGGCGGCCAATAACCTAGCAGAATGTCTTTAGAGAGAAAGAGGAAACCGGAGTGTCCCAGAAAAACATGCAAACTCCTTGCCAATTGTGTCTTGGCTATTTAAACTATGTCCCCACATGAGCGATCACCTGTGACTCTAATCGTGGGGGGGTGATTGTTATCAATTTTTTTGGCAATCGATCTGACGTGATCGGACGAGTTGTCAGCCACGACCATGATCTCGTCCATAAAGAATGAATGGGGACACATTCATTGATTTCATTGAGACGCGATTTTTAAACGTGTCCATTTATGTCTATGGACGTGGTCAATGGCGGGTGATCGTGGACTATTGCCAAAGTTGGGACAAGCCCAGAAGAATTTAACTTAAAAAGCTATTCATTTAAAAAAACAGTCCAGACCCGATAGCAGCATGATATAAAGGATATATGAGAGGATGTGCTCCGGACCATGATGAAGAGGGCTCATTCTCAAATTGTGTTGGGTTAATGCAATTAGGAATAGCCCCCCCCCCC
>CM070042.1:49502275-49515140 GCA_036250615.1 Ptychadena robeensis | reverse complement strand
CCCCCCCCAGTTTGGGAACCACTGACATAGGTATTGAAGCCTGCGGATCAGAACAGCAGCCAGGCACACAGTATGTTTAGCAGCAGCTCAGCGCTGTACAAGGTAGACAGCATGATGGAAGACTGAGGTCTGGGGTTCCAGGAAGTAGCTAAGGACGTTGATGGAAGCGAGGCTTGGAACGCGGAAGTATAGAGGACACATGGGGCCTGGAGGGCGGAGCTCTGTGATTACCAGGTGACCCCATCTGTTTTAGGATAGGGGGACCCCCGGTTTCTGTAATATAAGGTGCTGTGTCAGCCTTGCCTTGCGGTATACACCATTCCCTCTTTCATTTACTTCTCTCCTCCGCATTGTAGCCACGCCCACCCAGCAGCCCGGGTCACGTTAGTGCACAGTCACGATGAAGAGAGCGTTTCCCAATTCAGCCAATCGCCTCTCTCTCCTTCCACTAACCAATCAGTGAGGGCGAACGAAGTTCGTGCAGCGATCCTGTGTTGATCTGCTGCTGAGCTAGATCCTGAGCTGAGGACGGGACCCGGTGAGTCTGGACGTGACACGCAATGCGATAATAATAATAATGTATACGGCTGTGATGTGTAAACCTGTGTCTAGATGATGATCATATGACTTCACCTGCTCAGTGTAGCAGCCTGAGAACATGCAAGAGGCTAGTCATTGTATTAGATTGTCAGCTCTTGTGTTCATATGTTGTGCTATGTATACAGTTCCTGCACAGGGACACAGCTGGGCCCCCCTAGATCGCTGCAAAGGCTCTAGATCCCTTGTGATCCTTTAGCATTTCCTGCAGACTCCTGCAGATAGGGGTCTGTCTTTGTGTTATTGGGAAAAGTTCTCTTAATTTCCTGTCCAGAAAGCAAGGGAAAGTTTTGTCAACAGTTGTCACTGCATGTTTCAGCACTCTCTGATCCCCATCATATATAATCCAGCAGGGATGGTGGGAACCCTTTATAATGGGCACCACAGGCTCAGGGGACACATTTGGAGACTCCTGTATGAGTGCATGTTATGTACCTAGTACACTGAGCTCGCCCCCTCTGGGGTCACATACCCCCTGATCCCCAGATATGACATCATAGTTCTCCATTATGGAGTCATCCCAGGGCTCTGCTGTATGCACCCATGTCTAATCCTTTACCCTTCACAGCCTGGCATGCATGGACTCTGGCACTCCCTCATCTATTAGATTGCTGCTGAGGGTTAAAGGATAACTCCAGTGTCTCTCTGCGCCAACTCCCCATCTAGAAACCTACGTGTCTGCTCATGCAGATCCCAGCCCTTAATAACAGGAGTTGGGTCTACTCTGGAGCTGGAAGTAGAGTCAGGGAGGCAGAGGCCCCTTTTTCATTTCAGAAAGTGAGGGCTGGTCACAATTGTTAGGGGATTGCATAACTATACTAAAGGTGGCCATACATGGATTGATTTATCCGATCACCGCGTGTGTTCACAATCGAACGTAAAATAATAAAAAAAAAAACGTTCTTCAATCGAACCTGGAACGGACATGTCCATAAATCCTGGTCAATCGGTTGAGAAAGGCACAGCGCACTCCCCCCTGCACTCTGACTCTGCCCCCTTGCCTGTGTCAGCTCTGCATGTCAGCTGAGAGCTGAGACACAAACAAGGGGACGGAGCCCTACTGGTGGGGGGGGGGGGCATCCTCACACAGTCAGCAGCTTCTAGCCTGTATTGTGAGTCATTTTTGTCTCACAATACCAGGTCCCCATCGAACATAAATCAAGGTGCAAAGTGGATTTACCCGCAAGTGGGTGTGGGCTGATTGCAGAGGCACCCGTGTATGGCTAGGTTTTGTAAAAAGAAAAAAAAAAAGCGTTAACAAAATGTATTTTAGACGTACTGGGTCTCTGTGCTTCTGTTACAATGCAAGCTGATCATGGCTGTACACAGTAACCTTAAATGATCTGATATCCGTAAGTAATGGGCACATGTGATGTGCTTGGCATCCGCTGTGTCCTATGGGGAGTGGCATTGCTGGCTTGTTCTACCTTCTCCATGCTGGGAACAACCATTAGAGATAATTCTGCAAGACTGTTATCCAATGTATAAGATTTTACTTTCCAGTCCGCTATCATTCTGTCTCCAGTCTCATGTGGACATCATGGAAGATGGAAGATACTCTTGTTACATGCTAACAGGAGTGAGCAGAGTGCTGACCTTAGCATTCCTCCGCTGCTCACTAACTGCCTAATCTGAGGCTTGGAGTGGGAAGGTGACCAAGGCAATGCTGCAAATAAAGTCAGATCACCGTCCCGGCTGGATTATATGGCCGCTGTGTAATTATCAGATCTGGCTCTTGGTGACATTTTATTGCTCTGAGCCGCTGAGCAGTGGCCGGAAAGTTTAGAAAAACAATCTGATATTTTTCTTGTATAATCAGCTTATAGGGAATGAATGGAACAGAGTGAGACCATCACCGCAGAGTTGTCCAGGAACATGGGAGAGATGGGAGTCACCTGCTGTGTCCTATGTGATTATGGTGGAGGTTTCATGGTGAGACTGACCGGATATAATGATCTATATCCTGTGCTTTGCAGATCCATCATGTCGGCTTTGTGGGAGGACGTCTTCAGCGACCCAAAGCTGCTACAGGAAGTGGCGCCCATGGCGGTGGACTGCGCCTTGCTGCAGGGGGTCGTTATGAGGACCAAGGACAGTCCAAACTCTTCTGATGTGAGTGAAGCCCATTCCCCGTAAGGGAGCAAATGCCACGTTTCCCCAAAAATAAGACAGTGTGTTATATTCATTTTTGCTCCCAAAGATGCCCTACGTCTTCGGGGGATGTCTTATTTTTCCATGAAGATAAATACAGCACTGGGGTATCAGGGTGGGGGGGATCATTCAAAATGGCACAGGAGACTCAGAGGGGGGATTACCATTTCAGTAACCCCTTCCGATCCTCCTGTGTCACTTTGATTGCCCCCTCTATATAGAGTTACGATACCGTATCTTTGGGGGTGCCTTATTTTTGGGGGGATGCCTTATATTTCAGCGTGAGGCAAAAATGTAAGGGTGCCTTATTTTCGGAGGATGCCTTATTTTCAGAGGTTTCCATAATTTCGGGGAAACAGGGTACCTGTGCTGGTGTGAAAGTCCCATCTGTGTACATCATGTGATGTATATGGGCCCAAATCAAACACAGTATTTGGAATAAAAGTGTTGCCAGCTGCGATTTTTAATCATTAATGTTAATATCAAATGTCATTTTTGGATGTGATACCCTAAATACGATGCCTGGTATGTGATTGGATGGGGTGGGACTATTGCAGGAAGTTGGTTGCCAGTCCACCTTAAGAAAAGACTTGATAGTTTTTCTGTTTACAATGCTTATGGTTAGATCGATAGGTTACTTTCTAAAACTATCGCGGCTGATTGCTGCCATGTAGTTGAATAGGCTTGTCCCCACTTTAATGGGTGGACGTGATCTTTCTGCACTAATCACGCCCGTAGAATAGATGCAATTTTGCGTCAATTCATTCTCTATGGGCATGATCAAGGGGCGATTTTTTTTTTTTGATGGGGCCAATTTTTTGGTAAAAATCGCCTGGTCAATTGCGTCTGATCATGTCAGCAATCGCATCCGCCCCACGGCTAATTGCCTAAGTGGGAACATAGCCTTATGTATATATCTAAATTTTTCCATGGTTTGATGATATAAGGGTGGGATGTAAGGTAGTGAATGTACAGGATCGGTTTGGGGTGCGGCCATGATATAATAATTCCATATACTGATGCCATTCTATTCCTTTAGGCTGTGAACTTTGCCCCCTTCGCTCTGCTCCCCTCCCCGGTGCCCAGGTCTCTCTTTGAACAAGCCAAGTCGGTACAGCAGGACTTTAATCTTCTGGTGGATCGGCTCAGTCAAAACCCTAAATTCCTGGAACAGACACTTGCAAGGTACAGTCGTGTCCATATATTTAACACGTTTCTGTTGTCACTTCATCAGGAAAGTATGTGGCTCAGCTATAGAGATGACTAGAACATATCGATATAGGGACAAAATGATCAGTCCTGATTCAGATATATCAATCATCATGTCTGCTAAGAGCTATAGATATATAAAATACCTTTAGTTCCTCAAAGAAGGTTTTTTTTTCTTTTTAACGTTTATTAAAGAAAATGTGCATACAAGAAATATGCAGTTATACAGTTCCCAAAATATACAGCAGAGTAAGAAAAAAGGGAAAAAAAGATCTTGATTAGATCACACATACACACTGGAAGAGAGAGCATCTAAGATCACAGTGGCTCCTTGCTCTCCTTCATCACCCCCTCGCCCTCCTGGTACACACTGGAAAGAAGAGAAAGCATCTAAGATCATGGCTGCAGAAGCGTCTCCATTAAACCCCCCCCCCCCCCTTACGCCCCCCCCCCCCCCCCCGCACCTACACACACAACAACTGGAAAGAAGAAACGAGTATCTAAGATAACTGCTGCAGCTCCTTGCTCTTCCTTCCTCCCCTACCCCACAAACAGATCATGGCTGTAAGAACAGATGTGGCTCCTTGCTGCTGCAGCTGTTTGCTCTCTTTCCTCCCCTACTTCACAAACAAACGATAAACAGAACAGAGAGAGCATCTAAGATTACAGCTGCTGCAGCTCCTTGACCTCTTTCATCATCCGCCCCCTCCCCCTCCTGACACACACTGGAAAGAAGAGAGAGCATCTAAGATCAACGCTGCAGCTCCTTGCTCTCCTTCCTACCTACCCTACAACCTACAAAACAACAAACAACAGATAACACTCTGGGAAGGAAACGAGAGCATCTAAGATCACAGACTGTAGATAGAAGACAGCTCCTTGCTCTCCTAGGGTCACTCATCATATCACACCCCCCTACACCACACACACATTGGAAAGAAGAGAGAGGCATTTAAGATCCTGGCGTAGTGTAGAAGCAGCTGTGGCTCCCGTGCTGTTCTTCATCCACCCCCCCCCCTCTCCCAACACGCTGGAGGGAAATGAGAGAAGCATTGACAGATCAATGGCCTGGCTGCAGCTTCTTACTTCTCCTTCCTCCCCTACCCACCACAACAACAGATACACACTGGAAGGAGGAAGTAGCATCTAGATCACAGACTGAAGAAACAGAAGCAGCTGCGTGCGGCCTTGCTCTCCTCTCCTCCCTCCCCCACCCCCCCCCCACATGCTGAAAGGAAGAGAGAGCCTAGAGAGAGAGAAGGGTCTATGCAAGGCTTAAGAAATATCATGTCCATTTTATTTTTAACCTCCTCCGTTCTTGTGTATTCCAGCGCAATGAAAGTGGACGATTTTATTAAGCGACTTTTTGAAGTCTACAGGAAAGTTCTAGATGAAGGTTTGGCGCAGGTGTGTTACCGATAGCTCTGTAATTGTTATACATGGAAGTATATCGGGTTCTCTGTATCTAAATCCTGTCCGTATGCTGTGTCTTAGTCTGTGTTTTTAGGTATCAACCGATCAGATTATATGTTTGACTGTAAAGCAGATGGGACGACGGCGCTCAAACAGATTGAGATCAACACCATCGCCGCTAGTTTCGGAGGTCTCTCTTCGCGGACCCCTGCAGTTCACCAGTAAGGGATGGGTATCTACTTCTCTGACCTCTAATAAAGAAGTATTTACAGAGCTCCGACATATTACACAGTGCTTTACAGAGTCCATAGTCCTATAACAAACTGTCTCAGAGGAATGTCTCTACCATTCTCAAATCATTTACTGTCCCCCAGAGGAGCTGACAATCTCATGTCTCTACCATAGTCATATCACAAACTCTCTCAAAGGAGCTGACAATCTCATGACTCCACTATAGTCATATGACAAACTGTCTCTCAGAGGAATGTTTCTACCAATGTCAAATCACGAACTGTCATAGAAGCTGACAATCTAATGTCCCCACTATAGTCATATCATAAACAGTTTCTCAGAGGAGCTGACAATCTAATGTCCCATAATCATAATGTCCCATATCTAATGTACCATAGTCATATCATGAACTGTCTGAAAGGAGCTGACAATCTTTAATGCCGCATATATATGAAACAAACACAGTAATAAGTCATTTGTAACTAACATGGGGCATTGTTTTGGGGAAAGTTAGTTCCTTACCAGCTATGTCAATGGAGTATGGGAACAAACCAGAATACTTGGAGGAAACCCGCCCAGGCACAGGGAGAAACTCCTTGTAGATAATGGTCAGACTAGGATTTTAATCTGGGACCCCGACGCTGTATTGCCAGAGAATATAGATTGAATAAGGTCTCAATGCACGTATATAGCTCTTTATCATATCAGTGACCCCTTTTATCTCTTAGACATGTCCTGAGGACTTTGGGGAAGTCAGAGGAAGCCTGCAAAATTCTGCCAAACAACCCGTCTCTTGGGATATCCCAGGCTATTGCCAAGGCCTGGGAACTGTACGGCTCACAAAAGTAAGTATCGCCTGACATTAGAGTGACTGTTCCCGGTCTATAAATCAGCTTTTGGTACATGCTGGGGAGACAGCCACACAATATGGGGTTACATGTCTTGGGGATGCTGCTGGTGAGTTCATGGGTCTGGAACACCATACAGGGAACCCCCAATAATGGGCATAGCCATGGGTGCAAATCATTTTTTTAGTGAGCTCCTCAGATGAGTACCAGGAGAAAGTGTTTGGTACTCACTCCATATGTAGTGTGGCCTTCCTCACTGTCTCAATCACTGTCCTCTGCGTCAGCCTTCTGCATGGTAGATTCTGCTGCAGATGGACCTCCCTATTGCTAATTGAGCCTCCGATTAGTTGTCTCCATGCACAGGATCCTCCATCCATCAACCTTTCATAGTCATATTCCAGCCAAGTCAAACAGTGTTTTTCTCTTGTCAGATTTTACCCTTACATATCCCTACTCTGACTTTCATCCCCCAGATCTCCAACACCCTTAGAAGTCCGATCTTCTTCTTTTTTTTTTTGCATTATTAATTTACATTCCCAATTTCACACTCCTACAACCTTTCATAATTATTCATGTTTCCCTGCAGTTATCTAAGTGACATAAATTGTATTGTAAACATTTATGTAACACGGAGTGCCTCTAAGTTCACATTAGCTATGTAACCGTAATGCAGGTACGCATAGCTAGTTTTGGCCCCTTTTGAGTACCAGAGTACCACTTATGTGCACCCCTGGGCATAGTTGTCCAGAATGGTGGGGGTAAAAGCTGGAACACAACTGGACAGGGACAGACCTGGAAGTTATGAGGTTGGTGTATTTAAGACTTGTATTCTTTGTTCTGTCTATAACTAATTAAGTCATTCAGTAATTGAAGCAATAAAATGTATTAAACACCAACTGTAATAGAGTTTCTATTTCGTTGATCTAATACTTTGGGGGTTATAAAGTCTCAGTGATAAGGCAGAGTTGTGACCTGCACAGTTTTCAAGGCTCAATGTGGATTCATTTTCATGGCCAATAAATAGCATGTGACACAAGGCTCCAAACACATGGTATTCAGGTTCAATAATCTGATTGTTCTTCACAGGGCTGTAGTCATGTTCTTGGTGGAGAACGTACAGAGGAACATTTTCGATCACCGATATATTGAGAACGAACTGTGGAACAGGTAACAGTATTTGTGAACTCCTGATACAATAGATTCCCTTTAAATATAGTTCTCAATTGTCACAGAAGGATACAAACTGTGAGCATTACATGGCCTTTGCCAACCAGCAGAAGACAATGCATGCTGTTACACTGAAGAGATTGAACTTTACTTGGCCCTGGACACACTGCACACTTATAACTCCATGACTAAATGTAGGCAAACATGGGTCGCGTTCCTGCTGGGTGACCACCTGGCAGTCGCTAGACCGCTAATCGGCTGCACCTACCTGGACGGATCGACCAGGATCCTCCTGCATGTTGGATCGCATGGTGATCTGACATGTCAGTAAATGCCTGGCCAATCCCATTACTTCCCATTACAAAGGGTGCCTGCTAATCCTCTGAGCGACTGGCTGCAGCGGGATGATGTCATCAAGCTGCAGTCGCTCCCTCATCTATCGAGGGAGAATCTGGTACCTTAAAGGATGGGTATAGGTACCTTAAAGGATGTATGATATGTTCAGCCAGGGATGCAGGGGAGGTGCTACAGGAACAGGCAGCCTCGGGACTGTAATATTCACAAGGGGTGGGAAGCCAAAGACTGCTTCAACTGTAGTTTTTGGTAACAAATGCTGTTACAAACTTGCAAAAAAAGGGTTGGAAAGTTTGTTGTCACCCCTCCTCTGGGAGTCAAATGGTGTCACCAGTGCAAAATCGGGCTAGTATGTCGGGCCACTGAATCACTTATGTTGAGGCTTGAACCACTTAGCAAACAAAAAATACAAATTTTAGTTAGGGTGGAGCAAAGAGATGAGCTGTCCCGTTCCCAAACTGTGGGGCCACCCCCCCCCCCCCCCCCCCCCCCCCCCCCCCCCCCCCCCCCCCCCCCCACTGCTCTGTTATTTGCCTGAAGTTCGATTTATAGGAAATATAATTTTTAAATATCTGTAGTGTTTAATTCAATTCACCTGGATGAATGAGAAACTTCACAGACATAATTTATAAATGTTATTTATACTTTTTAGAAACATCAAAGTCATCAGAAGACGTCTTACAGATGTCCATGAAAGGGGATCTTTGGATGACAAAAAGCGTCTATATGTGTGAGTATTTGTGTTCTACCATTTGGTGTTTGTATGGATCTGGACTCCTATTGGTCCGTGGACAATTTTTTTCAAAGGGTTTCCATGACCTAAAGTATGAAGAACCCCTATATAATGTGTGAAAAGGACAAAGAAGCTGATAACATCTTATATACTCTATATATTTTATTGGATCTCCCGGAGCTGTGAAAACAATATGAGTTATGTCATAAGCAAGATCTGTAAAGCAATAATGTGAAGTTTCAGTCAGACATTTTGTAGGCTGGCTTCAACACAATATTAATAGAGTAGACCAGATGCTGATGACAAGACCTATATACCATGTTTTCCCTGAAGATACAGTACTGTAACTCTGGACAGGAGAGATCAGAGGGGGCAATCAGAATTACTCCAGAGGATGAGAAGGGGTTACTTAAATGGTAAACCCCCTCTAAGTCTCCTGTGTCATTTTGATTCCCCCCTCTGATCCTTCCTGTGTCATTTTAAGTGATTTCCCCCCCCCCCCCACCCTGATACCCTGTAGGAAAAGGAAGGAAAAATAACACCTCCCCCAAAAATAAGACGTAGGACATCTTTGGGAGCGAAAATGAATATAAGACACTGTCCTATTTTCGAGGAAACACGGTAGATGAAGTCCAGTGATAGAAGTGATAGAAGAAGCTGTCTTACTTATATATAGAATTCCACAGTGTAAATGTATACAGTTATGTTACTCAATTCTAAATGCCATTACTGTGTAATGGCATTTAGAATTTATGAGGTATGAATATTTGGCATTGAGTATTGAGTGTAATGTCATTTGTTGTTGTAGGGATGGATATGAGGTTGCAGTAGCCTATTTCAGAACGGGATACATGCCTCAGGATTACAATGAGCAGGTAAGTTCTGTTATGTTGTTTGGTTGGCTAGACACAATCTGACACGGAATTATGTCTGGTTGTGCTTTGGATATTATCCATTTTTTTATCTATGTATAGGGGAGCACTGCGGGCAATGTTCTGCCTAAATGTCTCTTAGAGGAGCTTACAATCTAATGTTCCTACAATAGTCATATCACTATCTCCACTTTGCACTGGACCGGTGTTGTGAGCTATTTTCCAGTAGTTTCAACACTGGCTGGGAGCAGCTGACATGCAGCGGGGAGAGCCCAACACACACAGGATGGCTGGGACTCCCCTGTCAGTGACGCTGGGAGGGGGAGGCTCATCTTCATATGTCCCGTCCATAGCTAAATGAACGTCAGTGACACTGGGAGGGGGAGGCTGATCTCTAAATGTCCCCTGTCCATAGCAGAATGAATGGTCAGTGACACTGGGAGGGGGAGGCTCATCTTCATATGTCCCGTCCATGGCTGAATGAACGTCAGTGACACTGGGGAGGCTCATCTCTACATGTCTCCTGTCCATAGCAGAATGAACTGTCAGTGACACTGGGAGGTGGATGCTCATGTCCCCTGTTCACAGCAGAATGAATGGTCAGTGACACTGGGAGGGAGAGGCTCATCTTGATATGTCCCCTGTCTATAGCAGAATGAACTGTCAGTGACACTGGGAGGGGGATGCTCATGTCCCCTGTCCATAGCAGAGTAAACTGCCAGTGACACTGGGAGGGGGAGGCTCAGCTCAATATGTCCCCCTGTCCATAGCTGAATGAACGTCGGTGACACTGGGAGGGAGGGGGGGGGGCTCATCTCACAAATCAGAAGGCAATGCAGACTGTGATCAGCTGTCACACAGTCCATTCTACTCCGTGTAACCCTGTGGGGAAACCTGATCCTGGGCTGGCGGGGAGAGGAAATCAGGTAGCAATGGGCTGTGTTTCTATTTCTGTCAGTTGCCAGCAAACCCCGAGCACAGCCTCAGTGACAGTTCTCCTGCTAAGTACCTGCATGTAATAAGCATTTCAATTAAATGACCATATTGAAATCAAATCTGATGGGTTTTTTCACTTTTATTTGGTGTGCGTTGGAAGAGGGGTAGTCTTATATGTCTAACTCTTTTTGTTACTGGAAAAGTTGAGGGTCGTCTTGTTCGCCGGAAAATACGGTTATCATACATTACACTTTCCTTTTTAGGGTTGGGAAGCACGTCTGATGATGGAAAGATCCACAGCTGTGAAGTGCCCGGATATAGCCACCCAGCTGGTCGGCACCAAGAAGGTCCAGCAGGAGCTGAGCCGCCCCCTTATTCTGGAGAAGGTTTTGCCTGATGTTCCGGAGGCCGTGGCACGAATCCGAGAGACATTTGCAGGCTTGTACTCCTTGGATATTGTACGTTGGGGGTTGCCGGACCCAATTATTATTCCTAAGATTTCTTGAAGTGGGGAACTATTGAAGGATAACCGTACATTAAAAATTAATGACTTAAGCCCCCCATACACCTTTAGATTTCTCTGTCCGATATCCTTTAGATCTCCTTTTGTTTTACCAAAACCATGTAATATGAGGGACTTTCTAAACCATCAAGTCTGCCTGTGTTCAATTGCAGAGGACCCGGCCCTACATGTTGTTGGTAGATCTAATGCATATCTGGCAGAGAGATCTAAAGATGTATGGCCAGCTTTAGCATACCCAAAGACATGGCCTGCACAAGGCTATGCTCTTCCCTCCCAAGATGGTGGGGTCATGTGGTACCGTTCAACTTTTTCCTCCATACGTCTCTTTCCATGTATTTTGCTTCTGGTATCAGTTGTCTGAGGCTTTTAGAAATATTACAACGTGATGAGGGTGATCACTGGCTGCTAGGGTTACCCTCTGCAGTATGTAGCTGAACATTCCTCAGTATGATTCCCGCTGCCCAAGGAATTTTAATCTTTGCAATAACACAAAGCAAGGACCAGGCATAAAGGTTTATCGATATCCAACCGTTAAAGGGATAGAAGATGCATCATGTGTATTTATTTCCACCAACCGTGTAGCTTATGTTGTCCTTTATAATTTTTTTTTTTTGTCCAGGGTGAAGAGGGAGATCAGACTGTAAAAATCGCTCTTGCCAACCCAGAACAATATGTACTAAAACCACAGAGAGAAGGAGGAGGTGAGGACCGGGCCCCAGTAAGCAATGATGGGTTAGAAGGACTGCATTGGGGCTGGGCAAGTCAGGTCATGTTATAATACAATGGTCTCTTACAGCCTAACTTTTAATACTCTTCACACCAGTAAAAAATAGCCCTTTATTTAACCTACCTAGCACACTGCTGAGGTACAGATTTCTGTACCAAAAGCGCACCATAGACTTTAATGGGAAAAAACTTTTTTTACATTGTAGGCCTGAAGCTTCCCAAAGTATGTCCATACAGGAGTTTGGTGACATCCTAAGTATAATAACATGTTCAGATGCTTTGTAAATAACTCACAATATCAGATAATGAAGATTTCAAAAGAAACGATATCAGGTAAATTAGCACTGCGACCACTAGATGGCGCTGCAGGTGTGCCAGGTTACATAGGACAGCATTGGTATACATGGAAGTCAGTGTATTACATTCAGGAACAGAACGTCACATGCTGAGAGAAGCAGGAAGAAGACATCTGTGGAGGACATGGGGACACTGAATCCTTTATTCAGGTGAGTATTTTACATTGGGAATCATATTGAATTGTGTTATCAACGCAGAAAACACTATTCAATACTATTTTTATTTAAAACTCCTGCCCGCCCCCTGATGTGACATCACATGGGGGGGGGGGGGGAGTGATCCGTTCTCCTGCACAGCTGCCTCTTCATTTGATCAGAGCCAAATGGAGCAGTGAGTTTGCACTCCTGTGGCTCCGATCTCTGCCTGACGAACTCCGCTCGTCCAGTGCAGTTCTAACAGGTCAGAGCTGGACGAGCTGGGAACGCCAGGGGGGTTAAGGACGCTTTTGAAAAAAATAGTTTCCTGCAGCTCCTGTAGGAAGAACACATGTAGAGCAGTGTCTGGGGATCTGGCCCACAATGTAATTATATTTGACCCAAAAAAGCTGTTGGTCTACACAATCTGTTCCTCTTTAGGGCTCCTACCCATGTTTATTATGCCAAACAGTACTACCTTGCAGGGCTTGGCATCAACAATACAAAGTCAACAGAAAATGCCAAGGACTTCAACCCTCAAAACTATTGGTTTTCCTTAACCCTCTGAGCGTTTCGCCCATGGCACGTTTTTTTTATAACCGTGCCACGGGCAA
>CM070042.1:49473921-49502175 GCA_036250615.1 Ptychadena robeensis | reverse complement strand
TTTATGTTTGGTATATATAGATGTGTAACAGCAACATGTGCTTATCTCTATGATTACGCGCATACATGAGTGAAACGCGTAAGAGGGGTACCCCCTCTGTTCGCTGTATGGATTTTTAAGAAGCTTGAATAAAGTGTGTGACGCGGATTGCCTTAATCCCTGGAGTGTGGATCTATAATTTCTAAAGTTGTGTGGTAATCATTGCAGATCATCGACGTTTCACTGTAAACCATAAATATATATATATTTTTATATATATATGAAACCATTCAGCCTGCTGGTAATAAATGTTCCATTCTATTATGTCTTGTGTCAGGAAACAATATTTATGGAGACGAGATAAGAGAAGTCCTGGAAAAGGTAAAAAACAGCAGCGAGCGCACCTCATATATACTGATGGACAAGATCCAGCCTCAGCCAGTGAGGAATTGTCTTCTCAAAGCCAACGGCCATCTAGAGATCTCGGAGTGTATCAGTGAGCTGGGCATATTTGGGGTTTATGTAAGGTGAGTGTCCCTCTCCATGTGGTTAGATATGAGATGTACAGGAAGGTGTATGTTGCCTAGAGAAGTTTCTTATTTTGAATTAAACTTCTAATGGTGGACAATCTGAATGTCTCGTTTCTGATGTGTGAATATTTGTTTTTCTAGGCAAGGTGGAGAGATGGTTCTCAATGAACGAGTGGGTCATCTTCTTAGAACAAAAGCCACGGAACATGCGGATGGCGGTGTTGCGGCGGGGGTAGCAGTCTTGGACAATCCGTACCTTGTGTAGTACAAACATCTGAAACTATTTTACCGCTCCATGTGCCTACCACCTCTCGCTGGACATTGGAGGAAAGGGCCCACACAACTGTTCAAGTACCACAACATGTTTGGTATTGGGATTTCACACACAGGCTTGTGGCGGGGAGGCACACTGGGCCTTTTATTTTACTACTGTATGGGGCAGCCATTGCTATAATGATTGTAGGGATAAAGTTATACCACCGACTGGCATCAGTGGCTCAATACTACAGCAACATATTCTCTAAAGTCAACCATATGCAAGGTTTTGGGCCACCTCTTTTCTTTTATTTCAGATTTTTTTAAAAACTTTTAACTTAAATTTAGAAGCTTTCCTCACTCAGTGACTCAAAGTAAGACACATTGTTACACAATAGTGAAGGGCATTTATATTCCTCACCCTGGCACTGGCTGGTTCTGCTGTACATATTTGGTTTTTATCGAGCTGATATATAAAGTATATACTGCATTTTTCTGACCGCATCCAGTTTTTAGGTCAGGAAAACAAGAAAAATTTTTTTCAAGTGTTTGAGTATTATTCTCAAGTGGGGAAAAACTTCTCAATGCAATATCAATTTCTGCCACAAGATGTCACTAGTGTCAGCCGTCAGTATGCAGAAGACATCACCTGACACATCTGGGAAGGGGGGGGTGCTGTATGCATCTCTTCCCCTCTACGGAAACCTATTTATCATGTGGTACTGCTAACATGCTGCCGTAGCAGCAATGCAGCTAGTGTGAAAGGGCCACTATGACGAACGCCCTGCTGCATGCATTTTGTTAGTATTGGAAGCAGTAATGCGTGGGGTGTGTACTGTACAACGTGTGCCTTAGCGTTAATGTTGACATGTGCATTGCTGGTACACAACGCATATAGTGCGAAAGGGCTCTAATTATTTCTCTGTGGGACTCTGCATGTGCCAGGACTCCCCAACCAGCCACCCTGAGCAGGACATGGGTCTTGTGGATCACTGGAATGGGGGTACAGGGGTGGGGGTGGTAAACTCCAGAGCCTCATATCCTCTTTTAACCCTTCCAGATGGTAGGTCGCTGGGGAGGGGGTTTTTCAAAGAGTGCTTCTGTTTCTAAGCAGCAATGGAAGCTGTCAGGCTATGGCTTCATTGGGCTGTAGGCCACTGAAAATGCAAACACAGCTGTGATTGGCCCTGGGGCCGGACGATGGACATGCCTAGGGTTAAAGTTATGGAGCTTTTTTTTCTCAAATTTTAATCTAACCAGAATAAAATGTAGATTAGGGTGTAGTTTAACATTTATTGATTTACTATTCACAATTTGGTGAAATAATTATATTTGTGGGTAACGGCTAATATTTAGCAGGGAGACAAAGGTGAGTGCGATCATCTGCCATCTTTTTATTCCCAATGTAGGTTCCTATCATGTATTTTAATGGTGGAACATAATGTCGTGTCACATCTTGTTAAATAGGTTTTTCAACAAAGTTGAAAATCATTTTTAAAACCAACAGTACAAGCCAGGATTAAAGTTTAGGATCGAGATAAGGCTGCCATTGCAGATTTACTTTTCGGACAATGCTGGTTGTCTGGCTGTTATGGTGATGGAGGAACTAATGGAGAAGCATGCAGATTGTATTGTTTTTGCCACCTCAGTGAGAACCAAAAATCTAGCATTTCAGAAGGATGGCTATTGGCTGCTCGTTAGTTTATTTTATTGTAACACAGGGGTTAAAAACAACAGTCTTATTTTTATTTTACAACAATGCAAACCTAGAGCTCTTTCACAGCATGATGATCTGCACATTGTACACCCTGTGTTTGGGCACGCCAAAGCTGCAGGGAAGGATAGGCCTCGGATTGTGCTGTCTTCTTCCTTCCTGAGCACCGCCCCTGGGCTTGGACTTGGGCTAAAGGACCTCCTACCCCCATCTAATTACCCCTCGCCACTACACATCTTTATACCTCCTATATTAGTATGGGAAATGGCGCTGGGGAAGTAATTGGTGTCAGCAGACTTCCAATGGAAACCTGGTGTGCCATGTGGTAGATAGATCGCTAGATAGAGGTGATAGGGCGCCGCGGTAAGGGCAACATAACACTGCTAGTGTGAAAGAGACCTGAACATTCAACCTGGCATATGCTGCATTGTAGCTTCTTGCAATGCACTGCCGCACACATTTTGGATTGGTGGTTTAGTAGTGTGAAAGAGCACATGGGGGAAGTTCAATCAAGTTGCATTCCAAAGCAATAGACTAGTATATATTGATGATCATGAAACAAATACTTTTTACGTAGCCAGGTTTGTTAACAATATTGTATTTCTATGTTCTGTTAACAATAGATTTTGTGGCATTGTGCTACAACGTGGACTCGAATTTTGCTGATTTCATCGCTGGAGATACTGTATGAATCCCTGCTGGCTTTTATTATCTCTTTAGTAAGGTGGGTTACCTGGCCAATGAGGAGATATATAAAGATTCCCTCTGTAAGTGAAGCAAGCATAGAAAATATAAACTTTTTAAGCCATATAAATATGCAATAATTAGTGTAAAGATGTGTAGAGGAATCGTCATGTTGTGGTTACATGAGTTTATCTGCCACCGCTAGCAGTGATCTGTATTGGTGAGGATTGGGGCTCCACCAGGAAACTGATACAGTAGGTGTCTAACTATGGTCCTGTAATGCGTGAATGGGCCTGTAATGTTCCAATGAATTGAAAATAACTTGTTGCCGTTGTTTAATTTAAATAAATGATCATTATATGTTTTCAGAAAGAGATTTTAAAAATAAAATTTACATAAATTGTATTCAACTGTTTTAAGTGTTTATTAAAACATTGCAGATGTGTGTAAACCAGAGCTGGAGAAATAGAAAGAAATATCTCTGGTGGTTCTGTAAAAGTGCCTGCTGACCTCCTTTGCATCTAATGATTCTTTAGTGCAGAAAAATTATAATTTATTGGAATGAATGCAGCACTATTTCCAAAACTCAATATCTAGCAAATATATATTTTGGCCCTTGAGATCTTTTATTTTAAAGACTATTTTTCGGACCATAAGACGCAACCAGTTTTTAGGGCAGTCTTTTTCAGAACCAGAAAAAAAAAAGATTTAATAAGTTTTCACATCAATTGGGTTAATGCAATGAATTCAATAAATGCAATATTCAAACAGCCAGTAGGTGTCACTAGCAGCAGTACTATCACAGCACAACACGTCATTCTCCACACTGATCGGGAGGAGGGGGGCAGGGCTGCACAGTCTACTACTCTCCTCTGCAGCTGTTCCTGTGTCTGTGGGACACAGTGTAATCGCAGTTTCCACGGAGGGAGAGAGGGATAGATGACAGTTTATCTATTTCCCCCTTCATTGCTTATGCCAGCAGGGCTCTGAGCTCTGCTTGCATAGGCAATTACACAGTACAGAAGGGAGAGCTGGACACCCACAGGCATCTCTCAGCTGACAGCTTCTCCAGCTCACCGCCTAATCTCCGTGCGGGGAGAGCTGACAGGAATCCAAGGCGCGACAGGTTTGTGCATTCGGACAATAAAGAGTGTCTAATGGTCCGAAAAATATGGTAATTATATTGGAGAAACAAATGACACCGATGTGGCTTTTTATCGGACGTTTGATGTCACACGTGTTACAGTATTACCCGTTGCTTTTTTTAGATTCAATGTTTAACCTTCTGGGCGGTTTGCAGAATAAAATCAGCCGCGATTTTGTGCCCTCCCCTGTCCCCCCTACACATCCCCAGCGTCATCCTTACAATCTTACCATACAATTTCTTTACAATCAACTTTTGTTCTACCAAAGTCCAATCACTATGTATCCTATCAGGGAGGACCCGGCACTACAGTGTTGTTGGTAGATCTAAAGGAAATTGTATGGAGTGATCTAAAGGGGGGGCATTTGAAACTCCTGCTTTAAGCCCCCCAGACGTATCACGTCAAACAGATGAATCTCACACAGACGTCAATTTTATTCTTTTTTTTTTATTTTTTCTACAGCTAAAAAATATCATCCCTTTTTATCCCGGTGTTCCAAATAAAATCACTTGACACAACATATATACGTGGTTTTTAAAGATACAAAAAAATAATTCACAATCCAAAAATTTAAATATTGTCTACACCAAGTGCCAGTCTACATTTTGGGGTGTCCTATATAGAGGGAAGACTGGTGGAATGGACCATCTGTTGGATTGATGAATTCTGATGACTTGTCATGGCTACTACCTGTTACATGGTGTGCAACATCTGAAGAATCAAACTTCCAGATCTGAAGTCGGGGCTGCACGAGACACTAAAGCAGGGTACAGACGTGGAGATATGGGTCAAATCCATGGCAGTTTTGAGCGCCGTGTGTGCTCACGGCCATCTATCTGGCCCATATAATATGCGCCCACCGCTGCTTTTGAGCGGGACAAATCAATCCCGCTAGAAAACAGCCATATCGGACATGACCGTTAATACAGCCGATGTCCGATGCTTTGCCTAGAGACCACTGATCTCCAAGCAAAGCTTCAGCTGAGCCGGGGAGAGAGCAGAGCTGTGTCTCCCCACCCAGCCGATATCTGCAGGGTACATCGAACAGCTTGAGTATCGAGCCGTCTGTACCCTGCTTAAGGAGGATATACTAACAGATCAATGGAGGTCCGATCATTTCATAGATTGGCTGACTCAGGCAAACACATGTCAAAGTGACTTCTAGTTCTACCTGGGTAAGCTCTGGTGCTGAGCTTTCTGCTTTCTGGGTGAAAGACATCAGTGCCGCACTCCTATAAGAGTTTGGTCCTTCAATTGTTACCCAGGCCAAAACAAAGAGGTCATACACCCCCCTTCCCCAATGCTCTCAACCAAATAGGTAAACATAGCCATACACACATAGATCCGCAGGCGATTTTGTGGGCGATCGATGTTTGCAAATCACAGCTGCTCACATGGATCCGCGTGGCCCAAAATCACAACCGGACAGAAAACAGACCTTCTTTTGTTCTCTGGCTGAGTGCATTACTTTGCATGGGGACGAGGGTCCAGCGTTCATCGATCAAGCTTGTATCTACCCGTGTATCGGCAGCCTTACTATATATATATATATATATATATATATATATATATATACACACACAGTTTAGCTAGGAGCAGGCTGAGGCTTTGTAAGAGAGAAGATCATTGGATCAGGGAGAATGATAATTACTGACAGGAGGCTTAGCTATAGGTGAAATTGTCCTTTTGGCTGTTGCATGTGATTGATATTTCAGTTTGATTCTTCAGAACCATCTACCATGCATATATGAACTTTTAAGGCTCTTGTATCATGTAACATATCTGCGTGATGTTTGCATAGCTGGTTGAATTACATTTATCAAACGGGTTTCTCTTTGGGCCGAGAACATTTAGATAAGCGCTACAAACAACTTTCATTCAGGTAATTAAAATCAACTATATACAGACTGGCCCTTTCCCTGCCTTGGTGGCCACTGGGGTTTGGGTATTTGTATACAGGGTCAGTTTTAGTGCATGTATTTTCTCTATGTCCCCCTGTATGTCTTACAGCTTCATAGAGGTCTGTTGCTGCTGAAAGTAAAGGCCCCCATACACGGGTCAGTTTCCCACCGGATTCTGGCACGATCGATTCCGGGCGCGTGCATGCGAAACGATCGTGCCGGAATCGCATGCAGCCCACCTTGTCCGATCGATCAGGTCCGATTGTTCAGGGGCCCAGAATCGGATCCGACAGAGAACCAACATGTTGGTCTTTCTGATCCGATCCTGCCCAGATCAGGGGGAGTTGCCATTTGTGAGGTGGACAATCGGACACTGAATCGTGCCGTAATCCGTAGGACAAGGTGGTATGCTGCGATGGATACTCTTAATTGGCCGATTGATCACACCTGCGATTCCTGGCAGAATCTCCGGAATCGATCAGGTGAGTGATCAATTGGCCATGGAATCCGACACGTGTATGGCTAGCTTAAGTAGTCAAGGATGCACTGGCTGTAGATTTCATAGAAAACATTCATCTGAAGTGGGAAGAAAAGTTAGTTAATAAAGGTCAAGAAAAATAATGTCTGTACTTTGTTTAGGAATTCCAGGTTCAGCTACTTTTTCTTTTTGAAATAGCAAATGGGTAAGGGAATGTAGAACAATGCTGTGGCAATAAATTAGAAATACAGATGATATATCGCAGAGGAGGCAAGTCTTGTCTAGTATAAACTCAATTGGGATTCCTATATCTATATTATATATTCCTATGGGTTTCCTATAGATGGTAATACGTGGGTTGGAGATGCAGGACTGCAGTTTAAGTAAAAGCATGAACATAAAAAGGTTAAGATCACTAAAGCAGGGTACGGACATGAAGATATGGGCCAGATCGATGGACGTTTCGACCACCGTGCACGCTCACTGCTATCTATCTGACCCATATAATATGCAGCCATCGCTGTTTTCGAGCGGGACCAATCAATCCCACTCAAAAACAGCCATATTGGACATGACCGTTAAATAGAGCCGATGTCCGTTGCTTTGCCTAGACATCGCGGGTCTCCATGGAAAGCATCGGCTGAGCTGGGGAGAGAGCAGAGCTGTCTCTCCAGCTCCTCTGATATCTGACGTCATCACGCTGCTGCAGGGAACATCTGTACCCTGCATAACTCAACCTATTTACTATTTGATTGGTTAGCTCTCAGTCTGATTTAAATGACAACACAGGAGGATGTGGAGCGTCACTTTCTCATGGAGATGGTCATGCTGAAATTTTAACATTAGCATGCAAACTGAAACTGAACCAGTCAAGCTCAGCAGTTGTTGAACATGATTGGCTCAGTTTCAATCTGCATACAATTTCCAATGTCTAAATTAAAAAATCTCATTGACGACCATCACTACTAACTAGGTATTGAGATCTGCTTAGATGGCAAAAATTCAACATTCCATAATTTTCAGCATGTCCACTTAGGGCTTGTTTCCATTATACGTCGGGACCTCTCCGCTAAGCGTATACGCTTAGCAGGGGTCCCGACGTATCCCACAGATTCAGCCTGCCGGCGGATGGTCTGCTTACACATCCGCCGGTGTAAAGGCTGAACGTACTCGACTACGTTCAGCCTGACACCGGCGGATCGGCTCAGCGCAATGAAGACAGACCCTCCGCCGAGAGGTACGTTGGGACCTCGCAACCGCGTTGAGGGGTCCCAACGCAATGGAAACAAAGCCTTTGTCTTGTACTGTATAAACGCTGAATCATGGATCAGAGTTTATCCAGTGCTGACAAGTTTATGGAGCGTTCTTAGGGCAGCACATCAGTCCTCAACCCCCCCCCCCCCCAGGAGCTACCAATGACCTTCTCACAACCTCATAAGTGTGTACATACATATTTCTGTATTCCTGTACCAGTGATGTTTGGGCATCACTGGTACAGGAATACAGACAATCTTTTGTATGCCAGGAGGACAGCTCCAAAAACAGAATTGATTAAATATTTAAATGTATTTTAAACAATGCTAACGCAGGTTACCAGCACTTTGAATAACCATACTCATTTACTTACAAGATACTGCAAGAGCTATACCTTCTTGTCGCCTATGTTAATGGAGAGGTGCCACTTTCCCGGCCCAGATGGCTGGCATCAGGGATGACGCCGGCAATGTGTAGAGGGGAGGGTGCGTAATCACAGCAGAGTATAGTGTACTCTGCCTTCATTGCCAATATTATGCTGTAATCAGGCCATGTTAAGATGGCCACCCATTTCAGGATACAAAATTCCAAACAAAATGCTAATTTTGACTTTTTACAACCTGCTTTTGGCGCTTTCAGTCTCACACATGTCATCTTTACTTGAGAAAAAAAGAGCTTATCTACACTACCTTCTTTTCCCTGTGTTAGCCAGCTTTCCGCTATAGGAAATGAAGTGGCAGTCTATACTGGTGCATTAACTATATCAGGATGACCGCTGGGCATTGTGGGTCCATCTGCGTCACGTCTGATACACGGACACACGTAACGCGCCCATTGATAACTTATCGGCACATTATGTTATCAAAACTTTAAATAGGGCATAATATTGGCAACATGGCGAATACCATGCCCTAAATGCAACAAAACAGCACCTGAACAGCGGGCAAACCGTGGGTGGGCTCCATGGACACATCATATCGATAAATTTAGACTCTGCCTAAAATTTAAGCCACAACTGATCATCGTTCCCACTACACTGCATAACCTCTTGGGCGTTACTTTAAAAAAATAAAATAGAATTGTATTGAGATCCGCTGCAATTTCCTGCCATCGGGGAGGTCCCGAACACATCCCCCAACATCACCGCCTACCCCCGCCCCTCCGTTGTCATATCTGACATCATCAGGACACAAAAGTATCTGCGGGTATGCCGATGTTATGCAGAATCACAGAGAGAATTTGGGAAACAGGCAATAGACCTCCATGTATGAGGTAGAGGGGCATTGGTCTCCCAGCTCACATCGCCGGTGTCTTTGATGACACCAGTGACGTGTACAGGGGTGGGTGAAAATTTTAAGCAGTGTACAACGTGCACTGCTGCCGTCGCGCGTATTGCGCTATTAAAAATGGTGCAGTACAGACAGAACCATAGGGAGGTTAATCACTTAAAACTGTATTTTTTTTAAATAAAAGATGACCATTTTATCTCAGCACTCTTACTTTCAATTTTGCTGGACAGCTTGATGTGTGAGAAGCCTTACTGGTAGGATCACTGCCCAATTCATTACATTTACATATAAAGCTGGCCCTCAGATGACCAGATGGTCCAACTGACCGTACAATCGTCTTGTATAGCGCCTTGTAGAGGCAGATGGTTGAGCAGTATGTCTGTACAGAAACAGCCGCCAGAAACAATCACTTATGATTATTTCAGCCCACAAGGTTTACACACACATAAGAAACTTTACCCAGAACTCAGACATAGGCTCACCCATCCCGGCATAAATACAAGGGACTGTAATGCTTGAGGGCTTTTAGAGTCAATGACAACTAAAGAGTGCAAAGTCCGACCTATACACACACTGCTTCATTTTACCTCCCATTAGGTAGGTCCTTGCACTAAATATTTATTGATAAAAACAGATTGTACAGTCAGTAAGTGTCCATCATACGAAACTGACCCGATTCCTTAAAAAGGCAGCTCATACGGACACCACTTACTTGACTTATGAGATATGAAACAGTTGCTCAACAGTCACAATACTCAACAGACGCCAATTCTCACAAAATATACACAGAATTATATGGCTGCAATATCCAAAGTGCGTTAACTCGTCTCTTGGATTCACAGTTAACATGACGATCCCGTTCAGGTGAACTCTTTAGCCCTAGAGAACAGTCTTACATCGATTCTCGAATAGCTGCTCTATAACCGTGGTGTCTGCGAGAGTGGAAATGTCTCCCAGCTCATGGTCATCTTTGGCAATTTTTCTTAACACGCGTCTCATTATTTTACCTAAAAAAAAAGAAATAAGCATAAAAATGAAGCATTGTTGATAGCTGAACCCATGAAAACATAAAGGGAAAATCATTGCAGCTTTATATCTATGGATATTTATTATAAACGTTAGTTTATATAGCACCAACATATTACTCAGTGCTGTACTAAATAAGAGAAGAGGGCCCTGCCTTCAGGCTTACAACCTAAGATGTGGGGGACAGTGTATAGAATAGGGAGATGGAACTGGCAGGGTGGTTATCACAGGAATGGGAAGATGGGTAGGTTAGACTGAAGTGGTGGGTTCTAGAAGTCTTGAAGCTGTGCATGTGATGCTGTTATGATAGGGACGAGGTGAGGGTGGGAAATTCGAGCAGAGTACAATGTACTCTGCTGTGATAGCCCATACCGCACCCCTAGGGGCTGAATGCTAAAGGGGTTAAACGACCCGAGCATCTGAACAAGTATGTAAGTGTTTACAGACAGCAGTCATTTTCTGGCCTGCTGCTGTCAACAGTCAGGAAAGCAACCATGTGCCTAATATCAGCTGGGTGGTCAGCTTTGATTTAATACAGAGCTACATTCATATGTTTCTATCCATCCGGAGTTCAGCTTTAAGCATATAGAACATAGCGTATTTTTAGAGCAGGAAAACAAGTGTTCAAATCAATTAGGAAAAAATCCCCTTGCAATACCAAAATTTCAGCCACAAGATGCCTCTCGTAAGTATTTCAAGGCACATCACAACATCTTTCTCACACATCAGGGAAGAGGGGGGCGAAGGGGAAAGCTGCATGCAGCGTTGCCATTGGAACACAGCCACAACAAGCTGCGGCGTTGCGATAACACAGTGCTCGACCTGGTCTTTGTTTATTATTATTATCATATTACGCAGCGCTGTACAATACATTAGAGTGGAGATACAACACACAATAACACACAGGTACAGGTTATGACACAGGAGGAGTAGAGGACCCTGCCCGGACAGGCTTAAAGTCTTAAGAGCTGAAGGTAGGAGCAAGTCTAATGGGGCGAGGGAGAGAGTTCCAAAGAGTTGGAGCGGCCCTAGAGAAGTCCTGTAGCCGGGCATGAGATGATTTTATGAGTGGGGATTTCATTAGTAGGTCACTGGAGGAGCGGAGGGGGTGGTTAGGGGTGTATTTATGTACCAGGTTGGAGATGTAAGGAGGACAGGAGGTGCGGAGTGATTTGAAGGCAAGGCACAGAATTTTAAATTTAATTCTCTGGACAGTTGGAAGCCAGTGTAGAGATTTGCAGAGAGGAGCAGCAGATGAGGAGCTGTTAGAGGAGTAAATGAGTCTAGCTTTGCGAGTAAGATAAGAGAGATGACGGCTGGCAGCTCTTTCATCTATCTTTCTATGCTTTTCATTGGTTATATCAGCCGTACAGATTAAGGGATCCAGCTCCTCCACCTCCCTGGCTATCTACTTGGTCGTTCCTTCAGACCATAAGACGCAGGAATTCCCCCCCCCCATTTCTGGGGGGGAAAAGTGAGTCTTCTGGTCTAATAAATACAGTAGATTGTGCTTCCTGGTCTTTCAGAGAAAACATTGTCATATTTGGTAATGTAAAACATTCTCACCTGAGCGTGTTTTGGGCAGTCCAGGTGCATTCTGTATATAATCTGGAGTGGCAATTGGTCCAATCTTTTCTCTTACTGCAAAATAAATATAACATTTATAAGAGCAAATCGGATGGACACAATTTCCATAACCTAAGACAACCACAGGAAGTATTTAAACAAAATACAAGTCTGGATTTTATAATAGAAAGTTCAGATTGGCTGTTGTAGGCTTGTAGAAATATAGCAAATGGTCCCAAATGGTCTTTGCATCAACAACATCCCAACCAAAACCATAAAAGTCAAGCATTACCTAATTTCTTAAGTTGATCAGTCAAAGGTTTGGTGAACTCGTGTCCATCGCGCAGAGTTACAAAACAGTATAGACATTCGCCTTTCACCGGATGAGGGTGACTCACTGCGGCAGCTTCGGCTACAGATGAGTGCTCAACGAGGGCAGACTCCACCTCCGCCGTACTAAGCAAGTGACCTAAGAGATGGAATAAGGACCAGGTCACAGGTCATCTCATGATAATTTCATGAACAGAGAACGAGGTATGTGACCATTCATCCTGACATTAATATAATATAAATATATATCCTTTCCATTGTTACTGTTCTATAACCTGACTGCATACAATAAATAATAAAAGTAGGGCTAGCTCCAATCTGCAAAGGTTTAAATACTTATTGGATGTACATATGTATGTATTCTGTGCAAGAAAGTTAGGGTAGGGCTACACTATGCACTGAGGGGATCCAACGAGCGCAAGCCCCCCCTGTTCGTTCCATTAGGGCCACATTATCAGCCGTGCTATGTAGTGCAGCTGATAACGTGGCCCCTTTAAATGAATGGACTGATGTATGACTAATGTGCCTGTTCACGCTAGTCATACATCAATATGATACGACCATTGACTGTCAATGGACACATCATACATCACGCCTTCACTGCATTTATGACGACACGGTGCCTTGTGTCAACAATAACCCGACAGAGGCTTGGACCAACCTAACGGGGGCTATGATAGGCCGTGTCATCAGCCCTGTCTGAGACCATTAACGTCAATGGCGGGAATTGTAGCGCAAGTGTAGCCATAGCCTAAAAAATCCACTTATATCTAGGAGGGTAAGCCCTGCCAATGACAATCCAGAGACAATTCTTACCAGAAACATTTAGCATATCATCAATCCTTCCGGTAATCCAATAGTAGCCATCTTTGTCTCTTCTGCAGCCTGAAAGCACAACAAAAGATGAATAACTGTATATGTGTGTTGAGTATAGGAAGGTACTGTATATATCACTGCTATGTAGTGCCGGGTCCTCCCTGATAGAATACATAGTGATTGGAAGATATATATCACTGCTATGTAGTGCCGGATCCTCCCTGATAGAATACATAGTGATTGGAAGGTATATATCACTGCTATGTAGTGCCGGGTCCTCCCTAAAAGAATACATAGTAATTGGAAGGATTAGAAAGGTCCTCGCATTACATGGTTTTGGTAGAAGAAAAGTTGATTTTACAGAGATTGTATGGAAAGATTGTAAGGTGTATGGGGGGCTTAAGTATCTTGGCTGCAGTGTGGCCAGCATTGCCCATGGTCAACCCGATGGCACCCACATAATTGGCACCCATAGTTCATGGTACTAACCGTCTCCAGTCACATAATATCCTGGAAATTTCTTGAAGTAAGTTGTCTCAAATCTTTCATGGTTCCTGTATACAGTACGCATAAGCGCAGGCCAGGGCTGTTTAAACACCTTGATAGGACAGATGAAACTATGTTAAAAGACCAAATCTACACAAATAATACAATATATATGTACAGAATCAAGTACCATAGTTTTTGAACCATAAGACGCACCCAGTTTTTAGAGCAAGAAAACAATATTTGTAGTTATTGAGCATTTATCTCAAAAAAATTCGCAATGCAATATCAATTTCAGCCACAAGATGTCACTAGTGAACACTTGTCAGTATACAGATGACATCAGGGCTTCCTACTCACACATCGGGGAAGAGGGGGGTAGACAGGGGCACTGCATGCATCTCTGCCAGCTGTCTGTCATGCGGCTGACAGCCAGACCCAGCAGATGCACGATGTAACCATTATGTAAGTATGTAATGCCATGACTACGTTTGCCTCTCCTGCCATGATGGGCTCCTTGCCTGCCTTTCAGGGCTCTGAGGGGCATGACATAGTCCTGGCCATTCAAGAGGCTGACTGGACTAACCCATGCGGGCAAGACCCCCCAAAAATATTATTTTACCACACAATTGGACCATAAGATGCAGCCTAATTTCCCCCCCACTGGGGGGGGGGTACAGAAGAATACAGTAATATTGTTTCCATTAAAAAAGTAGCTTGCATCAATTCTATGTACACTAGAAATAAGACTGGGAGAGGCAGTCTCAGCAACCTCAACAAATCATGTATACTGCAGTACTGCAGATCAGAATATCTTTACACAAGAAATATAGGATGCCCGGATAGCTGGATTTTCCTGGAAATGTGATGCAATTCATAACCCAATTAGCAGAAATATGTTCAACTTAGCATTTGTAATGTACATAATAAACTATCCACTGCACAGCGGAACACTGTGCATTCTGCTTACCAGATAACCCTCCGCCTCTCCTTCAAGTTCCTCACCAGACTCGTCCAAGATGGCAGGGACCACGCCGAAAAACGGGAACGTCTGCAACACGCAAGCAAGACAAGTTTGACATATGTACAACTACAAAATGTTAAATTTTTTATTCGATTTTTTGTGTTAAAAGGAAATGTTCAATATTCTAGAGCCACCAATCAACACTCATGTCATCAAGATGTCTTCAAAATTAAGAAAAAATTGGAAGGGCGGTCTTACTATAAATGTCTGACCACATTCAGTTTCTATTGGCTTTGCAGTTATAGATCTTCTAAGTCTTTTTCAGCAATAGCAAAAGAAAGTGACGTCTGTGTTAAATAAGTACATATAATGTATGGCTGTTGGGCTGAAAACACATTACTAGTTGCTATAATCCATGTGATATGGCTTTAGGTCATGCAGGGAGCAGTTTGAATTTACCACAACAAAAACCTTATACTTATGGTACTGTTTTGATTTGGTCACACCAGTCAGGTTTGAATTTTAGGAGTGATACTTACAGCTGAGCCAGGTTTCGTTGCTGTGGCCCCTGGAAGTGGAGTTAACACATGACCTCCCTGGTAATAGAACATAGACAAAGTTAACTTTGATATTCAGTATACAGCAGGGGTGGGCAAACCTTTTCACTTGTGGGCCACAATGGGTTTTTAAATGTGACATAGGGGCTGGACTATGAGTCTGCAACGGCCGCCCAGCATAGGGGTCTTAAGTCCTTGTAGCTAGGACAGGATATTTGAAAAAAAAGAAAATAGTTTAGAAAATTGAATAACTAGAACTTTTGATAGAGAAACATTCTTTAGCAGGAAAACTATGACCTAAAGGAAACAATCCAAACAATTATACTCTAGGTGTTATCCTCACTTATTGCAGGGAATGAGGGGAGCTAGAACATTTTGACACCAAGGTGACAAAGGGCCAACTTAAAAAACTGAAGTGCAGGTTTTGGCCCCCGGGCCTCCATTTGCCCACGTCTGGTATAGACCCTCCTATCCGTTACACCTACATCTCCGCATCCCTCCTCTATAGCTCAGCAGTCTAAGTCCTAGGTGCCCAACCTGCAGCCCGGGGGCCGCATGCGGCTCTTTGGGCATTGTTCGGCAGCCCCCCTCGGTCCTCTACATGCGGCCCCCAAAACCATTAATACATAAAGCATAAGAACTCACCTGTGAAGTGGTCACATGCTGACCCAGCTTTCCTAATCAACTTAGGCGGTCCTACATCAGTAAAATTGTCAATGTTGATCAGGGAAACCAGGTCTACATATGAGAGCTGCACCCAGGGGCAGGAGGGGGGTTGGGTTTTAACTGCCTGTTGGTATCTGGTCCACCACCTGCTGAGATATGTCGACAGGGGGAGGGTCTGGATCATTGTTATGCGCGGCCCTTTAGTGATGCAGAGGGCCGCACTTGTGGACCTCCATATCAACTCAGTTGTCCACCACTATTCTAAATTGTAATAACAATATACTCTTTATGACAAACCTTTCCAACCTATGGTATTGCTTGCATCTCAGCCTCACTAATTATCACCATATATTATAGACTATTCCAGCACCTGCATTTCCAGGTATTTCCATAAAACTAGGAGACTAGAGAAAAACTATTTTCCTAAGGAAAAAACATCTTTCAAGGATAAATGTTGTGCAATCATAGTAATAACATATACGTGAGGTTTTTCATTAAACATAACTACTTCTTTATTCATTCCAAAGCCAAAGCAGTACTTCCAAACTAAGCACAATATTCTTACCGTCTCCGTCTGCCAAAATGTATCCACAATCGGGCACCTCTTGTCTCCAACAACGTTGTAATACCAAAGCCAGGCTTCCGGGTTAATTGGCTCCCCGACTGTTCCTAAGACCTTTAGAGACTTCCTGCTATACCTGACAAATGTGATTAAAAAAAGAATGTGAATTCTTAAAGTTATTGTGAAAATAAGATCTAGTAAAATGTAATCTTGATGCATAACTGGAGGTAAGGCAGTGGTTTCTAAACTGGGGGGCGTGAAAGGGGTGGGGGGTCGGGGCGGTACAGCAAGGGGGGCTGCCAAGGTGGCACTTGCAGCCCTCTATGTCAGAATTGCACAGCCAGCGAGAGGAGAGATCTGCAGAACTCAGCTGCCAATTGACTCTCCTCTGGGGATTGTACACAGTCCATCCACCATCCCCTATCACTACAGCCCACCAGACGAGCCTGAGAGATGGACAAACAGGAAGACAACCATTGGGGAACTAGTTGCAGACAGTAGGTAGAGTCTTTGTGTGTATACATGATGCATGTGTTTGCAAGATAGTGTGTATGAAAAAGGGAGTATTTCAAAAAAAAGTTTGAGGGTCAATTCACACTAGCCGCACTGCGCCTATGGTGAGTAACAGAATTGATAGCAGTAATGCTACCCCATCTGTTACCTTTAAAGCCCTGTGTTTCCACATTGTGCTGGCCCTAATTCTGAACCTGTGTAGTTTAAATAGGGGAAGCTTAATAATGTTGCTATATGGGGGCCCTGCAAGGAAAGTTTGTGAACCACTGAGGTAAGGTAATGGCTAGTGTCAGAAAGTGACCAGGCGATCCCATCTGTGAGCACTTGCACACGCCTCATGAGGTATTTGACAGATTTGCTAATTGGGCGTATACCGGTTAGTGAAAGAGCACCCATGTAAATGAGCCATAAGCACTGCTCCTTACTACAGTCAAAGTGGGTGACCTATTTTTTAGCTATCACAGTAAAGCAATACAGAAAGATCATCTCCTAGCCCCCCAGCCTGTGATTGTGTTGAGGAGGGTAGGTCCAAGGGATAACCTTCCTGTCTGCTGCTGTTTCTTTATTCACCAATTACAGGAAGTATGCCCAATGAGCCTCTAGTGTTACCCCTTTATCCCATATTCTAGTGCTGCTGTACAGCGAATTGTAAGTGTATAAAAGTATGCCAAATCTAGTACTTGGCTTAGTCAAAATACTTAGTTATTTCTTTTAATGAACACAGACACATATACATTAATGAAATGTGTAAATCTGCTTGCAGTTTATCTTAAAAGAATCTTTAAAGAATCTAAAGCAAATAAAAAAACATAGCATAACATGCAGACCTGACCTCAGTAACTATGAAATTTACAACACCAGGAGTGGATAGAGTATGGTGGTGGAATAGTAGGTTTGGTTTGTTTTCTTTCAAGGGGGAAATCTTATAAGCCATCAATGACCTCAAGCAAATTACCGTTTGACTGGCTCTTCTCCGTATTTCATGAGCAGGCGGATTGCAGTTGGTGCCGTGTAGAACTTGCTCACACTGTATTTATCGATGATCTGCCACATTCGGGAGATGTCTGGATATATAGGGAGGCCTTCAAACTGGTGGAAGAAAAAACACAATGATGACTAATAAGAATTGTGGTATCAAGAACAACAAAGTTACAAGGAAAACAACAATGGACCAATTCCAATTGAACTTTATTCAAGATATAAAACCACTTCCACGGTTATGTGTTTCTACCCAGTACATGTAGCCTATGATTATGCCTGGAAGTGCTTTATACCCCCAATAAAGTTGATAATGTAGAAGTGGGCACGGTATCTTAAATGTGCCCTTCTTTTTCAGCTGCTGCTAATCTCTACCTATGGTAAACCAATACTTGGTTCAGTGCCTTTTCAGTCACTTATAGAAATGCTTTTTTATGACCGGACTTATCACAAATAAAAAAAATAAAACAAGAGAGAAAGTTATCAATTCACTTGCCTGCCCATACAACATGTAACCCATCTAGTGTGGGAAACTATGGAGATATCAGGGTCTACCACTATGTTTCAGCATTACCATCTATTCTAGCAGCCAATTTTATGCCAGTATTTTTCTATACACTAATAATCTGGCACATGCCTGGCATTCAATAACAGAGGAAGCCTTACAATATTTGTAAAACCTAAATGATGGTGTAGGCATCACATGGATCAGTGTGCCTTCAGTTGCTGGTGAATTGCCTTGCAAATAAACCGGGAATGGTAAGTAAATAAAAAAACAAACATGTTGGACAAGTAAAGAAGTAACATACTTTTTAATATATTGTATATGACTGTTTCAATTAACTATTTAATTTGGAGGTATAGGGCTGCCTTAACCCCCCTTCTGTTCCTGACGGTCCCAGCTCTGACCTGTTAGAACGGCTGTAGACAAGCTGGGACCTTCAGGCGGAGATCGGAGCCACAGGAGCGCAAACTGACTGATCCGTGTGGCTCCCATCTAATGAAGAGGCAGCTGCAGTGAACAGATCACAGGGGCGGTGGGTTCCAAGTGTACAGAACTAAATGTAATACATTGGCTTCAATGTATTACAATGCTCTCCTATGTAACCTGGCACATCTGCAGCGCCATCTAGTGGTTGCAGTGCTAATTTACCTGATACAGTTTCTTTTGAAACATTCATTATCTGATTTTTTTAGTTATTCACAAAGCATCTGAACACGTTATTATACACAGGATGTCTACCAGACTCCTGTATGCACATACTTTGGGAAGTTACAGGTCTACAATGTAAAAAAACGTTTTTTCCATTAAAGTCTATGATGTGCTTTTGGTACAGAAATCTGTACCTCAGCAGTGTGCCAGGGAGGTTAAATAAATGCTGAAAATTTCGACCCTTGCATGCAAATTGCATACAGACCTAAAATGCATAAACTAAGCTCAGGAGCAGCATAGTTTGATTAGTTTGAATCTGTATTGAATGTGGCACCTGATTAATCATCTCTGGCTACTAGCTAAAAAGCAGGCGCTCAAAAAGACTTGAAGCATAGGGATTAGGACGACAAAAGGCAATGACCATTGGCATACTATTATTTTAACCTGGCCCACAAGAAAGGTCATACTTGTCCAAACAAATACATGTTAACTTTTGCCCAGTAACGTACCAGTACACTGGTTGCTCCATTGGCTAGTGGTCCATATGTGAGGTAGGAGTGTCCAGTGATCCATCCAATGTCAGCAGTGCACCAATATACGTCACCATTGTGATAATCAAACACATACTTGAAGGTGGTGGCAGTGAAGATCATGTAACCTCCAACGGTATGTACTACTCCCTGTAAACAGACAAAATATCAGAGTATCACACACTGAGCAATAGAGGAAACGGCTATGGAAAGAAGTCATCTTTACGCACATGTGTGGGTTGGGGCTTTCTGATCCTTAATTTTTTTTAATCAATCAAAATGTGCTGAGAAATATAATTCGGCCTATACTCAAAAAAAGTTGTAGAGAAGGGTTCTAGCAAATGTAGTTTTTGCATATACTAGGTTGAAAGACAAGTCAACCTTTATTCTTTCATTTAGGGTTCTGAAGTTTCAGGGCATTAATCTAAACCATTTAAAAGCTCATCCACACCTTCATCAGCGATTGGCAAAGTTAGTCTACCCTACACCTCCTCCTAGTACAGACTAGACACCATGGCTGAATTACTTACCTTGGGCTTTCCAGTAGATCCGCTGGTGTACAGAATAAACAGCTCATCTTCTGCATCGCACCACTCAGGTTCACACTCTGCACTGGCGTTCTTTATCAAGTCATGCCACCACAGGTCTACTGATGGGTTCCACGGGATCTTTAAGGAGAGAAGACGGTATCAAAGAGAAGCAAACAATTGGAAGCTTGGCAGTGCCCTACTATCTATCTATCTATCTATCTATCTATCTATCTATCTATCTATCTATCTATCTATCTATCTATCTATCTATCTATCTATCTATCTATCCCATATCACCACTGAAGTTCAGGTGCTGTACAAGTATCCAATGTTGGAGTAACATAGTCACATTTCACATCCAGGGGCCACCCCAATCCACTGATACTCTACTTACTGTAATCCCACCATCGCAGCTAGTAACAATACCTACGTTATGTGGTCTCCGCCCATGTAACAGTCCTTTAAGCCGGCCATACATGGGTCAATTTGTCATTTAGTTCCTGAACAATCGATCGCTGTGCACGTGCACAGTGATTGTTCGGGAATCAAACGCAGCCCACCTTGAGCGAGCTATCGATCGAACAGGGATCTGACATGTGGGTATTTCCCTGTTTGATCACCATTACTTTGGTGGGGACCCTCCCCATCCAAAGTATCAGCCAGGGATTGATTTCCTGAGGTGGTGCTCATGGATTCCGTGAACAATTGTTAGGCAATCGTTTGTCGATTGTAGCATAAGCATGAGGAATCGAGCTGTGTATGGCTGGCTTTAGTCTAGTAGGCAACCATTGGGTCTATCACAAAATGGGCCATATCACTGAGTTGTATAACGCCTGATACTAACAGACACTAAAGATTTTACTTTTGGCTTCAGTAAAAGCCAGAACATCATGGTGAGAGTTGGTGGCTGTTAAGGTAGGTGGTGGGATGTCTTTAAAAAGACATTCTGACCCTAAGGCTATGTCTCCACATCCGTCGGGAACCCCCTACGCTTAAGTGCAGTGCTTGGTGTGGGGTTCCGACAGATCACATAGACTTTATCTATGATCGGCGGATGCTATGTTCTCACGGCATTGAGCCGTTCTGCTGATGCAGGGGTTAACGTAGTTCAGTACATGAATCCCTGCATTGGCGGATGTCTGAACACAGCATCTGCCGGACATCTTAAGTGTATGTGGTCCCCCGCCAAGCACTGCGCTTAACACAGGGGTCCCAACAGATCGAGCAATGCTGTGGCAATCCCCCCTTAAGGGCAAGGTTCATGTACCTCTCTAAAGAAAACCTTGACTGACGGAAATATGGGGGACATCATTGCTGTCATCTATTTGAAAATTATAATTCTCTAAAACCATCTAAGGCCTATGAAACAATAAAATTGGTCACTAAAATATTAGAATTCTTTAGGATCTGAAAATGTCATTAGTCAGTTAAAAAGTGTCAAAAAAATAACCCTAACCAATATACCCACCTTTATGGCCATGTGAACAATTGTTGAGTTTAGGCGTTTCTACTAAAGGGTACTGTCGTCCCAGTCTTGTAGCAACAGAGGGAGTAGGACCATTTCTGTTCCAGAATTACTGTCCCCCTGAGGACAAAGTCAGCCTCAGAAAGACGTGGGATGATACGTTTACAGTGGAAGAACTTTAGTGACCCTCAACCCCATTTGGAGAGCTTGTAATGTAGGTTACAAGCCAATCCCCGCACAAAACATAGTACCTGACCTCACAAATACACTTTTGGCAAAATCAACATCCTTCAAAATTTTGTAGACTACAAGAAAGTGGTCACCTTATGGTTTTTGCAATATATGGCTATGTTTCCAGATGTACGGCCGCCCGCTCGCGCCCATGTTATTGAATGGGTTCTTCTGCGTGAATGTAGTGGGTGGCCACACATGTTGGAACATAGCTTTAGTCTAACAAAATCATATAGATCTGTTGGTCAGGTATATATTTCCATCAATGTGGTCTATATACAGTATATCAATGCAAAACAGCTGCTGTAAAGTATCCGACAGACTGTTACAGTTCATTCACACTAACGACAGGATATCCATTAGTGGCACGAAGATGTAGTATAAGACAATACAGAAATATTATTTTCACAAGTCACAAAATTAGTCATTTAAAACACGTTTTCAGCTGAACAGTTAAGCAGACAGATAAACAGACATTTAGAAAGCAGATAAAGTGATGCCAATACAAGTGTGCTCCCACCACCAGGAGAGTGATAGATCCATGCGTACTATGAAGGGTGACAGAGCCTGTACAGTGTCACTGCCCTGACTAATCTCTGGACTAATAGTGAACCATCAGCACACTGATGAAACTGGGAAATATATATACACATGTGGTAAATTGAAATGTGGATCATGAGATAAAAGCAGTTTCAACTCAATACTGATGGTGGTTGACTAGCAAACACCCCCCCCCCCCCCCCCCCCCCCCCCACCACCCACACCAATAAAACACCTTCCCTATTGAATTTTCATTGACTTTATGCCCTAAATGACACAAATTGGCACAAAGGCATCTCACTATACACTTAGGGTTCTTTAACGCTGTGCAGTGTGTTTTAGCAGTGCGGTATGATAGTGCATATAGTGTGAAAGAGTCCTTAATGTCAGACATCTGAAGTTGTATAATGTTATTCAAATTATTGGGGATTCCCATAGTCCCTGGCTTTTAATATTCATCTTTACTTGTTAATGTATATTTCCAAGAGGAAGTTGATTAGTAGGCTGGACATCCAAATAAAAGGACAGATCTATTAAGCTTGGCCTGAGCTAGAATGGTTTAAGATCTCTGTCAGGTTTTCGATTTGTTGATGTGTGTGTGTCCCTACACTTTGTTCTAGTACCCACTGCAATACTACTGGGGAGTGTCACCACCTGCAATATCCCCCCAACATCTTGGTGCCACCCACTGGCCACTATTTCTCTGTGGCGTAGGAGCTGGAGGAAGGAACCACTGGGTAGATGGGTGAAGCTGGAATATGAAATTTTCAAATATCTATGATGCAGAAAGTGACAAAGAAATTGTTGAAAAAGCTAACTTACGATATACAGATTTACCTTCCATTAGCTTTAACCTCCTGGGCGTTACAGGATTCGGCGCAATCACCAGTTCTCCGTGAGCCTGCAGCGTTTCTGCATAGCTGAAGGCTTTACAGAGCTTTTACAGTCCAGAGTCTTCACGTTATTTGTGACCCCAAAGGGGGCTTGGGTGGCTTTCCCCCGCACACATCACCGGCGTCTTATAGACACTGGCGGTCTATAGTGAGCCGGGAGGACAGCGGGCAATCAAGGTGGAGTACATGAAAAATGGAGCGAAAAGCCCGTTACGCCCAGGAGGTTAAGGGGGAAATTCAACATTTTAGTTAGGCCGGAGACTGAAAAAAGTAAGGGTTAAGAAAACAATATTAAAAAATATTTGCCTAATGTCCCTCCCCTGCCCTAAGACCACTCCCTGAATTTTCTTTTGTTTCACTCCTTTAGCTCTTCCCATGCAGTCCTGGTGACATACAGAGTTACATGGTCAACTTCCTGCAAAAGATTAAAAAGCTAATAAATTGTCTGCAACATCTAATAGTATAAATAGGGCAGCAGGAGGGCAAAACACATAGATATAAACCAGCTTTTGGGCATAATGGGCATGCTGACCCTTGTAAAGTGTTACATAACCTGAGAACGTTTCAATTACAAGCTCAGAGCAAGCAGGAAAGTTCAGTGCTTACTTGGTGAATTTATATTTTGTATAAATGATTTTCTATTCACTTTAAGTGTGTCTTTCTATGGACTGAACCAGGGTGGGCAAACTTTTTGACTCAAGGGCCACAATGGGTTCTTGTATTGACTGAGGGGCCCAACCAAAACCCTGTATTGGCGTGTATGGACGCACAGTATAGGTGTCCAAACCCTTTATGTCAATGTCCCTGGCAAACATCATCAATGTCGTCGAGGATGTTTGGCAGGGACATGGTAATCTTTAATTTGCTTTAATTTAAATAAAATCATACTGCCAGTGAGGTTAAAAAAAAGAGTAAATAAAGAAATGAAAAAAACTTTAGCTGACATGTCAGTATAAATGACCTTGGAGACGCTCTGGCTACCCTCTGCTTGATCAATGCAATAAGTGGCAATATGGCGGACGTACAGACTTCTCTAAGCATTATGTATGCTAACTGCAGAGAAAGCAGACTTTTTACTAAGGTCACAATGCGCCGGATTAAACAGCTAAACAGGCCGGACCCGGCCCCCGGGCCACAGTTTGCCCATGTCTGGGCTAACATGAGTTCCTCAGGAGATTCAACTCTCACAGTTCCTTTCTTGTAGGTCATAGCCCTCTCCTCATATGGGAGTGTGTATTTACTGTGTCTTCTAGTCCAGCTTCTCTAGCCCACACTATATAACCTTTTAGGTAGTGGCAGGGGAGAAGGTAATAATTTAGTGTAATTTAAGTGACAGTTACTAAGTCTCCTGTGCTCCATCCAAAATGGCAGCACCAAGAAGAAATCTCAAGGCTTTTGGGTGTCTCCACAAACGACATTTTGAAAGACTAAAAAAAGAATATGTAGTTGTACATATCAGGTTCGAACCAAAAGTTTAAGGTGGTGTCCCCCTTTAAATAAATACCAGTTCCCTCTCCGATATAGACTTCCTATTATACGCAACCGTAGATCTACTCCTACACAAGACCGCGCAGAGTGATAGCACACCTGGTGACTAAGACAGACAGGGGCACCGTGCTGTTAGTCAGACTCTGGGGATGGTCAGCACACACAGTGTCTGGTAGGTACAGAGAAATACCTGGGGATGGGATCTTTTTTGTTTCTCTTGCTTGTTTTCCTGTTAAAAACCCAGATAGACAAGCGTATTGAGTGATGAAAAGCATATACAAAAGACAAAAAAGGAGATTTTGTAGCAGGTGACTTAGTACAGAAAGTATTAGCTAAAGGTTTATTCATATATTAGTCAAACTCCACCTTACTGACCAGGTGTGACCATGTGCTGCATGGGAGGGAGATAACAGATCCACCCACTGTAGGCTGCCTATATAAAAGAAGGGATGGATACAAGACCTCATCCCAGACAGGGGAAGAAAGCAGCAGAGACTGGTCTTTATTACATACACAAACTACTGGTATTTTTTTAGACTATAAGACGCACTTTTTCACCCCTAAAATCACGTGATAGTCCAAACGCGCGCCCCAGTGGCCACTCAGGTGGTCGTGCCTTGGCTTCCCGCCAGCACCCCCGGCAAGATTTCTTAGGGAGCCGCCAGATAAGAAATGTGGCCACAGTTGGATCTCCCATCTGAACTGTATTATTGCTTATACCACCAGAGCCCTGCACCCTGCTGATACAAAACAATTAACAGAGAGATAGATGAGCTGCCACCTATCTCTCTCTCTCTCTCCGTGTCTGTGTAAACTGTAATCACTCTGCAGCTTCCACAGACACAGGCACAGCCAGAGAGGAGGGACTCTGCAGCCGTTCCCCCCGCGGCCCCCCTCCTATCAGTCAGTGAGGAGGATGACGTGATGTGCTGTGATAGTACTGCTGCTAGTGACATCTGGCTGAATTAGATATTTAAATAATTGAATCCATTGCATTAACCCAATATATAAAAAAAAAATTCTGGTTTTCCTGCTCTAAAAACTGGGTGCGTTTTATGGTCTGGTGTGTCTTATAGTCTGAAAAATATGGTATATTTCTGCAGGATATTCTTTTTACTAAGACCTGGATGAATGAGAACCTTCACAGACACTTCATCAATATTTAAGTCATGCCTCTTCTATTAAGTTAGTATGTGCTTCTGATGGAGTTTAGCTTTTAGTCTTCTTGCAGAAAAAAAACACAGCTTTAACATGGCAATACATGCAAACTAAGAAAAAAGAAATTAAACTGTCATGAGAAAGGCAGTGGCATTAGTATATATAGATGAGTAGATATAAGTTTAGTTAATCTATCCAAAGTCAAGCAATGATTTCTCATTTACTGCCCCACCCAACTTATATGACCTTTCCTAAACCAAAGTGCCTAGCTATAGTTGTCTGCCATCCAAATCCATATATAAACATTTGAAATGCTAATATAATCTACATTCTATATGCCCACATACAACCAGTGGAAATAGTCAAACTACATTAGTTGTCTGTGTAATCTTCATGAACAAAAGGACAGATTTTCTTAAACATTCTCTATTGTTCTCTTTGTCAGGTATGTCCTTCCATCATTTGTTCCTCTATTACTGGAAGTACCAGGATTTAACCTTTTTTTTTTTACTAAGTTAAGCTCGTTCTGTAGACCACAAAGCCACCCTTTACCTGTACATTCGGGCAGAGCCTCTTGCATGGTGGTGATACATTGCTTGTGCCGTCACATATAATTTCCTCTCTGCCCAGATGTTTGAGCACAATGCACTTTTTCAAAGGATGATTTCTAGAAAGATGAAGCAGTAGATGTTCAGTACGGGATTTTCAGACAAATGGAGCAAACCATTAGCACACATCTCTTGTAAAATGTAACATTGAGTGAACAATACAAAGCCAAAAAAGCCTTTTCTCTTTAATTCCGCTAATACATGAACTGGGCTCACATGCATGAATTAAAGTTTCATAGCCTAAGGCCGCCGACGCATTAATAGGCTTAGAGCCCAGCATACTCTGAAGTCCCATTAAGACTACCATTATTCTCTATGTCTGGGATGAAGAACATTCATCATACTGGAGCGCTGGGATATACAATGAGCCAGACCTCTGCAGTAAGCGATGTCTGTAACGTGAATACGGAGGATGGAAGAAGGCCAGTTTCAATCTTACGACACTTACATTTTAAATTAATTGCTATAAGAGAAACATTTACTATTATTATTATGTATTTTGTTATCAATAATAAACAACCATTTGAAAAAAGGATGTCAGTTAAGCTAGCCATACAAGTGTCGGATTCCATGGCCAATTGATCACTCACCCGATCGATTCCGGCGATCTCAGCGGGAATCGGAGCTCCGATCAATCAGCCAATTAAGAGTATCCGATCGCTGCATACCACCTTGTCCCACGGATTCCTGGACTATTCCGTGTCCGATCACTTACTTCCCAAATGGCAACTCCCCCTGATGTGTGCAGAATCGGATCAGAAAGACCAACATGTTGGTTCTCGGTCGGATCCGATTCTGAGCCCCCGATCAATCGGACGCGAACGATCGGACAAGGTGGGTTGCACGCGATTCCGGCACGATCGTTTCGCGTGCACGCGCCCGGAAACGATCGTCCCGGAATCCGCTGGGAATCCGGCACGTGTATGGGGGCCTTTAAACAGACACATGGGCTGTGGGTAGAATCTATTTGAGTGGACTCATTTACCTTCTTTTTAGGAATCTTGGTCCCTGGATTATAAAATCCGCCCTCTAGATGTATCCATTGCAAAGACTTTGGTATACACATTCATCAAGATAATGTAATATGGGCATCTACACATCTTTGCGCAGTTAAAACCATCCTAGGGTCAATAGCAGGGTGCACCCTCCATTAAGATGGAGGTCTATGGCACAGCAAACCCCCCCTCCCCCACCCTGCGCCCCTTTGATGCGAAAGAACTCTTGGATGCTATGCAGAAACGCTACAGGCTCATGGAGAACCGACGATTATGGGCAGCATGGTGGCTCAGGTGGTTAGCACTCTGACCATGCAGAACTAGAGCCCTAGGTTCAAATGCTAGCCTGGGCACTATCTGCAAGGAGTTTGTATGTTCTACCCGTGTCTGTGTGGGTTTGCTCCGGGTGCTCCAGTTTCCTCCCACACTCCAAAGACATGCAGTAGGTTAATTGGCTTCCCCAAATAAAGATTCTCCACTGTTAGTTACATGTGGCCTATGTGTTAGTTACATATACATGACTATGGTAGGGACATTAGATTGCAAGCTCCTCTGAGGGACAGCTAGTGATATGACTATATATATGCTCTGTAAAGCACTGCGTAATATGTCCGCGCTATATAAGTACAAGATAATAATCCCGGGACCCACTGGGGTCATCATAGATCACTTTGGGGAAAAGTGGGTATGTGTTTCTGCAGGACCGCACTACTCTACAAATGGAAACTACAGTAAATCCACTATGGCTGTTTCACTTGTTCTCTATGTTCAGTATATACTGACTGCAGTTCAATACTCACTTTTCTGCACATTTTTTTAGGGCTTCATCTGCGATCAGCTTCAAGTTAATTAGTTTATCACCACGGAAAAATCCATCTTAAAAAAATAAAATAAAAAAAGAACAGTTAATAAATGTCAGACGCATCCTCTTAAGCCTTAAGCTAGCCACACATGGTTCAATTGACATCAA
>CM070042.1:49422973-49442321 GCA_036250615.1 Ptychadena robeensis | reverse complement strand
ATGAAGGTCTTAGCACTAGCTGAGGAATACAGTAAAACAAGTGCTGTAAAATGTTTGTATTCTTTGCAGTAACGTCTGACTGATTTATATATTTCTACAATATGGAAAAGTACTTCATCTAGTTGAATATTCTTTGTTCATCCTTACCTGAAATGTAATAGGTTTACTTTAAAGTGTATTTATTTCATCTGCTAATGCAGAGCTGCGTATCTGCCAGGAGTACCGGTAAATTATTGACAAGGTCGTAGAAAGCCTAAGTGTCTACCGCCACCTTTTGGTCAGCGTGTCCAAATTATATTTTATATTTACAGGGAGTGCAGAATATTAGGCCAAATGATTATTTTGACCACATTCATCTCTTTGCATGTTGTCTTACTCCAAGCTGTATAGGGATCCCCCCCCCGAACGCGAAAGCCTACTACCAATTAAAGCATATAGGTGAGTGCATCTAGTGTAATGAGAAGGGTGGGGGTGTGGTCTACATGACATCAACACCTATATTAGGTGTGCATAAGTATTAGGCAACTTCCTTTCCTTTGGCACAAAAGGGTCAAAAAGATGGAATTGACAGGCGTTAGAAAGTCAAAATAGTGAGATATCTTGACAGAGGGATGCAGCACTCTTAAAATGCCAAAGCTCTGAGGTGATCATCGAACAATAAAGGTTTCTTCTAAAATAGTCTCAACAGGGTCGCAAGAAAGCGTGTGGAACAAACAAAGGCGCAAAATAAATGCCCATGAACTGAGAAAAGTCAAGCGTGCCAGCTGCCAAAGATGCCACTGCCACCAGGTTGGCCATATTTCAGAGGCTTGCACATCACTGGAGTGCCCAAAAAGCACAAGGTGGCAATACTCAGAGACAGAAAGCCTGAAAGACGGAACCCACTGAACAAAGGACACACAAGCTGAAACGTCAAGACTGGGCCAAGAAATATCTCAAGACTGATTTTCTAAGGTTTTATGGACTGATGAAATGAGAGGAGCGTGATGGGCCAGATGGATGGGCACGTGGCGGGATGCTTAAAGGGCAGAAGAGCTCCAGTCCGACCTCAGAGCCAGCAAGGTGGAGGGGGATACTGGTTTGGTGGTATCATCAAGATGAGCTTGTGGGCCCTTTTTTAGGGTTTGAGGATGGGAGTTCCAAGCTCAACTCCAGTCCTACTGCCAGTGTCTGGAAGACACCTCTTCAACAGTTGGTACAGGAAGAAGGTCTGCATCCGTTCGACGAAAACATGATTTCATGCGGGACCAATTGCTCCATCACACGCGTCCAAGTATACACAGGTGGCTGGCAAGAAAAGGTATTAAATAAAAAGGTAAGAAAAACATAATGAACACAGAAGTGGCCAAATATCCCCATATGTATCACAAACTGATCTGAAACACCCATTGAGAACATGAATGGTCCATCATCAAATGTATGTGGAGTTTACAAGTGATGGGAAAAACAGTGACAACCCTCTGCTTCTCTTGAACATGTGGGGTTCTGGGTGGAGGCTGTGGTTGTTGCTGCTGCGAGACGCAATGTTGATAGCGGGTGGTGAGAACAGAATCACAAAAACCACTGACAGAATCCATGGCATGCGCACGGCTTATGGAGTGTCCACTTATTAGGTCACAAGGATAGGTGGCTACCTATTGGTCACTCCGATTATGTTTTTTGTTGTTGTTTGTAAATGTCAGAAACTGTAGTCAGTTTGTGATTGGTGTGAGATGTCTGATGATTGGTGATCATAATTTGGGTATTCACGTGGTAAATAACATAACTTGAACCAAATCGGCGTATAAATTTGTTTTTTAAGTTGCTCGTAATAATTATACAACAGTAATAGCTTCACCTCTGCCACACCGACAACCGAGTGATATCCACCGGCCCGATAAAATATCTAATAAACTAAAACAACAATAAACCTAAGGAACAAACTAACTTCGCGAAAAAGGTATGGTCAGGCTTGAGTGATTGATATTAATCGAGTCTTTTGTGGGAGTATGCATTATGAGAGAACATGAGGTTGATGTTGTTCATAAGTAAGATGAATTATTACGTCAAAAATACCACTTGGGTGCCTAAGATAATTCATGACACTCAAGCCTGTAATAGTCTAACGAATGGAGCGCACAAGAGTTGAAGTTAAGCAAGGGCAGACTTAATGAACTTCTAAGAGTTTTCGAAGATTACGAACAAAAGAAAATTGAATTGTTAGCTTTCAGTGACAGAACAAGGGGATGAATAATTATATCCTGATTTTCTGCTGTGTGTGAGTTGGCAACCTTCAAAGTAGTATGTGGACCCTAATAGAATACAGACACGGATCAAACAAGGAAGACCATCTTCACCAAAATAGTTAACAGGTGACAGATGCCAACATCCTGGAAGGACGGGGACAGGGGGAGATCTCTCGGCCTGCCTGGCCCAACCATCTAAGAGGGGGGGCAGCGCAGAGGGCTGACAGACTGTGATACTCACCTAGCACTAGCTCGTTACAGGTACCAGGAAACAGATCGAGAACATCAGCAAGAACATCCCCCTAGGAGCACCTCCCTGTCTCCTCCTGACAATTCTCCTTCCTATCCCCGATTTGGTGAAAAGTTAGCATTTTGCAGGTGTCGGCTATGACTCACTGACCTCACTCTGACGAAACAGAGTGGCCACTAGTGGACATTTGTGAGCTGGTAAATTTTGGTATTGCAGGGTAGATTGAGCAGCTTAAATAGCTAGAAGTGTTAAAAATACATTTTTTGTTAGATTCGGCAATTTTTTTCCAAGTTCGAAATTAGTTCGGGCTTGTATACCTGGACTCTACAATTTTTTTGCAAAGAACAAAACCCACTGCAGGACTACGCACCCACTAAACCAATCCAATCACTGCAGGGAAAATAGACATAGGCTATTCAAGGTTGACAGCTATAGAGGTGTTTTCAAATTGGGTAGGAGGTGTAAATAGTAGCAGATAATCATAGAAAAAAAGACGTGGGACTAGGATAGAGAAAAGAAGAAAAGGGAAGCAGGGGAGAAAAATATGGGGTGTTGAAAAGAGAAATTCTGAGAGGTTTAAAAGTCAGGGAGTAGGCATATGTATAGGCCTACAGCTTCCGAATGGTCGCAAAAATCCCTATGTTGAACTGTCAGAGATTTTGTTGTACATGCTCAACCCACCCATTGATGGCGATGGGGGCTATGACAGGCTGTCTCCACAGAGCCCCAGGTCCTGCTGGTCCAGGAACTAGGTGGAGGCTGACAGAAGCCAGTGGACCCAGAAGCTTGACGTGGAATTAGGGCCATGAAGTAAAATCTGACAAGAGAATTGCCAATAAAATGTGTGGGGTTCCCCCTCAAACAGTAACCAGAACCCCTTTTTTTTAGTGGGTCTTGTATGCATGCTGAAAAGGGGGGACCACAAACAGTTTAGGGTCCCCTCGCTCCAGGAGCAGAACCAGACCCCTGCATGGCATTAGCCTGGCAACGACTGTGAGAGTTTGGAGGCCACTGACACAAGCATGGAATGCCCTTTTGGCAGACCTGGTGGTAACGGATGTGGGGGGCCATACCTTAACAAGCCTTTTCCCCAGGTAAGGGAGCCTCTTCTCCCTACCTTGTGCCATCATTGTGGGGAAGGGGGTCTGGTTTTAATGTTAGGGGGAGAACACCCATGCATTTTTTTTATTAAGTTAAATGCTTATGAGGGTAAAGAAGAATCCTAGAGTGTCAGACTAAGCAGCCCATACAGAGGTCAGATTTTCATCAAGATCAACTTAAAACGATACATTTTTAAGTCTGTATAAAATGTATGTCGATTATAGCATGCCCCATATGTAGAACAAGATTTTTGATCGATTCATTTTTTTTTTTTTTCTTCAATCGATCCAAATAAGTCCGATTAAATTTCAATCAGAGTGACGGTAGAATAGGTAGAAAAATCGATCAAAATTGGTTGACACACTTGGTATTCAAAATACGGAACCAATTTTCAATCGACTGATCAAAATTTACCATCCGTCTGATCAAAAAACGACTGACAATTTTCACTTAATTTTGATCGGATTAAGGTCGATTTGAAACCGAGTGGGCAATTTTATTATTAAATCTCACTCAATCGGAAAATTGATCGTTTTAAGTCGATTGATTGAAAATCTGACCCGTGTATGGCCTGCTTAAGACTTACAGAAATCTGTGGCGCATGCTCTGGAAAATTTTTGTTGACACATCTACAATAAGGAAAACATTAAACAAGAGTGAAGTATATGGGAGGACACCACGGAAGAAGCCATTACTGTCCAATATAATATTGCAGCACATTTGAAGTTTGCAAAAGAGCACCTGGATGTTCCATAGCACTACTGGCAAAATATTCTGTGGACAGATGAAACCAAAATTGAGTTTTTTGGGGGGAAAAAACACACAACACTATGTGTTAAGAAAAAAGGGCACATCACACCAACATTAAAACCTCATCCCCACTGTAAAACATGGCGGAGGGAGCATCATGGTTTGGGGCTGCTTTGCTGCCTCAGGGCCTGGATGGATTGTTGTCATTGATGGAAAAATTAATTCCAGAGTTTATCAAGACATTTTGCAGGAAAACTTAAGACCATCTGTTCGCCAACTGAAGCTCCTCAGAGGATGGGTGATGCAACAGCACAATGACCCAAATCATACAAGTCATTCAACAAAAGAATGGCTTTAACAGAAGAAAATATGCCTTCTGGAGTTGCCCAGTCCTAACCTCAACCCGATTAAAATGCTGTGGCATGACCATCAGAAAGCGATTTCACACCAGACACCCCAAGAATATTGCTACACTGAAACAGTTTTCTGAAGACGTGGTCCACAATGACTCCAGATCGTTGTGCATGTCTGATCTGCAACTACAGGAAACATTTGGTTGAGGTTATTGTTGCCAAAGGAGGGTCAACTAGTAAGTCCAAAGGTTCATACTTTTTCCACCCTGCACTCTGAATGTTTACATGGTATGTTCAATAAAAACATGAAAACATATAATGTTTGTGTAGTATTATTTTAAGCAGACTGTGTTTTTCTATTGGTTTGACTAGATCAGTGTTTTTCAACCACTGTTCCACTGTTCCTGCTTTATCTTGAGAAGTGGAGGGTAAACTTGATAAAACAGTTTTGGTGGCGTAGCAACAGATGTGACGGCAGGAAAAACCATTGTCCTCATGTTCCCTAGTGTCCCTCATATATTGCTCTTGTTGTCGGTCTCTGGCGGTGTCAGAGTGCATTGTGATTTGAGTCAAAGGCTTGCAAATACAGTTTGGTCTTTAAACTCTTTAAATTTTTTAAAAATTTTAATATGATCCAGTGGAACGGCAGACTTTCAGCTTCAGTTCAGTGGACAATTGACCCAACGGCTATTTTATGGCCAGGTGTGGCAATTTTTTATCACATTATTCATTATCATAAAAAATGGTGCCAAAAGCCCATAACGCTAGTGATGGACGAACATCAGCTGGGGCTGTTCGCGAACAGGCGAATCGAACTTCTGCAAATACCCGCCGCGAACATGCGAATGGCGAACCTCCATTGACTTTAATGGAGGGCGAACTTCTCAAACCTTCAGGTCATATTTGTAGACAAAATTTCAATAAAAAAAAGTCAAAAGGGTGCGACCACCTGGACAGTGTCATGCCAGAGGGGGGGTCAATGGCTAAACTTCTCCCCCAAAATATGGATTTTAAAATGCTGTTTCTTCAGGTCTAATGGCCGGAAATCACATTCAGATTACAGATTTTGCCAAAAGTTACCGCACATCACATCTAGTCAGATCTCTCTGCAATGCATCATACAGCATACCCCACCCCCAGAGAAGGACTTTTGTGACTCAGTAATGATGAACTACATGTAACAGAACACCTTAGCTATAGCTACAGATCCCTGAATGGAGTAATATAGTAAAGTAGCTAATTTGCCATCCCTCAATCAGGAGCAGCTCTCCCTATCTATCTAGTACTGGAGGCACAGGATAAATGTAAAAATGGGCACTGGGGGCTTCTTTTATAAGGGGGGGGGTGTCCTCCAGGAGCGAAAGGAAGTGTTATTGGCTATACTATGCCACCTGTCTATAGGGTGTGGGGTCGCACTTTGTCTCTATGTTAAAGTATAGGGGGCGGGGCGAACACCCATAATGTTCGCTGGCATTGCGAACTGCGAATATGCTATGTTCGCCGCGAACTGTCCGCTGGGCGAACATTTCGGCCATCACTACATAACGCTAGGGAGGTTAAGGAACAATCTAAATTAGTAAGTAGACTGTATTTTATTGCCTTACATCGCGCGTAGCTGTTTGCAAAGATTAGCGAACCAGCTTTACAGCTTCACGTCTTTATTCTGTGATCTTAGCCAGTACACACTGTGCGAATTGTGTGAATCCATTCGCAATGCGCACACATATGCGCGATGTATGCCGGTAAACAATGTTGAAGCATAGTATGACGAATATGCGTCATTTTGAATAGCCCAGCGCACATTCACGAAATATTGCCAATTCTCGAATGTCGTATATTCGTCGAATATATTAGAATTTCAAATATTCTCGCCCCAACACTATAATTGAAATACTGGCTCAGGGATGACCAGGGAACCAGTGTCAAAAAGGCATTAATTTTCGCACCCATGAACTGGCCTTTTACTACTAGGCAGTAACTACAGACCTTGGCCTGCATGGCTGGAGTTGCAGCTTAAAGGAACACCTTGCGACCCATGTTCGCCTGCCACATTCCTGGCACAAACTGGAATATACATATATCCATTTGTCAGCCCAATTGTAAGTACAATGACAACTATAACGCTTTAATCAGTTTTTTGTGAAGCTTGTCCCATGACATTATACCAATTGTTGTGATCATTCCTATATTGGCATTAAAATCGGTTAACACATTGCATCCGACCACTAGTATCGGTTGAAAATATTTATATTATGTTATATTCTCGTAAACCAGCTATTATTGTGAAATTTTGTGAAAAACTTTATTATATGACTGCTGCTTCTTTAGATCTAGAACATATGACTATGCATGCCGTTTTTTCTATACAATTATCACTATTGATATACACAATCTCTTACCTAGACTATTGATCCGAATGCCTCCCTGAGGAAGCCCATGGGGCGAAACATGTCGGAGGATTGGAGGATTCCAATTGGACAGATCAGTGACAAATTCATGTTGTAAAATTTGGCTGAATACTAAATTATCTATGTACCTGTAACACCAATATTTCAATGTTGTTTTCTTTTTGCTCTTACAATTGTTGACATTATAACCACTTGGACCAGATGTGGTCCCAATATGTCAAATTTTATTCTTAATCTTAAGCTATAATGGTCCTCGATAATTCAAAATAAAGACCTTTTTTCATTCAAAAACGATTTGTAGTGCCTGCAATTGCCAACTTAGTAGTCCCTTTTAGGGATCTGGGGGAAACTACTCGCCCAAAACCAGGGCCAATCTCTTCTGGCTAGGGCATACCCAAAACTATCCTATCATACTGACACACCTTAGTGAACATTTCCTCTTTCCTTGAGTTTTTTTTGGGGGATTTTGTTAATTTCCATGGCAAAGAAGGGTGCAATTCATCTGAACACTCTTCATAACATTTTGGAGTATATGCAAATTGCTATTATAAAAACTTAAGCAGCAACTTTTCGAATTTCAAATATTCGTGTAATTTTCAAAACTTTTGGCCAGGGCTGTATGTCTTGAGTTTGATGCTAAAGAGTGTGTTCCTCAGGGTACCACACTGCCTGCTTCTCAGGATATTTATCCCACGAATCTCTCTAGCGAGTCTACATTACCGTATATCACAGCAGGGAGAGGGTGACCTAGACAACAAAAACCGAGTGGTGAGGAGGGGTTGGTTTCCTTCAAAATTTCTCAGACTGGAGGTGCAAGATCCCCCTCAGTCAATTTCTGAATAGTCAACAAGGGGGACAGTCAACATGAGCATGCAGTGTATTGCTGCCTTCCCGTTACAGCAAGTGTGGTCCAGTTTATCTATGTATTTTCGCACTCTTGAAACATGAGCGCCAGCTCATCCTCTCTAACTGACACTGACCGCACAAGTCTTCAACCCTGACCCTTTATGAATTGTTCCATCAACCAAAGTTGTCCTCCCACCCCAGCCGGACTTCCCAGCCTGATTTTTGTTTTTGTGGCAGATCTGTGCCGCCAATTTCTCTCCGTTCCTGACAAATTGCTCTCTGAGCCCAACCATACATTGCTTCCAGGTGAGACACTATCTTGTTCAGGATGTCTAGTTACCCTGTGGGGAGAAAAAGTGTAAAGTTTTCCACTCCAGGGCATTTTTAGGTAAATCGGCCTGCTACGCTGGTTGGATACCGTATGACTGTGCCTAACTCTACACCCGCTTGGCTTAGTTGCCCTGTCATAAGTCAGTTGTTGTTGGGGGAGGCTTCCCATCAGTATAGGGAGTCCCATACAATCAGTGTAGGAGGTCCGTTCTCACCAGGCCTGGGCTAACCAGAGGCACTACTTGCAATTCTGTTGCCTGGGTAAATGCAGTTTCTCCTTTCAACGCAGTCCACACACGAGGTCTGGCAGGATCCAGGGAATAGGCAGGTAATGCCACCCTACTGGAACGTTGCTACCCAGAGCTCCTGGATCTGATGCATTGTAACCGGGAAGCTGTGTGAGATTTGGCTTACTGGCGGCCCTCAAGCCGCTATAAATTTGAATATGATTCATTCGAAATTAACATTTAATTTTCAGTTGTATAATTACATTTGAGCCACTGAATTTGAGTGTAATTTGAATCTGAATGTAAGAAAAAGGCTTTACCTCTTCACATTTCTATACAGTCTTTTTGTACAACCCACTGAAATAGAGCTGAAAGTGCAGATCCCCTGCATCTGAGGGGTCTCATTGTGGTGATGTACAAAATCAAAGTAGAATAAAGTTGTCTCTGTCTAAATATTTATGGACCTAGTTGTATGTATTATATTGTAATGTGTGTGTGTTTACACATTTACATGTATGGTTAGAGTATCTGATATTGCCATCGGGCCAGGACCTGCATTTTGAAAAGGTGTCTGATGACATCATTAGATAAAACAGTGGAGGACCACAAGTGCCCTCGGCATCACTAAAGGGCCGCACATAACATTTTCAATCTACACTGACTTGCATAAGCATTTTGTAATGCAAAAATGGACAGCATGCACAGAAAGACTTTATTTGTAATTTTTAAATAACACTGTAGAATGGTAATGCACATTTTGTGTCATATATATCATCAAAGCCTTTGAATGTTTGATATTCTGAGATTATGTGCCACAATATATATTACCAGGGGTGCACATAAGTGGTACGCAAATGGGTCAGGTGACCCATGGTGAGGACAGATTCACGGGGCTTTCAAATTTGGAATGCAAATAAGTGTTGGAGATCTAGGGGACGAAAGTCAGAGTAGGCATATGTAGGGTAAAATCGAACAAGAAAAAAGTTACACTACCGAGTAGTGATGGCTGAACATCGGCCAGGACTGTCCGCGAACGGGCGGGTCGGACTTATAAAGACGTCCGCCGTCCGCCTGTTCGCAGACAGATTAAAATTCCCCGCCTCTAGGCGGGGAATTTGAATCGGAAAAACCGGATGTGACGTCACTGACGTCCCTGGAACGCATACTGGAACGCATAGTTCCTGGTTCCGGAAGCTGGATGTGACGTCACTGACGTCACTTCCTGCTCCGACCCGGTTTTTTCACTAGGAGACCGGCTTTATGCCCGGTTTTCTAGTGAAAAGATCCTTCTTCCGGCACGATCACACAGGTTGTGATGCTGCCGGAGGAAGAATAGAGATCATCTTCTCGCTGGCGAACGGAGCGGGTCGAACACCCGCACTGCTCACCGGCGAGAAGATGGGCGAACATCCATTTTCGCCGCCGAACTGTCCGCCTTGCGGCCATCACTACTACCGAGATATATACTGAGATCTGGGGGTTTAAATGGTGTTGTACTGTGAGAGTTACATAAGACCCAAAGCCAGCTGGTGACCTGTGGATGGAGACAGCTAATCGGAGGCCCAATCGGGAACAGGGAGGTCCATCTGCAGCAGAACCTACCATGCAGGTGGCTGACGCAGAGGACCGTGAGGGAGACAGTGAGGAAGACAACCCTACATATGGGGCGAGTACCAAACACCATCTCCTGGTACTTATCTGATGGGCTCACTAAAAAAAGGTATGTGCACCCCTGTATATTACACAATCATCCTGGTGGAACAGTGGGAGCATAGGCCCTTACCTGTCTGCCAACTGCTCAGGCTGGCATACGTAAAAGCAAATCAGTGACCCAGAACAAGCCTGAGAAAGTCACCTCTCCTCCTCTTACTGCTGTAAGAAGATCCCGGGTGAAGATGCGTCACAGGGGGATTGGCAGACAGATGAGTTTCAATGCTCTATGCATTACCAGTTAGGTTTCGGAGGCTGCAAATGGAGAACCTAAGGGGGGCCGCTGAAGATTGCCCAAAGGGCCGCAGGTTGGGCACCTGGGAGATAGAAACACACAAAAGGTCTGCAGATCTCCCAGTAGACACACAGTAGAGAGATCCCAGTATGGATTTTTTCTGTCTGTCCCCATGAGACCAGATCCCTTCACTCCCTACCCACATGACGGCTATCAGACAGAAGAGTGGGAGGAATTTTCCTTGCTTAAACATTTAAATCTCATGGAAACGTTTCCTGAACATGGATGCAGCTTTTAATACTTGACATATGTTCCTCTCCTTCCCTTCTTTATCCAAACCTAATCTCATAAAAGCCAATTTTGTTTTCCTGCCATCTGTGCTGAGACAGAGAGATAAGAGGGCCACATGCATACAGGACAGCCATGCAGCTCCTACACCCCTTACTTCATATAGGGCACTCTTTGCCCCTGTCTACCTACACCAGTGGGCGGTGGGCAACTATAGTCTATATGAAGGCCACAAGTGCGGCCCTCAGCATCACTAAAGGGCCGCACATGAAATTTTAAATCTATACTGACTTGTAAATGCATTTTATTGAAAAAATTACAGTAGGCATAGCTAGAATAGTGGAATAGTAGATAACCTGTCTGCTGATCCCCCGCCAAAACTAGAGGAGGAGAGGCCTTGCTCAGGCGCCATCTGGATCGCTGATTGGCTTTTACGTACGCCTATGACGTAAGTCCTCCTCTTCCCACAGACGCCTCACATACGAGGACCTGTCAGCAGGGGAATGGCGGACAGGTGAGTTCCTATACATTAACCGTTAGGTTTCAGGTGCCGCAAGTGGAGGACTGAAGGGGGCCGCTGAAGAACACCCAAAGGGCTGCAGGTTGGGCACCTGGGACCTACACAAATGTATTATAACCTCAATTTCATCATTTCGGTTCTGCAGTTTTTTTTACATATAGTGCTACAGATCTTCACTGCCTTGACTTCTTGCATATTATAACCCCATAGACTACTATATGACCAGTTAAGTCAGGGAAATGGAGAAATGTATTTTATGCTAAATGTTAATGTCTCTCATAGTACTGGCCATTGCATTACCTACAAATGACCACAAGGGGTCGCTAGTGTTACATTAATGATGGAAGCCTCGCAGTTTGCATCTCTGTATGATGATAAATGGTGACCAATAGAGAAGACACAACATAAACACCTGCCTTAGTAATACAATAGATTCGAGAAACGCATGAGAACCGTCCAGATAAAACAATCTTTTGTTGCCATTTTCTTGTGTTTTACGGCTTTTCTGCAAAGTAAAATTTAAATATTTGCTTTTTCTTCTGCCAATGGTGCCATTCGCTGCTTTAATGGAGAAATGTTGGCATTTAATGATGTTTCAGAAGATACTGGGCACTATTATTTGTTTTCTTGTTCTCACTTTTGAGTAGTGTGCTCGATCTTTCCTGAGGGTGGGGCCCTCAGGTGTACCCATGAACAAGGGTGCACATAAGTGGTACTCAAAAGGGGCCAAAAACCTATCTCTGCGTACCGGCATTATTGTTACACAGCTCATATGTGTACTAACAACTTGGAGGCGCTCTGTGTCTGGGTGGCCGCAGCTAAATGTTACATGTATACAGTTTATGTCACTTGGATAACTGCAGGGAAACATGAATACCTATGAAAGGTTGCAGTTAGGGGGGTGACACTGGGAATGTAAATTAATATTTCTCAAAAAAATATCGGACGTCTAAGGGTGTTGGAGATCTGGGGGATGAAAGTCAGAGTAGGAATATGTAAGGGTAAAATCTGACAAGATTTGTGACCGCTGTGTGACCACTATATAGGACTATGAAAGGTTGACATTTGGACTGCAGGTAATCTCAGGCGTAAGTTACTAACCCAGAAAATGTCAGGGTTGTACTACTGAGGTATGAGGTCTGGGGGATCAAACGTGTTGTACTGTGAGAGTTATATTTGACCTAAAGCCAGCTGGTGACCTGTGGATGGAGACAGCTAATCGGAGGCTCAGGAATAGGGAGATCCATCTGCAGCAGGAGGCTGACGCAGAGGATAGTGAGGAATACCACCCTACATATGGGGTGAGTACCAAACACCATCTCCTGGTACTCATCTGAGGAGCTCACTTAAGCCCCCCCCATACACCTTAAGATCGATCCATACGATCACCATTAGATCTACCAACAACTGTGTAGTATAGTGGCCTCCCTGATAGAATACATAGTGATTGGAAGGTATAGATCACTGCTATGTAGTGCCGGGTCCTCCCTGATAGAATACATAGTGATTGGAAGGTATATATCACTGCTATGTAGTGCCGGGTCCTCCCTGATAGAATACATAGTGATTGGAAGGTATATATCACTGCTATGTAGTGCCGGGTCCTCCCTGATAGAATACATAATGATTGGAAGATATATATCACTGCTATGTAGTGCCGGGTCCTCCCTGATAGAATACATAGTGATTGGAAGGTTTATAAAGGTCCTTATATTACATGGTTTTGGTAGAACAAAATTTGATTGAACAGAAATTGTATGGAAAGATTGTAAGGTTTATGGGCAGCTAAAAAATTATGTGCACCCCTGATCATGTACTATAGGACACAGTAATGACACATGGACTGTTGGATGAGAGTCCTTTGCAGTACTTCTTATCCCATGTTATTCGGAGTTGCTTGAAGACTACAGTGAGAGGAATAAGTATTTGATTCCCGGCTGATAGGTCATGAGCAGGCAATATTCATATTTGCAAAATGTCGAAATTTTTTTTTGCCTCATGTTCGCAGTAAATTCCAATCATTATTACCTTCATTGCGCAATTTGGCACTTGTACATGCGCATGACTGCAATGAATGGTAGTTCCGGGTACTGATGTACAACCTAAACCCCTCACAAACCCAGTGCACAAAAGTCAGAGATTGATGTTCATTGCAATGAGAGAAATAAGCATTTGATCCCTTCGCTAAAGATGACTTTTGGTTAAACCCTTGTTGGCCAACTACAAGAAACGTCTGATCTCTACGATTGCCCTCAGGTTCGCAATATCTAGGGAGGAATTTAGTTTCACTGCTCTTTGCAGATCTTTTTCAAGTCAGTATTGCACTACGTTAACCCCTGCATCAGCGGATCGGCTCAGCACAGTGAGAATGGAGCATCTTCCAGGCAGGTAAAGTGTATGTGATCCGTCGGGACCCCCAGCGCTTAACGTAGGGGTCCTGACGGATCACAAAACGCTGTGAAGACATAACCTTAGTACCACACCCTAAATAAAGTTAGGAGAACACGTTCATTGTTATTACAGGATGGGTTTTCTAGGCATTTCCTATGATTCAAACATGAAAATAAGTTTCTATTTAATTTTTTTTTTTTTTATAAATATTAGGACCAATACATTGAATGCAAATGGAAACTTATTTTTATGTTTGAATCATTAGTAGTGGAGTTTTCTAATTGAAATCTTCTCCAGTAACAATATAAAATCGTCCACTAGATGGCAGTGTGTTGCCATTGGTTTATATTTCACCAGCCGATGTCGAAATCTAAGCATTCACAGAGACTGCCAGCGCCTGCAATCCAGCAACCAGCGAACACCCAGGATGGGTAAGTGCCACCCTGACTGGAGTATAAGCCGATGTGGGGGGCGCTTTTTTAAGCAAATTCTTGGGGCTTATACTTGAGTATATATGGTACTATCCATAGAGAACGTATAACAGGAATGCATAATCTGGAGTTTAAAAGCAAAATCAGTTTAATGAAATCTCAATGATGTTTTAAAACTCCTCTACCAGCATTGCAGCATTCATCAGATTCTAGTATTTGGGTTTCTAGGCGTTTGTATATAATTTGTCCCTGAGATGTATGGGATCGTGGTGCACCATAATCTAGTATAGATGATCTGCACAGTCTCACTTTTGTCATGACGTCCTTTATAATTGGATTACAATGATGTTTGGGGTTATCAGGAGTGTGTGTGGATCCCACATGGATACATGTCTGTAGACAAGCTTTCCTGTATGCGCCCATTATAGATACAGTGCGCTCACTGGGAACCTGTATACCTAGCTGAGGTATTACGTATATTATGTATGGCCATTTCTGAGGAAGATAGGAGACAAGTAGAACTCTTTAGAGAGTAAAGTGTCATGCTTATAATGAGGTATTTATGATGCCACCGTGTTTCCCCGAAAATAAGACTGTGTCTTATATAAATTTTTGCTCCCAAAGATGCTGTACAGCCCGTAAGAGCCCTGGATCCGCTGGTCGGAGCCTCCGTCGCTTTGAAATAGACACAGCAAGCTACGTCTATGGGAACACAATGGAGACTTCAGCGGACACCAGCGGATCCCAGCGTACAGTGGAGCCTAAGGGTGTGTGCCACATCTGTCTGGACCCCCTCCGCTAAGCGCAGTGCTTGGCAGGAGATCCCAACGGAGCACATACACTTCACCCGATTGGCGGTTGTTGTGTTCTCACAGCGCTGAGCCGTTCTGGCGATGCACGGGTTAACATAGTCGAGTACGTTAACCCTTGCATCAGCGGATGTCTGAACACTGCATCTGCCGGCCAGCTAAAAGTGTATGTGATCCGTTGGGATCCCCGTCAAGCACTGCGCTTAATGTAGGGGTCCCGATGGATCACACAACGTTGTGGAGACCCCCCTAAAAGGCTGATGTGTAGGCAAAGGGTTTTAACTCCTGGAGTGTTTAAACTAAACAGTTATGTCAGGCTGCCATTGCTGACTATGTATGAGGTTTGTGGTGTTTAAGAAACAAAACTGTGAGATGCAGTTGCTCAATTTCTGGAGTCAGCACTTGGGTCACCTGACCCAAAACCATTCTACAGAAAGGAACTAATATTTTCTCTTCCCCTTTGGCACTGGGGCTAGCTTTGCTTTTCAGGTCATGGGTAGGTTCTGCAAACTTTCATGCCAGAGCCCACTGAAACTGCTTCAATGACCGTAAGAGCATCAATGGACCATGAATGATATGTATGATTGACATGTATGATAGGTTGATGCAGGATTGTTGGAAGGGTGGTTCGTTGTCTCTAAACACTCTTCTGTGTGTGTATACAATGGATGGAATTACCTCCCTCCATGGAACATCAACTTTTACTGATGCTCCAAGCTAACTTTCCTTTAGTTAATTTTCTAGTTGTACTGGTTGACCCTGATCACTTGGCCAGCACGCCCCACACAATGCCCACAGTGTCTGTTCCAGTTTATATAATTATATTGGCAAAGATTTTAAACTTGGCCCCTTCTGGTTCTCACTTGAGGCCTAGCTTATCAGCTGGTACAAGAGGCCACAAAGGCGGTAGCTGCAGAGCAGCGGAAGGAAAACTGCTAAAGATATGGAGGAATTTGCAAAGGAAACATATACGCCTTGTATAGAAGATGAACTTTATAGGCTTATAAAGTTTCTTCTCCCTTTAGGAGAAGCATTTCATAAACCAACTTTCAAGTGCCAACAATCCATGTTTGTAGGTAACCTCTATCATGTAGAGATCAATCATGTGTCTGTAAATCGATAAAACGTGCATTGTTGGTAGAAGCTACTTGGCAAACACTGCCATGGGCCATCAGATTACACCATCCTTTTGTAGCCTATACTATGGGGGGCACACTGGTACGAGTGGATCAATGTTTACCATATGATTCTCCTTTTGCTGTTGCATTCACCCATTTAGGAGAGAATTCATGTCTAAAGCTAGCCATACACGTGTCGGATTCCATGTCCGATCGATTCATCATCCGATCGATTCCGGCGATTCTGCCGGGAATCGCAGGTGTGATCAATCGGCCAATTAAGAGTATCCATCGCAGCATACCACCTTGTCCAACGGATTCCGGGACGATTCAGTGTCCGATTGTCCACCTCACAAATGGCAACTCCCCCTGATCTGGGCAGAATCAATCTGATGGAACCAACATGTTGGTTCTCTGTCGGATCCGATTCTGGGCCCCTGAACGATCGGACCTGATCGATTGGACAAGGTGGGCTGCATGCGATTCCGGCACGATCGTTTGGCGTGCACGCGCCCGGAATCGATCGTGCCGGAATCCGGTGGGAATCCGACACGTGTATGGGGGCCTTTAGATCTAAGCCTCTACATGGACTTTATACAACGACTATTTGCCAACCTGCAAGTGACAGTAGTAGGTACTTGGGTGGTCAATCTGACAGTAATGTGACTAGAATGGGAAAAATACATCCTGTTTTTATCCCCAATACCTTTTGCTCATTTAAAGATTTTAGGATCTGATTCTGAGTATTAACACTGATTTGCATGCTGAAGAATTTTAACTAGGAATTTAAATCCATCTATCCAGGCCAGACATGGGCCAGATCTGTCCTGTTTAACTTTAAAATCTTTTACGAAAGATTATCTGGCTCCCCTCCGCTCGTTCACTGCTACTAGCATATAGTGCCTAGGGGTGTCCAAATGTCCCCATAGGGAAGCCACATTTGCGTGATTGTGTCATGACGTTGTGTGCATCCTCATGGCAACATTATGCTGCCATTCTTTGCAACAAACTGAGGGGAGCCAAACATCTCATCAGGGTCTCGTTTTTTTTTTACCTAAGTAAGTTTATATAAGTTGCCACATTGTGTTCATTCATATATTTAAAAAAAATTATATATTACATACACACATTGAATTGGCACACCTATGCTGTACGGCCATTACAGGCTCTTGGTCCAGCCCCTCTATCACATTTAAGATACCATTGTCTAATGTCTAAAACTTTAGACCAAGTCTACAAGTTTGCCCACCTCTGATCTAGGCTCTGAGGTATGTGGAGAAACCATGAGTGAAATGTATCTCATGACCTACTGAATAGTCAATATGCATGATTTTTTATGAGTGAACATTTCCTACCTAGCCATCCCCCAACTATAATTCCCATTTGCTCCATTCACATTTCAGCCTACCTGGATCTAAACAACCAACTTTTCCAAGTACTTGGACACATAGCCAATGCTTCAATTAAACATGACATATGAAAGAAAGGCATCAACCATGATATATGATAAAAGTGGATTGAAAATATTGTTACTAGCAATTTCAGAATTTTGATTCCATGTGTTCAGACCAGTTTAAACTCTTAGAAGCATGATAATCACACTGGCGAGGAATTAGAATAATTGTATTAGTGAAATTTGCAACCAAGTATAATGAGGAGCCTGAAGGTGGTGTCTGCAGCATATCTGCTTAGGAAGATTTCCTGTAATAGGCTTACCTCCAATGAGCACATGCCGGGCTGGTATACAGGGTGGGCAGCCTGTACTCTTGTTATAGGCTTTAATGAACAATGTTGAGATCTGCCCTTCTGACACCCCCAAATAAATTACTTTAGTATATTGGTAAAATAGCAATTTCTCTTAAATCATGTTTTATATATATTATCATTGTGTTTGCTATACTTCTCCCATACTTTTGGCCTATCTAATGTAATTTCTCCTCTATATTCTTCTGCCAGTAGTGAATGCTCTTGGATGATGCTGATTAGAGTGATCCCATTAGCGTTGCTGTCTATATTTATATGTTAAAGGCCTGGGTAATGTCGCTCCCAGGGGGGGGGAGCAATGACAGCTGTAAGATCTTTTGCCACCCAGAAGCACTGAGCATTGCTAAACCCTTAAGCTGGGAAGACACAAGTAGATATGGGCCAGATCGATGGCCACATCTATCTGGCCCATTTCATACACAACCATCCCTGTTTTCAAGCGGGACCAATCAATCCAACAGGGATATCAGACATGACCGTATACCATGGTCGATGTACATTGCTTTGCATGGAGACCACGTGTCACCATGCAAAGCATCGTCAGAGCTTGAGACACAGCAGTGCTGTGTCTCCAGCTCCTCTGATATCAGGCAGCAGCTCGATGACGTCATCACGCTGCTGCAGGGAACCTTGAGCGGCTCCTATATCGAGCCGTGTGTTCCCGCCTTTAGACTGACATCTAGTCGTGCAGAATGGGTACTGTAGATATGATATATGATATGACCACTGTGACCACATATATGATATGACCACTGTGTTCTTACTTTTTTTCTTTATCTCAAGGGGGACATTTTTTGATATCTAACCTTTTGAAAACCTTGATCAAGTATATAATAAACTAAACCACCCATTCCTTGATGTAATGCAACTGAGGCTTAACCCTCTGGGTGGTGTGAGGTTTTCGCGCCATTTTTTATGGCACGAAAACCTCATGTCACCGGCAATCGTGGAGGAGTACACTGTACTCCGCCGTGCTTGCCGGCTCTCCGCCCAGCTCTCTACACACCTCCGGCGTCAAATAGACGCCGGCGGCGTGTGGAGAGGAGAGCGGCGCCCCCTCCATTAACATGGAGGTCTATGGCGCCGCCCCCTTCGGCGTCACAGATGACGCTGAAGACACGGGGCCGGAAGGGCTCCGTGTGTCGGTGGCTCTTCTACAGAGAAGCCGGCACACAGGGAGACGGCGGTTTTGCCCGATCCCGGTATGGGCACAGTTTGGCGATCAAACTGTGCCCGAACTCAGTTCGGGCAAACCGCTAGGGAGGTTAAACTAATATTCTGCACATAGTCCTCATACATCATTAGCCAAACATACTGGTGGAAAACATCCTGTGACCAAGCTCAACGTTCCTTTTCTAATGGACATAAGTTTGCCTTAATTATTCTTCATGCTTTATAAGGGTTGTCAAACTCAAATACACAGGCGGCCAAATTTAAAAACTTAGACAAAGTTGCTTACCAACCTTGATATGAGGGCACACATGGACTACAATACACTGTACAGTGCATACAGCATCCCTGTGTGTACAGTATGTGTAGTCCATGTGTGCCCCCATCTCTGGGTGTACAGTGTGTGTAGTCCATGTGTGCCC
>CM070042.1:49378656-49415645 GCA_036250615.1 Ptychadena robeensis | reverse complement strand
TGCTTTGTACTGCATACCTTACTAAATAAATGTTTACAATATTTGCCGGAAAGTCCATTGTATAAAATCTTTCGTGTGTGAGAGTCATCTGTGGTCCGCAAGCTGCCAACTGTCACTCTATTGTCTTGTGTTCTGCCAGGTGACACTATCAGATGGCCGTCTGATTTATAATCAATAGCTGGATAGTTTTATATTCTAGGCAGCAGGAGATCCGGACAATAAAACATGAAGCCGGCTTTGGGCGTTATAGAGGCATTAGACACTGGCTGAGGGTCACGGACGGGGTGTCCCATTAATTCTTTGGATAAACGTCAGCTGTCGGGATTAGCGGTACAATCTCACACATTGACACATGTGGGAATCGGATCCAGAGGTCCACTCTGCAGGGGACTTTCCAACCCCAGATGCCCAGATAACACCAAGGCTAAGACCACCATATTGCACAACCAGGCTCATCGAATAAATATGGGAGATGAGATTGGTTCCTAATATGGGTAGCCGAATCTATTCCTCCATCTCTTACTACCAAAAACTGAATGAATTGAGCCTGGAGAGCTGGATCCCCAGTCTTGAACACTGTTCAATAAAGTGATAAAGGGGGGAAATGGCTCTTTTGATAGTAGTTGCTTACCAGCATCCTGAGATGTCCAGTGGCTCTGGTCTGGTCTCTCTGGTCCCTCTCTCATGGATGCTCCTCTTCTACCAGCATCTGTGTCCTGGGGTGCAGGTCTTTCCCTTGCAATAGCTGCTGTCCGCTCCATTATTGGGCAGGGGGAAGGAGAAAAAGGAGCTTGCCTGCAGCCAACTTCACAACTGTTTTCTTCCTTCCAGTGTGTATGTTCTGGTAGGAGGGAGGCTTGTCGGTAGCCAGGGAGCCACAACTAGGGTGCCAAAGAGCCACAGGTTGCAGACCTCTCGTCTAGTGCATTATGTCACTGTACTGCATCAGTGTCTGGGGTATACAGAATCTCTGGGAGATGTACCCTGTGTCTGGGGTATACAGAATCTCTGGGAGGTGTACCCTATATTATGCACACATGGGGGGCCAAGAGAGTGACTGGTTACTAGTAAACAGCCAGTCAGTTACCAGGTCAGCAACTGCTGATATCAGAGGATTTAGGCTATATTCCCACATAGGCGATTAATCGCCTCTCAATTTTAATTGCGTTGCGGTAATCGCTGTTGATTATGTCCATTCAGTTAAATGGGCTTGCCCCCACTCAACTGATTCGCGTGCATGATTTTTTTTTTCTGACTGCGCCCATAGACCTGAATGGACACGATTTTTTATCTCGTCCATTTATTCTCTATGGACGTGATTTTTTATTTTTTTTTATAATAGTGGCGATTTTTACAAAAAATCTTGGATGAAGATCGCTCGGTTAATCGCGCCCGATTGTGTCAGCAATCGCGTGTGATCTAAATCGTGTCCAATCGCCTATGTGGGAACATAGCCTTAGGGATTGTTTCCACTAGAACGATCAGCCTCGGATGGATGTGTTTTTTATCACTTCAACGCCTCCGCGGCCAATCGCTCGCCTCGCGCTTGCACGCGATTCGCCCCCGATCGCGCCCATAGCAAATGAGTGGACATAGTAACAAAAATCGCGTCCCTATGCGTCCATGCATGTTAATGGACACAGTCAGCAATTAAAAACACGGAAGGGTGGCGTTCAAAATCGCACACGATCGTGCATGGATGGTTAAATGGAATGGGTTTCAACTGGAGCGATAGTCTGCAGACGCATCGAAGTGATTGAAAACGCATCCATCCACGGCCGATCGCTCTAGAGGTAACAAGCCCTTATCGGACCTTTTTGTCGCTTTTGTGGCAAATGTTTCATTATTTTACCATTGCTGACATCATAGATCTTTGCCAGAAAGTTTGCGGACAGAAGATGCCTTCCAGACACAAATTGGTTAAATTTTGCAGCGTCTACTGAAATGTGTTTTGTTAAAGTTTAGCGTTACTAGATAAAAGCCGAGCAACTATTGACTCCAGATCTCTTGGACCCCATGGGGCTGAGCGCTTTGTGATCTGCGCCGCCCTGAATGAACAAGCAGCAGATGAATTGTCGGACCGCGTTACCATGGCGACCACATAAAGCATCATTCATTTTCTTTTTGGCTTATCCCTTTTTTTCCCTCTTTCCAAAGAACTTTAAACTAGTCCAACCGTCGCTCACAGTGCAGAGCATTGTTGATGGAAATTCGGCCTGGGTAACCTTCTCTGCTCCCTGCAGAATAATGGAGGTCCCAAAAACAAGGTGCCGGAAATTTCACAGTATTAAGCTGGCCATACACCTTTAGATCTCTCTGTCAGATATTCTTTAGATCTACCAACAACTATGTAGTGCTGGGTCCTTAAGCTAGGCACACACGGGTAGATCTGTAAAAAGATTTGAGTATTCCAAAAAGTAAGATTTGAGGGTTCCAAACATGTTGGAAAACCCTGTTCAATCTCCATTACTTTGCATGAAGACGTGAGTCTACATGCAAAGTATTGGAGCAGCTGCTGCAGCCTGGACACTGCTGCTGTCAGTGTGAAGGGGCGGAGCCAGCACTCCTCTCTCTGAAGCTGTGAGGCTGTGTTCTGGCTTCCTCCCCAGCTCACAGCCCGTGTTGTGATTCACATGTGCTGCGAGCTGGGGAGAACAGGTCCCCATTGAAGGGGAATGGATGTGCCCATGTGGTACACATTGATTTCCTTTCAATTTATCCCTGATTAATCACAGCGTGGTGACGTCACCATGCTGTAATTGATCGGGGGTCAATTGCACAGGAATCTACCTATATGTGTTGCCTAGCTTTAGAGTTCCTCTAACCGTAACAGAATTGGCTATTTCCCTATTAGAACTGCCAGCAGGTATGAATAAAACAATACTGTTTATCTAATGAAATGGAGATCTGGTTATATTTCTATTTGGTCTGTTGAGGGGCACACCTTACACATTATGTCACTGGTATGAGAACTGTAGGATCTACATTGAGTCCAGGTCACATTAGACTGGATGGTGACGTGCGCCTTGAATGTGACTTTGGGGAACTTGGTCTTGCTTTGGCCACCTTGTATTGAAGTTAGCCGTGGCATGCTCTCCAGAGACATTACCACTTTGTCCTGTCTCCATACTCTTTGGGAAAAGGTTAGATAGATCGAAAGTTCAGAAGCTGGAATTGGAGGTCACTTTTGAGCTTCCCATTCTATGCTACAGATAACCAGCTTTGCGCATTGTGCTTGAGCTAGCACTCTGGATCAAAATTTTGGCGAGTTCTTGGGTTTCCCCCCGTACATCTCAAGGACATACAGGGAAGTTAACTGGACTAGGTGAGATATTATTATGGTTAAGACATTTGATTTTGTGATTTTGAGTTTCTCTGACTAGGGGTATCTGTACTCTATAATAACATGTAATATGTCAGTTCTTTGCTTATTTAAATTCGTAATTTGTATGCTCGACACGATCAACTACACATTCATTAGCTTTCAGAGCTCTCTTCTTTGGTGGTTGATTGTTTACCTAACTTGACATGTCCAGTGCTACTCCATGTCTTTGAAGTCTTGAATTTCTTTTACCCCTAAAGGTCACCATACACTTTACAATCTTACCATACAATTTCTGTACTACTTCTACCAATACCATGTAATATGAGGAGCTTTCTAAACCTTCCAATCACTATTATTCTATCAGGGAGGAACCAGCACTACATAGCAGTGATATATACCTTCCAATCACTATGTATTCCATCAGGGAGGTGACTATACTACATAGCAGTGATCTATACCTTCCAATCACTATGTTGTCTATCAGGGAGGACCTGGCACTACATAGCAGTGATATATACCTTCCAATCACTATGTATTCTATCAGGGAGGACTCGGCACTACATAGTTGTTGGTTGATCTAAAGGAAATTGTACAGAGTGATTGAAAGGTGTGCGGTGGAGGGCCTAAGGCTTCCCATGAGTAATTGTTGTACTAGGTTATATGCCTAGTGTCCTTGTTTCTAATTGTCTTTTACGAATGGGCCACACTCAGTCTTCTGCATATTAGAATATCCCCCTTCAAATCCACGAAGCTTCCTTACCCTCCCCTGATACTGACCCATTTTTACTTTGTGGTTTTTGCCCGTTCCATATACCACCTGATGGTCTCACTGGCCACTGACATCACCGCTACTTTGTAATAACTGCTGACAGCTGTGCACTATTTATTACGACCACGGCGTTGGGCTGGTCCGCCAGGTGGACGGTCAAAGTAGTGCACTACATAGACCTCCTGCCCGGCAGACCGTCTAAATGCTGTGGGAACAGCTGATGCAGTTGGCAGATTATATGGATCGGCAGGGGGTGATGACAGAGCCAACAATGCTGTTGAAACCTAGCCTAATACCTGAATATTTGCCCCTTTTCGTCCTTCTGCTTGGCCAACATGAATGCCGAGACTTTATTTTTTATTTGTTGAATGACAAGGAGAGAGACCAATTTTATAAAAAAAAAATAAAAAATACGATAAAAAATTTTTAAAAACACAAGATTTTATTTTTTTCCCAAGTTTATTTTATGGAAATGTGACAGTTAGTTGACACACACGTACAAAGACAATTGCGGTGAAAAGGCATGAAAGATAGTAATATTCATAAACAACCATTTTACAACCGATGACCATTTAAAAAAAAAAAAAAAAAAAAAAAGGAAAATCAGAAACCGATTACTATGCGTCTCCAAAGGTTCATAGGAAATTCTGTGGTTAAAAAAAAACACGAGCGGACGGGGCTTTCCGAATCCCAATTTCCTTTTTCTTAGTTTACTAATTACATCACAGAATTAGAAACATTTTTTTTTTCTAAAAGATATTTACAAAGGCAGAAATGACAAATTCCTGTTACAAATTTTTGGAAAAAAAAAAGAAACAGTCACTGGTATAAAGTTAAGGTATTCTCTCTAAAAAGTCGACACGTTAAAAATGCAGAAAAATGTAAGAAAAACTTAAAAACAAGTATTTACATTCAAAGTGTTCATTCCCCGCCCCCTTTAGAGACCTATTGCATGCATCGAGTCGATGGACGTAGGCGCGGGTGTGGTTTATCGATCACGCGACTACGTACGTCTACTCCTTCCCACCCAGGACATTGCACTTTATTTGAAGCTGCTGGTTGAATGCGAACAATTCTGTATGTGTGTACTTCAAGAAAACAAAAAAGGGAAAATAAAAGACAACCCCCCCCGCCCCCCCAACATTCTAAAACATAAATAAATATATTATACATTGATTGGTGACCAGCTGATGTGTGCTTAATAAAGTTTTTTAAAATTTGGTCTTTTGATGATGTCATCTTTAGTGGCAAAGCTGGAAAGCCTAGGGGGCCATTACTTATGGATGGATGAGTCTCCAGATTGGACTTGTCTATACCTCAGTTGCTATGTTTGGCCCCAAGTTGGGTTTTCCTCAATCCCACATAGGCCAAACATGTGTGTTTGCAGCACCAACCAATCTGAATGCCCGTGATAACTGGTACCCTAAGCCAGGGTTAGAAGGTCACATGGCATCCCAACACTAATTCATCCATGCGCATTGGTAAAGGTTCACTTGTTCTGCTTAGTTCAGTGGTTCCCAAACTGGGGGGTGGGCGGGTGCAAAGGTATTCCAGGGGGGGGGGGCACTGGCCCTCATTCTTAACCCGTGTTTGAATGGGGAGGGGGCTCAATAATGTTTTAAATAGGAAAGAGGGGGCCCTGCAAGGAAAGTTTGGGAACCACTGGCTTAGTTGAACATATGGTACCCTATGGTCAGTACAACCTGGAGACCAAGTCTGCTTAAAAGAAGAAGCGATTCCCCTCCAATAATACTGTATATACTGGAGTATAAGCCAAACTCCAAAATTAAGCTGGAAAAAGAGAAATTCTGCTAATGCTGGAGTCAAGAGATAAAAATGTAAACTAAACTGTAAAGTAGCCCATCCACCTGATGATAGCCGCTCGATAAATGGGCCTTTCTATCGCTGACGTCACACTCGCGGCCATCAGATGTGGTCACCCCTGTCTTCGACTGGGATCAGTCAATCCTGCTCGAAGGCAGGGTTATCTGTGCACTCAGTCTCTAAAAGGTTCGCCATCACTGTGCTATACTAATACTTTTTTTTTTCTTTTTTAATGGTCCCACAGCCCTTCTTTACATCATGGTAGCGATACCCTGTTTAGGGACTTTGCAATTCTTTCTCAATCATCTCTAATAATGACATCACAAAACAAAAACACATGTGCTGTGTGCCCTAGCTGCTGCTTTGCCCCCCATAGGCTTATACTAGAGTCATTCATAGTTTTGAATTTTTGAAACCAAATTTCCTCCTGCTTTTATTTGGGTAGGTATATATTCGAGTATATACGGTAATCCCGGGCAAAAGTGCTCTAAGCCTGTATGCAATGTACTGTACGCAATGGACTAAAGCCTTGAAATATCACAAAGTCTGCATACACTCCAGCCCCCTCCTAGATGGAACGCATACATGTCTTTGTGTGTGTGTGTGTGTGTGTATATATATATATATATATATATATAAGCAAAGCATGACACGATCATAACCGGCTGACTGGAAGTGTAACTCTACTAAACAAATAAAACCTAAAACATTTAAGACTGCGTATGTGGTGTGAGAACATTAGTCTCTTCCCAACTCGCAGTTTCAAATGTGTCCAGATATATACAAATAATTTATCAGTACAATGTAGAGTAAATACAAACTAACCGCTGTCCCTACACTAGTGTGTACTTCAATACAAATGTGTTGTGTGTGAAACTCAGGAAAGAAACACAACTCTTGTACACCTGGTATAAGGAAATAAAATGGAGCTTCTTCTGTGTGCTGCGTATAGGTCCGCGAGGATTGGTCAGATCACATGCATGGCGTTCCGGTGAGGCGTGGATATTGCCAACCATAAAAAAATAAATAAAAATCGAGGCGCTAGGGCAAAAATGCTCTTCGTGTTTAGAGATGGCTAATGAGATGCAGAAATGTTGACAATTTAATGCATCCCGCAACTGAGCCGATTGGTATGTGAACGTCAAAATATCGCCATCACATTGACCATCCCTGAAACTTTCTTACACTAAAAGTAATTAAACAATAAAGACAGGAAAATGTGGTTTGGGATCATGAAGCCGAGTGAACGTCATACGATGTTGATGCCAAATAGAGGGACAATGAGTAAAGATTTTAAACAAATACAGTACAATGTCTGGCATTAAAGTCTGTAACTATTTACATACACATGATTGATAATTAAAGCCCAAATACCTTAATTTAATAAAACCTTAATTTAAAAAAGTATCTGAAGAAATTCAGATTCAGCTAGCTGACCACAAGACATGATCAGTGGCAGTGGCTGTAAAACTAGGGGACAGGCTCCCTAGGGGGGGGGGGGGGGGGGGGGGGGGGGGGGGGGGGGGGCACAGCTAGGTGGCACTGGGTCTGGGAGAGGAGATGAGAAATATGTACAGTCTGCTGTCTATTGGCTCTCCTGGCTGTCCATCATCTTCTCCGGGCCCTTTCACACTATTTATACTAGTTTATAGTGTGTTTTATGGGCAGCACATGTGAGCTCCTTTAGGGTTGACGACTGGGGATCTCTAACTAAAGTGTGAGACTACTGCATAAACCTAGTCATGACTGGTCCTCTTTAAAGTCAGGGAAAAAATCTTGCTTCAAAAAACTTTAAGGAAAAATCGTTGATGGATCAGAGACCTGGGCCTACGTTAAACCACTGTGACCGATTGGCTTTTAGGTTTAGTGTAATTGGACTAACGAGATTAGTTCTGATTAGTTGACGAGGTTTGCTGTACTTAGTTTTATTGAATAAAGGTCTTTGGGTATGAAGACAACAAATCAGGACCAGAAGGCCAGTCCGTGAGGCAGTGTTTATGGAGTTTATTATTTCCCAATCTGGGATTCTAACAGTACTGTAACCGAGCCCGATGGTCCATGAAATGTAGATTATAGAACTTAAAATAAAGTCTTATTGCTGTCCTTCTATAAAACTATTCCACAGAGCTGTACACTTTATCTGGATATATTTCCATTTACAACGGCACATCTGAAGAACGAACTATGCAGAGATCAGGCAAAGCTACATAGTTCTGTCACATAAAAATAAATGTAAATATCAGACCATTACAACTAAAACATCTGATGGGATGGAGTGCCAGTGTGGGCTCATGTGACCAGTGCATTGTGATGGTGTATGTAGACCGGTATTAGAAATGCTTCCCTTCAAATCATAATCACTACTACCTGTGCTGTCTATCCTCCATATTTGTAGAGATGGCCAATGAGATACAGACATTTAGACATTAGCATGCAAATGATATGCAGACTGAAATGTAGCCAATCAAACTCCAGAGTTTGGCTAAAGGTAGCCATACACGGTCCGATTGTGACTCGATCGACCGCCATGCGTGCTCCCATCACTCACCACCTGGTGACGTAGACCAGGAATCTGCCACATGTCGGATCGCAAGGTGATCTGACATGCCGATAAATTTCAGCCGATCCCATTACTTTGAATAGGGAAAGCAGCCCCATTCAAAGTAATGGCCGGCACACAAAGGGTGCCTGCTGATCAGCTGAGAGGCTGGCTGCAGCGGGATGACGCCATCCCGCTGAAGTCGATCTGTCATCTGTTGAGGCAGAATCACCTCATGTATGGCTACCTTAGGCTATGTTCCCACTTAGGCATTTAATCGCCTGGCGGGGAGTCGTCCATTCATTTCTATGGGAGCGATCAATGGGGACAAGCCCATTCAAAATAGTGTAGACGGTTGCCTACAATTTGCAAGTCAAGGACAAAATTTCAGCATCTCAAACATGCACAGCAGCTGTGGAGCTTGATTGGCTTTAATTCAGTCTGCATATAATTTGCATGCTAATGTCAGAATTGATCATTTCTACATATTGGATATATATAGTCTGTTCTAAAGATCTTGCTGTGTCGGGTCTATTGTGGGATTCTGAATGCGCAATACTAGAAGTGTATATTGTACTATTACAAACTCACAATACTGTGTAGTTGTGAACTTGCATGATCAATCAAAGTAAAGTCCAGGGAGTGTGCACTGTGAGGAGCAGGTTTATGACATGTGGGGTGTGTAACATGATATTGTGACCTCTTCATTACTGGGGTGAGTGGCGTGCACTATTTAAGGGGCTCAATGTGTTGGGAAGAGTGTTCGTAGACGTCATGTAGTGTGTGGTGTAGTAGTAGATGTGGATATAAAGAACCATGTGTCGTGATCTCCTATTCCTGGTGTATATAGTATATACTATAGTATAGTATAGAGTATATATTGTTAGTGAAAGGAATGTTCAGAGTGGCAGTGTAATCTACTAAAAAATCCCATACAAGCTGTCAGTGATAGACCGCCAAAAAGTGTGTAAAAACCAGTGTGTTCCATCCGTGACCAATGGGAATGTTCTAAGTGGCAGTGTGAACTAGATATACCCACCGCATGTAGGATGGGAGTTAGATTGCAATGAACCAAGCGGTGCCCATTACTATCACTTGGTGGATTCTGGTGATTGTATACCTTGGAGTTACCTGGGTGGAAGTAAGTGCGCAAGGTGGCAGTATGAGATCTAACTGAAAGGTGGGTGGTGAAAATAACCAGAGGTCTATCAAGGAGGCGTTCTAGATAACGTTGCTAGGAAATATATGTGAGGGAAAGGAGAATAAAGGTGGCCACACACGGGTCAATACCCAACCAATCGCAGCGTGGTGGCGTCATCAATGTGCACCACTTACAAAGTATCAAACAGGAATCGACTGAACAAGTAAGTAATGGCGATTTACCAAAATGTTGGTACATTGTTAGAATGACATAAGCGGGATCGATCGACCTGTGTATGGGTACCTTAAGTGAGCCAGTGTTAGTGGATGGCTACAGCGCCCTTGTCCTAGAGATCTTTTAACACGTTCTGGTCAGAACACAAGACCGTATAAATAGACGCTGACATTGGGCAATGTATATAAAATACAAGTTTGCATTAGTTACTGGGACCATTGGAGTGTCAGATAATTAGACAAAGTGCAGTGGATCAAACTCCACGTGTAGACCCCACAATGGTCATGCTATGGTCAGACAACTTCCTAACAGCCATTATTGTGTTGATACCTAAAACTGAGCTATAATTAGAATAATGGCTTCAAAGGAAGAAGTGTTTTACAGTTTATGCATGTTGTTTTTTAATGAGATATCAAATACAGGCTTGTTTCCATTTAGGTCTGGACCCCTCCGTATGGCTTGGCAGGAGGTCCAGACGGAGCACATAGACTTACCTGCTTGCCGGATGCTGTGTTTACACATCTGCCGATGCAGAGGCTCGACGTAGTCGACTACGTTCAGCCTTACATCGGCGGAGAGGCTGAACGCAATGAAGACCGAGCAGGTAAATCTATGTGCTATGTCGGAATCCCCGCCAAGAAATGCGCTTAGCAGAGGGGGTCCCGGCGTATAATGGAAACATAGCCTACCTCTCTCTAAAACTGTGCTGCATCTAAAAGAATGATCCCATTACTTTGGATGGGGTCCAACGCCAGTCCCCATCCAAAGTAATGGGATCAGCCAGAGAAATACGGACATGTCTGTTCTCTTGCACGATTTGGGGCGATATAGATCTGTTGCCCAATGTGGGCAGCAGCGATCCGCGGCCGATCGATTGCGCACGCACATATCAGATGCGGATCTCTGCGTGTTTGGGGGGCCTTAAATCCCAAACTAATTATATTTGCCTGGCAACTATAACTTGAGGAGGAGGTCAGCAAAGACGATTCAAAGTCACAGAAAAGCTGCTTATGTTTCTAAGGCTACGTTCCCACATAGACGCTCAATCGCCTCCCGCTCGCAATTTAAATCACGCATGTAATCATGGGCGGGCGATTGCTCACGATTGACCAGCCGATTTTTCATCTGTGATTTTTTTATAAAATTATACCATTATAAAATAAAAAGCGCATCCATAGAGAATGAATGGACGTGATTTTTCATTCATGTCTATGGATGTGATCAGAAAAAAATTGTGCCCGCGGCCCTTGATCAGAACGCATGGAGCCACAATTCCGATCGAGACAGTGGATGATTATGGCCATCAGTTGAATGGGGACAAGCCCCTTCAACTGAATGGACACGATCAACGCTGATTTCCGCATGCAATTAAAATCGCGCCTATGTGGGAACATAGCCTTACATACTCAGAGACTCTAACATGTATCCGAAGTATCTCATCTACCTGTATGAACTGGTGATGAAACCCGAGGGTCCCCATGCCAGCTAAGCACCAGGTATTTTCACAAAGCGGCGTCGGCCCTGGCAGACCACAACACAGGTTCCCTTTTAGCCATGCGGGGTGTCTTGAATTGACCTACTCACAGACATTTATATAAACAGACAGTAAATTGAAAGATAAATGTAAAAAAAAGGCATAGAGGTCTCTAAAACTAAAAGAAAGGCAGAAGGTATTAAATATGTATATATATAAAAAAAAAGAGAACAGTGCATTTCAGTTTGAAAACAAATGTGCTGTTACAGCAAGAAACATGACCATGTATATATTATATACACTATGTACACATTGCAAGTATCTCCACCCAATATTCATATATGTACAGAATATCCTTATCCTCTCTCCGGCCAGGCTTCTCCAATGGTTGGCGTAGAGCTGCTCCATTGAGCAATACTCCCAGAAGCCTTTGGTAACGGTTGGATGACATCATCCAAGAAGCAGCCAATAAAAACGGCTCGTCCTTTCTCCGAAACATTACTCTTTGGTCAGCTGTCCTGTTGGCTTTCTTCCCAATATCGGCTACAGCTGACCCAACAAAGGTCATTTGTTTTGAGAACCACTACACAAATGTTGTAGCGATTGTTTTATTTATAAAATGCCCTAATTAACTTTTTTCTGCCCAATAAATAAATGATACTCCTTAGGTCTGATCATTTTAAATAGATTAGACCACTGTCGTTTCTTTGTAATTTAGTTTGCACACTGAAAAATAAAAGATTGAGGGCTTGTTTCCACTATACGTCATGTCCTCATGCTTAGCAGAGGGGCCCCGACATAGTGGAAACATAGCCTAAAGGCCCCCATACACCTTACAATCTTTCCATACAATTTCTGTACAATCAACTTTTCTACCAAAACCATGTAAAATGAGGAGCTTTCTAAACCTGTATTTTATAAGGGAGGCCATTATACTACATAGCTGTTGGTAGATCTGAAGGAAATTGTATGAAGTGATCGAAAGGTGTATGGGGGCTTAAGTTATGAATCTACCAATACAGATAGGTGTTGCTACAGTAGGGCTATTTAAATCCAAGCTACGTTTTATAGTGCTCACACTGTCCATTCGCATTTCATTTTGGGTGCATGTGATAGATTTGGTCCCCAATCATGTAAACTTCTCCTGGGACATCCTCAGACCTACATACATCTACTGTGAAGGTCTAAACCAAGGTAAGTGGGCACATCTCCTAAAGTCCTTTAAGCAGGAAACACATGGCTCGTCTGATGTACCCTGCAGCAGCATGATGACGTCATCACACTTCTGTCAGATATCGGAGGAGCTGGAGAGACAGCTCTGTTTTCTCTCCAGCTCAGCCGATGCTTTGCATGGAGACCCGCGGTTTCCATGCAAAGCAACGGACATCGGCTGTGATAAACGGTCATGTCCAATTTCCTTTTTTTTGAGGGGGATTGTCCCGCTCGAAAACAGGGATAGCCGCATATGATATGGGCCAGTTAGATGGCCGTGAGCACGCACGGCACTCGAAGCGGCCATTGATCTGGCCCATATCTACATGTGTGTACCCAGCTTAAGGAGTGATTCCATCCACCACTATCCACCCAATGAAATGTTCATTACGGTCAGACAGATCCATAAAAGGTGATTTGTAAGGGCTGAGTAGCCATCTTGTGCAATAAGTGGAATGATATAAGAGCTTGGTTCAAAAAAAGCGGACAGTAACTTGTCCAATAAGAAGCCCAAACAAATTACGAGTGACGCTGTTTGTGCATTAAGCTCCTACCGGGAGCAACAGATCTACATACAGTATTCAGTGTGTTGATTATTGATGACATAGGTTAAGTGCTATTCTAGGAGCAGCAGGGCAGTAAATATTTCCATGAATATAAATTTTGAAATCCTATGTACAGCAATGAGGGTATACATAAGTTATTCTGCATGAACCAGAGTCCTTCAACACAAAGTACATCGGCTGACCATTCAGTTTGATCCGCTGGCAGTTTTATCTTCAACCCCCAGCTCTTGGTGAAGCTGGCACTTGCCCTGGGATTGGCGGGAGGGGGTGCGGGATGGTCTGGAGAAGCAGGATGTTACAGGGTGTGAGCTACAATTACAGGCAACATCCTGGAAGATAAAAAGGGGAGAAAAGTAAATAAAATAATTTTGACCAACACACAATCTTCACTATAGAGGAGGGCAAAGCGACGGGCACTCTAGGCAAGGAGGAATGTGGTGCCATGCATGATCCACTCTAGAGGGCAAAGCCCATAGTCACAGTGAACGAAAGATATAACATTGTAGATAATGTAGTGAATAAGGCCTAAAGGTGCCCATACAAGCATAGATATTGGGTCTATAGATCGATGGCCACATTGAGCGTTGTGTGCGCTCATGTCCCATTTATCTGGCCCATATCTAATACAATCATCCCTGTTTTCGAGCGGGATCAATCAATCCAACAGGGATATCGGATATGACCGTAAATCACGGTCGATGTCCATTGCTTTGCATGGAGACTGCGAGTCTCCATCCAAAGCAGAAGTTCCACGGCTGGCTTCTCCTAGTACAAGACACAGCTCCAGCTCTGTGTGATGTCAGAGGAAAGGGGTGCGGGGGAGTTGGGTCTCTGTCGGCTCTCACTGACCGCTCCCAGTCAGTCAGAGCGACACCGGAGCAGCATTCACACCGACTGCACATCAATTCCCGTTTAATGCGGACCCAGTACAAAGTGGTGCACATTGATCCCCATTCGATTGAATGGCGTCACCACGCTGTGATTGATCATGGGTCGATTGCAAGGCAATCTACCTTTGTATGCCCAGCTTAAGGCTAGACTATGCTCTTGGACATCAGTGCCTCCAACAAGTGCAAGACCCCCCCCCCCCCCCCTCATATGCTCGGTTAGGTGCCACGTTATTCGGTGCACTACAAGACAGAGCCTTGGACCTGACATAGCCCCATTGCCATCAATGGCCGGCTTGTGCACTGTGCTAGAATCCCTGCATTCAACGCAGAGATTTTAGTGCAAATGGAGCTAAAGCCTACCACTGTCAGCTAAAGATATTTCAAAGCTACGCATCAGACTTACTTCAGTTGCTGAGGTGGAAGTGATGTCCGAGTCCTTGGAGCTTCCATCTTTCCCCCCTAGGCTTGGTCTCTTGCTGAGCAGTTTAGAAACGTTGTGAGACGGATGGCACACGGTAGATGAACAATGGTCATGGTTATCTGTTTTTTTGATACTGTCCTCCACCTCTTTCTTTTCAGGCCCGGTGTTTGCGGCCTGAGCCGACCGGCCACACACGTTTCTAAAGAATTCCTGGACAAGTCCATACTTAGAGGCCTCCGCTTTAGTTCTCCCCTCAGCCACACCTGTTTTGTACAAGGACTCTGTGCTTCCAGCATGATCCACCACATTAAAGAGGCTGGACGACCCATCATAAATGTTGCTGAGGACAGGGCTGTCTCGTGTGGTTGTAGATCTGGCCCAGGCTGAGCCGTTTTTGTTCTGGTGAAGGTTCCACAGGCTTCGGTCTTTAGAATTGTCTAGTTTTGAAGTTGACCTTCGCTGTAGCTTGGGAGAACCATACTTAGGAGAGCAGCAAGGTCGATCAATCCGTGAGTGAACCTTGTCCAATGATGTTGAAATGTGCTTGGTCCTTGCAGACAATAATGAAGAACTTCTTGGTGACCAACTTTTTGTGTGCAGGCTTGCCCTGGATAAATCAGTCTGAAGACCAATGCTAACCACTTGGATTGTCTGCACTGCTATGGTGGAAACAGTCTGGCTGGATGTGGTCTTGGTTTTTCGTTCCAGGGAGCTAGAGCGGATTGCTTGCCGAACACAGTTGGTGATCTCTTTCATGTCATCGCTCATGTTCCCAGAGATCTCTAAATCGCCCAATGGGGATGGGAAGGCAGGAACAGCTGAAGAAGGGTCCTTGGGGTCTATGTCCAATAAATCTCTCTGCTTCTTAGAGAAGTTGCACAACCATTGGCTGTAGGAACTTCCCGACTGAGATTCTGAATTATCAGATACATTAGGCTTTGCCATGGTAAAAAGAAATCCAGGTTCCACCATAACCTTCTCTTTATTTTGAACCAAATGAACATCTAGTTTGCGCACAACAGGGGGGCTATAGTAAATCCTAATTCCTGTTCTGTCTGGGGCAGTGTAGCTTCTCTGTGTTTGCTTGTGACCTGGTTCTCTGTTAACGGTCTTATCCATAGTGTAATCCCAAGAAGAGATTCCCAGCTTGTCCTTACTCAAGTGCTCAGCCAAGGACTTGTCATTCATGTAGGGGCAGCATTTCTGGCCTAGGTCTGGCTCTACAGAACCATTGGTCAGGTGCTCGGTGTCCAAAACTCCATTCATTCCTTTACCGTTTTCATAATCTAAGGGGGATTGTCCAGGATGATAAGGAGAACTATCCAGCAAACTCTCAAACTCTGACATGGATGATACAGACTTTGTTCTGAGAAGGATAAAAAAAAGTTTCAAAATAAAGATTTCTACATATACCTTCATATATCTATGTATATAAACTAAATTTTATCCAAAAAGAATTACCGTATTTTTCAGACCATAAGACGCACTTTTTTACCCCCAAAATTGGGGGGAAAAAAGTTCCTGCGTCTTATGGTCCAAATGCACCTTGGCTTCTTGCCAGCTCTCTCGGCACGGAGATTAGCCAGCTGGAGCTGTCAGTTGGTGTCCGGCTCTCCCATCTGTACTGTATATTTGCCTATGCCAGCAGAGCTTAGAGCCCTGCTGCCATAAGCAATGAAGAGAGGCATAGATGAACTGCCATCTATACCTCTCTCCCTCCATGGAATCTGCAATCACTCTGCAGCTCCCATTGACACAGTAACAGCAAGCCAGAGAGGAGAGCAGAGGAGAGTAGTAGACTGTGCGCCCCCCTCTTCTCCTGATCAGTGTAAAGAATGACGTTGTGCTAAGAGTGTACTGCTGCTAGTGATACCTACTGGCTGAATTGAATATTGCATTCATTGAATTCATTGCATTAACCCAATAGGTTTTCCTGCCCTTATGGTCCAGTGCCTCTTAGTTTGAAAAATATGGTATACTGGTGGTCACCCCACTTTAAATTTGATAATGCTAATTCCCTTTTATCATTTCAGCAGTACAGATGTTTTGTTTATTGTGAAAGGCACAATTTATCCATTGTAATGTGCGTTGGGCAATACACATTGCTGCAAGTATACATTATATAGGACATGCGTGTTCAACTCTGACCCGCAGGCTAAATTTGGACCAAATATTTTTGGCCTGAAGTAAATGCGGAAGGGGGGTGAGGGGAGCTGTGGGGAAGAGAGATACAAGCATTGGCCTAAACACAAAGTGGGACAGAATGACCCAGACAGGGGGTCATTGGGCCATGTAAATTTATGGACATCTGCACATGCCAGTGACACAACGCAAAGTGACGCTGTTGCGCCAGTGTGTACATTTCCAGGGCATAGCATATAGTTGGCCCTCAACCAAGTTTTTAACTTTGGCCCTCGGATATAGACAATGGGCTCATTTATTCATGAAAATGCATGCCAACATGCATCAGATAGGTGTGACCGCCTTAGACTAGTGATTCCCAAACTAGGGGGCGCGAAGGTATTCCAGGGGGGCTATAAATTTTTGCTCCTAAAGATGCCCTATGTCTTATTTTTGGGGAATGTCTTATTATTCCATGAAGAAGAATACGGCACTGGGGTATCAGAGTGGGGGGGATCACTTAAAATGACACAGGGGGGAATCAAAATGGCACAGGAGACTCAAAGGGGGGATTACCATTTTAGTAACCCCTTCTGATCCTCCTGTGTCATTCTGATTGCCCCCTCTGATCCCTCCTGTCCAGAGTGTCAGTACCGTATCTTCGGGGGGGGGGGGCCTTTTTTTCGGGAGATGGAATCTCTTCAAAAAGGTATAGAGTCGCCCTCATAAACAAATTGATCGCAATACCTAGAAAAACGTCAGATATTTGTATGATCTAGATACATTTACCAACATTAAATGTTGCAGTATCAGGCTTACCTTACTTAAAGCCAGGGACACAAAAATGGGTCCCCCAGTCAAGTAGTCAGCCATAGAGTAGGTTTTTTTTTTTTTTTTTTAGGCACATAGATCTACAATCCAATTGTCTTATTAAAAAAAAATCAATCTTTAATGAAACTTATATCACAAAAAATATAATAATATCAAGGGTCAGAGCCATATTATTCCACTGGGTGTGTTTAAAACTGCCCCCTTCTATTCCTTTTCATTTTTACATTTACCAACATATCTGATCACTTTACAATCGATTTCGATAATTTTTTGGTCGATCCAGGTTGTACCAGGTGTGCAGGAAACAATTTACGGTCGATTGGCTTAAAAAAAAAATCAAAAAAAGACTATTGAGCGAAAGTAATTGAACCATGTATGGCCACCTTAACACAGATTTGTGGGATGACAGAAGAGCTTGCTGGACTCCCAAAAATACAAAGCTACTGGCTAGATTTGACGCCTCAAGGCTGTAATGTTCAAAGTAAACCTGTCACATCCTCGTTTTACTGAATACACACGACTCATTAGGTTCCCTGTACTGAAAGCCGAACCTCACCTTTTTAGGTCAGTCCCATTAGCATCCATGTTACAGTCAATATCTTTATCCTGCATCTTGTCATCGAGAGCCTGAAAGAAAGCCATTGATAAATATTCAGCAGAACGCGGCAGATCAAAGCACATGTCATGACAATCAGATGGTTAGACGGCATCACGCTGCCTTGTAGGGTGGGCTGAGCGGGAATACAGAATGCAGCGTTAGAAATCTTTTGCTAGACCCCCCCCCCCCCCCCCCCCCCCCCCATAGAGAAGAATAGCTGCGCTGACCAGGGACGGTGCCAGCTGAATGTTGTATAGAGTTACTGGAAGAACAAGTGTTTCATCTAGATCCTCCAGCATTCTTCCTCCATTCCATGACAGCTCGCCACAAGTCACATCTTTCCACAAGATATAAAATACAGAAGCCACAGCCGATGTAAAGGTCAATCACTTCCCATCAGAAGTAAGGTTCGCAAGGACTTAAAAATTATTCAAGTAATGACTATTCGTTTCACCAATGGAACCCCACCTCTCCATTCCTGGTCTGGCTACGGCCTGAACATCCTGGGGCCCCTTACTAAGAGGGCCGGTGAATAAACCAGCAAATATACTTTCGTAATACCTTCTAGGGGCGGACAGTGTAGCCCAGAACCAGCTTGAATTTGGAAGCCCTTTGTTGGGTTTGAATGTTCCTGCTTACTGCAAAGTAGACCTCATCTGTCAGCTAGTCTAAAAGCTGCCATGCACGTGTCGATGAAATGGATCAGCCTTTGAGCTCAACGTGATGGCGTCATTACGCTGAGCTCAATATCCAAGAAGCTTGAAGCGCAGCACTGCCGAGTCATCCAGCTGAGCCGATGCTTTGCATGGGGACCTGCCTTTCCCATCTAAAGCAATGGACATCGATCGTGATCTACAGTCATGTCTGATTACCCTGTCTTCGAGCAGGATTGATTGATCCCGTTCAAAGACCGGGGTGGGTGCATTAGATATGTGCTAGATAGATGGTTGTGAATGCACACGGCGCTCAAAGCAGCTATCGATCTAGCACATATCTATGCGTGTATGGGCACCTTAAGACTGCAGCAATCATCAATTAGGTAGGTGCTGAGAACTAAGGTCCCAGAGGGCTGTACACTTACCATGCCTATTATTAAGGCTCTACATTTTTTTTTTTTATAACTAAGACATAAATTTCTTGTCGTCAAGAAAGTGATCCCCGCTACAATCCTGTGTGTCTATGTTACGGTTTCAGTAAAATACATCTATGCGTCATACCTCTTTCCAGCAGCTGCTCTTCCTCTCTGGGCCGCTAACCCACGACTCTCCGTCCTTCTGCAAGGATAAAACCAAAAAAAAAAAAAGTTAAAACCTAAGAAAAGTCCACCTTCCATTTATAAAATATGTTCAACATAAGCCAAGCCCACATCATAAGGTAACTTCACTAGTTTAAAACTTCATTCTGAATGTGGGGGATATGAGCAGAGATGATGCACTGACCACAGTGTTTGACAAACAGATAGGTTAAGCTGGCCACACACAGGTAGATTCCCATACAATCAATGTGCACACATCAATTACTGTAGGATAGGGGCCCGGTTTCCCCGGCCTCTCCTTTTCCCAGCTAGAGAAGCAGCCAGCCCCCCCCCCCCTCCTGGCAGAGCTGGGTCCGTGCTGGTCACACCTTCTTCACACACACACACACACACACACACACACACACACCTGATCACAGCCTGTGTGTGCAGCTCAGCTGTCAGCTCGTCCATTACACTGAATGGGGACAGCGCTGTCCCCATTAAATGTAATGGATTTCGACCAAGGTTTTTTCAACATGTTGGCCGAACTGTGGGTGGCTCAGATGAAGAAACCGATTAGAGGTACATCGGGAGCCATGACCACGCACGGCGCCCGATGTTTCTCTAATCTGTTACTTCATAGAGCTGTGTGTGGCTTGCTTAAGTGTTCAGGCAAAGCTGCCAAGTTACTGATCAGTGAACAGAGTAAATGTTGCCCATACACGGCTCGATTCTCCCTTGATAGATGAGGGACCGACTGCAGCGTGATGACATCATCCCGCTGCACAGCCTTATCACTTTTAGGGCCCCCATACACCTTTAGATTTCTCAGTCAGATTTCCTTTACATCTCCTTTTTGTTTTACCAAAACCATGTAATATGAGAGACTTTCTAAACCAAGTCTACCTGTGTTCAATCACAGAGGACTCTGCACTATATAGTTGTTGGTAGATCTAAAGGAGATCTGACAGAGAGATCTAAAAATGTATGGCCAGCTTTATAGTTTAATACAAGAAATGTAGAAAAGTCAATTTTATCTTAAACAGCTACGAGTCCTAATAAAGTGACTGGCAACCAAGGGGGTAGGCACATATAAAAGGGGGTTATACAGTTAGTAACATATAACCAAAATGGATTAGATACATAAGAACACTTGAAATCGAGGTAGAACCATGCCCCATATTGCAATGTATTGGGAGACCTGTTATTAGGGAGACATGGACTGTGGAACGTATGGCAGATTGCACTGTATATAACGTATTGTTCTGCATATGAGGTGAGCAGATTTCATTTTCTGGATCTAGGGCACTGGGGCAGTTGTTAAGGAGTAATGGGATGTAATACAATCGTCCCCCCCTCCCGCTTCAAAGGTTCGTTTTCTAATTATAGAGCTTTCCATTAATGAGGTGTAAAATGTTTCATGGAGTTTCATTACCCATGCAGATAAGGGTGGAAGGGAACAGTCCGGGGTATTATTAACTCCACAATCCCGCTCGCATATTATTTCCCTTGGCAGCCATGGAGAATTTCACATCAAGCAGCACTGGGATTTGGATCCATTTGTGCCGCTGGCGACTGAGGGATTTAAATAAATTTGGCAAATGCAGGTTACTCCAATGTAATCCAGACGCAATTAGGTTATTGCCGGGTAGAAAATGCCAGCACATGGAGGAACTCGGAGGGGTGACTAAGCACAGATTAGCCTCATTTTAGGGGGGTTATTATGTTGCGTGATGGCTTCATGAATAAGCACAAATAAATGATGAGACCTAGTTTTTTTCTGGAGGGGGAACAGAGACATTTAAAGAAAGAACTAGGCAACAACCAGCAAATACCTGGTGAGGGATTGTCTGTAAAAACATACTGCATTTCAGATTACAGTATTTATACAGGTTTTGTACAATCCTGCATTATAAGGCATGGTATTAGGTAGTCACCCCATATGTTTGTGGTCTTCCTCACTGTCCTCTACGTCAGCCTCCTGCATGGTAGATTCTGCTGCAGATGGACCTTCCTGTTCCTGATTGATCCTCTGATTAGTCTCCATCCACAGGTCACCAGCTGGCTTTGGGTCAAATGTAACTCTCACAGCTACACCGTTTGAACCCCCAGATCTCATACCTCAGTAGTACAACCCTGAATTTTTTCGGCTTAGTAACTAACCCCTGAGACTACCTGCAGTCCAAATATCAACCTTTCATAGTCCTTTTCGAGCTGTCACACAGAGCTTTTCTCTTGTCAGATTTTACCATTACATATGCCTACTCTGCCTTTCAACCCCAAGATCTCCAACACCCTTCGAAGTCCAAACTTTTTTTTTGGTTACGCAATATGTACAACTGCAAGAACCTACCTACCCACTTTCACACCCATTAGGCTGAGGTTCCACTAGGGCAGTTTGGAAGCGGTTTGGGTGTGTTTTTTAGACTAACCCGAACCGCTCAGTATCAGTATCCCCAATGGAGCAGACTTCACAGGTGTGGTGCAGCAGCAGAAAAATCAAAACAAAAACATGGTTTACCGCGTTTTAAAAAACGCACTGCGCTGCTACCCCGACAGGCATGTGCATTGTAATCAATGGACGCAGATCGGATGTGGTTTCGGAGTGGTTTTTAGTCCATTGAAATTAATTAAAGTCCATTGAAATAAATAAAAACAGTGTATGCAGTGAAACCTAAGCCTAAGGACTTGTTTCCATTTATGTCGGGACCCCCTCCGCTAAGCGTAGGGGTCCTGACGTAGCACATAGACATTGACTGCCGGCGGGCGCTCTGTTTACACATCTGCCGATGCTCAACACATTCATGCAGAGGCATTTAGTCAGCATTCATTGAATGGCACATGCCATTTCATCTCAAAGTCTCATAGCCAAATTAGACTTTATACATTACTAGATGGTTTATTCGAGTGGTTCCCAAACTTCCCCTTTTGTATTTAGGAACATTATCGAGCCCCTCCCTATTCAAACACATGTTAAGAATGAGGACCAGCACCCCCCTGGAATACCTTTGCACCCCCCCCCCCTCCAGTTGGGGAACCACTGGTTTAATCACTAGGAGCAGAAAACTAATCTCTTATTGGACTATTCACAGATACCAGTCCGCCCAAAGACACCCCAACAAAGCCCATGGACCTTCTCACCTGCATAAGCTGGCCTTGCAGCTCCTTTACTTGCTCCTCGGTCTTCTTGCGCTCCTCCTGGAAGCGAGCTAACAGCTCTTCCTTTTCCTGCACCCAGTTCTTCTCGCTGACCTGAAGCTGCTTGGTAAGGTCCATGACGGCGCTGTAGGATTCTGCCAGAAGGTGTTGGTGCTCTTCTCGCTCCCGTTTCAGAACAGCTTTAATATCTGGAGAATTCCTTTCTGGAACGTGCTTACCAGACTCCAGCTGTAACATGAAAATATTTATTCTCAGTTTGAAAAGATTTTGGCAAAATTTCAGCCCTCACCCTAGAAATCCATTACAGTAACTTGGCCTTCAACAAGGTCCAGGAGCTCCTGGAACGGGAAGTTCCATAAAGGACCTGGAGTCAGAGCCCAGCAATAGAGATTAATTTACTTCTACTTCCATGAATAGATTTTTTTTTTTTGCAATATATGGTCTTGTAATATTAAGAATATTTCAAAAACTAAAGCCAGAGTTTGTGATTCTCTGCACTGGTTAACCCTAACCCAAGCTCCCATTTATTTATTAGGTGGCCACTATTGTCATCATTATTTATTTATTTATATAGCACCAACATATAACGCAGCGCTGTACAATAAATTAGAGTTGCGATGCAACACAAGATAAGGTACAGGATATGACACAGGAGGATTAGAGGACCCTGCCGAATAGGGCTTACAATCTAATAGGTTGAGACTAGGGTTCTGTATTAGGCGGATGCCTAATGTGGCGTCCTATTAAAGGGTGGTTTACCTGGCGGTTAAAAACGTAAATAGACTCTAAGGGCTTCACAGGAGCTCTAGCCTTATGATGCTGCAGATTTAACTTATTAACCATGTCCCCACTTGGGTGAATTGCAGCGATTAAGATTGTGGTGGGGAGACCACAGGAGAATGCTGGCACCCAGGGGCACTTGCAGGCAGCCTATAGAGAGTGAATGGGCACGGTTAAAATTACACTCGATTTTTAACAGCACCCATTAACCTCTATGTCCGCGATCGGCCGCGACAACCCATAACCAAAAAACACGGTGACCCGTGTCTCAGATGGCTGTCCCGGGTCCAATCGTGGGTGTGGACATCACCTCCATTAAATATATAGCAGCAATCACCTGCGATTGTCACGCTGCAGGGTGATCGCTCATGTGGGGACAAGCCCTTCGATTGTAAGCCTGACCGGGCAGGATCCTCCACTCCTCCTGTATCATAAACTGTACCTGTGTGTGATCTTGTGTTGTGTCTCAACTCTAATGTATTGTACAGCGCTGCATAATATGTTGGCGCTATATAAACAAATTATAATAATCTAAAGCTGGCCATACACCTTCAGATTTCCTTCAGATCAGATTTTGTTTTACCAAAACCATGTAATATGAGGACCTTTCTACACCTTCCAATCACTATGTATTCTATCAGGGAGGACACTATACTACATGGTTGTTGGTAGATCTGATCTGAAGGAAATCTGACAGAGAAATCTGAAGGTGTATGGCCAGCTTTACACCCTACTGTAACTGGTCATCCTAAGAATAATAAAGCTCCCATCTTAGGGTCACATATATATCTAAGAATGGCATTGTGGTTCTGGCACTAGGCTGCTTTTCCAGGATTACAGATGCATCCCTATCACCATTTACCCAAATATCATATGTCCTACTCGGTCACCCTTAAAGCTGGAGGTATGCGCTTACATTCTCCCCGGTCCATTATTTTACTACTTCAGCACCTTCGTACATGTCCTATCACTTGCTCATGTCTCAACACTTGCCTCAAGCTTTACCAGAGTATGTAACATAGAAGTGGGACAGCTGCATATAACAAAATGTGGGGTCAGTTACCTCTGAACTACCCTTCCAAGGCCACTGCCATTACCCCCACTTCCTGGCTGACGTGGAATGCCAGTTGGTGAGCAGGTGATGACAAAGTGAAGAGTAATTCCTTTAAAATAGCTTAAGCCCCCATACACAGTTAGATTTTTACCAGATTGTTCGGCCAATCGACTGCAAATGATGACGTCATTACGTGCAGTCAATCGGACGAAAATTGGGCTAAAATCATCTGGGCACCCTTTGTGTGCTAGTAACTCTTCAGTCTTCACTGTGTTCTTGGCTCCGCTGCCCCCCCTGCGCATTCCTTTGGTGGGGACCCGACCCACATTACCTGTCTGCAGCAGCGGCTGTTCTCGTTCTGCTGATTCGCCGGCCACAGATTGACTGACTAACTGCACTACATTCACCTTCTGGCCGGCGGATTAGCAGAACGCCGTAAGAACAGCCACTGCAGCAGACAGGTAATGTGGATCAGCTCTGCTGAGAACGCAGTGGAGGCATACCCTTACTTTGAACAGGGACGCTGTGTACGGATATGGCTAAAGGCCCCCATACACGTGTCGGATTCCCACCGGATTCCGGCACGATCGATTCCGGGCGCGTGCACGCGAAACGATCGTGCCGGAATCGCGTGCAGCCCACCTTGTCCAATCGATCAGGTCCGATCGTTCAGGGGCCCAGATCGGATCCGACAGAGAACCAACATGTTGGTCTTTCTGATCCGATTCTGCACAGATCAGGGAGAGTTGCCATTTGTGAGGTGGACAATCAGACACGGAATCGTCCCGGAATCCGTTGGACAAGGTGGTATGCAGCGATGGATACTCTTAATTGGCTGATTGATCACACCTGCGATTCCCGGCAGAATCGCCGGAATCGATCGGATGGGTGATCGACTGGCCATGGAATCCGACACGTGTATGGCTAGCTTAACACCGCTTTGCCCAAATTACCCTTTTTAGCTTTTCACCTGATTTGTTATCGCCCGATAAACGCACACGGGTGAAAATCTAAACATGTATGGCGGGGCGGGCTTTGCAGTTACTACACACAGAACTGTTTACTTAAAAATAAAAAAAAAACACAAAGGCAGGGATGCCAAAAAGGGTGTGGGTTTCTATTAGGATGAACACTAAGGGGACAAGGGTAACACTTGCTCTGTATCACTTTTTTCTTTTTAATGACTCTTGCATTTATCTTTTTAATGCATTTACATCTGTGGGCGTTGAATGTAAAAAAAAAAAAAAAATTAAAAATCAACCAAAACTTCTAGGTACCGGAGTCTATTTTGGGATATGAAAAGCTCCAAGACTGGAAAATGTTACACAATTCCACATTACTGCTTTTGTATTTATTCGGAGTTTGGTGACCCCTGGGCCATGTGCTGCCCGTCACTCCCAGCAGTATTCATCGAGCCGCTCCCGCTGAATGAACGGCTATCATCTTCCTAACTCTCTCATTGCTCGGACAGATATCACGTTTCCGGGCCTCTCCTACTTGCGGAATGAAGATCGAATTTCCAACCACAGCTACAACCTCTACCCGGGACTGTATCCTCTCTCCATGACTAACATGCATAATGACGGAGGACAAGTATGTGTCACACAGCACAACAAGAGGGTACAAGTGGGGTAATAAGTGGTTGGATGGGGAGCTCCGGCACATTCCTGGATGGGACATCATTGTATAAAAGATGAGTGCCGATTTCCTTAGGACCTGCAGTCTGTTTCCGTCAGCTACATCTGAAGAACTGAGTGCAACTTAGTGCAAAAAAGTCTATTACTTATCTTGACCTTGTGCATCACATGGGTTTTTTTTCATTGCCAATCAAGGAAAAATATGTTAAAATCTTTGTGTTGAGCCCCAATCTAAAACTACTATACATGATGCGCCCCCTCACCACCATTTCCATTAGTTGGCTTCTAGTTTTGTCTAGGTTAAATCAAATAAACCTTAATATTCCTTTCACCCCAGAGGTTCCTTTATGCTATAGGACAAGTTCTCCTAACCTGCTTATCCTCAATACTGTGCCGGTGTCATTGTGTGCAATGCAAATCCAGTATCCAGTGAACGTCCACTAAGGTATTTGTACTTATTCAAATGCTTCTAACCGATGCGGTGCTTATTTTATAAAGAAATGCAAAATGAGAAGTACAAAAACTTTAAGTACCATATTTTTGGGACTATAAGACGCACTTTTTCACCCAAAAAGGGGGTGAAAAGTGCCTCCCTCATATGGTCCAAATCGCGGGTGATCGCAACTTGGCTCCCAGCCAGCTTTCCCAGCAGATGGGAGATCTGCACACAGCCAGATCTCTCATCTGAACGGCATTGACTATATTTTCAAAACCCCGCCTATATAACCAATGCATAGTGCGTAGGGAAAGCTCAAGACTGCTGCAGAGGGAACAGGGAGACCAGAGTGCAGATTCCCCCGCAGCCCCCCCTTCCTTCTCCGTGTATGAGGAAGAAAAAATGCCTGAAGTGTGCTCTCTAGTGACACCATTTTTGTGGCTGAAATTGGGTACTGCAGGGGATATATTTTCCAAATTTATTTAAACACTAAATATGTTTTTTCTGATTTCCTTCTGTAAAAAACTTGGTGTGTGTTATGGTCCGAAAAATACAGTACATCACTGCTTAAAGCACGGACGCCCAATCCTCTAGCTGCAGCAAAGGTCTGATTTTTCGTATACTACCCATCTAGTTTCTTTTGGTGCATATAACCAGAGTAACTTATTAAGTTAGACTAAAAATTTGTTGTTTGACCATATACGCTTAACTTTGCCTACAGCACTAACAGGAGAGGGGACCAATTTCCCAAAATGCATTTAAACAATGGAAAGCTTGAGTAGGGAAATAGGCTTGGTGTTTCAGCAGCAGAGGATAAGGGTCATGAATCTACCCCGTTTCCCCAAAAATAAGACATCCCCCGAAAATAATTGCCTCACACTGAAATATAAGCCATCCCCCCAAATTAAGGCAACCCCAAAGATACGGTACTGTAACTCTGGGCAGGGGGGACCAAGGGGGCAATCGAAATGGCACAGGAGGATCAGAAGGGGTTACTAAAATGGTAATCCCCCCTCTGAGTCTCCTGTGCCATTTTAATCCCCCCCCCCCTGATCCCCCCTGTGTCATTTTAAGTGATCCCCCCACCCTGATACCCCAGTGCCATATACTTCTTCATGGAAAAATAAGACATCTATGAAAATAAGACGTAGGGCATCTTTGGGAGCAAAAATATTAAAAGATATGTTCTTATTTTGGGGGAAACTCAGTAGTAAGCCATGATCAACCATCGAGACTGATGGCAGCTCTTTGGGCTTTCTGCAATGGCAAACGCTGAATCACATCTCTCCCAATATTCAGGACAGAACAGCTAAAGGACAGAACAGCTAAATTTAGGACATAAGTGGTGGTTTCACTTCATGTCTTTCTGGAGGAAACGTCTATTTCAGATGGAGGGAGAGAAGCGTGTGGTAAACCCATTGCCTTGTTAGCTGTCAGCAAAGACAATATTTAGATAAATGGACAACACTGACTTAGGGGAAAGGGGAAATGGATTTGGATTTTGGCAGAAAGATGGTGACTAGCAGCCTGTAATTACGAGGGCAGGAAGGAGGGACACGTGTCAAGGGACGAGGGTGATAAGGCACAGACAGGAAGATTTCTGATAAAATCATTACATACATTCAAGGAAACACTTAAATCAGTAGACAGACGGCAAACTAAGAGCCTCAGTATGCTTTTCAACAGTAGGCAGACCTACCCCCTTAGTATCTGCTTCCTATTATGAACACCAAAATGCGCTGGCACCCCACCCCTCCTGTGACATCGTGCGGTGGCGTAGCCCAGCCGCAAGAGGATTTGGGATGGTAGACATCTACCTTTCCAAATTCTCTTGTACACTGCAGCCAGCCAGATTGGAATTCGGCAACGCTGCATTTGGCGACACAGGATTCAAATCTGGAATGGTGGAGGGACATACACCTTTAGATCATTTCATACAATTTCCATTAGATCTACCAACAACTATGTAGTGCCGGATCCTCCCTGATAGCATACATAGTGATTGGAAGGTATAAATCACTGCTATGTAGTGCCAGGTCCTCCCTGATAGAATACATAGTGATTGGGAGGTTTAGAAAGGTCCTCGTATTACATGGTTTTGGTATAACACAAGTGGATTGGACAGAAATTGTGGTAAGATTGTAAGGTGTATTGGGACTTTATGACTGGAAGAGTCTTGCTCCTTCATCTTACATGCTGGAGAACAGGACGCGCCAGGCATGTTGGTGCCGAAGAGGGAAAGGTAGGTATGGGAGTTTTATCTCAGGGATCCCATTGCCTGGATCAAGACTCCAATTAGGTAAGTACGTTTATTTGTTTGTTTGTTTTTTTAAGTCAAAAGCTGCTTTAACCTCCCTAGCGTTCTGCCATCAACAAAGGCACGGTACAGGCAATCGCAGCAGTGTACAGAACTTGAAATTCTCGCCCTCCCCTGTACACGTCGCTGGCATGAGTTTCTCTGCAGCCGCAGCATTTCTGGGGCTCCAGCACGGCCCTGATCACGTCACGGTGACGCCTGTGACGTGGGCTGGGAGATGGACGCCCCTCCATCAACATGGAGGTCTATGGCGTGCTCCACCCCCCCCCCCCCCCCCCCCCCACCCGCGATCAGAGCCGTGCTGGAGCCCCAGAAATGCTTTCCGCAGCTTTCCAGCGATATTCAGGGTTCATGGGAGCCCAACTTATTAATTAAACTAAACCGGAACATAAAACACTGGTTTAGGATCCGGAATTTAAGGCGGAGTTATCAGAACTGGACCCATTACTCGATAGAACCAAAGTCATTTAATTCAGGGAAGAAGAATCCAGCAGACATTTTCTCCAGGTTTGTATTTAAAGATGAAATCCATCTTTGATCCAGGCTGTGAGGACCACACTAACCTTCAGCTCTGTCCTCTCCATCTCCCAGGCAGCTTTCGCTCTTGCAAACTGCTGCTGAAGCTCGTTCATTCCTCTCCTTTCTTCCTGCAACTCGTTACAAAGGTCTTTGAGGATTTTCTTGACATCAGAGACGTTTTTCATGGACTCGATAGTCTGCAAGGAGTAAGGACAAGAGGAGATGAAGAATAAACACTGTGCACGGTCTGGGTTCAACATTGTAAAACTGACAACAAAAACTGAATATTGGGAGTCTAGTAATAACTTTTCCCATAAACAGGTGAGTTTACCCCTCACACCATTTATATAAAGAATGGAAGGCTTGAATTGTGACAGGATTAGAAAAGAAGTCTCTATACTTTAGATTTGCTGCAAAGTAGATGTCTCGATATTGGATCAGTTTGAGGCTCCCTGCAGCAGCGCGGTGACGTCATCACGCTGCTGTCATATATCGGAGGAGCCAGCTCAGCCGATGCTTTGCATAGAGACCCCGCGGTCTCCATGCAAAGCAACGTACATCGACCATGATTTGCGGTCATGTCCAATATCCCTGTTTTTGAGTGGGATTGATTGGTCCCACTCAAAAACAGGGATGGCCGCATATGATATGGGCCAGATAGATGGCCGTGAGTGTGCACGGCGCTCCAAGAGACCATCGATCTGGCCCATATCTACATGTGTGTTCCCAGCTTTTCTCTTTCTGTGGTAAACTATGTCACTAAGGCTGTCTGGAAACTGCACATTTTCAGTGAAAGAACATCTGATGAACATCTAGTGACCTGTCGTGTTTTCATAATTTTTTGGGGCATTTGACAAATACCTTCCATTGTGTGCACACAGTGGTCAGTAGTTTCTTTCAGCCCCAAGAAAGTGTATGTGCAAATCTACCATCCTGTATCAATCAATAACACAGAAATCTCACACATCTATACTAAAAGGCTCATTCTTCTTCTCATTCTTCTTGTTGGCAGTGCCCCATTTCTCTCCATTACACAGTGCCTAAAGCTAGCCATACACGTTCGGATTCCATGGCCGCTCGATCACCTATCCGATCGACTCCGGCGATCTGCCGGGAATCGCAGGTGTGATCGATCGGCCAATTAAGAGTATCCGATCGCTGCATACCACCTTGTCCAACGGATTCCGGGACAATTCCGTGTCCGATTGTCCACCTCACAAATGGCAACTCCCCCTGATCTGTGCAGAATCGGATCAAAAAGACCAACATGTTGGTTCTCTGTCGGATCCGATTCTGAGCCCCTGATCAATCGGACGTGATCGATCGGACAAGGTGGGCTGCACACGATTCCGGCACGATCTGCTATGTATCTCTGACAGCAACATGTTGCTGAGCACCACATTGCTGAGCGCCAATAAATAAAAATGTTGTTATTTATTGTTATAAATGATGTTTATCCCAAAAAACAACTTTAACCCTAAGGGCTTGTTTCCATTATACGTTGGGACCCCTACGCTAAGTGTATAGGCTTAGCAGGGGTCCCCGACGTATCCCATAGACATTGCCTGCCGGCGGATGGTCTGTTTACACATCTGCCGGTGTAAAGGCTGAACGTAATCGACTACGTTCAGCCTCACACCGGCGGCTCGGCGCAATGAAGACAGACCCTTCGCCGAGCAGGTACGTCTATCTGTTACGTTGGGACCTCCCGCTAAGCGCGTGCGCTTAGTGGAGGGGTCCCAACGCAATGGAAACAAAGCCTTACACAGCACCAGGAGTGCACATAAGTGATACTCTGGTACTCAAAAGGGGCCAAAAACTAGCTCTGTGTACCTGCATTATTGTTACAAAGCCAGCTGGTGACCTGTGGATGGAAACAGCTAATCAGAGGATCAATCATGAACAGGGAGGTCCATCTGCAGCAGAATCTACCATGCAGGAGGCTGATGCAGAGGACAGTGAGGGAGACAGTGAGGAAGACCACCCTACATATGGGGTGAGTACCAAACACCATCTCCTGGTACTCATCTGAGGAGCACCCTTGCATATAACATTTATGTACTGATTATGCAGTATTATGGAGGCAACAAGGAGAGCCAATCACAGTCAATCAAAGTTCTTTCCACTACACCATATTAAGGGTAAGGTGTGCATGTCAGATATAATTTGGATACTAGATTTATTAGTCTTGGTGTTAACACCATGTGTGATAAACTGACAGAAGATAAGTGATGTCAATGGAAACGTTCCACCAAGTAAAAAACAGGAGAAGCAAGACAGAAGTCTTTCCTATAAAAACAAACTGCAACTCAATGTGCTGCTTCTATAAATAATGAAGGAAATCCATCACTCCTGTGTTATAAATAAACATGAATCAAAGTCTGACATTCACCATATTCTGGGGCCAGCTTTCTCCTTCGCAGGCTTTGAAATCCGTGCATGGAAGGTTCAATTCCTCCTCCTCGATCAGCATGTAAAGTTCCTTCACACTGTTCACCTAATAAAAGAGTTAATGCGTTTGTTAATTTGGATGTAAACAATATTATTTTAAGTGTTTTATGTTTATTAAGTCAGTAAAAAATGTACCAACACATACACAACACTCTAAGGGTATGTTTCCACTACCTTATGCCCCCTGCGTTCATCGCATTCCTTGACGGGGATGTTGGCGGAGCCGATCCCTATACACACCTACCCGCACCAGCAGTTTCCAGGTCATTAACCTTCCGACCGGTGGAGTGGCTCCACGCCATGGAGACAGCCGGTGCAGTAGGCAGGTATCTGCATAGGCTCCGTGGACATCAACATCAAGGAATGTGCTTAGCACAGGGGGTGCCAAAATGGCCGATAACTCTGTGGAAACATACCTTTACTCCATACACACTGCAATACAAGCCCATTCCTCCATATCGTTCAGCAAGTTCAGAAAAATAACATGCATATTATGTCTAGTAAACTCCTTCCTGGCTTTACTAAAGCGCTATGGATGGACCATGGCCGGATCTCACATCTGAACAGTATTATTGCTTATGCCAGCAGAGTCCTGCTGATATAAACAATGATCAGAGATAAACTCCTATCTTTATCTCTCTCCGTGTCAGTGGAAGCTGCAATCACTCTGCAGCTCTGCAGCTTCCACTGACACAGCCAGAGTGGCAGATGAGACTCTGCAGCCACCACCCCCCTGCAGCCCCCCTCCTCCTGATCAGTGAAGAAGATGATGTGTGTTCTGCGAGATTACTGCTTCTAGTGACATCTAGTGGCAGAAAGTTGGTATTGCATTGATTTGATTCATAGCGTTGATCCAGTTCACTTGAACTCAAGTCCAAAAAATATGGTATATTTCAAATTAAGTTTGCATCTGAACCTTTGTAAATGGAAAGGAAACCGGCAGTAGACAACCTGTGCCTCTATTAGACCGAGTGCCCAACTGAACCTGTGTAGTTTGAATAGGGGTGGTCAATCATGTTCCTATCTAGAAAAGGGGGACTACTACATTAGAGTTATACACAGGTTTTTTTGTGGATAAGTACCATGTACCAAGAGCCCTTATTCACATGTCAGATTATAAATATAATACATTAAAAGGACTCTCCATCATATCTATAGCTGCAATTCCCTTTATAATCAGGAGCTGATCTGGTGTATGTCAGATTTCCCCGCTGGACTACGAATCGATATGTAGAGGAATGCTGCAACAAATCCAATAATGTAGAAATACAAACTGCACCATCTGCTGACACAGTTTGCCTCTCTACAATACAGTCATCAAATCACATTACTCACACGTGGTAATCCAGCGCAGTCTATTCCAGCAAACAACCCTCGGCCGTGTCCTGAAGGCGGAACAAGCTGTATGCAGCAGAGCAGACACAGCACTCGGCGTGTCCCAAAACTGACCTACTTCCCGAGACCATGAGATGATAAAACTGTTGTCTTTGGACGTTGTTCTGCTCTAGCGAAGGAGAAAACTTGGACCCACTTTACAGCTCTCACTAATGCAGCCACATTAGAAATGATGGAGGAACTGGAGCAAACTTTTTGTAAGGAAAGTAGTGGCTCGTTGGTGACACTGGACACTACAGCATGAGCAGAGATGGACAATGAGATGTGCAATGGAGGTTCAGAACTTTATAAAGCTCATTGGCAATCCCCACCAGTGAGATACCATCCCCTTAAGTGGTATGTAAGCCCAGATGATCAGGGGTTTGCCCCATAATGGTCTACAAAATTAGTTTGGATGATACGGAGGACTACTGTACTTTTCGGACTATAAGGCGCACACAGTTTTTAGCGCAGGGAAACCAGAAAAAAATATTTGAAGTGTTCAAGTGAATTAGATCAATTGCTGTGAATCAAATCAATGCAATACCAACTTTCAGCCACTAGATGTCACTAGCAGCAGTACTATCACGGCACACACCTCATCTTCTTTACTGATTGGGAGGAGGGGGCCTTGGGGGGAACGGCTGCAGAGTCCGCTCTCCCTCTCTGACTGTCAGTGGAAGCTACAGAGTGATTGCAGCTCCCACACATACACAGAGAGATACAGATAGGAGTTTATCTATCTCTCTCTTCATTGCTTATACCAGCAGGGTTCTGCTGGCATAAGCAATAATACAGTTCATGTGTGAGATCCGGCCGTGAGCGGATCTCTCATTTGACAGCTCTGACAGCTCCCCCAACTAATCGGGGGAGCCGGGACATGGCCACGGGGACACACCGTCTAAAGTATGTCTTCTCCTCCGCTCCACGCTGAGGAATCAGCTGCCTGGCTAGATGCTGCCTGCTGGGTCTCCCTAGCTGACGGCACAAGCAGCTAGAGAAACCCGACGGACATCGCTGGCACACAAAGGGTGCCTGGGCCAATTGTGTCCCGATGCTTCGGCCGATTGACCGCAAGTGATGACGTCATCACGCACAGTCGATCGGCCAAAACATTGGGTCACAATCTATGCGTGTATGGGGGGCTTTACCCATGACTTTGTCACAGAAATGTTCATCCCATACAGACCACACATAGACCGTGCCTTGATCCTACACCCAGGGCCTGAAAACAAACCCTCTCATGTAGGTTTCACACTTGACTCTCTTTCTTGGTGTTAGTCGACCTATTAACCCACCACTTGTCTCTGAACTGTTTTATATGCCATATGGCTTCCCGTATTCTCTGAGCGTCGGTTAATCAGCCCGATCCCGTTCCACGCCTCCTATAATCCACATTAGCCTAATAAATTCCTGGCTGATGTGCTGAATGGAGAAATGGGGTTAGTCACATGTAAAGCTTCATCCATAACAGCCAGGAACACACGGCCTCGGGCCGGACTCGTAATGCCGAGCCAATGGCTTCCTACTGAGCGCTGCCACAAGCCTCATGTTCCTAATGTATAAGAGGAGGGAGGATGGGACGGGCGGTATGTGTGATCAATCATGTGACAAATCGCACCCTCCGGCAATGGGAGGACAATGTGCAAGACAGAGAGGCTCAAATAGAATGAAGAAATCCTAGAGGCCGGCGAAGGGCGCTGTACAATGGCCGTCATCCCGCCACGTATCAGCTGCTATTACAATGACATCTTCTGATTACTCAGCCATTTAGCCAAACAATGTTCTAGAAAGACACATAAGCTGCATAATTGGCTTCCTGAAGATCAATTAGAGATCCGGCTGACGAACATGACAAAGTCACCGGTAAAGAGCTTGGACATGGCACAAATAATTACATACAGCACAGTAAGCCAATCAGCTGAGTGCACTCTACGCCGCTGTGCTGAGGGAATGGTTTTGTAAATTGTGATTTAAAACAATAAAACATCATCTACATGACAAACCTGCCACCGCTATATAAAAACCAGAGGGAGAGAAATATCCAAAGTATGTCAGGGAGACACCCTAATCTAGCGGGATGTAACCCAATCTGGGATCAAACGACCATTTCACAGGGGACGCTGTGTTCCCTGAAAGCATCAGGGCTGCTGTAAACAAGCAGCAGCGCTGATGTCCACAAGCGGGGTTAGAAATTAGGGACACCTTCTACTTTCTTACTTAGGATCTTCATCACGAGCAGGGTGGGAAGATAGGAGGGAGGGGACATTAAACTTACCTGTGCTGGTAGTGACGTAGCAGAGTGTCACTTCTAGTATTTGGAAAGCGCAAGTGACACTCCGCACCGGCACATCCACTTCACAAATACAGGATGTGATACAGTGTGAAGTCACATCCAGGGTCACAGGTCTAAAAAGGTTAGCAACCACTTCCCTGATCTAATATCTTTTGATTCCCTTACAGCAGCAGCACCAATACAGGGGGGGGGGCCTGTCTCCACTTTGTTTCGTGTTCCATCGCGACCCCTATGTTAAGCGCAGTGCTTGGCGGAGATCCCGACGGATCACATACAAATTACCTGCCCAGCGGATACTCTGTTTACACATACTGCACTACGTTCACCCCTGCATCGCCGGAGATCGGCTCAGCACTGTGAGAAAAGAGCATACGCCAGGCAGGTAAAGTGTATGTGATCCGTTGGGACCCCTGCCAAGAACTGCGCTTAACTTAGGAGTCCTGACAGATCATAAAACACTGTGGAGGCATAGCCTAAGGCAGTGGTTCCCGAACTTTCCCGGTAGGGCCCCCCTTTTCTATTAAGGAACACTATCAAGCCTCTATTCAAACACAGGTTAAGAATGAGGGCTGGCGCCCCCTAGAATACATTCGCGCCCCCCCAGGAGTTAGGGAACCACTGGCCTAAGGCAACAATCATACTTGCATTTTCTGGGCTGCTGTGGAAAGCACCCCCCTTCTGTCAATATCCAGCGATGTCCTAAAAGTGCCAGGGGATGCCTATGAATACCTTAAGGTACACATACACGCATAGATATGTGATATATCAATGGCTGATTTGAGCGCCATGCACGCTTACGGCCATCTATCTGGTGCCTATATCTAAAGTGGCCATCCCAGTTTTCATATGGGGTTAATTGATCAATCAATCCCGCTCAAAGACAGGGTTATCAGACATGAACATAAATCCCGGTTGAGGTCCATTGATTTGGATGGGCACTGCGGGTCCCCATGCAAAGCATCGGCTTAGCTGGGTGACACTGCAGTGCTGTGCCTCTAGCTCCTGTGTATGGCAGCCTTTATAGTTGCAAAAGCACAGTGAGCAGAGGGATAACCTCAGCTTGCTGTTGCTCTCTCAGTGTCCATTTAGCAGGCTGGGGGTTGAGATGGGATCATGCCATTGAAATAAATTTAGCACTTTGAGCACTGGACAAGGCAAATCTGACCATCGCTATTCGTGCAGACAGGTTCCACCACATGTATATAGGTAAAACACATGGGAAGTTGTAATTATTGAATATTGAGGTCTGTAACCCTGTTGAAGACCAAGAAACTTATCATGGGTTATCCACCTGGCTGTATTGTATGGCTGAGGCATCAACCCTTCCCACTGGATGGTGAACATCTTCCACACATTTCAGGTTCTCTCCAATAATTGGATTTAATGAAGTTATGTTCTATACATTGCAGGCATTACAAGCACTTACCTCCAGAAAGTCTTCTCCATTGCTTGGCAGGACCTTGCCCTTCCGCCAACGCTGTAGAAACCAGCGGAGCTTCATGAAGGTCAGGAAGAAGCTTTGCTTGAACTGCTGCACCTCCTGGATGAGGACGTTCTTCTCCTGGCTCCAGAACTTCTGCTCCAGTCTCCTCTCCAAGCCAAGGCTCTGCAGCTCAAAGTCTCGTCTTAGCAGCATCTTCTGCTGATCCTCCTTCAGCTGGAAGGTAAATATTACAGAAGAAGAAGAAGTCAAAGCCAGGACCAATGCAATCCTCATTGTTTAATAGAAAGTGTTCCACTCCACTGGTGCGTGTTCATATATAGTCAGGGGTGCACATAACTTT
>CM070042.1:49366225-49377426 GCA_036250615.1 Ptychadena robeensis | reverse complement strand
GAACAGAAAATCTAGACGTGTATGGGGGGCTTTAGCCAAGGTGTTCTGTAGTCCAGTGCATATAAGCTGAATGTCAGGGGTGTACAAACTTTTTGCACAGAGGGCTATATTGGTTAATGTGTGGGGACTACTTTCAGCAATGCAGGGCATATGCGTTACTGAACTGCATGCTTGAGCATGCTGCATAATGTGTTAATGTGCAACAGGGTGCGCTTAGAGCCATTTCACACTAGCTGCATTGTGTTATGTTCCAGCATTAACCTTAATGCTACTCTTGCCAGTACACAAAACAACGCTTTACCCCAACGCGCTGCGGCGTTATTGCCTCCCATACATGTGTATGGGAAATGCTTGCAGCGCTCCCCCACATCCCTGCCAGGGGCAACTCTGAATTTAGGGGCAGTGCTGCATTGTTGCCACATTTCTGAAAGATGTAATTGACAGTACAAAGCATTATCTGTGGGTCAAAGAAAAGTAAATTCATTTTAAAATGCTGGTGGGACACTGGACAACGCCCCAATGGGAACACTCTCTGACTCTTCTACCTATACCCATGTCGTTGGATATCACCCACGAATATAATCAGAAAATCACGTGTATAGAGCTGTGTTTTTAACACATTGAATGGTGGCAGAAGATATTCACACTTCATTAGCAGCACATAAACTATTGAGAGAGACACAATTCATCCAAACACATTCAGAGGTGTTTGATTAGAGGGGAAGTTGTCCTAAAATAACAAGCTATGGGCTAGTAAGAAGAAACGTATCACATGTATGGATACATGGAAACGTGTATATATGTGACAAGTATATGACTTCTAGCACATGGCTAGAACTAGGACAGGACAGACCACCAAAATTGTTCCTTTAGAGTGAACCTACCACCAGAAGTTCATGTTTGCATGAATGGCACAAGTAGTAAGTAGGGAGTATGGAAAAAAACTTCCCTGTAATGAGTGATTTAAGAAGGTCCCTCAAAGCCCCTCCTCTCTCTTATAACGCATTGCAGTGGCGCCCCTAGAAAGCCCGACCTCTCTGAGCAGTCTCCAGGTAGGTCCATGTAATTCCTGATCTCTGGGTAATCTCCAGGTAAGTGCCTAACATCGGATCTGCATTGAAATGTACACAGACGAAGTTTCCCCATAGAAAACCATTATAAACGCCCCCAGTGGCCACTGACAATATTGCACCCTGTGTTAACCCCCAGAAGCCTGGCAAATAAAGATGAATCTCTCATATGATTCCAGGGAGCAGCAGGTAAGTATATTTTTTTTACGATTGTGGCGTGCTAAGCCACCATCATACCAGCTCAGAAATAAGTCAAACTTTTATTTTACATATGTATTTTTTAGATTTACAGTTTTTTTAGATTTGCGCATACATCCACTTTCACGCTTAAGGGCTTAAGTATTGTTAACCCTTGCAGTAGTTCCCCTGTGCCATGGAAGGGGTTAATGGCTGGTTTATATGACTTGTGGGCTAACAAAATGTTTAGGTTTGCTATGATGCAGAGCCATTAGCTGTGCATTGTGAGGGAATGATGCCAGTCTCAGATAGTTACTCAGAGTGGGTGGGAAGAGTCTTAAGGACCAGAAGCCATGATGACTAAGAGAGGTCATTGCAGGAGCGCAGCGTTGGATATATAGGTATACCTTCTTCTGTCATACCCTAGGAAGAGTAGCTGGATGGCTTTACAAACCTGTGCCCAGAATTTATATAATAAATTATTTAATTTGAAGTTATTAAAATTAAATCAATTGTGGACAAATGTATTCATACATTTATCATCTTAGCTATTTTTGAAGCGCAGTATGTGGGCAGCCTGGCAACCCTCTAATGTAAACAACCAGCATGTGTTTCTAAGCTACCAGTTTCTCCTCTACCGTGTCCCTTCACTTTCATATAATAAAATACAATGCACAGAGATATGTGGGCACCAACCTGGACAATCTTCTGGTTGAAGGCCACCTCTTCTTCCTTCCTCAACTGTCGCTCCTGTGACAGCTGCTCCTGCAGCCCCTGTATGGTCTCATTGGCTTCAGACAGCACCAACTGGAGGTCTTTAATCTGGAAGAAGAGGAACACTCAAGATGAACTAAGGTAGCAGTGACTAGATGATGCAAGATATGGCATCATCACTGGGCAGATATTTATAGATGAATAAAATAACCTGTATACTGTAAACATGTTGATTTAAATTTTTGATATTCCCAACATATTTTGTTGCAAGTATGGATTAAAAATGTAATGTAATTTTTTGGGGTATTTAGCTATGCTTTACCTAATGTCATAGCTTTCATTATGGATCAACTTCTCTCAAAAATCTTAAATCATTGTACTTGTCTACTCTGCTCTGTGGAAGTCGCCATATTAATTCCATTGTTCTTGGAGTGGCGCAGTAATACGTATGACCACTGGGTGCGCCATACACAGTTATCAATGAGAAAGAGATTAACCACATAGGATTCTTTCGAGATGTGATGGTATGCTACATTGAGACGCAGTGAGAAAAACACCATGGCCAGTGTTGAAGAGAGAAGAGGTGACGAGGGGCATGTAGAAGTATTTAATTACAGGTTAGGTTTGTTTTCACAGATCATCCCAATAATAGGGAGTTTTCCAGCAAGGGACACAAAGTACATCATGTGAGTTTAGATTCGCTTTAAAAAATTTTTATATTGCATTACGTGCACCCGGCAATGTTGTCATGTAAATGGTTCAGCTGTAACCGGAGCGAGCAAGAGGCAAGTGCTTTTTAGGGTTTGGAAATTTACCAGATCAAGACAGCAGACAGGTAAGTACAGGCTCTGCTACACTATGTTTTCCCCTCGTTCAGTCCACGCAGATCCCATGGGGAAAAATATGAGGAGGCACTTGGCCTCCCTGTGACTACGGTTCTTAATTGATTTGCAGCAATTATCTGCCCATTGAAAACCAATGGGCAACACCAATACACAACAATGGGATACGCCCAGTCATTTTCAATAGACGCACCGCGCAACAAACATGTAATGGTTACCAAATTTGGGGCATAGCCAATCAACATGATATTGACAACATCCCTAATATGTTAATTTACCAAAAACTTGGTTAGTCAGTCATAGATTGACCAACACATGCAATGGTGTTGTGTTGCACAACAAGGTGGGTGCGCAGGGTATGTACATCCTCGTCATAGTCCCATTGCTTTGAATGGGCAGCAGATGAAGTGGAGACCTAGCCTCCACCTTTTTTACTAGTACAATTCTGTATTTTTGGCCTGCCATTGTAAATGATACATATACATACTGTGATGTATATATATTTACAACTGGCCAACACTGGACAAGGTTCATATTAAAGAGAAGGCGTCATGCTGCATCATTGTACATTCAGGTCATTCCCGAGTACAATAACTGATCCTGCAGAACTGGACAAAACAGTCAGCTATATTGATTTGGTCATTAAGCCCAAGCTTCGTTATCGGCATGTCAGAGGTAACGGAGAAGAGGGGTCAGGTGGACACAATACAAGGTCAATAGACCTCATTATCATGGAAGGTCATATGCTATGAAGGTACACCTCCAGCACCCGATACAATACAATGGTGATATGATATATTCAACATGGCTTTGGATACATTTGTAAATTTAAGTTTAGATCAGCGGTACCAAATTCTGGCCCCCAGGGGCCAAATCAGTCATTGTATTTGGCCTGCAGGATTTAAATAAATAAAAAACTGTAAGGAAATGAAGACACAGATGAACCTTTTATCTGACATTTGAGGTCACATGCATTATAATATCATACTTTAATTGTTCCAGGTTTCATGTTCAAAGAAAACTTGAGTTTCCATATAAAAATGTTCATCGTTCTGATAAGAAGGAACTTCCGCAATTGTAGACATTTTGTCAATAAATATCAGACTTGGCCCGTGACTTAATCCTGGCTCGCTGTATATTTTACTTTGACACCCCCGGCTTAGACCTCATCTGTTATGTTATCTTGAGGTCCAATTATATTTGTAGATGAAGCACCCACAGCTCACAGGTTTTCTGAAGGTGGCGGGTGGGTCACAATGGCAAATTGTCCTGGGGCAGCTTTCTAAAGAATGATCGATTATTCACAAATCGAATGCGGCCACCCTTTCTTCAAGTGGGGACAATCGATCACTCGAACGGTGAACAATTGTTCAGGACTCGAACTTAAGATCAACCCATGTGTCCAGAATTCAGCCTTAAAACAGACGGATCATCCGCTTACCCACTATGCCCTATTATCAGCACTTTTGGGGCCAATAATGGGGTGTCCCTGGAGGGGCAGAGACTAGAAGATGATCCCTTCCTCTAGTCTCCTCTCTGCTCCTCCAGCCTGTGACGGACACTGAAGGTGTGTAAGCAAGACTGGAAGAAGGTAAGAGGCCAACGGCCATCTTAGAGGATGGGAAATTAACAGCAAGGATGGCAAGTCGTGTTAAGGTTTGGGGATCGGTTTGACAAGATCAAGACAGCTGACAGGTAAGTGTTTTTCTCCTTGTTCAGTCAACACGGAGCGCAAAAAAAAAAACGACACCCATTCTTGAAAACCAATGGGCAAAAATGCTGCACATGCACATCTATGGGATGCCCTCATTGATTTTCAATAGACGCACCCTGCAGACATGCAATGGTGGCAAGTTGTGTGAATCAAAAGCGTGGTAAACTGCATGTTTTGTGCAATGCTGTGGGTGCACACACTATGCACCAGGCGTGTCATAGCCCTGTGGCTTTGAATTGGCAGTGCTTTCCGGCGAAAAGATATAGTGGAGACCTAAGGTCGCATAGATCGGCCCTACATCGAAGGCAGCTTCGAGCACTGAGGTTACGCCGTGCGTGCTCGTGGGCATCGATCTAGTGCCCATCTAATGCGGCCACCTGTTTTTAAGTGAGATTAATCCATCCCAATAGAAGACATGCCGGTGAAGCAGGTATCCGTAAATCCAGCTTGATCTGCATCCTTTGGATGGGGCCCAGGGTGCTTGATTTGGCAGGGAATCAAACACCTAAAGTTGATACCCATCCAATTGATGGGCGCCCAGCATGGAGACAGCTTTGTGACGTCACCACCCTCTGCTCTATCGGGTGATCAATTGAGCGCCCATTTTGATGTGTATGGGTAGCCCTAGCCTCCACCTTTTTTTTTACTATTACAAAACAAAGACAGAAACACTAGAGGAATCCTGTATTTTTTAGGCCTGTCACTTTAAATGATACTAGATCCCATACACCGTGCGCTGCCCTCCTGACCTACTTTTCCTGGGGAAGAAATACCATAATGTTCTATTTATTGATTTGCGGAGGAAACAGTTAACCAGCTCTGCAATTGGTCCATCGCTCCTCACAGAGCTTTGGATGGTAACAAGGTTGCTAGGCGACCACAAGCCAGTTGCTAGGCTGTGTGCTCTCCGAGCGGGCCAATAGGCATGTGTTGTACGTTTATAGAATCCCATTCACCCTCCGCGTATCGCTGTTGCCGAGCAGATAACGGACTCGGATGGTTTCTACTAACTATTTAAAGCAATGTTTACGTCTGAGGGAGCCGGGACACGGAACCCCGGCGCGGAGTCAGCGGGAGAGCACCAGATGGAGTGGAAATCAGCATCCTTCAGTAATGTATTATGATATTAAGGTCAGATGTGTAGATGTTCTCACAGCTTTGTACAAGTGCATCTCAATACATTACAATATCATTGATGAGTTCATTTCCCAAAAAGTGAATCTTGTATATTACAATGGCTCCCTACACACAGATATATGGATTGTAAGCGTTTATTACTCCAACGCACTTCAAATGATGGAACTTTCCAATGATGAATAAACACCCAGCGGTATACTTGTATGAGAGACGCAAGAGCAGCGCAAAACAAGGGGTTACTCCACCAACAAGCAATTGCATAGTGTAGCCCTACCCTAAGGGATCAGGCTATTAAAAAGTGGCACTCCATTCATTGATTTTTAACCCTGCCCATTCATTCTCTATGGGGCGATGTACTGTCCCATCCCCCCACTTCATGCCTGCTTTACAGGTGCTAGCGATCTCAATCACGTGTTGGGTGCTCCGTCGTTTAGAGCAGTGCTTGGTGGGGTCCCACCGGAGCACATACACATTACCTGCCCGGCGGACCCCACCAAGCACTGCGCTTAACGTAGGGCCCCCTTTTCTATTTAGGAACATTTTCAAACTTCAAACACAGGTTGAGAATGAGGGCCCGCACCCTCCCATAATACTTTCGCGCCCCCCCAGTTTGGGAACCACTGATATAGGGGGTCCCGATGGAAAACACAACGCAGTGGAAACATACTCTTACACAGGCACACATGCATTAACGCATGAGAGAAGCTTTAAGGGCTTGTTTCCATTTTATCGCTAGCACCTGGAACGCAGGTAGGGAGTGTGTGTGTGAATGAATGAATTGAGTTGAGTTTTTTAACCGGGTCCATTCATGTCTATGGCAATGATCAGGGGCGGTCGGGGCTGTGGGGATGAGCCCCATCAAATACATGGCCGCAGTTATAATCGAGGGAGACCGCTAAAGTGGGCACACGCCCTTAGAGTCCTCAGAATTTTGGAATAATGCACTTCCAATGCCTGCCAGTGTGCCGCAGTTCCCTTCCTCTAGAGCAGTTGTCTGATGTCTATCTTTTCTACCACAGTTTTGCACAAGTGAGGCCCAACAGCAATAAACAAGTGTGTACAGATTAAGTATAGCGGTCACCTACCTCTGCAGCATATGACTCGTTCTCTTCAGCCTGATAGGTCTTATAGCCTCTTGCATGGTCAGTACCGAGGTCCCCATCCACCTTCTTCCACCCGGGTGCCTCCTTTTCTCGGCAGTTCCTACACTCGGGCTGCTGCATGCATGGGCGAGTAATGAAGAACAGAACGAGAAAGGCCAAGGGAAGGAATAAAGAAGGAACAAAGTAGAAAAAGAATAATAAAGAAAAAAATAAATAATAAAAAAAGACGCCATATGAAATAAAAGGGCCGGTAAATCACAAAAGAAAAGCAAATGGAAAAAGAAAAATTACATAATGAAAAAGAGGAGGAAAATAAAGAAGAGTTTGGCGACAGAGGAGAAGGACAAGGTGGAGAGGAAAAGAAAACACGCAATGAGTAGACACGTGGGCTGGGGGGTTGTTAAGGGAGAGAAGAGACAGGGAGAGAAAAAGAAGGGAAGAAGATGTGCAAACACCGGTTATGGTGCCCATGCAGTGAACAGGGGAGCGGGGGTAGGGGGGGCGCAGGAAGTTACAGGAAGATTAGCTCTACAATCTGGTATCATGCAGGAGAAAAGAACTCTTGGGGGTAAGGGGCATGCGGGCTACTGACCCATTTACTTTACTATCTACTAGTCCTGGAACTACTTACATATTACTATATACTCAACCTACATTATGTGGCCAAAAGTTTGCAGAACCCTCCAACTTTATGAGACTTGGGATTCCAGCGAATATTGATATTGCTGCAGCATAGGGAAATTTACAACCAGCCTATGGGCTTTTCTCTACTAGAGCGATCGGCTGCATATGGATGCGTTTTTATTTGTGCCACGTCTAATCGCTCCCATTAAATATAATTTCTTCGTTTCCATTGGTGTGATTTAGGGCGAGATTTTGAACGCTTCCCTACCACATTTTAAATTGTATGCCGCGTCCGATCACTTCCCCTAGTGGAAAATCGCACCCAATCGTGTCCATTGACATGAATGGACGCAGTAAAAAATCACAGACGCAACTTACGACCAGTCCATTCATTTCCTATGGGTGCGATCAGAAAAAAGGTCGGATCACATGCAAAATTTTTATGAAGCGATTAAAACCACGTCCATCGGTGGTCGATCACTCTAGTGCAAACATGCACTAAATGTGTACACAGACAGTCTCCTATGATAGATGAGGGACCGTCTGCCGTGTGATGACGTCATCACGCTGCAGCCGGTTGCTCAGAGAATGGGCGGGCACCCTTTGTGTGCTGGACATTAAGTCCCCATCCAAAGAAATGGGATCGGCCAGGAATTTATTGACATGTCGGATCACCGTGCAAGCCAAGGACAGGATCCTGGTCAATTTGTCCAGGTGAGCACGAAAATCAACAATTTGGAGAAGACCCAGTACGGTTTCAGCAAGCTGTACATAGTCGTATGGAGGAACCCAAGAAGAACTTAACAAAGCCCTGACCTCAAACTCATTGAGCATGGAGCCCAATCTTATCCCGCATCAGTATTTGACCTCACAAATTCTATTTCGGCTGACTAGACAAACGTCTAAACCTTCAGAGAAGAAGCCATTACAGCAACTCTATGTGGTTTTGGTTGTGTGGTCAAGATTATAGGAACTTAAGGCCATGTCATGTGATGTAACTCAAGCTTAAAAAGAAACCATGACTGGTCTGATAACAAGTATATCAATCCTGATATTTATATATTACATCAGAAACAAACACCAGTACTTTGATGATTGGTGTGTCTGTACACAATCCACACAGCCTGACAAAATGTCCATCGCCTGGCTCCTATCCAAATTTAATGTACATTCAGTGATTTCAACTCAAAGAAATTAGCTGCCCACTATAGAAGTGGTGGGCGACCGAGTTGATATGGAAGGCCACCAGTGTGGCCCTCGGCATCACTAAAGGACCGCACATAACATTTCCAATCTATACTGACTTGTATAAGCATTTTATAATGCTTATTATTTTATTTTATAAAGAAATGACAGCAGGCAGAGCTAGAAGACATAATTTTTAAGTTTTTATTGTTTTAAATGATACTCCAAGCATTAGGGAACACTGTAGTGTGGTAATGCACATTTTGTGTCATATATATGTGCCTCATAGATATCATCAAAGCCTTTAATGATATCTATGGGGCACATAATCTTGGATTCAAAGGTAATGCGCCCCTATTCAGAGGTTATGTGCCGCAATATATATTATACAATCATCCCCCATTCATTAGTGGGGTAGTGGGAGCATAGGCACTCACCTGTCCGCTGTTCCCCCGCCAACACGTCTTTGTACTTTGTTAGAGCAGGAAGAGGAAAAGAGGCAAGGGACTTGCTCAGGCGCCATCTAGGTCGCTCATTACCTTTGACAAAAGGTATGCGTTCTCAGCCCAAGCGAGTCACTTGTCTCTCCTCCTCTTCCCGCTCTAAGAATATCCTGGGGAGGAAGCATCAGTGGGGGATTGGTGGATAGGAGAGTTCCTATGCCCTATGAATAACAAGTTAGTTTTCGGGGGCTGCAAGTGGGAGGACAAAGGTGGGCCACTGAAGAACGCCCAAAGGGCGCAGGTTGAGCTCTTGAGTAAAAGAAACACGTTCAAATTGTGCACAGCTGTAGAGCTCTTCAGAAAGACCCCCTTTATCAGATAAAATAAACTATTTCACTGGCCAAAAATATTATACATAACCAGACAAATTCTGAAGCGATTTTTCCTAAAAAAAACTTCTATAAATTTCAAAAATTTCCATATATAAGCCAGCTTACAGTTGGGTTCACTGGTCCTTCTAGTGCCGACATCCCTAAAATCTGCCGAGCTTTGGAAAAGTAAGAGACCCAACAGCTTGAAGTGCTTCCATGCAAGTCATTAGTGAAATTCTATCATCAGAACAGACATCTGCTGTTGCACGGGGAAGAATAATCTTGCCGGTGTTTTCAACCAACTCAATATGGCGAGTGACGCTTTCAATATGTCTTAATGAAATGACATGTAAAAACAAGCAAGCTGACGAGGACCAAGACAGCTCCAAAGAGCCACACGGTCTGGTGTGGAGATAGAGGCCAGGGTTTGCAGACGGTCCCTCGGGCCAGACTATTGCAAACTTTTGGCCCATTCACATAAGCTGCAATATCCAAAAATGATGTAACCTCCCTCCAATGAGGAAACCCACTAAGGTCAAAGCAGAAAGTCAATAGGTTTGGGTATGTGATGTTATGACCATGATCCAAAAGTTGCTTCTCATTCTCGGAAGGTTACTAATCCCCCCCAGGGGTTGGAAACCCTAAATGAATGTGAAGCGGTTGTGGGACTATCTTCTCATATTTTGATTTCCTGCTACTGTGGGGACATAAGAAGACCTGCACAAAACATTCTGGTGTCCAGGGATTCCCAGACCCTTGATAAGGAGGTCATGGATCCTTGACTTCACCTATCGGTCTTTCAACACCTCCCTTTGAATAATTTAGGAAGAGATGCGTATCCATGTCATGTATGCACTGAACGTAATGAATAGAAGAGAGCTCCTATTCCAAGAAGGAACACCTGTACAGCATAGGTGTCGTGGCACAAGTCTATGGTCACCATGCAACAAACTTTGTATTGATTGGTTCTAGAAGCTGTATAAGATACACCAATCAGCCTCAACAACACTATAGACAGGTGAAGTGTATAGCAATGGCACCTGTCAATGGTTGCATTTTGCAGTAAGCTCTAGAAGGTGATGTCTGGTGAATTGGAAAGCATGAGGATCTGAAGGAACAGGACAAGAACCAAGTTACAATGTCTAGACTGGATGGCCAGGACGTCTTGGTGGAATCTTGGTATGGTGGACATTTCCTAAAATATCACAATGAGTAAACTATTTAGAGTCCACTAAACGGACAACCATTGAACCTCTACTTATGGTCACCCAAGACTTATTAATGAGCCCGGGGAAGCTACCCTAGCAAGAACATGTTGCAGTGAATGAGATTGCAGACTAGTATGAGCACCCATGCAATGTAGTGCCTAGAATGGGATTACCAGACTTGGTACAGCATGTAGTCCTGGAAGGTGGTGGACTTGTGTTATGCATCATATTTTCTTTGAGATCATGTAGCTGGATAAGTGTGTGTCGTATACCTGGGGAGATGCTGGAAAAACAAGTCTGAGCCATGGAGGCCCCACCTAACAATCTACAGGGATTAAAGGATCTGTGGATAATGTTTTGATGACTCTACTTAGGTGGCACAAGGGGAATCAACAGAATGTTATATTTTACATTCATGCCAGTGAAGTTGGGACAGACTATCACCGCCAGGGGGGGCTTGTATAGTTTCTGGATCGAATAAGGGACCTAGCGTATTAATATATCCAATCTATCTTAAACCCTTTAAGAAACACTATGAACTAGTTCTCAAATATACTTATTCGATTTTATATATATATATATATATATATATATATATATATATATATATATA
>CM070042.1:49341825-49359675 GCA_036250615.1 Ptychadena robeensis | reverse complement strand
CTCCCTATTCAAACACAGGTTAAGAATGAGGGCCAGCAACCCCCTGGAATAACTTTGTGCCCGCCCCCCAGTTTGGGAGCCACTGGATTACACAGTAATAACATAGACTACATAATGCACACAATGATCACTGTAAAACAAACTAAAGCATTGCAGATGTGTCAAAGTCATGACTATTTTGTCTGCAGTTCCACCTTAATTTTTTTATTTTAAGTGTCTAGGTTGCCTATGCAAGATCTATGGCAGTGGTGAGGAACTGGGTTGATAAGAAGGGGCACAAGTGTGGCCCTCGGCGTCACTAAAGGGCCGCACATACCATTTTCAATCTAAACTGACTTGTATAAGCGTTTTTGTTAATGGAACAATGACAGCAGGCAGAGCTAGAAGACATTATTTTTAATTTAAATAACAATAACTTGTTTAAAATGATACTCCAAGCATTAGGGAACACTGCAATGTGGCAATGCACATTTTGTGTGATATACATCATCAAAGGTTATGTACCCTATTCTGTTCCTCTCCCCTTCCAGCTGCAGGGGGGGGGGGGGCACAGGTGAGCTCCTATGCATTAACAGTTAGGTTGTGGGGGCCGCAAGTGAGGGAGTGAGGGACTGAGAGGGGCAGCTGAAGAATGCCGAAAGGGCAGCATGCGGTCCCCGGGCCACAGGTTGGGCACCTGGGATCTGTGGTCTTTATATGCTAGAGATTATTGTGCTGCTGGAGAGGAAGCCATACCTAAGGATCTCCAGTAAAAGGATTTCGCTGCTATAGCTGGAACAGTTCTTTCAGAGATCAGACATGAAAATAAAGATTACTTATGTATGCAATGACCCTAAAGTAAACTAAGAAACCATAGAATTTCATAGTGCTCGTCCATCTTTTTTGTGTCTCATTGTTAAACTTTTTTTAGGACTATTCTGTGAAAGTCATCAGATGGGCAGCTCTAACGGAAAGCAAAGCTCTGCCTCTATTAAGATGATCAGCTGGAGGAACACAGTAGATCAGGGATGTCCAAACTTTTTCAAGAAGTTATGTGGAGGTAAAATGCGTTGGGGCCAACCATTCAGCCTGACATTCTTTGAATGATCATTATTAAATACAAATGAACAATAACATGGGGCAGGTCTCTTCCTTCACACAAACCTGCCATTATTATTGTAACACATTAGCCAGTCACTGCCATAACACTGATAAAGACTGTCCCTAGGCTTGTTGGGACTTGTAGTCCTCTCAGCTGCTCAGCCACATTTCCCCTAACCCCAGAAGTCCTGACCATTCCCCTATCTATGACATATGGAGAATCAGTGAGAAGATTCCCAGCACTGTGCAACTTACTGCTGCATCCTGATAGTAGGGATAATCTGCATGGTGAAGAAGCCAAAGACAGACACCATGGTGTAAACCCCTGACTGTACCATTTACAGTGGAGGGGGGTGTTTAAGCCAAGCCCCTTGTTAGAACTTTCATCCGGACATTGCGGCTCTTGAGGAAGATGGGAGTGCTTTTGCTGAACTTGAAGCAAACACTTGAAGCCATGTGCACAAAAATTTTTTGGGACTTTTAGCGTCACCCCCCATCTAGTAGTGAAATTGTCACCCCAGTGTGGATCACCTCTGCATATCATTGATTTTATGGTTGAGGCTGCGGGCCAGTGAAAATTTGAACTTGAGCCGTATTTGACCCCCGAGCCTGGAAATGGACATGACTGGCATAGACCATGCAGGTGATTAGTCCTTTGTTTTCAGGGGGAACAGATTCCACAGTACAGGCCCTCTTTAAGGCTATGTTTCCACTAGAGCGATCGACCACATTCCTAATTGCGGCAGAGATTGCTCATGATTTTTCATGGCTGAGATCGGGAAAGTTTTTGGCCACGATCGCCCCCTTATTGCGCCCATAGAGAATGAGTGGGGACCCATTCAACAAATGATTTTTGATTGCGTCCGTTCATGTCAATGGGCACTTTTGCACATGATCGAACATGAGTGGCCCGCGATCATAAACACGGTAAACCACGTTTTAGATCGTAGGCCGCACCGCGATCGCGCCTGACCATTGTAGTGACATTTATAAGGGCTTGTTTCCACCGGTGCGATTTGCTGCGGCTGCAGCCGCTGTTGCCGGCACCCCAAGCTGTTTTCATGCGGATGTGCGCATACGTCCGTGCGTTCGGATGAAGACTCTGGGCAGCCCCCATGTGAAAGGATGCGGTCGGTTGCGGTTCGGACTCGCACCGCATCCACACTCAGCCGCACAAATGGAGCCTGGCTGATGCTTTCCCTATGGATGCGGTCCGAGGGGCGGCAGCCGCGCGGATACAACCGCGGCAAATTGCATCAATGGAAACAAGCTCTAAGATTGAAATTTATGGATGCGATCACCACCGCGCGGTTAAAATTGTGGCCGATCGCTCCAGTGGAAACATAGCCTTAATGATTAAATCCCCAAATTAAATTATATTTATTAAATAATAATCAGCCCAAACGAACTGAACTTTTTAAATGACGCCAATCAAAAGGGTCAGCATGTCCCCCTTTCTTCTTGAGCACAGTAGTTGGTGGCACACCCAGGCATTCCAACTTCAGAGGTCGGAGGCAAATTAGACAATTCAAGTTTGGACAAAATTAGATAGGTTTAGACAAAAAACAAAACAACCCCCCCCCGAGCGGTATTCTCCATCCGCGAGGTACGAGGATAGGCAAAACAGAAGGGGCGACGTATGAAAACATCGGCATTATAAATAGCAGCAGAAACCGTCTTTGAACCTCTGGTGACCGCAGTCAGAAGATGAAAAGACGGAGGCGTCCTCAGATCTCCGCACTCAGAATCCTCGTTAAAAGCTTTCTTCCAGCAATTCTAATTAGAGGGATTTGTTTTGGGGAGATTTTCTTCTGGTTTTGTTTACACCGTATTTGGTGATGTAAATGAAGAGATTTCAGAATGTATATAAACAAAGGCTTGCACCCATGGCACCCACAAATATTGTTTCTGCGCCTTAGCTGCTGGATTTCCCACCCTAGGCTAAAGCCCCCCATACACGTTTAGTTCTCTCTGTCAGATATTTTACTTTAGAACTACCAACAACTATGTAGCGCCGGGTCCTCTGCGATTGAACACAGGTAGACTTGAAGGTTTAGAAAGTCCCTCCTATTACATGGTTTTGGTAGAACAAAAGGAGATCTAAAGGAAATCTGACAGAGGAATCTAAAGGTGTATGGGGACCCTTATACTTGAGTCATTCATTTCATGGTTTCTTGGATAAAATGGATATATTAGTTCAGGCATGTCCAAAGTCAGGCTCGGGGACCAAATGCGGCCCACGTTCAGGTTTCCACTGGCTCGCAGTCATAAAATCAATTATATACAGAGGTGATCCGCACAGGGGTGACACCATCTCACTACTAGAGGCGGGGTGAAGAAAAACTTCCCAACCAGTGCCATGTTATATTTGGGCACATCACTTGCTTCAAGTGCAGCAAAAGGACTCCCATGCCCCTCAAGAACCACAGCTGCAATGTCCATATGGATGTTATAGTAGGGTTTTGGCTTGAACCCATCACCCCCCCCCCCCCCCCAAATGGTACAGTCAGGGGTTTACACCATTCTGTTGCCTGTCATCTTGCAGATTATCCCTACTATCATGATGCAGGATTAGGGTGCGCAGTGCTGAAAATCTTCTCACTCATTCTCCATGTCATATATAGAGGAATGGTTAGGACTTCTGGGGTTAGGTGACATGTGGCTGGACAGCTGGGAGGACTACAATATCCAGCAAGTCTAGGGGCACTCTTTATCACGGTTATGCAGTGAATGTCAAATGTTTTACATTAAAAATTGCCAAGTTTGTGTGAAGAAGAGATCTGCCCCATGGTATTGTTCAATTATATTTAATGGGAGAACTGCAAGTCCCAGCATGCCTAGGGGCAGCCTTTATAAGTGTTATGGCAGTGACTGGCTAATGCTTGCCAATAATAACGGCAAGTATGTGTGAAGGAAGAGATCTGACCCCATGGTATTCTTCATTTGCATTTAACATTAATGGTTCTAACAATGTCAGGCGGAATGGTCGGCCCGCACACCTTTCCCTTGATATAACCTAGCCCTCTTTGGAAAAAGTTTGGACACCCCATGTATTAGCTATGGTTGAAAAAGAGCCTCAGTTTGAAATGCGTCCCATTGTTGTTGATCTCATCCCTAACCAGGAAGTGAACCTTACTTTGTTGTACTAGGTTGTGCGTCTCGTGTCCTTGTTCCTATTTGTCTGTTACAGGGGGTCACACTCCTCCATTTTGAGAGCTGCACACCTACAGGCAACTTAAACACCCATCCCTCATACTGACTCCATTTTACTCTTCGCTCAGGCCCCATACACCCACTGAGGACCCTTCTGGCCACTGATATCACTATAGCTGTGTAATCACTGCTGAAGGTTACACAACTATTTATTTTCTTTCTTAGTTACAGTATATTCACATTTCCTTCTACTATACACTGTAAATTGTATTTTCTTTGCTTTGCTTTACCTCTTAAGTATGTATGACCTTATACACCCTCAAATGTTGGTTTTGTGGGGTGCTCTGCGGGCTCCAAATAGTTGAGTTGGGCCGCTGGCCCCTTTATTCCTCCTGGGGACTCCATAAGGACTCCCAGGCCTTCTTAAGATTAGAATAACCCACTGTTCCTACATATCAATGCTCATATTCGGGGCCCTTTGTACCGACTTGTACAAATATTTTGAGCGCGGCTTGCGGCAGCTGACTACTGCTCTGTGTGCTGCGGACAGCTTCCTTTGTGTCGTTTATCTGCCACCCCGTTTACGCGGCACAGAATGGCGTCTGTCCATGCAGCTCCGGCTCCCTGTGCATGTTTCCTCCCTCCCAGATGCCTTCACACTGTAATCAAGGGAACCGTGTCAAAGCCCCCTTTATTCCTAACGAAGCCGCGAGCTTTAATCAAAGCCCCACTCTGATGCAGATGGGGGCGCAGGAGCGGAATGCTAATGATTTTGCATAAATGAGCAGATTCATCCCGGCACAAATTCTCAAAGGGGAATAACGTCTAACGCTTAATCAGGGAATAATCAACTAAATGTCACAGAGATTCATAAACAAGTTAATATTCAAGAAAAATAAAAAACATCGCTTCCGTCCGTGGGCATCGTCAGTGACCGCCGACCATCGAGGAGAAGGAAGGGCAGGGGAGAAAATGGCGGACAGTGAAAACGTCTTTCTGTGGTTTGAACCCTTTCAAAGTCAAATTAGCAATTCATATTTAATGAGAATTCTCTCAAGATGCAGTATTCAGAGTCTAACTCCTACCCGTCCCAATGGAAGGGAGACAATAAGTAGGGAAACGGGGAGATCCAAATGAAATGGCAGTAAGAACGTGGGATTCCTTCACCTATGGAATACCATGCAACCCAACCGCTACAATTATTTTCTTTCTTTACTGTTAGGCAGAGTTTTCAAAAGAAATAGTGCTGCTTTTACCTTTAGAACCTGGAAATCATATCCTTGCCCATTTCTGACCCACATGCCTTGTGTCTGAGTAGACACAAGGCATGTTGAGTAGAGTTGGCCATCTTGGAGTTGAGTAGAGGCGGCCATCTTGGCAGAACTGTCTCCCTATGGTGTCCATCAGAATTAAAGGGAAATTCTTGCAATGCAGGTCTTCAAGTACAACTTCACCTCCAGTAAGTAGAATCCATCACAGCAATGACCAAATCTAACTTTAATTTGGACTGGAGACAGAATTACTAAAAGGTGGCCATACACGGATCGATACCTGTGCAATTGACCTGAAATCGATCGCAGTATGGTGAGGTCACCACACTGCGCTCAATTGTGGGCCAGCTGAATGGGAATCTATGTGCACCACTTTGCACATCCATTCCTGGTCCATAGAGACCCTGGTCTGGTATTCTCCACACTGGCTGGGAGCTGCTGACAGGCAGCGATGAGACACAGGAACACAGGAACAAATGAAGGAGGGAGGGAACGCCCAGCACTATGCCTGTGTTGTGTACACAGCCGTGCTAGGGTCCGGTGTGTGTGTGCCTCCTTCCGTGTCCTGCTTGTCAGATTGACCAGGATTTATGTACATGTCCGTCCCACTTGAAGAAAGGCATACATGGCGCGATTTCTGAATAGATTCGAGCACCACAAACATGCCTGTTGCTCGATTGTGCTTGAATCTATGAAAAATTGAGCAGTGTATGGACACCCTAAGTCTATGTCAGCCACGGGTGGATGCGCGATTGGGCATGATTGACCGAGTGGCCGCAGTTTTTTTAGAAAAAAATCATCCCCATTATAAAAAAAATCGTGCCCATTCAAGTCTATAGGCGCGATCAGAAAAAAATATTGTGACCGCCCACAATCAGAATGCGATCGCAGCCATCAGATGAGTGGGGACAAGGCCATTCAACCGAATGAATGCAATCAACGGCTTTTACCGCGTGTGAGGTTAATAATCGTCTATGTGGAAACATAGCCTAAGGGAGAGTTCCTAGCTGTACACTGAAGGGCACTTCACACTAGCCGCACTGCGGTGCAATGTTTGGACGGTAATGGACATGTTAGCGGTATTGATACCCTGTCCTTTACCGGTGAACCACAGTGTTTCCACATTGTGCTCGTGTCTGTGATGTACAAGCGTACTTTCCGTGTTTTCACTGCATCCCCAAAAATGCGTGCTACAGGGCGTCTTCAGCAACACGCTGCATTGTGCCTTACTGTAGACACACAGGGCCAGTGTGAACCTATAGAAACCTGTGTACTTTGCGTTAACGGCTGCCGTGCTATGTTGCGGTACTGCAACCGAAAAGCAGCGACTAGGAGATGGTCCTAATCTACAGTTTAAGGTCTTTGCTGTTTAATTGAAAGTTAAAATCAATTCCCCAATTAGACACTTTGACACCAAAATACTCCTCCACAAATGCAACACTATTGGGCTGAAGCTCAGCTCCTGGCATCACCGCACTCTGTACTAGAAACCATAATCAATATCTAGATTCTCCAGCCTAAGAGGAACCACAAGAAACTCCTACACAACAATGCCACTTACCTGGGGAGACGGCTTCTTCTCCACTTTCCCTGATCTTCTCTTCTTTAGTGAGTTCTGTAACACAAGATCACACAATTTAGGAATAATGTTCAAAATGTCATTTTCTGCACAATACAAATACAAAGGAAACAATTAACTTATAAGAAATAGGATCCGACATGTCAGTATTTCCCTGTTTGATTGCCATTACTTTGGATGGAGACCCTCAATCTCCATCCAAAGTATCAACCAGGAATCGAAGGTAGTGCGCATTGATCGCTAAATGATCGTTCGTCAATGTTTGTGAACGCACGTTGCAATCAATCATAGGGGGAATGGTAATGTGTATGGCCGGCTTTAGGCTCCCCATAGACGGGTCAATGCCCTTGAGATAAATGAGCCATCGTGCTCAATGTGATGATGCATATCGATATCGAAGGAGCCCAAGGCGCAGCACTGCTGCGTCATCAAGCTCAGCTGATGTTGTGGATGGGGACCCCATCCAAAGCAACGTATATCAAACAGGGTTTACCAACATGTTGGTTCCCTGTTCGATTTGATCCCGCCTGAAGAAACTGTGGACGCCATCAATTCGAGTACAATAGACCACTGCGCATGGCGATCTATTGTACTCAAATCAATACAAATATCGACCCGTGTATGGACACCCTTAAGCTGGGAATACACACGTAGATTGCCTTGCAATCGTCCTGCGATCAATCACAGCGTGGTGACCCATGGTCTCCATTTCAAGCAATGGACATCGACCATGGTTTGCGGTCATTTCTGATATCCCTGTTTTCGAGTGGGATTGATTGGTCCCGATCAAAAACATGGATGGCCGCTTTTGATATGGGCCAGATAGATGACCGTGAGTGTGCATCGGTCTAGCCCATATCTACACGTGTGTATCCAGCTTTACACTCTATAACACTATTATACAGCTGACAGCGTCAGAACAATAGACCTCATTGTTCATGATCACATGACATCCGACCTTATGGGACAACTGACCAACACCAAACCTGTATGCTTGTTATTCAGTGACACACATGCTCCATAGACTCTCCGTCCGTACAATCGTTAGGACATCACATTTTATAAAAACAAAACAATAAAGTGCTTGTATATCCCGATCGCTTTCTACCCAAATGACCCAAATCTAGATTCCAAGAATAGAAATGAACACCCCCCCCCCCTCCCTGACAATAGCTTCATGATAAGCATGTAACGGAAATCTGGAGCTGTTTTGCTAGATCAACAAAAAAACAAAATGCAGCTGACGAGACGGCGGGTTACGATGCACAGCGCGCTACAATCCGAGGAATCTAATTAAAAAGCTGCGTTAGCGGTAATCCAGAATCAATTATTTCACCAGGCTGGGTAATGAAGTCACAGCTTACCGATTCAGTATTGAAGCTGACATTCAGCTTTGGTGCCCAATAATACAATTTATATTGGACTTCTAGTTAGTGATGAGCAGCATAGGCAATGTTTGAATCCTCTACATTTCTTATTCTTTAAATATATCAAGTAAATTCACAATCTTCTGTCATTATATCGGAAATTGTAATGTGATTTATTGCAAAAGCAATGTGGGTTGTGACGGCTACATCTAGTGGCAGAATGTGACATTGCAGCTGCAGTGTAACCTTATGAAACAACACTCAGAAGGAATTCATTGAGAAAATCCTCACTTGTACATGCGCAATGCATGGAACTTTCCCCAGAATCTCGAATATTCGAGATTACGAAGATATAGCACTTTATTCAAGATCTTTGCAAATTCTAGAAGAAAAAAAAACGCTATTCAAATATTCATGCTCAACACCACTAGTTCTTTAACCTCTTTGGCGGTAATCTTGAGTGTGGCTCGGGGTAGATTTTTATTACCAAACATGGTTACCCTGAGCCATACGTGGGATGGCTGGATCCACAGGAGTCCAGGGTATCCTCCAGCATGGACTGTCTGGCTCCTGTGTCCCCCTGGCTGCATGACCACAGGGTCATTGATGCTGCTGCCTGCGACACCCTCCAGTGATCCGATTCACGTTTTGTCACAAAAATGTTTTTGAAGTTTTTGAAAATGTTCATAGTTCATAGTGTGTACCAGAACGACTATTTTTTACACTTAAAATCTGGGGGGGGGGGGGGGGGGGGGGGGGGGGTCTGCATCTTTTAAGGTTTGTTTCCACATCCGTCGGGACCCCCTACGTTAAGCGCATTGCTTGGCGGGAGATCCAGACGGAGCACATACACTTTACCTGCTCGGCGGATGCTGTGTTCTCACAGCGCAGAGGCGTTCCCCCGATGCAAGGGTTAACGTAGTCAAGTGCCAGGTCCTCCATACATAGTGATTGGAAGGTATATATCACTGCTATGAAGTGCCAGGTCCTCCCTGATAAAATACATAGTGATTGGAAGGTATATATCACTGCTATGTAGTGCCGGGTCCTCCCTGATAGAATACATAGTGATTGGAAGGGTTAGAAAGGTATTACATGGTAGAAGAAAAGTTCTAAAAGATTTTAAGGTGTATGGGGGCCTTAACTTATCTGTTTAAACCTCAGATCAATGACATCAACATGGAATACATAAAACACACAACTGTTGTTCTTGTAGAAGAGGAAAACAAGTTACCTCATCCCCACCATTGTTTGAACTCGCTCTCTATTTTTGGCTGCAAAGTGGTGATTTCCTTCTTTTTGCAAATAGAAAGCAGACAAGTCTGCAAGTGACTACGTCCATACCATGGGCGCTACGGGGACCACGAATCAATGGAAGGACATGGAGGGGCTCAACTACCACACAAATGCAAATATTAATGGCTGAAGAACCTCAGTGGTTGTAACCAAGTAAAATAATAAATTTGCTGTAAATATCATTGTCAGCCTGCGCCTTCAGAAAGTTATGGGTGCGGCGGCCATATTGGTCAATGCGCATATCGGCTCTGCTTGGTGGCACTTCCTGTGTAGAGCACTAGTAGAGTGTTGTACCATGCCAGTCATAGATGAATATAGAAGGTTTGGAGTTCTAGCGGTGCTCTTTATTGGCTAACTGAAGTCATTATGCCAGTATCACGCCGTTTTCAACGTGCACAGTACTCTGCTTGTTTTCTCCGCCCCCATTGTACATATCACCGGCGTCATCGATGACATCAGCCACGTGGGCTGGGAAACTGACGCCTATGGCCCCCTCTTCGTTCGAAGCGTTCCGCGGGTCTGAATTGCACAGCATAAGTCAGTATGCCCGAAAACAGCTCCGGGTGAGTTTGTTTTGTAAAACAAACACCCAGAGTACCAAGCTGGGATCATCTAAACTTGGATATCTGTGGTGAGCCCGGCATAGACCTCCATTATAGTGGCGTTTTTTGTTTTTTTTTAAATCACGTGTAAAAATTGCCTGGTCAACTGCACCCAATTGCATCAGCAATTGCATGTGATCAACACGTGTGATTAAAAGTTGGAACATACCCTTAGTTGAAGTGGGGACAAGCCCATTCAACTAAATGGAAGCGATCAGCCGGAATCACAGCATGCAATTTAAATCGTGTCTGCCCCACGGCTGATCGCCTAAGTAGGAACATAGCCCAAAGCATTGGGGGATACTGCGAAACAATCCCACCTCCTGTGACCCCCATCCCCGGCCTTCAGTGCCCCATGTCTTGCTCAGGTTGGATGGTTGGAAAGGGAAACCCCAACCCATGCACAATCTCAAGGAGACAAAATTAGGGCTCCTTGCCACCATACCCACTCAGTTTCCCTAATTCAGTTGTATTGTTCACATCATGCCAATGGGTCACACCTTGCTGGAGTCACTAGGCTGGGAGTACAGAGAGGTACCGGACACACGACACGCCTGGTATTGCCGGCTGCAGAAGATGCTTTTGGCTGTAGACCTTATGCTTTGGCTGCAAAGCGCATCAGAAGGGAAAGTATTTGAGTTGTTAATGGGGAGGGTGAGGGTGTGTCTTATGGTCCGAAGGGGTTGTAAAAGAGTATTTTTGTTGGGTTTGTTTTTCAGGGTCCCATGCACCCACATGGGTTCGTTCAGTCAGCATCTTGATTGGCCAGCTGGGACTATGTGATGCCGCTCAGTGAGCCCATCATGCCAGACGAGACACACATAGGGGCAGTACAGGGCGTACACTATTGTTGCATCACGCATCTAAGGACTCTGGCTGTCCGGGAGCCACTCTTCCACGATGTGTCAGAAATAAGCCGGTGATGTCTTCTGTATACACTCGACCAAAAATCAGGTGCGCCCACCTGGTGAGATCGACCAGGAATCTCCATTTAGGTGATCAGCCGTGGGGCAGATGCAATTTAAATTGCGTGTGATTCTGGCCGATTGCTTCCATTTAGTTGAGTGGGCTTGTTATGTTCCAACTTTTAATCACGCGTGCGATTGTTGATGCAATCGGGCGCAATTGACCAGGCAATTAATAAAAAACAAAAAAAAAACCCCTACTATAATGAAGGTCTATGCCGGGCTCACTGCGGGCTCGACAAAGTTAACATGATCCCAGCTTGGTACTCAGGGCGTAAATTCCGGAAAATTCTCCTGCTCCAGAATTTCCGGTAAATTCCCGGCCGTTTTCATTTTTTGCATGGGGACAGCAGCGTGCCCGCAGATCAGGTGAGGGTGCCGGCTGCAGCGTCTGCATCTATCGAGGCAGAATCACCTTGTCTATGGCTATCTGTACTTGGGACAGATAACGGTTCAGGTTTTATTCAAGTAAAACGCTGTAAGGATATAATACACCCCAGGGAGAACATCTGGAAGAATATACACTACTAGCTGCAACCAATCAAATGCCTCTGTTCGGGTCCTAGGTTTGAAAGTGATTGGCTGCGGTGATAAAGTAAACAATGGTGTCATCTTTAGTTTGTGAGATCCCAGATCGAGCAGGAAATGAGAAGGGAAAGTTTCAGGACGACGCGGCGGCTCACAATACAGTCACATCCTAGGGAGCATTTCCTCATGTACCGGAGTTCCTCTGTGAGACCTAAAATGAATTGCCAACTGCCGGGAGCGGCGTATGTTTCACCCAACAGCCCTCCGATCATCAAGTAACACAAGGATCGCGTGTCCGTAATGACAGAGGAGGGGCGACCCCTGTCCTATCACACAGTACTTTGTACCTATAGTCTGCAGGTCCTCCTCCTATTCCGGCTGAGCCCCCCAATACTGGAATAAACAGAGAGTGGGCAGAGATATATCCGCTCACAATACTGGGACATTATAGCATGTGAGCAAAAAAATGCACATGTACGTACACAAAGGAACGCCAACATCCGTAAACACAAAGCAGTCCACTCTTACATTTTATATCAACCCAAGATATACAACTCTTCAATGTGTTGGTATTCCTGGACAACAAGGGAGAGCCCAAACTGGGGGGTGCAAAGGAATTCCAGGGGGGCGCTGGCCCTCATTCTTAACCTGTGCTTGAATAGGGAGGGGGGCTTAATAATGTTCCTAAATAGAAGGGGGGGGGGGGGGGGGGGGGGGGGGGGGGGGGGGGGGGGGCTCTGCAAGGAAAGTTTGGCAATCACTTGTTTTTGACCACTTCCAAAAACGTAGCCCCCCCCCCCCATGAACGGAAGGTTTGTCAATGATCTCAGGGTTGCTGGGACCACAGTCCCCAAGACAACGATTGGTAACACACTACACCAGTGGTTCTCTTCTCAACTATCTGCAACCCGAAAAGTAATGTTGCGAAGTGTCACTTTCTGTATTTGGACTGCAAAGTGCAGGTGCGGAGTGTCAATTCTTCATTCCAAACACCGGAAGAGACACTCTGCTGTCTCTCCAGCTCAGCCGATGCTTTGCATGGAGACCCGCAGTTTCTATGCAAAGCAACGGACATTGACCATGATAAACGGTCATGTCCGATATCCCGCTCGAAAACTGGGATGGCCTCATATGATATGGGCCAGATAGATGGCCGTGAGCGTGCCCGGCACTCGAAGCGGCCATCGATCTGGCCTATATCTACGCGTGTGTTCCCTGCTATAGACTGGTTATTTCTTTGTCAAAGAGCCAACATACAAAATCAGCAGAGGATCAAAAACTTATTTTCCATCACTGTACATACACATACTGCTATAAGAAACCCCTCCACTTTTCCAGAGTCCATCAATAAAGGTTTACTAATAAAACTGCAGCAGCCAGGGCAATGTTTTTACAGAAAGGGAGTTGGCCGGGCATGGGCGGATGCTCTGCGATCAGTGACATAATGTGTTGTATCCACTAATATTTATCTGACAATGAGTCACGGTTCTAGAGACCACAAGAGACATTTGATCACTACATAACAGAAAGACACAAAAAGTATTCCATGATAAGTAGTAACAAGAATCCATCACTAAAGCTGGCCATACACCTTTAGACTTCTCTGTCAGATTTCCTTTAGATCTCCTTTTGTTTTACAAAACCATGTAATATGAGGGACTTTCTAAACCATCAAGTCTACCTGTGTTCAATCGCCGAGGACCCGGCACTACATAGTTGTTGGTAGATCTAAAGGAAATCTGACAGAGAGATCTAAAAGGTGTATGGTCAGCTTAATAGATCATCCACTTTTTCCATTCCGGATCCATTGCAATGCACAGTGCTCAGGATGATGTGATTTCAGGCCGCGGAGCCGGAAGGAGAGATGTACGGGCAGCGTACAGAACGCAGGAGCTATGATTTTTACTGTATGGACACCTCTAGTGAAACCTTAAGATCCACCCTATGCGGGCACATCCAAGGCATTAAGTGCACACAGGGTATCATTTGACCTCAATGAGGACCTGTGTCCTCATTTTTATTTAATAAATTAAGGAGTAACCTGCCCAAGAGATGCTGGGGGAACCTAGCTGCTACGTCTTCCTTCCAGTTTTTACGTGCTGATGAAAGGGAAAACTTGAACGTAGGGGGTCCTGACGGATGTGGAGACATAGCCTTACAATGTGGTGCAGGGTCTAAGAACAAGAAGTTCTGAGTAGTTTGGTTGGCTCCTTGCAGGACCATAAAACCAGCAAGGTGGGCTCAGGCCAAGACCAGCTTAAACCATCTACTACAGGTACTGCTCCCTACATAATAGACTTGTCCAGTATTGGATGAGGTTGCTGGCTTATCCTCTTTAATGGGCTCCATGTTTTGTGTAATTAGATATATGAAAAGTCCTGGATAATCCACATGTTTAATCTCCGGATATAAAGCAGCCACCTTCTGTCTGACCTGTCCGTCCACCAAACTGAAAATCTGACTGTTCCATCACAGCGAAGGCATAGTCAGGGAATCTAGCCCTGCCTTCCTAAAATGGCAGTAATGTTAGCGAGGGCGCCTCGCACATATCTGGCGCTCTGCGCAGGACTTGGCTCGCCGCCACGTTTCAAACCCGGTGCATTTTTTGAAAGCTCCCTTTGTATATTTCGGAACAGCTCATAGCGATGCAGAGAGAGCCGCTCGAGAGTTCCTCCAGCTGGTTATGATCTAATCGGTTTCTCTTCTCCCTCCCTCAACTCAACTCAAGAAGCCGGCCAAGAAGGGAGAGCCCTCCCAACGCTGGAGACTATTTTTTCTGCAGGCAGAGCGAAAGGATTAGCGCCGCATCGACTCACGGAATGCAGCGTACGAAGCAAACAATAATACATGGAACTAAAATAGAATATTAGGAAGGACAAATACAAACACAAGATTTTCTAGAATTAAAACCCACAATATTCTCTTACAATTTATTGTATATAAAGATGCTGAGACTAGAAGCTTGTGGCCTCCATAACCATGATTTTTGTAAAGAGTAAAGCCAATCGGCCACGCGTGATGACGTCAAAAATCGGCCGGGCAGCCTTTGCGTGCTAGGGTATGTCTCCGTGGCGTTCTCAGCTTTGTAGGGTTCCCCTGTGCCAAGCCCATTCCTTTGACGGGGACCTAACGGAGCCAATCTACATTAACGGCCGCTGGGGGGGGGACAGAGGGCACTCCCATCCCAGGCATCTAGGGGCCCTGTCCGATCGGCATGGCAGCTCAGTCAGATTATGACAGTGAGCTGGCATGCTCTGCTCGCGTTCACAGCCTGCACGGCAGAGCTGATCACAGTACCTGTCTGCAGCAGTGGCTTTCCCCCCGCTCAACAACTTTGGAGGGAAAGCCGCTGCTGCAGACAGGAACTGTGGATCAGCTCTGTCGGGAGACAGACATTCTCCAACCATGCCACGGGAAAGCCATCTTACCTCCTTGAATTTGTCCATTTCATTCTGCAGGACTTGTTTGGCCACATCGGTCTCGATTAGTCGTTGGCGCAGCTCTTCGTTCTCATCCTCCAGTTTCCCCCTTTTCTTCTCCACGGCTTCCAGCTCATTGTGGAGGCGAATGGAGACGTCTTTGGCCACCTGAAAAAGTCAAACAGAACCTAAGAGTCCTGAATAAACAAAGCGCTAGGAAGCCCATGTACCCTCAGCCCTAGACATAACCAGAGGCTTCCTGGACACAGACATATCCTACACAGAGATAACAAAACACAACAAGAAGAGGCCGCCAGTATGTCATGTCGTCTGATAGTAATTACACGCCTGGAATCACAGACCCCAGGCCAAAAAGATAAGCGTCAGGAAGAACACGGTCCCTATACTCTACAATGACCAACAGCAGGTTAAAGTTCAACAACTTCCACTGGACAGAAGATAGCTGGGAAGGTGTTTGGGTGATTTGGTCCAGCCTCAGGAAGGTGCAGGTCTTCTATAATTACATATGTTCGGTCTTCAACAAACCAATGGGGGCGTTTGTAGAAAATGTGTCAGAGGCGGCGGAATGAGGACTTCTTGATCCATCCTAATCATGGTTGATGGAATGACACAACCACCCAAGCCTGAGTTTCCCATCCAAACACTTGTGTAAGTGATCATTTGTTACTCACCCCAGGTTCTTTCAGGCTGGTCTTTTGCGGCCTCCCTCAGGCCTCCACTTGCGACCCCCCCCAAACGTAACTGTTATTGCATAGGGAATAGGAACTCACCTGTCCAATGATCTCCCGTTGACAGGTCCTTGCCCAGGATCTTCTTAGAGCAGGAAGAGAAGGAGAAGCGATAAACCTACGTGATAGGTGTACGTAAAAGCCTCTCGCCTCTCCACCTCTTCTCTCGTGTTGGCGGGGGATCAGCAGACTGGTGCCAATGCTCCCACTATTCAACCAATGAACGGGGGGTGATTGTATAACATATATTGTGGCACATAACCTTTGAATTAAAGTTTATGTGCCCCATAGATAAAATCGAAGGCTTTGATGTTATCTATGAGGCACATGACCTATGACGATGTACATGACACAAAATGTGCATTACCATACTACAGTGTTACCTAATGCTTTTTTAAAAACACACACACACACACACACACATATATATATATATACACACACACACTATATTATATATATATATATATATATATATATATATATATAAAATGCTATCTGAAAATAATGTCTTCTAGCTTTGCCTGCTGTATAGATTGAAAATATTATGTGTCGCCCTCTAGTGATGCAGAGGGCCGCACTTGTGGCCCTCCATATCAACTCAGTTGGACACCACTGCTCTACACCATAGGTACCATATTTAAAAAAAAATCCCCAATCAACTGTGGAACACATGGCCGGTCTACAATGGCTGGTCTTTGGAAGAACGCTGGGTGTAGGCACCTACACAGAGGAGAACTGTACAGTACGATACAGAGAGAGTCCCATGACGGCAGAGCAGAGGACTGATTAATTGCCGGGGCCATTGCCAGGAGATGAAGCTCTAATGAGAGAGCAGAAGACTTTGATTACACTGGAGAACGGTGAGTAAAGGGAAGGCTGGGAGTGCAGTGTTGTGGAAGAGGAAACAAGGGAGAGGATGACAGGGTGGAAAATCTGAATCCCTCTGCAGAACTCCTCTTCTGGTTATTTTTACATCCACAGTTCACATGCGATCGGGCTGAACCCAATCCCCAAAGGATTTTTGTTTTTTCTGAACAAGCGATGAGACAACCAGCAAGGACACTTCTTGGTATAGGGCAGTGGTGGGCAAATTAAGGTCTGGGGGCTGGATGTGGCCCGTTTAGCTTTCTTTTCCGGCCCTTTGTCACATTGTTAAAAAGATGCTCCCCTCCCCTTGTTCTCTGCAAGGAGTTCACATAATGCCTAGGTGTCCAAACATTGCCTTGGGACGATGCAGTGGTGATCATGTGATGATCTGTGGGTGCATTCTCATGGTGACATCATGCAGTCTCTAGGAATTATCCCTGCTCATTGCAATGAAAGAGCATTTCTTTTTGTTGTTGTTGTTTTGTTTTTAAAGTTTAGGAAATTGAAAAAGAGAACATCATTGTCACACTCCAGCAATTACACATCACAGTAATCATTTATGATGCTGGTGATGCATGGAATTGGCACACCTATAACCATTACTGCCTCTTGGTGCAGCCCCTTTATCAAATTTCAGAAACCAAGGAGTCAAAAAGCTTGCCCACCCCAGGTATAGGGTGACCACTGTCTCCAAAATGTCCTTCTGTAGTGTAACCTTGTCATGAGGACCCCCAGTTGAGTCAAAGTGTGCAAAAACACACCCACAGGCCAATGAGATCACTCTACATACATTAAATATAGGTGAACACAACCATATCAAGTGGGTTAAAGATTACCAGGCCTATTTAATCAAAGGTAATCAGCGGGGACTTAAGGGATATAGAGGACCTTGGGTGAGCGTCAGCAGTGTAATGACGTTCGTTCTCAGTATCAGCCTTATGTGTTGTATAATATATGTATGTGTATATGTG
>CM070042.1:49242431-49252716 GCA_036250615.1 Ptychadena robeensis | reverse complement strand
CGGAATCCGACCCGTGTATGGGGGCCTTAAGAGCACAAAGAGAATCGCCAACTCCAATACCAATACCAGGAATGGAAAGTTCTACAAGGAAAGGTTCTCCTGATAAAAAAGAGATGGTCGGTTTCTGGTGGACCTACCACCAGAAATCTATATTTTCATGAATGGTAGAAGTGCCGATACTAGGGAGGATTACAATTAAAAAAACAACAACGTACCTGTAATAAGCAATTCTAGAAGATAATCCAGCATCTCTCCCTCACTTCCGGGTCCTAGTCTCTGCAAGGCAAGTCAACATGTCACAAGAGTTCTTTGTTCTCTGGGTAATCCGGTTATTCACATAATTATATTGAGATGATCATAGAAGATCATTGAACTGGGGGCGCAATATCGCGGGTGGTCACTAGGGGCATTCAATGATCTTCTATGGCAGTGGTTCCCAAACTGGAGGGCGTGTTTGAATAGGGGGGGGGGGGGGGGGGGGGGGGGGGGGGGGGGCTCGATAATGTTGCTAAATAGAAAAGGGGGAAAGTTTGGGAACCACTGTTCTATGGGAATTTAATTATGTAAATATATAATTACGTAAATCACAAGTTTACCCAGAAAACAAAGCACTTTCGTTATATGTTTCCTTGCCTTGCAAAGACTAGAACCCAGAAGTAAGGGAGGGCTGCGTTATTTTCTTGAATTGCTGATTACAGTAAAGTTTTTTTTTATTGCAATCCTTCCTTTTATCTTATTATCTTATCCCTATTATCGCCACTTCTAGTGCCATTCCTGAAAACATAGATTTCTGGTGGTAGGTCCACTTTTATTTTAGATAGACAGCTGACTTTTTGAGTTGATCGCAAAGCCCCTGAACATGGCACCATCACCACATTGCTGGAGTATAGAAGAGTTGTGGGACCATTAAAAAACAATAGTATTGCTCTACCACATGGAGTTTTTACATTTATACAATGTACAATTATATTACAAGTCAAGGTGTCCACTAAACTTCAGACTTCATTTATGCAAAAACTACATGTGTCGATTTGTCTGTGATCGATTCCCTATTCGATCATTCCCACGATGGAGGAATCGACGATCGACCGTTTTGCACACCACCTTGGGAATCCGATTTTGGTCAGCCGCGGCTCGCTATGTGTATGGGGGCCTCAACACTGGAAGCAGAAAGGAACATGATCACATGATCCTGACCAACAAATCAGGGAAGATCAATCTGATCAGATTTATCTTGTGCTTTTCTTAAGGTCCCCATACACGCATAGATATGCTCTAGGTTGATGACTCTGAGCACCATGTGCATTCACGCCCATCTATCTAGGGCCCATGTAATGCAGCCATCCCTGTCGAACAGATAACGGACATGTCCGTAAATCCTGATCAAATGTCATTCCAAAGGTTTGACTGGGAATCGGGCACCTAAAGTGGTGCTCCTCAAGTGCAATCAATGTCACTGTGCTTGATGTCACTTACCACGCTGTGCTTACCATGCTGCGCTTGAACAGGTCATCAAATGCCCGTTGCGCCATGTATGGGCATCTTTAGAACTTCCCATCCTTAACCATTACAATGCAGCCCACACACAGTGTTGGTGTGAGGTGTGACCCCAAAAACGTTTCATCTACAACCTTAACCATTACGATGGTGTTCATATACATGACACACGTAGTGAGCCACAACCAATTTTGCCGGCGACCTATGTGCGTGTGGCCGTTGGCAAAATCAGCCACGGATCACGGGTCTATGTGGTCGGCCAGAGAACGGATATGTCCGTAAACTCTGGCCGATGCCATTCGTTTGAATGGGGACACCCATTAAACTAACGGCCGACACACAAAGGGTGCCCGCAGATACTCTGAGCGACGTCTGTCGGGCCCTGCTCGGCTCGGTACGTGTGTGGGGGCCTTAAGAGTGTGATGCCACAAGTTTAACCATCACTATGCGCTTCACATATACGGTTTCCCATACATATTAAAGCCCTGATGGAGTGAGGTGTGTGTCCCCAAAACATGTCGCTTCCTCTATAATCTTTACAACTTTACATCAAAACAAAATGCGTTGTTGAATTTTTCTCTTACATTGTGTGATTAGCGTCATTGACAGCTTAGTATGCCACATGGACGTTCTCCCCTCTCAATTCGCGACGATGATAATGTACAGCAACAACGCCTTTGACAAAACCCTCAATCCAGTGATAAGAAATAATCACTAAACCACTATTCTTTTCTGCAACTGAAAATAACCGTCATAAGAAATAACAAACACGTTACAGATTGGCAGATTGGGTTACCGGGCTGCAGTCACTAAGCGTGTGATATTAGCCGGAGGGGTTTTCTTTTTTTAAGCTGTGTGTCTATTATATTCACCCGCAAATGATGATTATTATATCTAGCTGATGAAGTCTCAAATCTATATACCGTATTTTTTGGACCATAAGATGCACTTTTTCACTCACAAAATTGGGGGCAAAAAGTGTCTGCGTTTTATGGTTCAAATGCACGACCCCAGCGGCCACTCAGCTGCCAGTGGTCGCGCCTTGGCTTCCCGCCAGCTCTCCCGGCACGGAGATTAGCCGGGGAGCTGTCAGATGTGAAATATCGGCTGGTGCCCAGCTCTCCTGTATAATTGCCTATGCCAGCATAGCTCAGTGCCCTGCTGGCATAGGCATCGTAGAGAGAGATATATAAATGAACTGGCATCTTTCCCTCTCTCCGTCCGGGAAAAATACCAACCGGGCCTGATTTTTCAGCCAATCGACCGCCGTGCGTGTTCCTGACAATCGTCAGGCGGTTGCTCGGCCAAAGATTGGCAAGATTGACCAGAAATCTGCTGCATGTCGGATCGCACAGTGGTAAATTTCCAGCCGATCCCAATACAAATTAATGGCAGGCACACAAAGCGTGCACAGCCGATTCTCAGCACTAGTGGCCGCGTGTGACGTCACAACCAACGAATCTTGTTACAACCAACCTTACTCCACCTTGCAGCACCCCATACAATAGCCTTGAGTCTCATTTACCAACAGGACCCCAAAAGGATCATGTGTGATTCTACAAATTTACACAGTAATGAGGAAAATCTAAAGACCGATTTGCCATGGCACACACTATGCTCTATCTATCCTGATAAAATTGTAGCCTGTTCTATTTTTTAAATGTGTATGTGGAACTGGTGCAAATGGCACTGAGCTTACTATGCCTATAGTACCTATATCAGCCATGACAGGTATTAAATGTAAGGGGCAGGAGAACATTTTCAAACTTACCGTTACCTCTAGGACAACTAGGTTGCATATTGGGCTTACCTTTTTCCTCCTTAGCACAGCTAGATCCTTGACAGCCCTACACTTGTCTTCCCCTCCTTGTTTGACACACCTGAGACAATGATCTCTTGTAATGGAAGGCAGAGGGTTAATCAGGGTAATTGGTACCTCCTGGAGTGGATCATGTGATCGTGTATGAGAATGGAACGCTTCTACAATGCACAACACCACTGATAAAAAACCCCAATATATTTTGGGAACCCTGGTTATGAAAAGCAGTCCTTTGGTACCTTGCCTCAATTATTTATCCCCTCTCCATCCCTCTGTCCCTTGTGCTAACTACTATACCAGGGATGGGAAAACTTTTTGACTTGTGAACTGAGTTCTTAAATTTGACAGAGGAGACTGTAATGGGTGCCAGGACCATATAATATGTATGTCCCTGTTTTCGATTGAGACCAATCAATCGTGCTCGAAAACAGGGATATTGGACATGACCGTTAACCATGGTCGATGTCCATTGCTTTGCATGAAGACTCCATGGAGGTCTCCATGCAAAGCAGTGGTTTAGCTGGAAACACAGCACGTCATTGTGTTGCTGCAGGGAACCTCGAACGGCTCCTATATTGAGCAGTGTATTCCCTGCTTTAGTTTGACAATCCCTGCATTAGACACTACAACTAGACAGAACAAATAATGAGAATGTTCATTGCTCAATTCAGCCTCCGTTTAATCAGCCCAAAAATACTTAAGTAAAATCAAATCAGACACTGCACAATAAATAATGAAAAATTTCGCTTTCACAGCACTGCGGTAGAAATGACGACGTCTTCATTGTAAAAACTGGTCCAGCTTTTTCTGGATGCTCTCAAAAGAATGTCTTCCCATGTAGTCAATGTGACCTTCCTCCCACTTTCTCCGCTCCTCTTCCCTTTGTAATTTCTCCTCTGCTTCTCGCAGGGACAAGTCTGAGGCGGACTGTGCAAGCTGAGTCTGAGGAATACAGAACGCAGGATTAGGGGTGAGAAGTCAACCAACTGGAAATGATGTTACGGATGGCCATTGGTGGTCTTCTAGGACAGTGTTTCTCAACTCTGCTCCTCAGGGACCCCCAACAGTGCATGTTTTGCAGAAAACCAGAAACATTCACAGGTGAGGTAATAAGTGTCTCAGCAGAGCTCATTAAAGCTCAGTGGTTTTCTGCAAAACGTGAACTGTTGGGGGTCCCTGAGGACCGGAGTTGAGAAACACTGTTCTAGGAGACATCTTGGGTCTCTACTGCAATTCCCATTGTTCACTGTGGATAATACCATCTTAGGTGTCCACCAATCCCTGAGTTAGCATTATCATAAATACAATGCTCATGTCAATTTTAAATTGTGTATTTTAAACCAAATGTTATTATTGCTATTAAAAAGTATAGTGAAAAAAATGACATACATATCATAGATCAATCACTATCGCTACTAATTACCATTATCACCTTTTAATAATAATAGAATTATTTATTTTTACTCTAATTTATGGTTACATTTTTATAGAATTCTGGCTTCAATGAAAAGTCCCTGAGAGGGGAGGGTACTTAAAAAATTTTTTTCTTGTGCTATTCAAGTATGGGATGGGAGCCAATAGATAACTTGCAGGATAATGCCTGCCATACACACGCCGATGTGTGCAGGCAGACTACCCCCGATGTCGCTCCGGGAGGCTAACGTGATGACGTCATCACGTTAGCCTCCCATTGCATTCTGGGGCCCCACAATCGGCCAGGCACCCTTTGTGTGCCGGCCATAAGCAGCGATGGAGACGCCGTCTTCATTGCTGCTTATGGCAATCGGCTCCCATCGGCTCAGATTTTCCGACATGTCGGATCTCTGGCCGGCCGAGAAGTGGGGCGACAGGCATCTGTCGCCCCATGTGGGGACATGCCGATAAACGGCCGGATTTTAACCTGACCGACGGCGAGAGCGCGCACGCCCGTCGGTCAGATTAAAATCCGGCCGTTTATCGGTATGTGTATGGCCAGCATAACCCATATAGAAGACCATTTTGTATTTCAAATGATTGCCAGTGCATTAAAAGTCCCGGAGCGCCAGTCTCCAACCAGGGGTTAAAGAGGGGTAATATACTCTCGCCCTCCTCGTTTTTCTTTTGTATGTGTATAAATTGTTAGATGTGACACAATAAACCTAAAAACATGGAAAGTGAATGGCAACATGGGTAGAATACACTGTATGTGTTTTGGGTAAAGCTAGGCAAGGTTAGAAACCCTGACAGATGTAACTTGTCTCAGTTGGGGAAGTGATGATGATCTTTGTGGTAAGCCAAACACAAACACACATATCTGTTTTACATTGACAATCAGCACAAAACCTGCATTGTCTAGACCAGGCCAGGGCGAACTTAAGCCCCCCATACACCTGTAGATCACTCCATACAATTTCTTTTAGATCTACCAACAACTATGTAGTGTAGTGGCCTCCCTGATAGAATACATAGTGATTGGAAGGGTTAGAAAGATCCTCATATTACATAATTTTGGTAGAACAAAAGTTGATTGCACAGAAATTGTATGGAAAAATTGTAAGGTGCATGGGGGCCTTAAGGCCCAGGGGCCATATCTGGCCCTTTAGTATTCTAATCTGGCTCTTAGGTGTCAAGTTAAGGCTGCTATACACACCCCAACGGGTGCAGACAGACCTACTCCGACTGGAATGCAAACGTGATGACGTCATCACGTTTGCACCCTGTTGCATTATGGGGCCACTTCAGTCGGCCGGAACCCTTTGTGTGCCGGCCATTAGCTTCAATAAAGACGCCGGTTTTTATTGAAGCTAATGCCATCGGCTTCCATCGGGCAGAGATTATCGGACATGTCCGTTCTCTGGCCGGCCGAGCTGTGGGCACATGCTGATAAGCGCCCGATTTTTTCGCTGACTGACGGCGCGAGCACGCACGCCCGTCGGTCAGGTGAAAAATCGGCCGCTTATTGGCATGTGTATGGCAGGCATTACTCTGGCTCTCTTCAGCTCATTCCCTGCAATAAGTAAAGATAATGGCTAAAGGAGGATTATATAGGTCTCCTGCTAGAGGCTGTAGTATGCATATATTTACTATCCAAAGCCACATGTCAAATATATATTCTTTTTATTATATATTTTTTTATTTTGTAACCTCCCTGGTAACCAGCATGATCATTACTTTCTTTTATTTAATGTATCGATGTTTCAATTTTCCACCCAGGCTGGGAGAACTTGGGTCTGGGCGATGCTAACAGGTTCGTTTTCCGGCCCCTCCGTCAAATTTATGAACCCATTGGGGCCCACAAATTAAAAAGTTTGCCAACCCTGGTTAAGAGGGCCCCACTCAGAATGAACACAACGATAACATCAAACACACATACAGAATATCTGAGGACAGTCATTAGATGCAAAATATACAATCAATGAAAAAATTTGGAACAGCAACTTAAATGGGTCGGCTGCAGAGGGATTTGCTTAGCACAGTGATTCCCAAACTGGGGGGTAGGCCCCCCTGGGGGGCGTAAAGGTATTCCAGGGGGGCGTGGGCCCTCATTTTTTACCTGCGTTTGAATAAGAAGGGGGGGGGGGGCTCAATAATGTTCCTTAATAGAAAGGGGGGGCCTGCAGGGAAAGTTTGGGAACCACTGGCTTAGCAGAAGGAAACACTGGATGATAATAAGTAGAAATAATTATTCATGTGAGAGATATAATGAAGGGAGGCACACCAAAAAATATAACAAAACACAAAGTACCATGTGGCATGTTTATTTGTTGTTATTTTCTTCTTATATTCTTTTTAATTTCCTTTCTAATTCAACCATGGCAGCAATTGCATAAATGGGTTGTGCCTATTACGTACCTGTCAGTTACACTGTTTTAGTTGGGAAACTACCACTTTACACCCCCCTTGGATTAGTATTTTTCCAGTAAATATCCTGTGAACTCTGCCAGTAGGCTCAGGTGTATCCTGCAGCCGAACCTACTGACAGAGTTCACTGGAATACTAATCCGGGAGGGATGGTGAGAAAGAGGAGTGGGGGGCTATATATAGAAAGTATATAGAAAGGGGGGGTTACCCTCCTTGTTTGTCTGGGGTGGGAAGTTAGAAGGGGGTGGGGGTGTGACCCTCCCTGATAGTCTGAAAAATGTACGGAGGGTCACTTCTGGCTTTTAAAACATGGAAGTGTTGGCTTGCACCGTGCCTGTGATGTCACTTGTGGTAAATTTTCCCTTATTTGAAAAGGGAAAACCTGACAGGTATGGCCCATTGATATCTTGTGGACCCATGACATATCAGAACACACATATGGTAGCACACTGCAATAGCTATACCTGAAGACACCTACGGTAAGCTGCAGTGTGATGAAAAATCATTGTGTACGGATGGATGTCCACCACCAAGGACTGGCCACATGTTCTCTGTAATGTCTTAATTTGAAGAACTTTTTCAAAGATAAGGGACATCAATCTGAAAAGAAAGCCAAGCCTTCTAGTAGGATGACCATCTCAAAAAAGCCAAGCCTTCTAGCAGGACCTCCATCTCAAAGAAAGCCAAGCCTTCTAGCAGGATCTCCATCTCAAAGAAAGCCAAACCTTCCAGCAGGACGGCCATCTCAAAGAAAGCCAAGCCTTCTAGCAGGACCTCCATCTCAAAGAAAGCCAAACCTTCCAGCAGGACGGCCATCTCAAAGAAAGCCAAGCCTTCTAGCAGGACCTCCATCTTAAAGAAAGCCAAGCCTTCCAGCAGGACCTCCATCTTAAAGAAAGCCAAGCCATCCAGTAGGACGACCATCTCAAAGAAAGCCAAGCCTTCCTGAAGGACCTCCATCTCAAAGAAAGCCAAGCCTTCTAGCAGGGCCTCCATCTCAAAGAAAGCCATGCCTTCTAGTAGGACCTCCATCTCACACGAACACCCAAATATCATGCCGGCTGGTACAATGAATTGTCATACTTTTTGGTGTTATCAGAGACCTAAAATCTAGAGCAGGAGGAAGCAATGTCATTGCATGAACTGGAGAAATTCCACCTTAAATAAATCATTGAGTTTCAATTAATTAGTTGCAACATAATTAAAGGCGTAATCAGTTGGTAAGCAGATGGGAAGGTCTGTCGATAGTGGGAAAGAAGCGATGGTGGTGGAAGGCCCAATAATAATACCATTTGGATGTTGTCTTGGTCTACAGGCTGCTGGATGACCTGGGCAGGGTGGTCTTGATCTTGTACATTGGCGTATGCTGGGGGCTGCACAGAGCTAATATCCGGCAGCTAGAAAGACAGCAGTTAGATGGATTCGTTATCCTGTTATCATCATCCTTCTGCTAACGCTGGGACCAATGAGACTGGAGCAAAGGATGACACAAGCTTATCTACATCAAATGATGGCGGGGTTCCTTCAGAGAAAAATATCTTTCCCACGTCACTTATTATTGCTACAGACAAGATATATATTGTATTTCCCCCCAAAAAAGTGCGTCCTATTAAGTGAACACAGCAGAGTACACAGGGTAAGTGTCTGTATCTCTGGATCACAAGTCCCAGCATTCCCTATTGCCCTTATACATGCATTACTGCCGTCCCAACCAGCTGTGCTAGAGAACCACAAGTCTCAGCATTCTCTACTGCCCTCAAGCATGTTTCTTGTCCTCCCAACAGGGTGGGCTGGAGAACCAAAAGTCTCAGCATTTCCTACTGTGCTCAAGCATGCTTTATTTTCCTACCAACCAACTGTGCTAGAGAACAAGTCTCAGCATTCCCTACTACCCTCAAGCATGATAAACTGTCCTCCCAACAGGGTGTGCTGGAGAACCACAAGTTTCAGCATTTCCTACTATCCTCAAGCATGCCTTACTTTCCTACCAACCAACTGTGCTGGAGAACAAGTCTCAGCATTCCCTACTACCCTCAAGCATGATAATCTGTCCTCCCAACACTGTGTACTGGAGAACAACAAGTCTCAGCATTTTTTACTGCCCCCAAGCATGTTTCTAGTCCTCCCGACAGGATGCGCTGAAGTACCACAAGTCTCAGCATTCTCTATTGTAATTATGCATGCCTTACTGTCCTCCCAACCAGCTGTACTGATGAACCACAAGTCTCAACATTCCCTACTGCCCTCTCAATCAACTGTGCTGGAGAACAAGTCTGAGTATTCCCTACTGCCCTCAAGCACGTTTCTTGTCCTCCCAACAGGATGCGCCAGAGAACCACAAGTCTCAGCATTCTCTACTGTCCTTATGCATGCCTTAGTGTCCTCCCAACCAACTGCACTGATGAACCACAAGTCTCAGCATTTCCCACTGTCCTTAAGCATATTTTACTCTTTCCAAATGTGCTGGAGAACATGGCTCGGCATTATCTAATGTCCTCAAGCATGTTTCTTTTCCTCCTAACAGGCTGTGCTGGAGCACCACAAGTCACAGCAATCCCTACTGTCCTCAAGCACCCTACTGTCCTCTCAACCAGCTATGTCACCTTATTAAATGGTTGATACTGATCACATAGTCAGATGTTCTACACTGGTAAACTTACTGTGCTATCAGGATTGCTTGCTGGACCATCTTTGATGAATTCAACAGAAGGATTTTTCTTTATCTGAGGCTCTGTCCTCCCGGGCTGATGCTGGAACCAATCACACATAGAAGGGCATAAACCATTAATCAAAGAAAAATGACACCACACACAGTATTCAAAATGACCTCATTTGTAGGTAGTTACCCAGAGCTCCCTCTGCTGGCCACTATGGAAACTGCAGCCCATGTAACCACCCGCAAAACAGCATTGACAACCGTGCGGGCAGTGTACTCTACATTCTTGGGTTTGCAATTCCTTTGAGAATCAGAGGTATACCCCAGACACAGGGTACATCCCCCAGAGATTCTGTATACCCCAGATACAGGGTATATCTTCCAGAGATTCTGTATATCCCAGACACAGGGTCCATCTCCCAGAGATTCTGTATAACCCAGACACAGGGTACATCTCCCAGAGATTCTGTATA
>CM070042.1:49205160-49234651 GCA_036250615.1 Ptychadena robeensis | reverse complement strand
GGCAGCAGTGCGATGACTCCTATACTTTGGATGGGGAAGCTTGGCAGCAGTGCGATGACTATCTCATCATATCTCCATATCTATGCTGAAATCGTCCACCAAATCGATCTAAGCCACTACGGACATGTCTAATTCTTAGATCGATTTTCTCACTTTAGCTGGGCAACGTAGTGCAGTATGTCAATCTCCGGCCTGAGGATCGGCAGAACGAGAACAGCCGCTGCTGCAGACAGGTAATGTGGATCGGGTCCCAGCTAAAGGAATGCACTTAGCGCAGGGGGGCGAGAACACAGTGGAGACATACCCTTAGTGCTGGCACATAAAGGATGCCTGGACGATTTTTCCCTAAAAATCGGGGAAAAATCTAAACGTGTATGGGGGGCTTAACATGTCCTCACCTCAGATACCACTGGGCACCTGCAGCAGTCTTGTGAAGTCCATGACCTCAGGGGGTAAGAGCAGGTGTCTCAGCACAAAGGAGACCTTCACAAATGCAGGTGGAACTCCTACTTATCGAGACCCCTAGGCTAACTCCACTTTCCTGGCCCCCCAGACGGCTTAAGTAAAAATGTTTAAATCCTATTTTAGAAGTGGGTTCATTGATGAGAATGGCACTTAGTAGACCCTTTTCCCAATAAATGCATAGTAGGTTTAATGAGCTGCATCCCAGCATTTTTGAGAAAGCTGGAACTTACAGGAAAAGCAGTGATATACAATGGTGGTAAGGGTGCACTGAGGGCATCTTGTGGCAAAAGACAGTATTGCAGGATGATTTTCGTTTTCCCAATTAGCTTGAATTCATTAATTAGCTGCATAAACAGCTGGACATTAATGGTGTATACACTATAATTTTTTATTGTGTATATCGTTTATTTCCATTAACCATCCTGGCGTTACGGGCCACAAAAATGGCGTGCAAAGTGGCTGTACAGGAGACACCTCCCGCCTCTCTACACAACACCGGTATCAATTAGGGCTGGGAAAAGTGGCGACCCCTGTCCCTTCAGCATCTCTGATGGCGCTGAAAACAGGCCAGAAGGAATCGGTGAGCCCGCAGCAATGCAGAATCGCTGCAGGTTCATGGAGCATGGGCGATTATGCCCGATCCTGGCATGGGCACAGTTGGTTCTAAGAACAAACTGTGACCGTACTGAGTTCGGGTAGAACGCCAGCAGGGAAACATTAATATAAATATTTCTCCCTCACCGACAGCTCACTACCGGAAGAGTCTGAGACTGCATATCAGTATAATTACCCTGATGAAGTGGCGTTGAGCCACGAAACGCGTTGGTTGTTCACTGGATTTTACACTTTAACAATAAAGTTCAAAACTACGGGTGCCTCTCTTATGCCTTATTTTCTACTGGGAAACTTTTCTTCTATATGACTACCTACACGGAGGCTGAAACATAGGACTTATCCGATTCACCCCGGTTACCCAGAGGCTACAGAGTGCGACCACTGGCGAAAGAAACCTATAAGACGCTTTATATTCTCCACGGTTGTTGGCTCATGAGCATATTTGCCCCAACAGCCAAAATAGCAAGTACAGAAAACGTGTCCAAAATAGCTGCCGGCTCCCACTAGCTTGAACTTCGGGCTTCAACCCCAACCCCCCTCCTTTCGCTTCAACCCCCCTCCTTTTTTGTTATCCCCTTTCCAATACATCATCACCTTAAAGCGGACCTACCACCAGGAATCTATGTTTTCATGAATGGCACTAGATAATAGGGAGGAATGCAGTGACAAAAACCAAAAACTTACCTGTAATGAGCAATTTAGTAATATAATCCGGCATTCCTGTTCACTTCCTGGTTAATGGAGAAAGCAGGACCCGGCAGAACGTCACAGCAGCACGTGATTTTTCAGTGTAAATCCAACACATGGTGGTGCAATATCGCGGGTGGCCACTGGGGGCGTTCAGTGATCTTCTATGGCAAAGCAGCTCACTGAAAAATCACGTGTTGTGACGTGCTGCCGGCTTCTGCTGACACCATGAACCAGACGGATTATATTCCTAAATTGCTCATTACAGGTACGTTTTTGGGGTTTTTCACTGCATTCCTCCCTATTATTGGCACTTCTAGTGCCATTCATGAAAACATAGATTCCTGGTGGTAGGTCCGCTTTAAGTCATTTAGGAACAAGGAACAGGAAGTTGGCAGAGAACCTGAACTTTGATTGATATAAATATGAACATTTGCAGTTAGGGGTGTGACATTTGGAAGATGAGTACTCTCAGGAATACAGTTTTTAACCCCCTCAAAATATTAGACTTCGAAAGCTGGGCATACACGGCTCGATATTCAAGTCGCTCCAGTCCAGAGCTATGATGTCATCACGCTGGAGCTTCCTCGATATCGAAGGAGCTGGAGGCACAGCACTGCTGCGTTATCCAGCTCAGCCAATGCTTTGCATGGAGCCCCGCGGACCCCAAGCAAGGCAATGGACATCGACCGTGATTTACGGTCATGTCCGATATCCCTGTTTTCGAGAGGTTTGATTGATTCCACTCGAAGACAGGGGTGGGATTGATCTAGCCCATATCTGTGTGTGTGTGTAGGCACCTTAAGAGTTTCAGAGGTCTGGGGGTTTGAAGTCAGAGAAGGCATATACAGTGGCTTGCAAAAGTATTCGACCCCCTTGAACTTTTCCACATTTTGTCACATTACAGTCACAAACATGAATCAATTTTATTGGAATTCCACGTGAAAGACCAATACAAAGTGGTGACACGTGAGAAGTGGAAGGAAAATCATACATGATTTCAAAATTTTTTACAAATAAATAACTGCAAAGTGGGGTGTGCGTAAATATTCAGCCCCCTTTGGTCTGAGTGCAGTCAGTTGCCCATAGACATTGCCTGATGAGTGCTAATGACTAAATAGAGTGCACCTGTGTGTAATCTAATGTCAGTACAAGTCCAGCTGCTCTGTGGCGGCCTCAGAGGTTATCTAAGAGAATATTGAGAGCAACAACACCATGAAGTCCAAAGAACACACCAGACAGGTCAGGGATAAAGTTATTGAGAAATGTAAAGCAGGCAGCTGAGGGCCCATCCCCTCTCCACAAATACAGGACATACCTTGCAGGATGTAGGTCTGTATATCCATAAGCACAGTAACTCTGCCGTCATAGCAGTAATAACGTCAAGCACACGGTATTTTTATTTTTCATATTCTTTAATTTAAGGCTATAGGAGATCACTTAAGGCATCATTCATAAAAAAAAACAAAAAAATATACAATTTACAGGACAATATGGAACTTTCAAACAGTGAACGTGTGATAACCGGAATGATACATCTCGTCTGCATTCCAACGTAAATAAAGTTTTCTGAATATTTTATTACTCTGATTTACATAAAGAGATAACACTGCTCTTATGGAAGAGTAGAGGGTACGCCACTTCTCAATGCAGTGTTCATAGTGCCTAAAGATACGTTCACAACTCATTAGGGTGGGCTTCTATGGGTCATCTAGGACATTGTTGTGTATTTTAAAGTCTAAAGCCAGCCATACACGTATAGATTCTGCTTCGATCATTGAACGATCGGGTGTAATGTGGTTACACCATGCTGTGCGATTGGTTGCTGATCGTTCAGGGAATCCACGTGCACCACCTTGGGAAATTGATCCCTGGCCGATACTTTGGATGAGGATTTAACACCCCCATCCAAATGAATGGAGATCGAACAGGAAAACACCGACTTGTCGGATCCTTGTTCCATCAGTTTGTGGTTAGATTTCAATTCCTTTTTGGTGGGCACATTAGATACTCGGACAGCTTGACAAGTGATCGACGATTGATCATTGGGGAACTGACCACAGAATTGATGTGTATGGCTAGTTTAGGTTTAACCAAAATTGTTGGTTGTTTTTGGTTTCAACGGGGAAGGATTTACCCTCTAGTGTTTTGATCTGGGGCCCCAATAGAGCTCTTACTTGCTGCTAATTTAAAGTGAGGGGACAACTTACTAGCATCACTTACAAAAAAAAGAAACAACCCTCCAAACAAGATATTTCCATGTGATATTGGGGTATCCTAGACTTTTTTGTTTTACATCTGTGTGGCTCCTGTTGGAGAACTCGTGAACTCTTCCCACACTTTCTGCATCTGGCAACTCCTTTCCCACACCACCTGAAACACCATTTTAAAAATGGACCTAAACGATAAAAGAGGCTGAAATCTACCAACAAACCTGACATCGAAGGCTGCACCGGGCTGGATAAGTCATTAGGATGACTGCGATGGAAAAACACTTATTTTCAGGTAAATCAGAAAACATCTGCAAAAACTTCTTCAAGCTCAATATGGTTCTACCGAGATAATCTGATTATGGACATAAACGTGCTCAAAGCAAGTGTGCAGGTATAGGTCACAATGCGTGAGGGGCATGTGACACCCCTCTCTCCTAACTTCAAAACCCAACTTTATCCAAAACGATGCAATTATCGAAATTCTGTATATAGGTCTGTGAGTGTTTCTCCTGCAAAGGATTAAGTAACATGCCTTGTGTCTCCAGATAGCAACAAACAGAGGAAACTTGAGTAAAACAAACTGACTGGGAGGTGGGTACTTTGGATATAGTGATTACCGATTCAGCATTCGGCCTTGAATCATCTGTGTGCCAACATTTGACATTGGCATGCAACTTGTATCTAGACCGAAACCGTGCCAATCAAACTCAAAACTCCTAGGCTTACTTGGTCAACTCTAGTCAAATTTGCAGCATTAGGTGGAATTATGGCATCTCAAGGCCCCAATGCAACTAAAACTAAGGCTATGTTTCCACTATACGTTGGGACCCTCTCCGCTAAGCGTATTGCTTGGCTGGGATACGAAGACTAAGCACTCTGCCTGAGCATATCCGCCCCGCGATGCATTGAGGGTCTCGACGTACTCGTACTCTACGTTGAGCACTTGCCTCAGCGGAAACGCTGCAACTGGCGCAGTGAAGATACAGCATCAATCACCGAACAGGTAAGTGAATGTTGCATCCGCCCGCCGCCAAGCAATACGCTCTAGTGCGGAGGGCGGAGGCACCTTCACTTACCCTGTTTCGTGCTGTAGGCTGTATCTTCACTGTGCGTCCGTGCCACTGTAGTGTCAGAGTCTCACGTAGTTGAGTACGTGTGAGCCTCTGGGCCCATCGCCGGATGCTGCAGGCAGAGTCCTATGTGCATATCGTCGGGATCCCAGCCAACAATACGCTTGATCGGAGAGGGTCCCAACGTATAGTGGAAACATACCCTTAGTTTTAGTTGCATTGGGGACTTGAGATGCCATAATTCCACCTAATGCTGCAAATTTGACTGAAGAGGGTCCTGACATATGTGGAAACAAACCCTTAGGCTCACAAAGGGATGGTAAGTTACCTTCTTGTTGACCCACCTGTATTCTCCTACCAGAAGTGGAGGAGTTTAAGCTATTAGGAAGGGAGGGGGGGGCTTTGACAAGATATTCGGGTCTACAATCCAAGATTGTCTTGGTTTTTATAGCCGTTTGGTGGAGGATGGAAATATCACCAAAAGGCATGACAATGGAGGTCATATGATTGGAGGCCTAACAAACTCTGTACGAATATGTCTTCTGCTACAGACATCTTTACAAATCAAGTCTTAGAACAGGGAGGAAGAATATGGAACTACAGCTGTAACTAGAATTGGGCACCCTATATCTGTTCATAAATAGGCAGTGGGAGCATACAAATTAACTTCTCAAACAATAAGCCACCAAGCTTTATATAAGTTAGGACCTTCCAGGTCTATAGCACCGTACATAACCCTTGCTAGGGACACAGACTTTCAAAAGTCAGAGGCTGCGATTATATAGGAGTTGCCAGTAGACGGCCGGGATGCTGAATAAATCATCTGACTGTATTCGAACAAAATCCTATAATACTTCCAGAATAACAATAACTATCTTCATTGCCGATGGGTGTTGGGCCCTATAAATTGAATTGGGCAAGTATATCTTAAAAAGCGATACTGTGCTAACCAAATCAACAGGGTCACCTTAATATTTCCAGTACAGATGGATTCTTGTTGTCTGGATTTCCTAACCCTTGAAAGTAAAGAGGACACCACAATAGATCCAAGTTACCCAACACCATCAAGTCCTGGACTACCCTGTACACTCCACAATGTCATTGCGGAAATATTCAAGATGGTGGTGGTAGGCAGGCAAAGGAACCACCTGAGGCCAGAAGGTCAACTTGCAACCAATGCAGTGAAATGACCCTTTATATAGGCAAAGCACCACCCTAACCATCAAGATGACCGATATAAACTCCATGAAAACCATTAAAGGTAACGACTCGCGGGTTTCAAATTCAATCTGTAAAACGGCACTCAAAAAATATTGAATATTTTAGACGGATGCCCAGACCTGCTGAGCCATTCTCATAATAATAAAAGAAAAAACGAAATATATTTTACAAATATCTAAGGCTCTCTTCGAACATCTTTTCTTTGACTCCGAGCACTATTAAGATCAGCTTTTTTTCTGTACGCTCATATATCATTTTTATCCAATCAAACAAGGAAAAACAAATTCTAAACATTAATCGGCAAACTTTCTCATAAAGTGTTTCAAATGATCTCTGCGCTAGACTAAGAAATAGTTTTTACATCTATTAAGATTTCCCCCCAAAAACAGTTTTACTACCATAGATGTTTTTCCTTTTTTTTTTTTTTTTATATAAATTAAAGCAGAACTCGAGGCAAATATAAATATAAACATTTATCTAGTTATGTAGTAATTGGTAAATTAAATAACTTTTTTTTTATATTTAAATACTGCTAAACTGACTACCTGTACTCTGTCTTCATATTTGATTTCATTAAGCCTTGTGCAGAAATTAGAGATTGAAATTTGGGTTTGCAGCAGGAAATGCCGTCTGGTTGGTCTGTTGGCAGGAAGAGATGCAAATTTTTGGACCAATGAGAATGACTGGAGGGAAAAAGGATGGAAGAGCAGAGGGATTGCCAAATTACAGACCAATGGGCATGCCTATAGATGGGGTTGAAAGAGCAATGAGTTTGGTCAAAGCAAAGATACCGAATTACCAATCAATGCTGCCCATTGGTCTGTAATAGGCGGACAAAGAGTCCAACCATTGAAAGGTGGCAAAGCTGAATTGCAGACCAATAATGCCCATTGGCCTGTAATTAGGCAGGGTTGATATAGCAAAGCTTGGACCCTGGCAAGGTGGCAATGTCAAAATGCAAACCAATAATGCCCATTGGTCTGTAATTAAGGTTGATATAGCGAAGCTTGCACCATGGCAAGGTGGCGATGCCGAATTACAGAGCAATGGGCATGCCTATAGACAGGGTTGAAAGAGAAATGAATTGGGTTGAAGCAAAGTGATGATACAGAATTAACAATCAATGTTGCCCATTGGTCTGTAATTAGGCAGGGTTGATATAACAAAGCTTGGACCATGGCATGGTGGCGATGGCAAATTGCAGACCAATAATGACCATTGCTCTGTAATTAAGGTTGATATAGTGAAGCGTGCACCATGGCAAAGGGGCGATGCTGAATTACAGACGAATGTGCATGCCTATAGACAGGGGGTTGAAAGAGCAATAAGTTGGGTCAAAGCAAAGCGATGATACCAAATTACCAATCAATGTTGCCCATAGGCCTATAATTAGGAGGGCAAAGTATCCAACCATGGCAATGTGGCAAAGCTGAATTACATACCAATGATGAACATGGTTTGTAATGTAGTGGGGTTAATATAGCAAAGCTTGGACCATGGCAAGGTGGTGATGCTGAATTATAGATCAATGGGCATGCCTATAGATGGGGTTGAAAGAGCAGAGTCGAAGCAAAGCTATGATCCCGAATTACCAATCAATCAATGTTACCCATTGGTCTGCAATAGGCGGGCAAAGAGTCTAACCATGGCAATGTGGCAAAGCCCAATTACCACCTTGATGATGGTCTGTAAGTAAGCAGGGTTGATATAGCAAAGCATGGACCATGACAAGGTGGTGATGCCGAATTGCAGACCAATATTGCCCATTGATCTGTAATTAAGGTTATTATAGCAAAATTTGCACCACTGCAAGGTGGTGATGCCGAATTGCAGACCAATATTGCCCATTGATCTGTAATTAAGGTTATTATAGCAAAATTTGCACCACGGCAAGGTAGTGATGCCGAATTGGAGACCAATGATGCTCACTGGTATGTAATTAGCCAGGGTTGCCATGGAAAGAGTTTAGACCATGGTGGTGATGCCAAATTACAGACCAATAGACATACCTATAGGTTGAAACTGCAAGGTGGCAATAGCGATTTACAGACCAATGGGCCGACCATAGGATGAATGGCCACACGGGTGTTTAATGTGTAACCGAACAGAGAGACAGTTGCTTTGGCAGGTACCACCGTTCACATAAAACTCCTTAAACTGTGCACGTTTTTCGGCCTGAGTTCTGCTTTAAATAATAACAAAGCTTAATAAAAAATAATATACAACGATAATCTGAGCAAAATGCCTTTAACCCGAAAACAGAACATGTGAAGGGAATACCTCCCGACATCGGACGACAAAATCTCAAAATATATTTACACTGAAGAGTAGAAAAGCGGGAGATCTCACAAAACTGTATATCTTAAAGAAAATATCTCAAGAAGATTTAACAATATAAACACAAAACATTTATTTGACAGCATCAGCATGAGCACGTCGGCTCCATTTTAGGATTGGAATAAAGCTTTTCATGGAGGGAAACAATAGTAAAAGGAGGAGAACATTAAGCCGTGTTTGCACCTAAACTGGCCGTGTACATCACCTAAAGCAATAGCAGCTACTTTATCTGTGCGAAAAGAAATCCGTAATAGGGACCCAATGCCTTTATCAGCCAGGTACAATAATGGTGGAGGAGTGTCTCCCCTGTTCAGCAGTGCAGTTGGTTTGCATAACATGGTGGTGGGCATTGACACACATTTAGTATTAGGTTAGGGTCTACCTCCTATCATGGGAAGGAAAATGGTTTGTTCTTGAAAAGCTAATTTTGAGTATGGAATATCTGACTGGACAAACCAGCCACAAGCAACTAATCTTCCCCAAAAATGTAGATGTCACTTTTGGTGAACCGGTCTCCTAGAACCTTTCACCAATCCTCCTAAAATACTCATGACACCCAAGAGTAACTTCGAAAAGATTCTAAACCTCTGGGTAGGATAACTATACAACTAATCCAGATGTCTGAACCTCCAATGAGATTGCACTAGCGTAGCATTTGGTTTAGCTACCTACCAATGGTGTGAAATATTTACCAACTCCGAATAATGGCAGTGAATTGGAAATTCTGATATGGTTTCCTTGAATGATGGCGTCTATACAGGAAGCCAACCTGTGACTCAACATTCCAGTAACCTGAAATTTTCTATGCTAAACTATTTTCCATAGGAGCTCAACCAACTGACCTTTTCCCTTTGGGGGGTACATGGTCTACTAACTCACCCATCTACTATATTGAAAGCCATATAAAGATCTCTGACCATTCTGAGCCTGTCCTGTACAAAAACACCGATCAGCATTGCCAACATGACTGAACCTACTTTTCCCAGTACAATTCTAAATTCTTAGACAGTAACATAGCAAAGTCTTTGCTAACTTCAAAGGGTCTTTTCAGCAAATGAAGGTAATGGAATACCCTCTGGACTGCAACCCTCCATACTGTCATTACTTTGCATCAATGTGGCCAAAACTACCTTTGGGTTTCTATAGGAAATTGAGATCCTTGACCTTCTCTCATCTTTTCACATATAAGGACAACACTGGGCCAAACATTGACCAATATTCTGAATAAAGCCTATCAATTAAAGACAGAACTTTTGGGTATAATGACCCTGATAATACGCACTGAAAACCAGAAAAAAAACACTTAAACCTGCCAATAACCAAACCACCAAGAACTCGACTTTCTTGAATCCCCTCATTGGGAAGGCCAGCAACCAGAGCCGACCAAATCTACTGCCGTGATCAGTGTTTTATTCAAACACTTACAAAGGTGAAAGATCCTCCAAGTATTTCCTCACTTTCAATGTCCAATCAGCAAGTGTGGCAGTGACCAAGGGAAAATACAAAACTTTGTCATTCAAGTCAATAGTCACCCATTAGTTGGGTGTGCATCTTAAGCCATAGGAGAACCTTAGAATACTATTCTAATATTCTTAAAACTTGCATCAAGTTTTCATGTACTTCAACCACTAGGCTCTGGTTAAGAACACATAAGTGAAATGCTTCACTATGGTGGTCAAGTGCAAATCCACCGCGACACTAACACTAACTTGCCAAGTTGAACCATTTAAGACTATAATTGTGATGACATTTTTTTTGCAGGTCTCTCTAAGCAAATCCTCAATACAAAAATCCATCATCATGAAGCTTCTACGAGCGTAGATGGACAGAAATCTTCTAAGCAACAAAGATAACATTAGGGTAGGGGTCCAACTATTGTTCACAGGGTAGTTTTGGAAGTTGGACACTACATACATGAAGTATCCACTAAAGCAGGGTACTATATATTTCACCAACAATGACCCCAATACTGCAGAGATCAGCAAATAACCCCAATCTAACTGCTTATTCCAAATGTGGATTCATGTGGATCTGTACTGTTCCTAAATGTACAATGCTAACCTTGATTTGATCTCTCCCGGTGAATTTTTGCTCAATGTGAGGAAATTCTATAACCAGGAACACCACCATTTTCCTAGAAAGTGCCAGCACCACCATTTGGTATCTTAAGTGTTGCTTGGTGTCTGAAAATCACCATAATGCGCTGCAACAAATAAAAATTAAGCCATCACTGACTTAACTGCCTGGAGCTATTGAACTATATTGGTGTTTACTGTAAAAAAAATAACCTTAACCTAACTTTAAAACTTACTATATGTAATATCCTGATTTCCATTGTCACATCAGCTGAACGCTCAAGTAGGGCTCATGGTGGACTTGCCTGAACAGTGCTCTTAAAAAGGTCCGAATGGCTAATTTAAATCCACAAAGGTTGGTTTTCTAAATAAAACTTTTAAAATGTTTTGGCCAGAGTGGGACGGGCATTGCTTTAATTCTATAGGCATACATAATAGGCAGCAGTGGGAAGAGCATTGCTGCTATTCTATAGGCATATACAATGAGCCACTGGCCACAGTGGGAAGAGTTTTGCTGCCATTGTACAAGCATATGCAATAGGCCGCAGTGGGAAGGGCATTGCTGCCAATATATAAGCATATTCAATTGGCCACTGGCCACAGTGGGAAGGGCATTGCTGCCTTGTATAAGCATATTTGACTGGCCACAGTGGGAAGGGCATTGCTGCCATTGTATAAGCATATTCGATTGGCCACTGGCCACAGTGGGAAGAGCATTGCTGCCATTATATAAGCATATACAATAGGTCGCAGTGGGAAGGGTATTGCTGCCATTGTATAAGCATATGCAATGGGCCACTGGCCACAGTGGAAAGAACATTGCTGTATTGTATAGGCATATACAATGGGCCACAACAAGAAGGGCATTGCTGCCATTGTATAAGCATATGCAATTGGCCACTGTGGGAAGAACATTGCTGCCATTGTTTAAGCATATACAATAGGCCACTGGCCATGGTGGGAAGGAAATTACTGCCATTGCATGGGCCTATACATACAAGGCCACAATAGGAAGAGCATTTCTGCCTATGTATAGGAATAGACAATAGGCCACAGTGAGAAGGGCATTGCTGCCATTGCATAAGCATATACAATAGGCCACAGTGAGAGGGGCATTGCTGCCGTTGTATAAACATATTTAATTGGCCACTGACCACAGCGGGAAGAGCATTGCTGCCATTGTATAGGCATATACAATAGACAGTGCTTATAAAACAAAAACAAATAGATTTGGACAATGTCAGACATAACCAGGGTAGTTTTAAGGACTGACTGTAGAGAAAAAGTAGAACTCGACCATTTGAATTGGGACACCTCTTCCATTAGATACTTTTGAGGCTCCGGGTGGAATTGTAGCCTAAACCTTCTGACATCACTACACGACCAGTAACTGAATAAAAGCTATTTTTTCTCAGCAAAGATGAATAATATACACACATTGGGTCAAGGCACTTTGCTATAAAATTCTCAGCAGCAAAAATAAACCAACCCGATGCAAAATAAAAACTGTAAAATGCATAGCACTAAAATAGAAGCTAAAACAAAACAAGCCTAAATGAAGGTAGAGGGGACTTTGTGTGATGGGTACTGGCTGAGCAGAGGACACAAAAACAACGGGAGCGCAGGTCTTTAGAACAGAAATAATGTCCCTTAAAGAAAAAAATAAAGTTGTGATGGGCCCCGTCTTTGCCTCATTTCATAAGTGGAGCCGACCGATCGTTGCTGATGGTTTTTCGGAGCTTCACTCCCCGTTTGATCATGGACAGCATATCGTCAGGAGAAGATAAATCGGAATTTGTGTGAATTTGACTTTCTTTGCTATCTTCTGCTGAGGCACTTGGGACGACTGGTTTGTTGGCTGGCGTGTTCTCTATCATGAGGGCACTGGTTTCCGGCGACTTCTGAGCATTTTGTGGAAGCTGATTAATACTTTCATTAGAGGTGTGTTTTTCCTTGGGGATGAAGGAACAATACATAAAGTTCTGTACAACATGAAGGTTTTGACCCGAGCCGCTTAGACTTTGTCTGGTCTGGGCGAAATTGGGCTTTGGATCCTGAACATAAGAGAATTTTTCACTGTGTGTCCTTTCTCCAAATGGGGTTCGTGGAGTATCCGGTAACGTTGGGGTCTTAACAGGCACCATGGGAGTCCGGATGGGAATGGGTACACCGCTGACGGTTCCTCTTCTCATCGTCGGCTTGTTGGAAGGATTCCTTTTTATGGTGGCAATATACGGTGGGCGCACCAGTGGGTCGGGCTCCGCCAGAAGACTGACGGTCGAAGCAGGCCTCTTGGCTTGAAACATTCTTCGATAATTTTGGCTAATGTCGCTGTTTCTAGGAATTGTAGATGACTTGTCAAAGTCCAGTTGGTCAGTCTCTTCTTGGTCGCCATGTAATGAGATGTAGTCATAGTCTGCAACTAAGCAGAGAGGAAGACGTTACAAACACAGATTCAAGCAACGTGACCGTTTACTAAAATTTTCATAGAAATTTACTGCATGGAAATTTTTACATAACCGTTTTTGAAGATGTAAGGATATGGCTAAAGCCGGCCATACAACTTTAGATCTCTCTGTCAGATATCCTTTAGATCTACCAACAACTATACAGTGCCGGGTCCTCTGTCAGATTTCCTTTAGAACTCCTTTCGTTTTACCAAAACCATGTAGTATGAGGGACTTTCTAAACAATCAAGTCTACCTGTGTTCAATCGCAGAGGATCCGGCACTACATAGTTGTTGGTAGATCTAAAGGTAGCCATACACAGGTCGATTTGTCAGTAATCAAATGCCGATCGATTGCTGATCCAATCTTTCCAGGCGATTAAAAATTGGCAATTGATCGGATCGGGAATAGATGCAACACCACCTTGGGAATCCGATTTGTGGCTGATTTGGACATGAGCCGATCTCCAAAATGGCTGATTCCACAAAATCTATCGATTGGAAAGGCCGCTGCATAGGGCTATTTGGGTCCATCAATGTACTCTGATTGCCAAACGATCTACCAAAAAACCAACATGTCAGTTCATTGTCCGATCCGATTTTTAGTTGATTCCGATTTTTTTAGGTCGATCGTTCAGGGTTCGTTCACTCGTGAACACGCGCAGTGATCGATCTGTCAAAAATTTAGTGGGAAATCAACCTGTGTATGGCTACCTTAAAGGATATCTGACAGAGACCTAAAAAGGTGTATGGCCAGCTTTAGGGCCCCCATACATCTTTAGATTTCTCTGTCAGATTTCCTTTAGATCTCCTTTTTGTTTTACCAAAACCACGTAATATGAGGGACTTTCTAAACCATCAAGTCTACCTGTGTTCAATCACAGACGACCCGGAACTACATGGTTGTTGGTAGATCTAAAGGATATCTGACAGAGATCTAAATGTGTATGGCCAGCATTAACATTAGGGACACATGCTATTTTTCAACCAAACAATGTAATCACGTATCACAAATGTATTCTATGTACAACTATTCAAGCATAAATGACTTAATGGCAACTGAACTAAGGTAAAGTGTTCTAGGACTAGAGAACCGAAAAAATACCCAAAACCTCTATGCCCAACATAACCCATTCTATTCTAGGTTCCCATTTATTTTTAAAAGACAAACTAGACAAAGAAAGAAGCAATTAAGATTTGATTTTTAAACTCTTCATTCTGAATGAAAGCAGAACATAAGCGTAAGCTCAGACAGCAAATCAGTGAAAGCAAAGGCTCGATTAACAGGCTTGACAGGTGTAAGAGAAGGAGACTGACTTGAAATCACAAAGACAAGGCTTCATAATACTAGGTGGATTCTAGCATTGACGGCCCCATTATCCACAATGAAAGCTCAAGGGTGGGAAAGGGAGCGCAGGAATAATTTTTGAGGGGGCAAGTTAAATAAGAAGCGTTCGCTACTACATAAACCCATAGAAACACGGACACCGCACCCATCAACATTATGCATAATTACTTATTAGAAGCTCCAACCAACCAGCAAACTAAGGTAGACCCCTGCACCTACATCAGATATGGACTGGGGTGTGTATGCACAAGGTGTCATGTACACATTGGTGTAGCGCATTCATGACACCCAACCCACGGGTTTTGGGGCCCGTGTTTTAGCCCCTGTGCCTTACCACTGCATTGATGGTAATGTGCCTTATTCATTTGAATAGAAAAAAATGCAAAATGTGTCAGGTTGACCATTGATGATCAATATATGCGATGCACGTCATTGACGCATAGCGCCACTACAAGGACATGTGTGGCCCCACGTTTGGCAACTGATCCTGTCCCATTCAAATAATTAGGATGGGTTGTGTCAGTGGACACATGCCCCTGGAGAAAAGTTTCTTTAACCTCCTGGGTGTTACGCATGTGTCATGCTTTCTTAAAAAGGCAGCAGAGCATATAACATGCCACCGCGATGTTTTGCCCATTTGGAGGTGCCCAGATAATGCCAGAATCGCGCTGGAAAAAAAAAGCAATGCCCCTCCATTAACATGGAGCTCTATGGTGCCGCCCCCCCCCCCTTTTTGGGGGCAGACTCGGAAGGTTCGTTATGTACACCGATCCAGAGAATTGCCAGGGGAAACCGGCGGACGGGTACGTTTCTCCACAGTTAACTTGAATTGAGTTTCATGACGGATGACACTTAACTCGAGTTAACTTGGGGAGAACACCCAGGAGGTAAAGGCTTCAGATGGGACTAGATATGAACCTCTGGTGTAACCTTTATTTTCAGTGTTAAGCGTAGATATTCTCATTGCATATACTGATTGTGGGCCTCAATGATCTTCTTGAAGGTCATTACCACGTTTCTAAATATTCTAAAAAAAGTTTGGGTGACATCTGAAGTAATTAGTAAATGGAGGTTGTGGAAGAGTTTGGCATTTCTGTTAAGGAGTTTACAAAACCCAAATACCTTTATGGGCCAAACAGAATGAGAGAGGATCACCAGCAATAGGGGTGTAGAGTCCCCTTGCCAACTATCTGACTTTTTGGGGAACGGCTTTAAAATCGTTGTTCCACTTTATGTTAAATGAACTTCTTGCTGGGAGATAAAGGTCCTCCTTTCAGTTTACATACACAGTCTGCTATAAAGATCCCACACTTAAACTTAGCAATTCATATTACAGAGTACACAAGTAAATGGAAAGGTTGGGGAGAAACTTGGGATTGGGAGTTCTTGGCCCACAAAGCTGCCACACTGAACAGGCACAACACCAACTCATACATGATTGGAGCAGCTCAGTCCAATCTAATTAAAAAGCAGATTCTTACCAAAAAGAGAGGGGTCCTTCTTTTTTAACGCTGTGGAAAGAATGCACATATGTTGGTTGAGAGAGAATGAAGGAGCTTATCAACTAGACTATTACAACATGCCTCCTGTACAACCCCGGCCACGTTCCACTGCATTGTGAGATGGTCTAAAGCCCCTAACATGGGCAACTACAAGATGGAGGCTCATCTGTTCTATACACAAATGTCTCTATACACAGCTTATTGCAATTTATGTTCTTTTTTCTATTATCATCTTTCACCTACACGGAATTGCCAAAGGTTTGTGAACACCTGACAATGAAATCTATATATTTTCAGACATTCCACACCTAACCCACTGACGTGAATATGAAGATACTATCCCCTAAAACCTTGAAAAAGTCTTCCCAGAAGATTGTGGGATATTAGAGCAAGACTGGAAATAGGTGCGGATGTTCTTTTACACCAGGGAGGGGTATGACCATTTCAGGGAACTTTGTACACAGGGGCATGGTTATGCTGAACAAAAAAGTGTGCAAGGGTGAGGGTTACACTGAAATGTCCTTGCATGCTTCAGCACAAACGGTAAAGGTAGCCATAGACGTGCAACTTCTCCCTCAATAGATGAGGGATAGGCCCCCTCAGAGGATTGGCGGGCACCACCCTTTGTGTGCCAGACATTACTTTGGATGGGGACTGTCATCCCCATTCAAAGTAATGAGATTGGCCAGGAATTTACCAACATGACGGATCACCGTGTGATCTGACATGCGAGAGGATTCTTGGTTGATCTAGCCAGGTGGGCGCACCTGATTTTCATTCGGTTGGTCGATCACCCAAAAAATCAGGCTACCTTAACCCTTCACTGAACTCTGAGAAGTGTCTATATGGCATATATACTAAAGTATAGGCTGAGTTTTCGGCAGCCAAAACGTGATGAAAATTAATTTGGTTTATACTCGAGTCAAGTATTGCTCTAGTACATGTCGTTTTTGCATTAACCTCCTGAGCGTTCTGCCCAAGTTATCTCAGTGTGAGTTTCTCAGCGATTCTCCAGGTCTGCCCAAATTGCGTCATATATGATGCCGAAGGGTCAGGAGGCACAGGACCGCCCGGAGGGCAGAAGATCGCGGCGGCATTTAATGCGCTCCGCCAAGATCTCCACGTGTGCAACGCCCAGGAGGTTATTTATGCTCAAAGTAATGCAGAATTTTTTTGTTTCAAAATTAGGTACCTTGGTTAATACTAATAAAAGTTACTTTGGTCATATCAGGTGGTCACATACTTTAGTTTAAGCTTGCTTATAGCATTGCTACATTAAGACATCTGTGGAGCTGGACATAGACCATTGGAATTCCCAGAGATTGATTTGTGAAACTATCGTGACATGCAATTGTGGCTTCGATCCAAAGTCGTACAACGATCGAAAAATGCACCATGCTTGGGATACGATTTATGGGCGATTTATGCGCCCGAGCGATTGGTGACGTCACTAAAAATTGGCTACACAAAAAAATGTCGATCGCAAATGATGGAAGTGGGATGAGGCCTGCAGATCTTAAGGTGTCCAATAAAGTCCTTCGATTTCCATCAGAGGGACTAAAAAAACAGACATGTCCGATCAATGCCAGATTGCTCCCTTATATGTTTAATATATCGTTTTTTGAGCGCCAATGGTGCCGCCTACCCCAGCTTCATATCTGACATAATTGGGGCGGGCACGCCGACATGCAGAATCGCCGGGGAATTTCTGAGGACAGGCGAGTTTGCCTGTAGTTAACTGTGTGATTGACCGAATTGCCATTATTTTACCTATTTTTTTGCCTTTACATAAAAGAAAACGTGTCCAATAACAAGCTATTAATGCATCAACGTGAATATATATAGGAGAAGCTTATTGTACTAAAACAAATATAAACATTTCACAGACAAGGGTACAGTGGCTCCAATGCGCCATCATTTTAGTAATGGTTCAATCTATACATGATCTAGAATGCTCACCATGGGAGGGGATGGTGTCCTCAGAGCATGACGGGGTGGTGGTCTGTGTGCTGTACCCACTCGAGCAGTGCAGAGAGTCCCGGCTATGCTGCATCTCTGAGCTCAATCCTTGACTTAGAGCCAAGGCTAGATGGTCTCGTGGAAGTTTGGGCTAAAAAGGAACAAGAAGTGTTCTGTATTACAAGAATAATTTATAAAAACCTTCTACTATCTATAGATTCAGGTAAAAGCCACATGAAATGTGTTAGAAATCTAAAACAAATATTCAATATGCCACATGATGAACAGTGCAAATCAAAGTCATTTCTACTAATAAAGTCAAAGCCTCAGTTTAAGCCAATCTCCAGCCACCATTACATACACAAGTGGTGGATTTGCCCGAAGCTTTTACCAGCTTTACTCCCAATGGGACCAGAGCAATGAGCAAATTATGGAGACTTACTTTTGCCATGACCTGAGGAGGTGGAGGCCTGAATACATCGTTGTTCTGGATTGATTTATTGTTCTCCTCACTGGGACTACTGGAAGCATGCACACTGTTGTATATCGAGGAATCCTACAAAAAGAAAAGATAACTTGTGAGATTGCGTTTTAAGTGAAGGAGCGAGCAGCTTTTCTGACAGCATGACCACGGTGATTGTAAAATAACATGTAACCCATTAGAACAATTCAGCTCTATGAGGCTTTGCAGAGCCAGACCACCAGTATATACTACTCTCCGTGAAGAAGCAGGGTGGACCGTATCACTTCCTGATCTGACCATCAACTCTTTCTTCATTCTCTCTAGTTTAAAAGGAAAAATCATACGAATGAGAACTATATTTTTTAAATAGACACCAGATCTAAGGCCAAATAAACATATCTGGGAGATGGGAGGGGAAACCTGCGCGTCTTATAAAGCAAATAGCTGGACTGTCCAGGCATGCGCAGAGAAAAACTGTCTGCTTTGTGCCTTGATCTTTCTATCTCCTAATTCTTTAAAGTGTCACTTAGGAGGAGTGAGGGGGTCTCTGCTCTGATCGCTCCCCCCTGTCTCCTCCTAAGTGTTGATAGGAGGAGAGAGAGAGAGCAGGGATTGATCAGAGAGGAGAAACACTCACGCATCCCTTGTATACATATGCTGTACACAGAGGTTAATCTTTATTTGCTGGTGCTTCTTATTGTGCGCAAAACACAGTGGGTGTTCCAGGTATTGGGTCCACTGTAACCCAGTCTCATATTTAATAACTCGTAAGAACTGTCTTTTCCACTAAACTACGATGTGTGTTACACCACCTAAACCTCAAGACCCCTCGGGGGTTGAACAACCATTTCACAGGGGTCGCCGCCTTCACTGAAAGCATCAGCACTGCTGCCAACATGCTCCCATTCCCACAAGCCGGGTGGGAAGTTAGGAGGGAAAGTTATGCCCCTTATTATGCCCAACTTATGAGGGATGGGGCATTACTCTCCCTCCAAACTTCCCACTCTGCATATATTTTACACAAGCAGGGTGGGAAAATAGGGAAGGGACATTACACTTACCTAATCGGGTCAGAAGTGACTGACCTAAACAATTCAATAGAATAGGAGGTGCAAAGAATGTGTCACCTAATATATGTTGAATAATTCTGCTGGTCTGAAGCACATTCATACCTGTCAAGCCTACTGTTTTGGTCGGGAAATTAAGGTTTTTTAGGTGACTTTCCTGGCCAAATCCCGATGCACAAAATCCTGGATATTTCCCGGGATTTTGAAATCAGGCAGAGGTAGGAGTCATCTCCCTCCTAAGTTTCCACTCCACTTGTGCAGATGATATGTGGGGTGGGACATTACTAGGGAGAGTATCCCCCTCTCCCTCCTAAGTTAGGCAACAACTGAATAGAAGGGAGGGGACTTTAATCTCCAGATACTGAAAGTGACGTCAATTACGTCACTTCCGGCATCTGGAACGCAGAAGATTCTCGCCGAAACTGGAAATGACGTCACAGATCCCGACCACTGATGGTAACAGCTATGAGCACATTCTCCAGCAAGGAGTACAACAGCTGAGTACAGACACTCAATAGTAAATATTTATGATTATTTGCAGCAACAGGGAGAACAAGAAATGCACGGACACTGTCCTGCGGAGCTAGTATAGAAGGGTAGAGGATAGCTAATGTGTCAGTAAATATTAGCATTACGTTCCCAAGATTTCTATCTAAGACTGTAGAAAAAAGAAAAGATAGTGCATACATGCGACTGCCAAGATCCCTCCAGAACAAGGCTGGGCTAACAACGGGTAGACCCTGATGGAAAGATCCCCGGTATGTACTAGGAGCGACACCTAAAACTAGATATGGAATCCTTTGTTCAGGGGGCAAGTGTCAAGTGAGGCTTGAAGAGAAGAACTTCCCCGACTGGTGTGTTCTAATACAACCAGACTGGAGAAGTGTTTGCTGGCAGTGTGAGCAGCGGAGGAAGCGTCTGTCAGGTCAAGTGCTTTCAATGCCTTTTCGCACACAGAATTGAGAGCTTGCCATCAATAAGGAGCTCTGTGTGTTTAGTTACCAGTGCATGTGAGAATGGTATGAAGTGTACAAAGAGAGAACAGAGCAGCAACGAGAGATCAAACGGGTCTTTCCTTCGTCGGTGCCAAATATCAGTTATCAGTCGTGGAATTATTAAATGAAAGGAGAGCACTTACAGAAAACTAAAATGAAATCTGAGCCATCCTCCTGACTTTTATATGGGATCAAAATCTGCAGATGGGCGACTAAAATCCTGAACCATGCATGAGAGTTTATACATACGGGCCCCTGTCATTTTCTGGGATCATTTGTGCAAAATGAGGGTGGATTTACATCTTATTCATGATAATGAGGTAGTCACTCTCTGAAGGATCATATTTGGGAAGGGATGTGTTGGTCACTTAGAGACGTGTGAGCATTTTTTGCTTCAATGTCCCTTTAACAAAGAGGTGTATAAGGGGTGGAGAGGGCCTTAGGCTATGTTTCCACTGCATTACTAGCTCCATTGACCCTCCTGCATTAAGCGTACTCCTTCACAGCAAGGTCAATAGAGCGCATAAATACTACCTCTGCCTGCCGCACTGACTGACTGTTTACACGGAGTGGAGCTGATCCGCCAGCTGGAGGTCGACGCAGTGCCCTGCGTTAACCTCTCACCCGGAGTATCAGCTCCACGCCGTGCAAACAATCAGTGCGGCCTGCAGGTAATATATGGGCACTATTGACCTCCCTGTTAAGCAATGCGCTTAACGCAGGGGGGTCAATGGAGCCTGTAAGGCTGTGGAAACAAAGCCTATGGTATCATCCTCCTCTATCAAAATCCATGAATCCATAACCTATTTTCTGTCCTTACTTGTCACTCCCATTGATTTTGTTTTACCCCCAAGTGGTCAGCCCATATTGTTTTAACCACCCTAGCGGTCAGGACGGCAGCATCTTGTCCAGCGCTGCTACTGCTTCTATCGCACTGGATGAGATGCTGCCATTCAGCACACATCGGGGCTCCAGGCAGCTCATACTTACGGTGTTGCGCTGTCCCCGATGTGACATGCAGGCAGCCAGCTCCTCTCTCTTCTCTTCCTCACCCCCCCCCCCTCCGAGTGACGTGATGATGTCACATCGGGGGGTCGGTTGGTTCGGCAGATGACTGCTTGCACGTGGCAGCAAAATAATGCTGGCGTTAACAGGTCATCTAGATTAGGACCCCATGGAGGTCCTATCTGGCTACAGCCCAAAAACCAACCGACGGACACCTAATGTTGGGTCCACTGGTTGGTTAGGGTTATTTGTTGATCACCTGCATACCATTTTGCATCTTGATCCTGTTTACATGCACTGCTGCAGTGGCTGCGAGGCATTACTCAGGATGAGTCTCTGATGGGGTAACAGTAGACTCGTCCTGCTACTTTAATAAAAAATAAAAAAAACTAAGTTAACCATCTCTTACCTGGAACATGGTCTCCAGCATTAGAGTAGATGGAGGACGCATATGAAGGGCTTCTACTGAGCTGGAGATTGAGTCCATAGATGGAACATGCCTCATTGATCCATGCATAAAGCTAATAGAAAGACAAACACAAAGTAAGTCACATGTGTAACATTCTGCTATAACAATCAATATTAAGTAAATCAATTATCTGTGCTTTTTTCATTAATGAGGAGCACAAAGGGTATCCTCTTTACACAATTATCTCCATTCTGCACTGAATGAATGGTCATAATGGCAGCGTCAAGTTCTAGGAAATACACTGATCTGATTATCACAATAAATTGGTGTTGATTTGTTTATCGCTGCAAGATCATATTTTCAATCTTGGACGTTATTGGAGAGCCCCCTAGTCCACCTACCACAGTGTTGTGTCAAAACTAAACTGACACAGAGCTAAATAAAAGTTTAAACACATACACGGGAAGGCAGCATTCTGCGTTCATCAGTCAAAAGTTATAACCTCAAATATCCTACTTAAATCTAACACACAGGAAGTTGGGAGGAGCTGAAACCTGCCGTACCCCATGACAAACCTAACTTGTAAAAAAAAACGAAATATCAGTTACTCCGGACGTTTTAAGTATGGGCAGCCGCTCAACAAAAGGCACATACAGCTGACATGGGTGACAATACACTCTGTAATACAAACCAATGATCCCTAACAAGGAACCTTTCACTAGGACAAATCCTGAGAATCCCCCAACAATGGATTTTATTATTGCATACAGGGAAACACCTTTTCTATCGGAATGTAAAAGAAGCCGGCACCAGGGAATGGGTGAAACTGGATAGTGGAGCAAAGCTGCACAGATCTGACCTACAGTAACCTCCATTATTGGGTAATGTAAGCTGCCTTTTTATGCAGGAAGGCGGGGGGGTTGTGGGTAATGAAGAGATATTGATAGCAGTGTGAAGTTACAGAGGGTTTAGAAGTAGAGTCTATACTGACTGTCGGTGAAAGGCTCTGCTGATGTAACTCAATCCAGTGTACAATAGCTGCTGATGGGACACAAATGAGCGATCATGCCAGAACAGCTTTGGTTTAGTGTGAGTGTAATACCCCAACTGACCAATAGATGTCCCTCCGACTACAAGTAGTGGCCTGCTGATCCATCGAAAGGAAAGTCACGCATCCCAGTAGGATCAATGTCCTCTAATATGTCCCATGGCTCAGGATATAGGATAAAAGGACCAGACTTAAGGCCCCATACACCTTACAATCTTTCCATACAATTTCTGTACAATCAACTTTGTTTCTACCAAAACCATATAATATGAGGACCTTTCGAATCCTTCCAATCACTATGTATTCTATAAGGGAGGATCTGGCACTACATAGCAGTGATATATACCTTCCAATCACTATGTATTCTATCAGCGAGGACCCGGCACTACATAGCAGTGATATATACCTTCCAATCACTATGTATTCTATCAGCGAGGACCTGGCACTACATAGCAGTGATATATGCCTTCCAATCACTATGTATTCTATCAGGGAGGACCCGGCACTACATAGCAGTGATATATATCTTCCAATCACCATGTATTCTATCAGGGAGGACCCAGCACTACATAGCAGTGATATATACCTTCCAATCACTATGTATTCTATCAGGGAGGACCCGGCACTACATAGCAGTGATATATACCTTCCAATAACTATGTATTCTATCAGGGAGGACCCAGCACTACATAGCAGTTATATATACATTCCAATCACTATGTTAATGCAGCTGCAGAACCATACTTCCTATTACATTAGACCAGTGGTTCCCAAACTTTCCTTGCAGGACCCCCCTTTTCTATATAGGAACATTGAACCCCCCCCCCCCCCCCCCCCCCCCCCTCTCCCCGTACTCTACCTACTGTCTGTAGCTAGTTACTCCATGGTTGTCTTGCTTTTTGTCCATTTCTCAGGCTTGTCTGATTGGCTGGCAGTGGTAGAGGAGGGTGGGTGGACTGTGTGCAATCCTCAGAGGAAGAAGAGAAATGACAGTGGGGAGAGCCAATAAGAGTTCTGCAGATCTCTCCTCTCTCTCAGGCTGACAGCGCGATACTGACACAAAGGGTTTCAAGTGCCACCTTGGCTGCCCCCCCCCTCCCTGACATACCTCCATGGCCTGCCCCCCAGTTTGGGAACCACTGCATTAGACCATGCATTGTCAATGAAGGTGACCCCCTAAAAAGTGATCTATCCTAAAGCACTACGTCAATTACTACAAATATAAATTTCTGGGTGCAGCAAGCACTTCCTGACTACTTTACTTGTCATTTCTCAAGTGACAACAGCAGGACGTATCCGTTTTCCAATGGAAGCCACTTGGGACAGAGTGACACCACAGGACGATTGGAAAACAGGCAGAATGTTGTCACCTTAACTGGAAGTGGAACAACAGCAGGCCTAATGGCAGGATCACTATTAAAATCTTCAGACTGATCAATAATTTAAATAAAAATGACTTTAGAGTCATATTTTAGAGACTTACATTAACTTGAAATCATAATTTAAAGATGTGGGATGCTCACCTTCTGTACAAGAAAGCGGAACATTAATAACGATATACTGGGGTGTCTTTCTAATGTTTCATCGGATAACCCCCTACTACCCGGCATCTTAGCGGTAAAGGCCCCACGTACTGTGGTTATCTGTATGACCTTGTCCTTATACACAGACGCACATTATCATCTCCAGCGCGTCTCCTGTCACAAGCCCTCTGGGAGTTTGGAAATAGTCGTCTTTTATAAACAGTCTGTAGGTTCTCACTAATCCTAACCGCAAGGATGAAAAAAAAAACCTGCAGAGCTGGTGAATCCTTACATGGCGATATTAAAACAAGACACTTCTGTCTAATGAGTGAATCATCTGCAGCAAGGAACATCTACCTTCTTAGGACACGGCTGGGGAGTGGATTCCTCAAGCCGCTCTGCATTATTAGTACCTTAAAGGAGACCTGCGCTTTTCTTCAGATTAAGGCCTAGTCTACACTACAGCGCTGTTGCAACCGCGGGGGATGTTATGGGCATGGCGGCATGTGCTTGCCCATGGGTCAGATGATAGGTCAAATGTAGGTCCACAGACTGGCAATGGGAGATAATGGGATAGGCAGACTGCAACCATACCTGATTATCATAGCCTGTTCACACAGGTTTCAGTGGGTCCGCCGGTGTCCTGTCGAATTGAGCCTCACCTGGCGACTGAATCTTCTTTATACAATGACTTTCTATATCCTCCACCACGGGAGGAGTTCACGCCTCTACATATTCTGCAATAAATAGTGGGGGACCCGTTGAGATGAGCCTTCTCAGTGTCACTGACAATTCATTCTGCTATGGAGAGGGGACACAAAGGGGGGGGGGGGCTCATCTTGACATGTCCCCCATCCATAGCAGAAAAAACAGTCATCAACACTGGGAGGGCGGAGGCTCATCTCGATGGGTCCCCTGTCAACCATAGCAGGATGATCTGTCAGTGACACTGGGAGGGGGAGGATCATTTCGATGGGTCCCCTGCTATGTATTAGTTAAACTATGTAGAAGTTAAACTGTCAGTGGCAGTGGAAGGTGGGAGGCTCATCTCCATATGCCCCCTGTCCATAGCAGAATAACCTGCCAGTAACATTGGGAGGGGGGGGGGGGGGGGGGGGGGGGGGAGGTGATCTCCACATGCCCCCAGTCCATAGCAGAATGAACTGTCAGTGACACTAGAAGGGGGAGGCTCATCTTGATGGGTACCACTCTACATCGCTTAGATCACTACACCCGCATATGCGCAGTACCAAGGTGGGACTCGGTTCAATGGCAGGAGAGTATGTGAACCTCCACTGTCTGCCACAGAAACATAGCCTAAGCCTGATCGGGAAGGGTCCTCCATGTCAAAACCTGTACCTTGTTTAGTATCTTCACTCTAATTTAGAACTACTACTATCTCCACTCTCGCGCTACGTTATATGTTGGCACTATATGAATAAAATATAATAATAATACCTGCTTAACAACCATACTAATAAAATAAATAATCATCTGCAATGAATCATTTTCTTTCACAAAGTAACATTTTCACAACTTTTAGTGTCTGGGTTGACATCTACTTCGACGATCCCTTTCTACACTTTAAAAGTTTATTTTACAAATGTGGACGTTGGGCTCCCAGAGCTTCCAGGGATTGTTGTGTGACTGCTTAGTAGAGAGAACATGTTGACCCCGGATTCTCACTCTCCCCCCCACGGGCCGACAAAAGGGTCAGAGCTATTTTTAACAGCTGCAAACAAAAAAAAAGTCAGATCTCCTCCTTCCATTTGCTCAGTGACTTTCCAACATCTGTTATAACTCTTCCCGAGGAAGATGTATGAGGGTAATTGGCAGCCGGTCAGAGAGCCGTGCCATGCGCCCGGACAGGCGGGCTGTTTCCGAATTGAAGAGAAAAACGAAAATAATAATAAAAGTCCCCTGACAACAAAAACAAAGGCGCAGCATCGAGAAGCCGGGAGAAAAGCGGCGTGCCGACGGTCCGGGCTTTGTGTTGGGAAAGGTAGAAATGACAAAAGGGAGGGGGGACCAATGGGAGCGCAGGAAACACAAATCTACAACTTCAGCTCCACAGACACAACTGACTTCTTTCCAGCAACGCTAGCATTTACTGGTAAAGGGAATTTGCTGTTAATATTTTGGACAGTACATATGCGTGTGCTCTGCTGAAAGGAAAATCAGTCACAGGCTCGCTAATAGTTTACAGCTGAACTCCAAGCAGATACAAACGACATTAACTATTGCAGCTCTTTATTATCACAAAACGCCATTAGTGATCTCAAATGCATACATGAATCTCACTTATTGTCAGCCTGTGTACAGCAGGGCTCAGAGTGAAGGAGGGAGAAGCAGCAGAGACAGCCATGTGGCAGTGTTCATGTGCTAAGAATACAAATGCTCATAAGAGAGCAGAATAGCAAGAGATGAGCTCATCAGTCTGGGCAGAAGGGGGGTAACTATGCTGCACTGATGTATCTGTCTGAAGCTTGGCTGGACTTTACTTTTTACATGTTAGTGTTTCAAATAGCTGCTGATTTGTGAGTGATTTGCAAAGCCCCTGAACATCGCCAAAATTGCTGGAGATCTAGGGCTGTGGGAACACTGTAAAAAAGTATTTCTCTAGCATATGGAGTTTAATGCATAAATTAAGTTCAAATAAAGTCAACACTACATTTTTATGCCCACATTGGTGTCCATAGGGGCACGTCATGCCAAACACAACGCATTTACAACGTTATCACTTTGATGCATGGCAGCCATGTAACGCGCCAATTGTTTATCAATACTGTCATACTGTTTATCAATCAGTACTGTGAAAAAAAAAGCACATGATGTGCTTTCAGATGTGGTTTCTTCATATATATATTGGTTTCATATGGTTTCTTCATTAAAATAAATAGGGCACGGTATTGCCAAAATACCATGCCCTAAACCCCAGGTGCCCAACCTGTGGCCCTATGCTTACACAAGTCAGTATAAATTGAAAATGTTTAGTGCTGCCGAGGGCCGCACTTGTGGCCCTCCATATCAACTCAGTTGCCCACTGCCACCGCTGCCCTAAACTCACCCAAACAGGGCCTGAATAGCAGGCAAATCGTGGACGCTTGCAAGTGTAGGCCTAGCCCTTGGCAGAGTGGTAACCAAGTAGTAGGAAAAATGGTGAGGCACATATTTGAACCTATTCATGTGTTAGAGGAAGTAGTTGTGTGCCGCCATTGCTGGCAGGATCCGATACACTTTGAAGAGCAAAGAATCAATTGATCCAAGGGCTTGTTTTACGTATTAAATGCTGGTTAGGACACAGATCCTCCTCCTCCTCCCTGGTCCGGCCAGGAGACCGGCGCTCTGTAGCAGTCATCGGGAGCTGGACGCTTTCCCAGACTGACATAGTTGAGGCCTCTTCTAGCTCCTGGCCAGAGCGCGCAGACTGTACAGATGGAGAACAGATCACTAAGAGAAGAAGAATGAGGAGATGGATCTGATCCACAATCCTCACTGTACTTCTGTTACTCACTGTACATAGGCTGCAACCAGTCTTTCTAGTGATGAGTCCACTTTGTGTGCCCAGAGACCAGGATTTTATCCCAATTCTTTACCTATAGAGAGCGCACACCTATCAGCAAGCCTTAAATATGTCATATCTTCATTGGCAAGGCTCCTGGAATCATTCATGGGAAGGACTTCTTGGCTCGGTCCTGAAAACGATCTGTGCAGGTGTTTACCATTTACTGTACATAATCCAAAACTTCTTCCCTTTCCATAAAAAAGTTATTTATAGCCATCACAAGCGGGTATGTGAAAGTACATGGGATATCGGACGTCCTCATATGGTGTACCACAAGCATTGGCCAACACCTACAAGCAAGCATTGCACCAATGCCTATAAAATGTTTCTGCAACAGAGAACTAGAGACGTGCAACCCTGTGTGTTCCTTACCCCAGCCATGGGCAAACTAAGGCCCGGGGCCAAAGCCGGCCCTTTGGTCTTTTGATTCGGCCCTTTGTCACCTTGGTGTAAAATACACTCTGGCTCCCCTCATTCCCTGCAATAAGTATAGATAATGCCTAGAGGATGATTGTTCAGGTCCCCTAATGGTCGTAGTTTGCCTGCAATGGAATGTTTACTATCAAAACCCGCTATTGATTAATATTAATTAATAATAAAATATTTTTATTTATTTACACTTCCTGTCTGGGCTATGAGAACTTAGGACACGTATACCAGACGGCCCTTACAGGCTCTTGCTCCGGTACTTCTGTCAAATTTAAAAAAACATTATGGCCCATGAGTCAAAAAGTTTGCCCACCCCTATCCTACCCCATTGACATTAACATTGACAATAACAACAACATGGCCGCTGTACCAAAAGGGTGCAAATAAATTCTGACAATTCATAAACTAGATCAGTAGTTCCCAAACTGGGGGGCGCAAAGGTATTCCAGGGGGGGCACTGGCCCTCATTCTTAACCTGTGTATGAATAGGGAGGGGGGGCTTCGATAATGTTCCTAAATAGAAAGGGGGGGCCCTGCAAGGAAAGTTTGGGTACCACTGATCTAGATCAAGGCTGACCTAAGCACAGGCTTAATTATCATTGACATAGAAAAAATAAAATGCTGAACATAATAGAAGAGCGTGGGTGTGAGTATCAATATGTTCAGGAACAGAAAGCGGTTCCCCCTGGGGCGAGCCAGGCGGCAGTTTTTCGAGATTACCTGTTGGTGCTGGCCTTTCGTGATAAGGTTCCACTCGGAGAGGCGGGTGGGGTCTGGTAGATGTAATTGTAATCCGAGTTCTTCAGATCGTGGATCACCTGTTGAGCAGAAAATTCAAGATTTCTCATGAAACTTCAGGTGAGAAAGTTGCTCAACCAGTATGGTGTGCTGCTGCCAACTAAGGGTGCGTCGCCACTACATCGGAATCCCCACGGTTTTCCCTCGTCAACGCACCCATTTTGATCAGGGAGGACCCAGCACTACATAACAGTGATATACACCTTCCAATCACTATGTATGCCATCAGGGAGGACCCAGCACTACATAG
>CM070042.1:49170334-49186754 GCA_036250615.1 Ptychadena robeensis | reverse complement strand
GCTTAGCAATGGGCTTACCCTCCAATGTATTCAGTAGTAAACCTGGCTGTGAGCCTCAAGTTGCCCGGTACATGCAGTTAAAGGGCCCACAACCGTTTCCTTTGCTACCTGGAAGTTTGGTTTGGATTTGGGACTTCAAATTTGAGTGTGAACCCCATACCAACCAGCCCTAAATTTGGACAACACTCCTCTCTGTTGTAGGAATATTTCAGCAATGGGACTACACAGACATTCTTGTGTGAATTAACACGATACTCATACTTGCTGGTGACGGGATGACAACTTCAGAAGGAAAAATATAGTCTATATCAGTGGTGGACAACAGAGTTGATATGGATGGCCACAAGTGAGGCCCTGGGCATCACTAAAGGCCGCACATACAATTTCAATCAACAATGACTTGTAAAAGCATCTTTAATGCAAAAAATTACAGGCATAGCTAAAAGACAATATTTTACTTTTTTTATGAAAAAATTGGTTTTAAATTATACTTCAAGCATTAGGGAACCCTTTAGTATGGTAATGGATATTTTGTGTCATATATATCATCAAAGACTTTGAGGATATCTATGGGGCACATAACCTTTGATTCAATGGTTATGTGCCCCTATTCTGCTCCTCTCCTGCTGCAAGAAGATGCGTCAGTAGGGGATTTGCGGACAGGTGAGTTCCTGTGATCAATGCATTAACAGTTAGGCTTCAGGGGCTGCAAGTGGAGGACTGAGGGGGGCCGCTTCAGAACTCCCTAAGGGTTGCAGGTTGGGAACCTTGGGTCTATATCATGAAAGATGAATAAACTGCTTTGTGCCCAATGCTCCTCAGAAGTGCTTTTCTCCTTTAAAGTCTACAGTAACTTTTTATTTCTCTTTGACAAAAAGGCTGACAAGGTAGGAGGGGGGTGAAGACATAAGTGCTTGGCAACGCTTTTACATTAAGTGGATCGCAGCAACAGAAACACGCTGGTAACTTCTATTTATGCATGTGCCTCTCCTCCCCCCACCCAAAATATGTAGGTGGAGCACTTCAAACCATCACTATTCATTTTTACTTTGTATACCACCTACATATCAAGCACGCACCAAGCACTTTACAGAGAACATTGTATTATTCTTCAACAGAGATCTAAATCTCAAGTTATACATTTTAAACTTTTATTTTTTTACATAAGCTGGTTAAAGCACAACTCCGGGCAAAGTATAGTATGCCAATGCAGGGAGTCTAGCTCTGCACTGCAAGGGCTCTATCCCCAGCAGGCTCCATCATGTCATGACCCCTCTTGGCCAATTTTTTATATTCATTCTGTTTGCCAATTTGGCCTTGCCTGTTACAGCTTAGGCTATGTCTCTACATCCGTCGGGACCCCCTACTCTAAGCGCAGTGCTTGGCGGGGGATCCCGACGGATCACATACACTTTGCCTGCTCGGCAGATGCTGTGTTCTTACGGTGCTGAGCCATTCCGCTGATGCAGGGGTTAACGTAACGTTAACCCCTGCATCAGCGGATGTCTGATCAAAGCATTCGCCGGGCAGCTAAAGTGTATGGGATCCCCGCCAAGCACTGCGCTTAGCATAGGGGGTCCCGACGGATGTGGAAACATACCCTTACAATGAAGGGCCAAGCTTTACTAAATACCCAGAGAATGCTGGCTGCAGTCATATGAGAGACTAAAAACCTACTCAGAAGTTCCTCTAAGGTATAAAAGAGAATGTCATATGCATGCAAGTCTATTATTGGCAAATGCTCAGCGTTCAGCTTGACCTTATCTATATGTTTTCGGCAGCAAAAAAAGATCAGGAAGCCATAGCAAACAGGAAGCTTTAGTGCTGGACTAAATAAATAAGTACAGTTTATAGTACATGAAACATTTTGGTTGTGGGTATAGACTAAAGACGACTATTCCGTCCACAAACATAATTCTCTGTTTTATCTGAAGAATATTGCGGCTACATGTTTGGAGCTGGTGACTTGCAGCACTTGTTCCTGGGTTCAAAGTCCATCAATATCATGTTGTTCTTCCTATGTTTGGAACTTTATGAGGAATAGTCTAGCTTTCACCTACAACTTCAAAAATACGAATAGGCTACCCGGCAGTGACATATGTATGGCTGGAATGGATAATGGCCTGTGCTGCCCCTTATGGGGTCACTTCTAGTGAGTATGGGTACATGTACTTTACAAAGTATTGTGGGAAGTTTACAATTAAAACAATATAATGTAAGACTTCAGACTTTTCAAAGTTTTGAGAACTGTCTTACCTTTAGCATGGTCCTTGTCGAGCTGGCTTGCCATTTTCTTCCACTCTTCAATTTTCCCCTCTAAAGGGTTTATCAGACTGTCGCTGAGGGCTCTGCAAAGAAAACAAGAGGCTGCTTTAGGACTGGACATGAGAGCCATGAATAACCATTGTCTGATTCTCTCCCACACTGCTGCTCAGGTTTCATCACCTACAAAACCACCCAATAGGTGGAAGATGGCTTTGACAACAGACAGACCATATATTTAGAAGTTGGTGCTCCGTGGAACACACTGGAACAAAGGTGACATGAAATCCTTTCCTCAATCTTCAAGATTTATACCGAGCAGAGGCCAACAAACGAGTGACCTCAGAGTATCCACGGGCACCTTTGTGTACCGGCTGTTAGTTTAAATGGGGACACTAGTCCCCATTCAAACTAATGGCATCGGCCAGAGATTTACGAACATGTCCGCTCTCTAGCCGACCGAGCTTTGGAGTGACAGTGATCTGTAACCGATGGCCGTGAGCGTGCACGCACATCGGTCGGCGGCAAAATCGTCCGCGGCTCACTACATGCATGGGGGCCTTAACAATACAAAACTAAAAACAAAAATCCCACTTTAAAGCAGTGGTGACCTTGCTTAAATATTTCTCAGGTCCTAAATGGACAGTCTTGCTTATGTGGTTATCTATCATCTCTTCATATCAACACAATGAACATGAGGAAAAGGTTTGAGAGTCAATAAAAATACTTGTTTTAAGTCCATAGTCCGACCACTTCCTGCTTCCCGTTACTGACCTCACAGGTCTTGGGAAGTCTTCGTTCTGAGAAAGCACATTGAACACAGTGCTCTCCCAGGATCTGTGATCCTCCATTTTCCCAGAATCCTCCAAGATGACCCATTGACTTAAGCTAGCCACACATGGTTCAATTGACTGTACAATCAATGTAATTCAATCAATTTTTTTAGTCGATTGATTGAAAATTGAAGCATGTCCACATGGTACGATCGTTGAAATTCGATTTTAATTGTCATTTTTCTCGATCGAAATTTGATCGGACCAGTTGGAAAATTTTGATTGATTGTCCCCACATTGTGTCTCATTTTTTGTACTGTTGTTTGACCTGTACAATTGAGATTCGATTCAATCAATGAGCATAGTGTAACTTCTGGGAAGAGGGAAATGCAATACAGTCATTAAAACCATGCAAGCAATGGCGATTGTAATGGTGATCGAATGGCGATTGTAATGGTGATCTAATGGCAATGTAATGGTGATCTAATGGCAATGTAATGGTGATCTAATGGCAATGTAATGGTGATCTAATGGCAATGTAATGGTGATCTAATGGCGATGTAATGGTGATCTAATGGCGATGTAATGGTGATCTAATGACGATGTAATGGTGATCTAATGGCGATGAAATGGCGAACATCAATGGTCCCTTTTTGATCACTCTGACAATCGCTTTTTGATTACTCTACGTTTAAAAACGTTTAAATTCAATCGAAGTCGGGCTTTGATTGCATACTCTATGTGGTGTGTACTTCGATTCAATTACAATCGACATACGATTAAATGATTGGAAACTTCGATCGAATTGATGATCGATTTGATGTCAATGGAACCATGTATGGCTAGCTTTTGGAAAAGCTTCTGTCATAATACTTATAAGCTACCCATACATACATCGATTGCAGAATGATCGTTGATCTGCGTGCTTACACTTTCCCAACATGTGAGATCTCTGTTCGATCGACACTTGGGTCTAGCGGAATGGAACGCGCAAGGTGGCCAGCGTTCGAATCCCAAACGATCCATCTCCACAAAAGTGCGCGTCGATCAATTGTTCTGGGGTGTATTGCAAAATTGAGTCGTGTATGGTTACCTATAGATTATATCCATGGTGTCCCAATGTGGGGTTCAGTCACAATAGAGGACATTCCATTTGGATGTTTTTTTTTTTATTAAATAAAAATATTTGGCAATAAGAGAACTTCAATTGGTAACAGAACCTTTATTTTTTGACAGGGATTTGATTTAAATTGAACACTAATTAAATCACAATTTAAATCACTAGTCAGTAAGGCTTGATTTAAATCATAGTTTTCTACTTAAAGACTAATTCTTGCCGGTATAACTTTAATATGGAAGCTAAATAACAACTTTTCATATTAGTTTTTTATCCCCAGTTAGGTAATCATTCATATTTGGACAACGTTTCTGTTGCACTTAGGAAGGAGAAAAATAATCATTACCTTAATAATAACAATTTAAATAGATATATTCAACTGAGTGCCCTCCCTCCTAACACTTTATTTCACTTTCTTATTGTGCAGATCTATTCCACTCCAAACTATCAGAAAAATATTGTTTCTATTTACTGAACATCTTGAAACTTAGCACTGAAGGGGTTGCTTCTGTATTCATAGGTTTGTAGAACAACAGGATTAAGGTCTTTTTCTCAACTCTGTTCATATTATAACATTTTTGCTGTGAAGAAGAGGTGTGTGATCTCTGCTCAAATTCAGTTTTGAGAACTGCAAAAGTAAACCACACATCTGTGATAATATCTTGTAGGCAGAGAAACTGCCCAATAATCTTACAAAAGCCTTTGGAAGAGCCTGACATTGTGAATGGATTTATGGAATTTACCAAAGAAATTAAACCTATACAGCCTTTTTTTTTTTTTTACACATACCGTATATACTCGAGTATAAGCTGACCCGAATATAAGCCGAGGTACCCAATTTTAGAAACAAATTCTGGAAAAACTGAATGACTCGAGTATAAGCCTAGGGAGGGAAATGCAGCAACTAAGGCACAGAAACACACAGCAAATGTATTTTTGTTTTGAGGTGCAATTATTTCATTCAGCAGATTTGTAATTTAATTCCAAAGCCCCTGAACATGATATTATCACTAACACTGCTGGAGATGTAGAGAAGGGTTGTAGGAACATTGTAAGGAAAAAAGTATTGTTCTATGATATCAAGTTTTTGCACAAAATAAGTTCAAATTTTACTTGACTTTGAACCTAATTTATGCAAAATGCTAGAGCAAAAATGCTAGACATATGCTAGAGCAATATTTTTTTCCCCCAAATGTTCCCACAACTCCTTTTCTACATCTCCAGCAAATTTGATGAAAGCATGTTTGGAGGCTTTGCAATTCACTCAAAGTCCACCTACAAAATTCAGCGATTTTCATTTTTTGACCCGAATATAAGCCGAATTTCATTTTTTGAGCACATTTTAGGTGCTGAAAAATTGGGCTTATATTTGAGTAGATACGGTAATTAAAAACGAATCTTTATTTCATGATGGAATAACCTTTGGATGGTGATATATTTTCCTCAAAAAGCATTAAAAAAATCTGATTTAAATCTGACTTAAATAAAAAAAAAATATATATACATTTTTTTAAAAAAATCATTGATTTTTGTCGACCCTTCACATGTGCTAAACACAGACAGAGGTCATCAGCGCCTCCCTTTGGGGGTCATAGATGCATCACAAATACGTCCATGACATCAAATGGAGATATAGCCTATGTATGTAAAAAGAAAAAAAGACAATGTTTTCCCTCTCCGTTTGGATCCGGATGGGGGACTTGGGGACAATATAAAGGCAATGACTTGAAGTATGATCAAACGTATTTTTTAATGTGATCTTATACACAGTATGGAGATATAGCCTAACACCGGCACTTTAAGGCGCATGAGGATCACTTGAAGTTCGGACTCCTAAAGTACAAATAAAAGAGCCGGCATAAGGATTTAATATAACAGCTGCTCGGTTCTTGGACGTGCCGCAACAGCCCCAGAAAAAACTTGCTATGTCATCAATAGTTCAAAAACAACAGTTTTCTATTTAAGGGATCAGGAAAGAAGTGTTCTGTAATCGTATGCCTCTCTGACGAGCAAGCCAACTTTTTTTTTTTACCCCTTTTTGTTTTCCAAAAGCTTAAACTATTTGCCTATGCAAATGAAGCATATGATCTCCTCTATGCTATAAAATAGTATAATAAAGGTGATCCCATCAGTTTCCGCACAGATAGATGTTCCGGCAGCGAGACGGTTAACATTGCAGACTCTAAACAATTACTAAGAGCCATCTTGTGCAGAGCGAGTCTTTCAAGTGGTTAGACACACCAAAGATTCATTGTTGGCTCGGAGAGACGATCTTTACTGCTCGGGCTATAAATATAACAGGAACTGTATATGGATGATGGTCAAAGAAGAACTGTAGAGTTTTTATATGGTTGAGCTAAACATCTGAGAGATCTTATCAATTCATGTAAAAACATTAACAAAAAGGAAAAAATAACTAAGCCGCAACTGATCTCAGAATTATTGTAATCGATTTCAATAATAATTTAGGCTTTAAAGAAGCCCTGTCCTCAGAGACGTTTACTTTCATATCTGACAAGTACTTTTGTTTAGTAGATGGAGTTGATGGTCGGAGGGGCGGGCCAGATCTTGGGGGTGGATGGAGCTATCTCCCAGGACCCTGCCAAGACGTGAGGAACAGCCGAAGTAGAACTGTAGCTGACATAGATCTGGAGTCTGTGCAACACAAGTTGCAGAGATGCAAGCAAGAAGGAGGCCTTGCTGCACACACAACGGCAAAAATCTCCATCAGGACTAGAAAGGGCTAAGATCTAAAAACAGAAAAGTGTGGGTTTTTCCTAGGCCACCACAGACAGGGTGTACAAGTGTTGAAAAAGTCCCTGGTTGGACGAAACGCGTCGACAAACACCCTAAGATGCACATTATATTATGTGGTCCGAATTACTTTAGAGGAGGAACGGGGACTACATGTGGGTGGCCCCCTTTCCTTCTCCCCCGCTGTTGTTTGCACCTTATTTGTCCTTTTACCTATGGTAGAAGTTTTAAGATACAGTGTATATGTTACTTTGTGAATTGTTGTTTTATGATTAATAAACATTTATATTTTTTCTAAAATTGATGTGGTTATGATTATGAAATAGACCAAACAAAGGAGCACCTCAGAAACCCCCATTACCAATTGATACACACGTAGTTCTACTTGTGTTTCAAACTCTTTTTTCTAAAGTACTTTTGTTTATTTATTTGGAAAACCTTTTTTAAACCTGTTATTTTAGATCCTTTGATACCGTCACTAGAACCTGGTGCTTCTCTATGCAAAGAAGCTATAGCTGGAACAAGAGGTGTTATGGAAATATTTACTGTATTTTTCAGCTTATAAGATGCACCCTATACAGTTGAGTTTCTCATCGGGGGTAACTGCAGCTCTGCCTAATTGGAGCTCCTTGCTTCAAACGGCAGAGCTGGACTTAAAAGAGGAGGGCAAGCGGTCAGTGGCTTCCCTGCCTCCTGGTCGATCCGTCCATCTATCCATGGATGGATAGATCTGAATGTGAGCTGCAACTACTCGCATACAGGAGCAGGGATGATCTACCAGCAGATCTTTCCCTGCTCAGAGCTGTATAGGAGTGGATTAAAGCAGCTGCTCACATACAGAGATCTGCAGTAGGGACGATCCATACATAGACATCTGCAGATGTGTATGTATGTTGTTTTTGAACTATTGATGACATAGCAAAGTTCTGCCTGCTGGTAGATCATCCCTGCTTCTATATGAGAGTAGCTGCAGCTCACATACAGATCTGTCCATCCGTGGATGGATGGATGGATGGTCTGCCTGCAGGTCTCTTTATATGAGTGATGATGTGGGGGGGGGGGGGGGGGGATGTAATGTATAGTGACGAATCCCCGAAAACAGGGATATCGGACAAGACCGTAAATCATTGCTTTGCATGGAGACTGCCTGATCTCCATGCAAAGCATCATCAGAGCTGGAGACACAGCAGTGTCCAACTCCTTCAATGTCGGACAGCAGTAAGATTACGTCGAGCTGCTGCCAGGAACCTTGAATGGCTCGTATATTGAGCTGTGTGCTCCTGGCTTAAGGTGCATGGTCTTCCTCTTTAAAAAAAAGACCTGGACCAGCATTTTACCCAGAAGAGACTATAGCAGGGAACACACAGCTCGATCTTGGAGCAGTCCGATGTTCCCTGCAGCAGCGTGATGACGTCATTGTGCTGCTATCAGATATTGGGAGGAGCTGGAGAGACAGCTCTGAGGATGCTTTGCATGGAGACCCGCGGTTTCCATGGTTGATATCCCTGCTTTCGAGTTGGATTGATTGGTCCCACTCAAAAACAGGGACGGCCGCATTAGATATGGGCCAGATAGATGGCCGTGAGCGTGCACTGGCCCATATCTACATGTGTGTACCCAGATTATATATTTTCTATATAACTTCATAAATTGTTCTGTGCCCATTATCCAGAACCATCCCTGCTAAATGTATTCATTTTGCATTTTGGAGCACTTGATAGGAGGAGAATAAAGGTAGATTGGAACACCCATAACCCCATTGGTGGACAAGAACTGGATCTTTATGGGAGGGACCTCTCTCTATATTAAAGACCTATCCAGAGTATGACTAAGTATGACCGGCAGGAGACACCTATATTTAAATTCTATCTTTTGGGTGGACTGCAAGTTGAAGTCATAACTGCTATCTGTACTACGTAAGTGGATATGACAAGACATCAGGGAGGTTCAGGCGATAAGGAAGATAAGCATGTATCAGTAGACAGGTGTGGCGGTCACTTATATACCTACCTCTGCTCTTTACATAGTGACAGCATGCAAAGGCCGTCAAACATTTACATAGCAGACAAATACCCGGCGGGAACTAGGTGTGTGTGTGCGCCTAATAAATCTCATTAGTCAGCATGGGACGGTGTACTTCCAGCTGGGAGTTCTTGTGGTTTAAGGCCATGACTGGTGCGCTGGTGCCGACTGACATGCAGACAAAGATCTTCTGTGCCTACTAATCACAGAGCAGTTGTCCAAGACGCAGCCTGCCCTGCGGACACATCTCATCCGGAATGTGATGACATCATCCAGAAGGAGAAGCACCGAGGACGGCAACGTGATCGGAATTGCCAATCAAACAGCACAGACACCCTGATCTTTCCTGAAAATGCCGATTACCTGGCTGTCATGCAGATTTGTTTTCAAGATGAATTCACCTATGCAAATGTGAAGAAAAACATTTCTCCAAAATGAGACCAGCAATGGCTTTCTCTGGGCTCTCATGATCCTTGTACCATTTTTTTTGGACCATAAGACACAGCTTTTCCACATTAAAATCAGGAAAATGTCTGTGCGTCTTATGGTGCAACAAATACAATAATATACTTATTGTTTTTTAGCCCCAAACATTCTAAGAACCATTTCTCTGCATCCAATAATAATGCAATGGCTGGAATTTCTTCCATTCCTTCCAGTCAAGCCAAAAGGCAGATTAAAGCTATATTGGCTCTATCATTACCCACACTGACCAACCAGCTGGGTAAATTGAGGCGATTTAGATAGCTTGAGTTGTGTATATTAATATTCTGCTTTGCAAAAATAATTTTAAATTTTAACAGACTCCTCTCTCTTCCCATGGGGAGGAGGTCATCAGTAAGTTGTTAGTTCCTGATTGTAATATGTGTCTCTCCATAAGTTAAGTTGGTCAGTGGGTTCAGAGAATGGGTACTGGTAGTGTATAGACATATGCTGAAGTTTCAGCTCTGCACAGTCTGCTGGAACTAAGAACTCCCTCCTGGCACTAGCCTTTTGGAGGAATATAGGGTGAATACTGCATGGCCAACTTTGCTGGAACATGCTGTATCTCCCCTTTTTATGTGAACTGATGTGTCTCTTTATTTTCTTTTCCTTTTTTTCTATCCAAAACTATGAGATGCGTCTTATGGTCCTTTGCGTCTTTTAGGGTATAACAGCATTATGGGCTCCATTAACACCCCCTGCGTTAAGCACATTCCTTGACTGGGATTGTCAGAGTATCCTATCCATATTACATGCCTTTCACATTTCCACAGCGTTGAGCTGGTCCGTCAGCTGGAGGTTGGCATAGTGCGCTACATTAACCTTCCATCTGGCAGACCAGCTCAATGCTGTGGAAACAGGCAGCGTGGGCAACATGTAATGTGGATAGGCTACGTAGACATCCCCATCAAGGAATGCGCAGGGGATGTTGACTGAGCCCATAACGCCATGGACACTTACCCACAGTATGAAAAGTATATTCATAGTATTTGAACAGGGAAGGATAAGACACCCTGAAACCTTCCAGCATTCCGCAACCCACCATCCAGCTTACCAAAAAAGCTTCTTGATGCTACTTAAATATAATCAGCGACCTGGCATTGCTTACTATTGTTCTGCTTAGGAAATGAGGTTACAAGTATCATATTTCCCCTGAGCATTATGCCATGTATCCTGTTTATTATCAAGATTATAAAGCAGTGAAGCAATCTTTATACGGTGAGCTCACCTAGTAACGGGTCTGCTGTAAAGAGTTTGCAGAAACCAATCTGGTGTCCTTATACCCAGGCTTTACAAACAGATGCTCAAGTGCACCTGTTCCAAGAGGAAAACGAAGGAGCCCATTGCACTTGAAGAAGCTGGATACCCATGTTTTCCTGATTTACATACATCCCTTCCTCCATTTCACCACCATTCGGTTCTACAACATGTGCTTGTCAAAAACTGTTCTCCATTGTGCACCAAGGACACAAAGGAAACCTTCTCATGGGGACCCTGGGTTATTGTCTACTCTTGACTGGCTTTAAAGCAAAGTTAAGAGGACATCCCACCCCACGCATAGTATAGGATGAGATGTCTCTGTACACATGTAATAACAGATACGAGAGAGAGAGCTATATGCAGAAGGAAGACACCAAGACACTATAAGGCAGCGGTGGGCAACTGAGTTGATATGTTGGGCCACAAGTGCGGCCTCTGCATCACTGAAGGGGCGCACATAACCTTTTTATTCTATACTGACTTGTATAAGCATTTTATAATGAAAAAGGACACCAGGCATAGCTAGAAGACATTTTTAAATAAGAAAACTTGCTTTGTCTTTTCCCGGGATCTTCTTAGAGCAGGAAGAAGAGGAGAAGCAAGTGACCCACTTAGGCACCATCTGATTCACAGATTGGCTTTCACGTAAGCCTCTCCTCCTCTTTCCGCTCTAAGAAGATCACAGCCGAGGAAGTGTCAGGTTCAGATTGGTGGGCAGGCGAGTACCTTTGCCCTATGCATTAACAGTTGGGTTTCAGTGGCTGAAGAATGCCCAAAGGGCCGCATGCAGCCCCCGGGCCGCAGGTTGGGCACCTGGGCTATAAAGACTGATCAGACACTTACGCTGTGAGATGCTTCAGCCTGGATTCGATGTTGCGATGCCTCATACACATCCTGGTCAGAGCTGAGCCGATCTCTTTTGTTGCTCCTGTGAAAAAAAAAAGAAGATGTTATTGTACCTCAAAGCAAAAAAATGGATAACTTCAAATACATAAAGGATTTTAAATGGTATATTAACACATGTGCAGACAGCTAACAGCAGTAAAGGCACATCTGCAACTATTATATATATATATATATTTATAAAAACAGTTTCAGATTCCAAGACCTTTATTTTTCTAACCAAGCGGTGATCCAGATGTAAGTACAGACATGTCCATGACCTTCAATGCAATGACCACGTATCAACTATTAAAAGTCAGAAATGGTGGATCCCATATTTCCAATCATGAAGTTTTCATGTAACAAAATGTCTTACAGTAAATAAATTTGTAGATTGCTTCTCTTGTACATTACAGATCAATATAAATCAGCAGAGCTCATGGCTGGCTTCATTTCCTGGTCACTTGCAAGTACTGACCCACCCTAAAACCTTGGTTTGGTCCACCCATCTACTGCTCTTTAGATTTTCAAGTAGTCCATGGCTGAATAAGAACTGGTATAGTTGTACTGTTACTCTCTTCACTACCTGACCTCAAAAATGATCCCAGGCTAAAGCGCCCCAATTGACTGTTGCTTTTTACTCTACCCACCTGAAGCTCAATACTGGGCCTTGGATGAAAGATGACCTAGTTGGGTGTTGCTTTCTCCTCTACCCACCTGAAGCTCAATACTGGGCCTTGGATGAAAGATGACCTAGTTGGGTGTTGCTTTCTCCTCTACCCACCTGAAGCTCAATACTGGGCCTTGGATGAAAGATGACCTAGTTGGGTGTTGCTTTCTCCTCTACCCACCTTACGCTCAATACTGGGCATTGGATGAAAGATGACCTAGTTGGGTGTTGCTTTCTCCTCTACCCACCTGAAGCTCAATACTGGGCATTGGATGAAATGTGACCTAGTTGGGTGTTGCTGCCACCTCTACCCACCTGATGCTCAATACTAGGCATTGGACAAAAGGTGACCTAGTTGGGTTTTGCTTTCTCCACTAGCCACCTAAAGCTCTATACTAGCCCTTGGTTGAAGAGGTGACCTCTTCATGGTTTTCTCTTCTCTCCTCCTGAAGTTCACAGTTGATCCTTAGCAGAAGTAGCAAGGCCATTCCTCACATTAAGAAGTCCATGACAGTTCAGCATATTATATCTCAATGTATAGATGACTTTGATATGAAGTTGACACTTAAGCCAACACATGCTTTTGTATTTTTCTCCATCACATGCTCTGTTTCAATCACCTAGGTCCACAACAGCTAACACTGGTTCTCAGGTTTCCCATAGTCAGACACACGAGCAGATACAAAAGCTTTTTGTCTCTATTAGCTTTCATGTGAAATGGTCAAAAATAAAAGCAAGTCATGAAGAGCAAACAAACAGAATAACAATTGGCTTGGCAGAACGCATCCAGTTAAAGCGGCCGGGCACCGTCCCAAGCTGCGGCTGTTATTGTCATTTACCTGAGTGCGTTGCACAACCAGACGCACGTATAACAAGTGATCCAAAATAAAAAGCGCTTAATCCACAAACCAATTTCATGTGATGTCTCTATAACTCGTTCTGGATACAGATGTCACAATGTGCTCATTCGTCTTAGCATGCAAATCAAACAATCTGTGCAATCTGTGTGAGGAGCAGAAGTCTCTGACCGGAGTTTAAGGTGAACAACAAGGCCTAAGCCTAAATATATATATTCAAACTCTGTGATACCCATTTTACTGCTAAACTTTTAAGGTAATGTTGGACCACAGACTTGCCCGTCAATATGGCAGAGACTACTTTTCCACCAATAAGAAAAGTATATTCCAGGTAAGCACATATTGACAAACTATTCTTCCCTTTCAACATGCAATGTCAGAGAAGTGGCAACCCTAATGGATCTCCTGACTCTAGCTTGGTGGATCTCAACCTGTGGGTGTGGACCCCCTTGGGGGGGTTGAACGACCATTCCACAGGGGTCACTGCATTCACTGAAAACATCAGCTAACTGGCAGCGGCACTGATGCCCACAAATGTGGTAGGAAGTTAAAAAGTGGAGTAATGCCCCCTTCCGCCTAACTTAAAAGGGCTGGGGCGTTACTCTCCCTCCTAACTTTCCACCCTGCACATGACTTGCACAATCTGGGTGGGAAAATAGAGGGAAGAGGCATCACACTTACCAGATCATGCCAGAAGTGACATCACAGAGTGTCATTTTTGGTACTTGGAGCACTGAAGTTACTCCACACTCCACAGCAGCATTCCAAATACAGGAAGTGACACTTTGTGATGTAACTTCTGGGGACGTGGATCGAAAAAGGTGGAGCACCCCAGCTCTTGCTGCAAGTATCTCTTAATGTAAGCATTGTAGAGAAATATATTAAGTTAAAAACAAAAGCATTAAAGTCTTAGCATTTCTGCTATTACTTCCTGCAAAACCAACGTCCGCAATTTTCCATCCTTCTAATGTAAACAACCAGCAGATGTTTCTACCAACCACATCCACCATTCTCATTGTGATTTTTGAGAATTGTTGGGATACATTAAAACCACCTAGTGGTGCCCTGGATACTGCCTTTTGATGATAAACCACATAACTGTTGACCTAAGTGGGTCTCACAGCCTATTTCAAGTCCTTATAGGTTTAGGGGTGCAGCTCAAGGCACTCTGGGGCTGTTGGTGGGACCTTGCATTGAGGGATGGACACCATTGCTGCAGGCCACAATTGAGGCAGAGCACCATTGGGAAAAAAAAAGTACGCAAACCCTAGGTACTGATGAGCGCTTGACCCTTACAGTGGGGTGGGGGATAAAGTTCTAGGAAAAAGAACACATTGTGTTCAGCTCTATAATATTAATAACTAAATACTCTAATATACTAATTGGAGCACTGACACATGTAAGCAGTGTTACAAGAATATGGCACTGGGGTATCAGGGTGGGGTGATCACTTAAAATGACACAGGAGGGATCAGAGGGGAAAATCAAAATGGCACAGGAGACTCACAGGGGGGAATAACTAGAGATGTAAAATTTCCGGAAATTTTGAAGCTCGGAAAAAAAACGGAAATTTCGGAAAAATTAAACAAGCCTCCATTCAACCACTTTTTCTTTCCAGACTGAAAGGTCATTCTGTTACTTTAGAAAACATATAACGTATAAACTATGGACAAGGTACTGGAATTAAATGTCACAAATGTACAATATAAAAATATAGTGACTATCCAGATCACACAGAAACTATGACTTTAATGATATTTATTTTGTATTGTAACAAATGGAAGCAACCAATCTCCTGAACTGTTACTAGTTTCTGTGGAACAAAAAAAACTCCAGAAAACAAATTAAAACCATGAGAAGTAACAATTTATTCAATTTCCTGCTGGCAGCTGGCTGGGCATGAATGGGGATGAGGGTTTATCCAGAACATTTTGTGTGCGTAATCATCCAGTATCAGTTTCGTCTTGCTTCTGCATATACTCTGCTGTGGTCTGTCATCATCATTATGGACGTCTGAAAAGTTATTATGGACGTCATTTATCATGCCATAATATATTTTTTCTATTTTTCAAATTTTTCGGAAAAAAACAAAAAATCTTCAGGGAAAAAAATGTTTTTTTTCCAAATTTTCCCGGGTTTTTTTCCGAGCTCCCCATCCCTAGGAATAACCATTTTAGTAACCCCTTCTGATCCTCCTGTGTCATTTTGATTGCCCCATCTGATCCCCCCTGTCCAGAGTTACAGTACCATATCTTCGGGATGCCTTATATTTTAGCGCAAGACCAAAATGTAATGGTGCCTTATTTTCAGGGGATGCATTATTTCTGTGGAAACAGGGTAGGTGTGAATAGGTCCATGTCCTTCCACACAGCTTACAGGGGAGAATGAATCACCCCAACAGACACAGGATTTCCTCTTCAATAACACACATTTATGTTTGACAAATTCATAATATAACTGTACCAGAGGAATGTGCCGTACCATTTATCTGTCTGAACACTACCAGAAGGTTCAGGGATTTTACCGGCAACCTTCATATAATTACTGAAAGTCAGATAAGTGGTGACAACCTCCACCAAGCCAAGTGGTCCAGGAAATTCCAGCCCGGTATATTCATTCCCCATCATGATGACAGGCTAGATTTTCTTATATGAATTTACATAGTTTCCATGAAAAGGTTATCTGACCATCACACTAACTGTGAAGCAACGCCTACCAGGTGACTAACAGAAAACAAGGTGCCCTATTGCTTTCCTTAAACATAACCCATCACATAAACCTCTATAATGGCTCATACACATGGGTGGTTATTAACGAGCAATAAGCACAACCGGTCAGTTTGGTTAGACCAATCAAAACGACGCACGAGACAGGTCGTTTCTCGGGATGCTGCAGGAGTGCCCGGTCGTTTCCCAGGCTGCTGTCAGTCGGAAACGTCACCGTAAATCTAGACGAAAAATTCTCATTGCCTGGTGGTCATTATTCAAACTATAGGACTTCACACCTATGATTTTGTTTTGGGTCAATACCTCAAATAGCATTAATGTGAGGATAAACATGATTGGGGGGAACGAGGCCCATCTTAGCACTAATTGGATACCCATGCCAGTTCCATTCTGACGTAGGAACATTTATACTGGGGTTAAGCCCTTACAATGCTGCATTCTAGGGGTTAAGATTAGACGATAAAGTTAAACTACAGGAAAAGAACACATGATTCTGTCTGTTAGAAGATATAACAAAGTCTGTATTATTTGTCTAAACTTTGCCTGTCATGTGGGCCAAGCTAACCGTTAAGGGGTGGAACACACCAAGTTACATTGGTGGGGGGGGGGGGGGG
>CM070042.1:49155972-49167716 GCA_036250615.1 Ptychadena robeensis | reverse complement strand
GTGCTATACTAGCAGCTGCAGCGCTGGACGAGGTGCTGCCGTCCCGAACGCTAGGGCGGTAAAAAGAAAAAAAAAATTGGTCCTGAAGAAGCCCAATCCTAGGGAGTAACGCATAGGCCAACCTCTTACAGTAAAAGCTGGGCATACATGGCTTGATATTCAAGCTGTTCAAGGAAGAAACAGCACTGTCATCGCGCTGGGCTGGAGTTTCCTCGATACCGAAGGAGCTGAAGGTGCAGCACTGCTGCGTCATCCAGCTTAGCTGATGCTTTGGGACCTGCAGTCCCCCATGCAGAGCAAATGGACATTGACCGTGATTCATAGTCATGTACGATAACCCTGTTTTCAAATGGGATTGATGTTGCGCGAAAACAGGGATATGATATGCACCAGATAGATGGCCGTGAGAGCGTGCGGCACTTAAAGCGGCTATCGATCTAGCCCATATCCATGCGTGTATAAGGCGCCTTTGCCTGTATGGAATCCAAGTTCCTTCCAGGGACATACGGGAATATTTATGTAGATTGAGTAGTCTCCACCCTATAGAACATGGGGGGTTTCGGCTCAAATAGATAAATAAACTTATATGGACGTTTTTTTAGAATTTTATTGTAATGTGTTTGTTTTATGTGATATGTCTGAAGACATAACATGAAAAGACACATACACGATTTATTTTCTATTCATCTACTTCACTTTGTCTTCTATTTGGGGGGCATTGGACAATCATATCTTACTAATTGGGTGCCAATTTAAAGTCCTAACCATGGGACATTAACCATTTTATAGGGATGGGCACCCAATAGTATAAAATGGTCATAAAAAGGTCGATTTATTTTCAATTGGGCCCCGAATGATCTAAAAACACTAGACAATATAGAAAACACACACACAGCTTTCAGCTGAATAGACGAGAGCTCAGACCGTCAAGGACACCCTGCTCTTTCAATGTCATCGTTTGCTGTAATATTCCAACAGGATAGGATCTACTAATTGATGGTTCATGGAATGCAGTGCTGTAATAACTGTTTACATGCAATCCCCTGTGCCATAAACCATTCATTAATAATTCCTTTGCCGTTTGATGTACAATGGCCTCTAGTCTTACCTTCAGATTAGTCATGGCTGAGAGTCTAGAAGGCTTCGCTCCAAAGCAATGCTCATACCAGGACCTTGCATCATATATGACTCAACAATCCACAATGGAACTTCAATTGATTGTTTTTTGTCTTAGTAATCGTCCAGCGGTGCCCTACCTGCCTCAGCTTGTGTATTTCATGAGGAGGTGCTTTAGGGAGGCACAGAGGGGTCAGGGTTCAAAGAGGTTTGCAGGTAACTACACCAGATTATAGAGGGAACACAGAGACTATGGTTCTTTTTTAGACAGACAGGTCACATCAAAAGTCAACACCTCAAACGCACACTACAAATCTGTACCAGCAACAAAGTTACCCTGCACCTCCTGGGTGTTGTCAGTAAGGAAATTCCCTGCCCTTCCTTCACATCCCGGTGCTATCGATCAGAGGAAAAATCCATGTTCGGGAAAAAAAAAAAATTACATTGCCTGCAAAACATGGAGGTCAATGGTGCTGCACTTGACGGAAACAATTGGCCAGTCCACTGATCTTCAGAAGTGGTGCAGGTTGCCCGGGGGTAGGTATCCCCGAGTATCGCTCGGGGTGAGTTTGCAGGATATGCAACACTCAAGGCAAACGTTTAGGAGGTGAAACACAAAGTTTTACAGAATTGTATTGTGCCATAAATGTTCATGTGGTTATGCAAGGTAAACCATATAGATTTTAATGCAAGTGTGAGAGTGCATGTGTATATACATTTACACACCATTTTTATTTTTAGATTATTTTGACTTGGTCCCGCGAGCCGCCAGCGGCTGACAAAGATTATGAGCAGTCGCGCCCAGCGCCTAACTACATGTTAGTGGGCCGCTAGCTCTAAGTGGGGACAGCCCCATTGAAAACAATGGAGGCAGCTGCCCATGGCCGAATTCAACTCTGGGGACAAGCCCTTAGTCGGTAGATAGACGGGTAGGATTGGAGGCCATTTGTGCTGAAGAAAAGGTGATGGGAGAGAAAAGCAAAGCAGGTTGGCGATATCCTGCTTTAGTCGGTAGATAGACGGGTAGGACTGGAGGCCATTTGTGCTGAAGAGAAGGTGATGGAAGAGGAAAGCAAAGCAGGTTGGCGATATCGCCAGTTACGTTTCCTTGTCCAAAACAGTGGCACCTTCACCAAAAAAGGGGCATGCGTTACAATGCTCATACTTCAAGGTTGGGTACAAGAATGAATGGCACTGCATTTTGTGGTCGCATGCAATGCTACTACAATGCAGTTGTGTCAATGGTCCCGTGGTCAAGATGAGTTCTCAGATATAGACACCAAAAAATATTTGCCCATTGCGGTTCCTTTCCTGCAGACTGACAGCGAGTAGGTAAATTGTGTTTGTTGGCTGAACACCCGATATTCGGGAGGATGTGACACAACTCTCTGTCTAAATATTTCACCAGCCTGCTAATCATGACACGAGGGTGGCAGAAAGGTGCCTAGGTGCAAAAATGGACTTGTTCTTCCCAGACACAACATGCTTTCACAGCAGCGAATTCAGAACATCGTGTACCCGAGTTTAATAGACTGGAATTTTCTGTTTTCTAGGAAAAACTGAAACAGTTTAATGAGAAGTTATTTACAACGTCCTGCGCACCTTAAAAAGGAAAAAAAAAACTCTTCAAAAAGAAGCATATTAAAAACTGCATACATTATGTACCCCGCCTAGAAAGATAGAGTTGGCGACTCGTCCGTGAATTCATGCAAAAAAGACCAGATCAGATTTGCCTAATTATTCACATATTCTGCATTAAAGCTGGCAATACACTGTTAGATCTCTGTCAGATATCCTTTAGATCTACCAACAACTATGTAGTGGCGGGTCCTCTGCGATTGAACACAGGTAGACTTGAAGGTTTAGAAAATCCCTCATATTACATGGTTCTGGTAAAACAAAAGATCTAAATGGAAAATCTAAAAGGAAATCTGACAGGTGTATGGGGACCATTAAGGTCTTCACACGTGTAGTGAGCGGGGGCCAACAGATGAGCTGTGGAGAGCAACGTGATGTTACTGCACTGCGTGATGTTGCTCAGAGTATTGGCAGGCAGCCTTTGTGTGCCGGCAGTTAGTTTGGACGGGGACGCGGATCATGTCCATTCTCTGGCTGACTTTCTGGCCAAGCTTTGGGGCAACAGAGATCTGTCACCCCATGTGGGCACCTGCGATCGGTGGCCGATTTTGCTGCTGACCGACAGCTGCGGGCTCGCACATCAGTCAGCAAAAAAATCGCCCGCCGCTCATTAGGTGTGTGGGGACCCTTACTCCCTAGTCGACATGATCAATGAAACGCAAATTAGTATGTACATTGCAATGGCCCCAATAAACCCTAGCTGCAGAGCGGTCAGGGTAGGTCACCTACATACTTAAAGTGGGTTTACACGTGCAAATTTTTCAACTGCCAATTTGATTTTTTGTTCGATGACGTTGTCGAACATCGTTCGATCATTTATCGAATGTAGCATTCGATTTTTGGTTCGTCCATCGCGGATATCAAATGAAAATACATTGAAAATTGCGACAGAATTTTTTTTTACCAACATGTTCGATTCTCCTCGAAAATGTATCCATTGAAAAAATTGGCCATTCTACATTTTATTCTATCAATCAAAAAATCGCTCATTCTTTGTTGATGGAACGAAAAAATCTACATGTGTAAACCCACTTTAACTTTACATTTTCAGGAGAAAGTTCATAGATTATTCACATATACTCAGCAGTCTGTATTCATTTCTAATTTTTTTTTTAATTGGGTCAACTGGGTGAGGTTACTGATCTTAGGTTTACATTTAAAGTTACTGGACACATTGGGTTGGGTTAATGTCCATGCAAAGCCCCACGTTGACATTAATGCAACACAACCACACGTACAAGTACGCATAGTGGAAACATAGCCTTACAGATGCATGTCTGGCCTGGGGTAGATTCTCCTTCACTTTCAGCCTCGATGACCACTGTCAACGAAATAGGAACTAAAATTCTTTTCGCCGAGGTATAAACAGCATGTTTGCCAAAACTCAAGACTTGGGTTGAAATGCCAAGTGCTAGAGCGAACCCAAGTCTATCACTGCAGCACAACATTGAAAACAGGGGGCTTTATCCAAAACCAACACCCCACCCCCTTCTATTTCTGGCTTTGCCTGACCATCCTAAATAATGAAAACACAAAACAGAAGAATACAACCTAAAAATGCCATAAAAACCAAAAAGAACGAACAACAAACAAGGGAGATCAAAGCTCCCATTTACTTGGCCAATTTATTATTTCATCTGAGGAACGGCTATGATTCAGCCAACCCAGCTTTGTCCAGAAAAGGACCGTTCAGAAACGTGAAACTGACCAGATTCTGGAAAGACGACCTCATGCTGCGGAAATCTTCCGTTTGAACAGAATAATATTTCCCTTCATCTCCTTGTAGTGCTTTTCCATCGTGACAAACTCGGCAAATATTTTCTTACTACTACGGCTCCATTTACAAGGCACAACGCTTTGGCTGTTTACTCGTTCTAATGGCTCAGTAACATTGGCTCCTTTCTGCTCAGCGGCTCCGAGCGGAATATTCTGCCTCCTCTGTATGTTCCGGGAGCCATCGAGACTGAAGAGTTCTGATTACACCTCTCTGTGTTTATACAAATTATCCCCGCCGGTAGACATGGGTTACCATAGCAGAGGATAACATACAAAACGCGCATCTCAAAAGCAGTTTGCAAAATTACCAAACTCTGCAATCTGGAAAGACAACGCAATGCCCAACCAACAAGTCAACCTAAAACTTTCTGGTTCACCCCTATAGAGTTCTGGGTTAGCTCTTTCCTAACTGAACACAGTTTTTTATCCCCAGTTGTACTTAGGAAGGAGAAAAATAACAATTTAAAGAGATTTATTCAACAGATTGCAACTCCTTCCTCACACTTAAGCAGGGCACAGACGTGAAGATATGGGCCAGATCGATGGCCGTTTCGAGCGTCGTGCGTGCTCACGGCCATCTATCTGGCCCATATAATATAAGGCCATCGCTGTTTTCAAGCTGGACCAATCAATCCTGCTGGAAAACAGCCATATCGGATATGACCGTTTGATACAGCCGATGTCCGTTGCTTTGCCTAGAGACCGCGAGTCCAGGCAAAGCATCGGCTGAGCTGGGAGGAGAGCAGAGTGAAACATCGGACGGTTTAAATGTCGAGCTGTCTGCACCCTGCTTAAGTTTTAGTTGTGCAGATCTATTCTACTCCAAATCAGAAAATATTGTTCCTATTCTAGTCACTAAACTTCTGGAAACTTAGCACTGATGGGGGTGATTCTGTAATCATATATTTGTAAAACAATAGGATTAAGGTCTTTTTCTCAACTCTGTTCACGTTATAACATTTTTGCTGTGAAGAAGAGGCATGTGATCTCTGCTGAGTCAAATTCAGTTTTGAGAACTGCAAAAGTAAACCAAGCATCTGTGATTATATCTTGTAGGCGGAGAAACTGCCCAATAATCCAAACAAAAACCTCTGGAAGAGCATGACATTGTGAATGGATAAATGAAATTTATTTACCCAAAAAACCCACATACAGCCTTATTCTACATAATTAAAAAAAATATCTTTATTTCATGATGGAATACCCTTTGGATGGTAAAATATTTTCATCAAAAAGCATTTTAAACAAACAAACCAGATTTAAATACAAAAAAATCTAAATTTAAAAAAAATATATAATTTTTTTTAAAATTTTCTTAAAAAAATCTTTGATTTAAGTTTAATAAAAAAAAAAAAAAGTTTTACATTTTATTTTGTAAAAGAGGTTTAAGCCATGCAAATAAAAAGCTGACTGTTGTGAGCAACCCCTGAATGTTACATCGTTTGTTCCAACCATCCAACGGTGACTTTTGGTGGTTAGCTTAGACTGGTACAGAAAGTGGAAAAATAACGAACCTAATGGAGGGATTAACAGGTAATAAAATTATATCACGTAGGTGGAAAAACAAAAACTTCTGTGTTAAAGTTACTGTCTGAATCACAGAAGTTATGCTTTATTTCACCCGTGGTTCTACATCAAGGCAGTTTCGTAAGGCCCTCATACACCTTACAATCATTCCATACAATTTCTGTACAATCAAATTTTGTCCTACCAAAACCATGTAATATGAGGACCTTTCTAATTCTTTCATTCACTATGTATTCTATCAGGGAGGCCACTATACTACACAGTTGTTGGTACATCTAATGGAGATTGTATGGATCGGTCTTAAGGTGTTGGGGGGGGGAGGGGGGGGGCTTTAGTCAGATAGCCACCACAGCACAAACACCCATAGCAAATATGTATTAGACTAGTCATTATAGGCAAACCAACGTTTCTTCCAGACTTAGGGCTTGTTTCCATTTATGCGATACAGGGCGTTTGCAGCCGCGCGGCCGCCGCCAACCGCATCCATTGGAAACTTCAATATCGTTTCCACTGGTGCGGTTGTGCGCGTTCGGTGCGGATGCGGTTTAGGGCGCGTTTCTGAACGCTAGCTGCAGCGTTTTGAAACGCATCCGCTCCCCAACCGCATCCGCACTTAAAAAAAAAAAAAAAAGTTGCGTCGCAAAAACGACAACGCAACAACTGTGCCATGCGTTCAGCCGCGCGGCTGCAATCGCACGGGAACGCATCAATGGAAACAAAGCCTTAAACTTAACTGACGATTATAGCTGCCAGCAAATGGGTAAAAGACAAAACTTTCAGGTATTTTCAACAAAACAGAGGAATTGGTGTGTCAGCCCACATGGTGAACTAAGGCAGGTAGCCATATACATTTCTCTAGGGCCACTATGTTTGATCTCCTCCAGAGAAGATGAAAGTTCTGATAATTATGAGAAATGCTCCTATGAAATTTGCTGCCAACAATAAGCACATTCCCTTCTGCACACGGACCTCAGCCCCGACGTTCTCTATTCAGAAGGAACGCGGAGAGCTGAAGTGATCACATGAGAGTCACATGCATGAAAGAAGTCAGCCTCTACCTCCACAGTCCTAATAAATCTAACCCGTAACACGCAAGCATAGCCATGGACAATATTTAATCACACACATGAAACGGACCTCTGACTGCTCAACTGGTGCTCACATTTCTTTTAAGCTTAGATCAGCTTCCTTAAAACGTCATCAGAAGGTCCATAGATGTTCTGCTAACGATTACAGAAAATTGCGCAACCCATAGATATCAAGAGGATGTTTTTATGCATCAAGGTATTAGGGGGTGACAACAATTGTGGGGATCCGACAACTACACCCATTCCAACACCATAGACAATAATATGGAGCTGACCTCCATTTCCCTTTGCAGCTCAAGCCGCCTCTACATTCTTAGAATTTCCACAGGATTTCAGAGTGTGATTGTGGGAATGAATGTTCATTGAGCCAAAACATTCAGATGGTCAGGTACTGTGTTTAGACAAAAAGATTTGAATTGCAATCTGCATTTCGGTGTATCCCATACGTGTTAAATAGTGCTGAGGATAGGAGTCTTGGTAGACCACTTGGGTTCCTACATATCAAACACCACCAGGTCTTTACCAAACTGTAATTGCAAATTAAGTCCATATTTTACAGAGTTGCCAGCAGAGTTTGATCAATATAGTGTTCTTGTGGTAAAGTAAAGAAGAATTAAATGAAAGAATTAGACTATCCAATAAAGAGCAAGAACCCAAACAAATCATGGAGAAGGACTTTTCTCAAAAATAAAGCCCCACTTCACATATAGTGAAGCATAGTTTTACTCTTTAAAATTTTGGCCATCATTATTGGTTTTGGGGAAAAAAATCACTACTATTTAGATTAATACAAATGTAATTGCTGGGACCCCCCTCCCCATTACCCCACTGTAGTGTTAACTGTCAAAAGTAGGATTTCCCATTGCTTCCTTGGTGCTTACCACAATGGTAATGGTTCCAAAGTGAAACAAATAATAACTTAAAAACATTTAAGTATTTTTCTCTACTCTATTTAAACTAAACGCATACTGTATTTCACACACAGTTTCTTGGGAGGAAACCCAGAAAAAAAGACTCATTCTGGACTGTCCCTTCTGCTAGAACATGCTGTATACAGGTATTTTTTTGCACTAGAAGTGGCAGTGCCGAGAGCTGTAACGAGTCTCTTTGTAAGTCTCCTTAAGTCACCATCTTTCAGCACTGCCCGGTATACAGCATGTTTCAGCAAAGAAAAGGCACAGCAGAGAGCTCGGAATGAATCTCTCTGAGTCTCCAGGCTGTCAGCAGTGCCGCCCCTCTGCAGGAAGATGCTGTATATGGGTATTTACTTAGGGAGAAAGGCATAGCTGAGAAACTGTCTTTCCAACTCTCCGGATTGCCCCTCCTCCAGTATACAGCATGTTTCAGAAGTGGGTAAGCACTGTGGAGAGCGCAGAATAGGTCTCTCTTCTGCTTGCACTGTGCTTGAAGCAATAGGACCCACGCACATTTTCCCCAGAGGATTTTTTCTTTATATTATAGTCCTTAAAAAAAATTAAAAACCCTGCCCCTCATATCTATGCATCAATGCATGCATTTTCTTTTGTCCTGAGTTAAGGAAGAAACTTTATTTTGCATAGTGCATATGAATAAGTGAAAGAGGGCCCAAACTACGCCTTTAACCCTTAAGTAACACCCTATTTCTTCATAAGCAGCTGAAACTGTTTCCCCAAATTGAGAAGGTCCTGCACCCAGCCAATTCTCCTTTACTTAAAGGATAACATGCCCCAATTTACTGGATTATACCTTTAAAATATCGAACCACCACTGTACGAGATATAAAATGAATGGACCTATATAAGCTACAGGGTGGCATTTCGATTCACCTTTTCACAGCTGGAAAGGGCAGAGAATGATAACCAGATGACTAGGCCCCTCGTGCTATAAATTGCCACGTGTTGTGAAATGTAGAAGACCTATTCGAAAATACACAGAAACCAGAATGCGGTGTGACGGCCGTACCGCATTTCATATGCTGCATTCTTTGGAAAATAAGACATTCTTCAGGTTTCCTAAGACAAGAGCAATGCTCCAGGAAAGAACACATTTCTCTCCAGACTATTTTTAATGCTCAGACATTTCAGCTAAATAGTGGAGGGATTACAGAAGAGGGCAGGGTCGGGCTCTCACCACCAAATGACTAATTTTAGACCCTAAACCCACACGCCACTTATATGTGACATGAAGGGTTATCATTGCTCCCTTTGGAGAAGCTGCAATTAGTGTGTTCAGCCACACATGGGACAAGGGTCACACCAATCAGAAAAAAAAAAAAAAGCCGATTCCATGTCCAGACAGACAGACAGACACCTAGTGATGCCTTATTGTGGGACACCCCCAAGCATAAGACCATCCAGTCTTGGACCATCTCCTTTAACATTCCTGTAGACTTTAGCAGGGAACACATGTAGATATGGGCCAGGTCGATGGCTGCTTTGAGTGCCATGCGTGTTCATGGCAATCTATCTGGCCCATATCTAATGTTTGTTTGTTTGTTTTCGTAACAGGGATATCTGACATGACCATAAATCAAGGTCAATGTCCATTGCTTTGCATGGGGACCACATGGTCTCCATGCAAAGCCTTGGCAGAGCTGGAGATACAGCAGTGCTGCGCCTTCAGCTTCTTCATTGTCGGGCAGCAGTGTGATGACGTCATTGTGCTGCTGCCGGGAACCTTGACCGGCTCGTACATTGAGCCGTGTGTTTCTGGCTTTTTACCATTGCTTACACTAAGTTTTTGCCCATCTCTTGTAGAATACAGAACATTTTCTGCAGAATCCAATAACTATCTGACTATCTCTGGAAGTATGCTTGAGGTCTCCATTAAGCTTCTAAACCAGGAAGTGGGCAAACTTTTTCACTCCTGGGCCACAATGCTTTCTTATATTTGACAGAGGGGTCGGACCAAAAGCAGATGGACACGCTAACAATGGACAACTGGGTGAGCTGCATTGAAAATGAACACAAAGTGACCTCAATGTGTTTGTGCCAAACGCTTGGTGACCAGGAATCGGGAGAACCTGACATATGGTCGGAAAGCTCCAGCAATGCTCTTAATCGCTGTAGCATTTCTGGAGTTGCGGCAATGCCCTGATCTTGTCACGGTGACACTGATAGGGCGGGGAATGTGGCCACGCCATAGACCTCTATGTAAATGGAGGGGCATGGGTCTTCCACTACAGAGAAATGTATCAAATATGTGCACAGGGTGCATTCCCCATTGCCAGATATGGACCCCCCTTTCCGAAGGGAAAACAACACAAGCTGAATAAAAAAGCTTAAGGTGCCAGATATAGCCCCCCATGTTCTAAACCAGGTCTGTAGGATCTCCTGTAGTACATCATTATATGTTTTTTAAAGTTCTACATGCACAAATCAATGGCCATAAAGATGATGTTACAGGTTGAGCATAAAGTTGAACTTGCTCAACTCAAGTGAAGGCATCAGGTAAGCAAGGAATGGGGTGCGGTAATCTCCTCAATACATCCCCAAGACATCCCTTTATATAGAGTACAGCTAGCCCCACTGCAAGGGTTATATTTCATATGAACACAGTTCAGCATTAACCAATGACAAAGGACAGGCATTAGGTTTTGTGTATGGTAAACTTCAGAAAACTATTCTTTCCCCAGGAATTAAGTATCAAGTCCCCATCTATCAAGTACGATGATCCCCACACGTTACGAAAAAACATCTCTGAATACTCGCAAGCTCCGCCGCATCATTTCTCACCAGTAGCGCATACTGAAGCCTCATGAGATTGATAATACACTCAATCATAAGGCGCTGGAAACTGGAAAACAAACCAGTTACAAAATTCTCCTGTTGCATAATCAGCCTTTACTCTAAACACATGTTTTATTACAGCTGTCGTCAACTATTTTCACATGGGGGGGGGGGGGGGGGGGGGGGGGGGGGGGTGCAAAGATGTTAAACAGTAGTGCTGGATTATTCCTGTACAGATGTCATAAAATAAGGGCAGCGCAAGGCTTAACCACTGACATGTCCATCATGTCTTATGTCACCAGGATTTATTATAAATCAGCAAACTATCTATGAATCTGCCAGATACAGTCACTGCACGTTACAGTTTCCGTTTACATTTAGAATAAAGCAATTTCTTTACTGAAATCTGAGCCCAATAATGCGACTACCCTCACTTCCTGTCCCTGTAATACTCATTATCAAGTTAGGAAATACACACTATGCAAAAGACTTGACAGGGGCTCCAAACTTTCCCTAGCCTGAAATTTGGCTCTTCAGGCAGGTTGGGTGTGATAATCTTACAAGGACACGAGGCACACCCAAGGCTGCCATACACGCACCGAACAGAGGCTGATTTTGCCGCTAACCGATGGACGTGCGCGCTCGCGGCCATATGCAAAATTAGCCGCCGATCAGGGGTGCCCACACGGGTCGACAGATCCCTGTCGCCCCACAGCTCGGCCGGCCAGAGAACGGACATGTCCAATGTTCTCTGGCCAATGCCGTTAGTTTTAATGAAGACCGGCGATTCTGTCAGCTTTGGAGCGGAGCTCTCTTCTGTCAGCTCTGCACTCTAGAGCTCATCTGAACTGCTCTGTCGGCCCCCACTCGGTACGTGTGGGGGGGGGGGGGG
>CM070042.1:49099486-49126831 GCA_036250615.1 Ptychadena robeensis | reverse complement strand
GCCCGTCGGTCAGATTAAAAATCGGCCGCTTATCGGCATGTGTATGCCTAGCATTATTCTACATAATTAAAAAACTAATCTTTATTATATCACGAAATAACCTTGGGATGGTAACATATTTTCCTCAAAAAGCACTTTATAAAAAAAAATGAATTTAAATTAAAAAAATACGATTTGAATAAAAAAAAAAAAAATCAGATTTTTTTTTTTTTTTTTTATCCACCCTGCCTACCAAGAAAGCCCTAGAATACATTTTTTGAGTTGACCTTCCTGATACAGCCTGCTGTACTAATAATCATGGAGGTAGTACTTGCAGAAGAATAAATAAGCATTATTGCCTTGTTAACCACATAAACCTGATGATTCCCCGCTACAAAGTCTACTACAAAGAAAGGCTTGGATATCTTTACCTCCTGAGTAATCTTCAGTTTATAGTCCAATAAATGCCACTTTTACCAGCTTTGCCCATCAGAACGGACGTGGCTTCTGGTGTTCTGTTCCAAGGATTGCTGAAACTGAAACCGGCTGAAAAAGGCTGATCCAGGGAAAAGAACACTGCGAGGCGCTCATTTAACATCTGGTACGGCTAGAAGTGTGTTGACGGAACAACTGGCGATGCCATCATGTTGGTTGGAACAAGCGCTGTGTACCCAGGGCTCCCTTCTCTTCTACCATATAAACAGATCTTTGGAATTAAGAAGCAGAACATTTGATTTAAAAAAGGGAAACAAAATGGTTGTGCCAGACTGACCAAAATATACCCTGCTGATGATGTGTTTGTGAAATGGGGGAGGGGGTGTAATTTATCCAAAGTTTCTTGTTACCTACAACTTTATGGCCTCTGGCTTCATTACTGTACCCCATGGCATCAGAACTGCAGACCTGTACCAGGATGATGAATGATCATTTTAGAGCTGGGGAAGGCCAGACAACTAGCATTTTCATTACTGTAAAAGCCGGCACAATTGTCTAATGCCCCCCCCATACACAGATTTTAGCATCCGACAGACCTAAAACGATCAATTTATTTCAATCGGAGATTGATTGATGGAAAATAGAATAAACTCCACATGGAATAACCAATTTTTGATCGATTTTTTTTTTTTATCGTCCATGAAATTGATCGTTTAATCGGGCAATAATTTTTTCAACCAGAAGTGCTGTGTACAGAGGGCATGTTCATATGATGACAATGAAGTATTAGTATGCAAATGATCAAAATCCGACAGTTACAAAATAATTTGTACTCAACCGATCAAAAGTTTCTGACTTGTCTGATCATGTTTTGATCGTTTTTTTTCACAATTACGGTCAAATTTAGTTGATCGGACCATGTGGGCATGCACCAATTTTCAGTCGACCGATCTTAAAATTGATAGTTTTTAATCGGTCGGCAGCTAATATCTGTGCATGTATGGGGGCCATTAAGTTGCTTGAACTTTCTTCATACTGGTTTGTTCATTAAACTTTATCCTTCTTAAACAGCAGCCACCCTTCATGCATACTCTCTTTTACCCCCCCATTGGTTTAGATCATGGGTCTGCCACCCGCAGCAATGGAGATGTGCGTGGTTCTTTATCACCCCTATTGTAGTTCCCTGGCTGCCAGAGAGCCTTCTCCCTCCAACTCGAGCATACAAGTTGGAAGAAAGAGTACAGGCATCAAGAAAGAGTGTTAATTAAGCTGGCCATACACCTTTAGATCTCTCCGTCAGATATCCTTTAGATCTACCAACAACAGTATAGGGTCCTCTGCGATTGAACACAGGTAGACTTGACTTGTTGCCAGTAGGGTGGAGGAAGGGAAAGCGCAACAGAAGTTTTGTTTGTTTTATTTTATTTATTTTTAAACTCGAGGTCAGCTCCACATTGACAGCCCTAGCACTGTGCCCATTACAGGATGAACTTCACATTAGTAAGCATTTTCTAGTAGTTCGAGTATTCCCCAAAGCCCTCGCATGAAGAGTGGGTGTGATCCAGTAAGCTTTTGGCCACCAATCACATCCACAACTCTGTCGCGCCAAATATTTCCAAGTTCACAATGAGAGTCCCGGCAGCAACAGTAAAAGCAGATGGAGATCAGGTTGTCCGTCCCAAATCGGTGTCTGCTAACATCCATGATAATCTGGGTCTGGTTAGAATTTGGATGAGTCTTTGAAGGGCCATGTCAATCACTTGAAAAGGGAAACGGAATAAACTATAAAGGGGGCACATGTGGTGGCAGCGGGATAGTTGGCTAGTAGAGGGTGGGGTACAGTGCACCACGCATTAAGTGATTACAAGTTAATGGACATCTGGTCTCATCTTGGGTTATTTAGAATTTAACAATTGTATTAAAGAGACAAAAACATGCACAATTTATTTTATTTTTTTGGTAAATGTTGGTGATAGCTCTTTATAATGATCACCAGTTTTGAAAGGTGGCGGCAGATACAGAAATGATGGCAGGGAACTCTCTGTGTAAATAAGATTAGTAGGAGGCCAGTGAGCAAAGCTTCTTATAGACAAGATGAATATGGTGCTGAAATTTCAAACATTAGCATGCAAATGATATACAGACTGAACCTGAGCCAATCAAATAGAGCAGCTGGCTCAGTATCAGTCTGCATACAGTTAACATGCTAATTAAAATGTAGGCATACCAACTCACCACCAGGTTCTATGTTGAACACAAAGGAAACTATTTTAAAGGTCGACAGACTGTTCGATTTGTGCCCGATTTCATCACAGATTGACCTCTGTGTGTGCTCAGGCGATTGATCTGCCGCGAAATCAAACACTCAAACTTCAAATTCAGCCATAAAATTGCCGACGTGTCCTTAATTTTTAGATCGATCTGTTTATTTTGGATGGAGACCAAAGTCAATGCCGGCACACAAAGGGTGCGTGGCCAATTCTCGACACTACCGTCCGTGTGTGAAGATGTCATCACGCATGGTACATCTGCTGGCAGATCGAAAAAGAAACTTAACGTCTATGGCTGGCTTTACTTATAACATGTGGTGAACAGATCGTAGAGTGCGTCAGCAGGACCATTGGCTAGTTTTTCCTTTGAAGATCAGGAGTTGGGGAAAGCCCTGAGATGGGCCTACAAAGCTTTCTATCGAGGAAGAAACCTCCTGTAACATACCTCCCTTGGTTCATTGTAATGACTAAATAGGAAACTGAAAGAGGAAATGTACACAAATATTGAAAATATGCGTTATGCAACTACAGGATGCCCAACCCAGTGACTAAAATCTAAAGAAAAAAAGAAGTGACTTTCATATGATTTTTGGAGGAGATCCAATGTAACATTAGAGGTGAATGTGCAGTTAGTCATCTATTGCTCCAGTTCATGGAATGGAAGAGCCTAACATTATTGTCCACCTTTCAGCGCCCGTACAAACATGTTGAAATCTAACAATGTATTTGGTCTTTTTACAACTCTTATTTTTAGCTCCATGCATGCCCCAGCAACATAGTACACACACCTCATTGATGCGGGTTTGTATCGGTGGGGACTACAAACCACCCACCAGAACCTGGACAATGTTGTGTTGAGTGGTCTGGTAGAGTTAGTGCTTGTTTCCGCTTATGCGGAATCGTGCGGATTGCTGCGGTTGTATCCGCGTGGCTGCCGCCCCTCCGACCGCATCCATAGGCAAAGCATCCACCAGGCTCCACTGGTGCGGCTGAGTGCGGATGTGCTAGGATGCGGTTGTGAACGTTCGCTACAGCGTTTTCGTGCGGATGCCGCAACCGACCGCATCCCTTAACATGGGGCATGCCTGAAGTCCACATCCTACCGCACGGACATCCGTGTGCATCCGCATGCTAAACAGCTTGGGGTGCGGTCGGGAGCGGCTGCAGCCGCGCGGATAGCACGGCAGCCATCCGCATCAGTGGAAACAGGCCCTTACAGAGACAGCCTATTAGCAGAAAAAAAATCCCCACGGTCCCCTTGCAAAACAATGGCCAGTCACTTCCAATACCCGTTTTCGGGCAAACTTGTGAACTCGCACGGCGCTCGAATCGGCCATCGATCTGGCCCAGATCTACGCGGGTGTTCCCAGCGATGACGCTCCTGTTGAGACAGGCCCATTGTAAACATGAACCACGATGGCGGGGACTCCAAAGCTGGGAAAACCTATAGTCTACAGTGCTTTAACACTTTTAATATGTAGTCGAAAATGAAGGTGTAGACGACCCCTTTGACCAGGAGATTATCCAGCAAAGTACAAAAGGGGGGACAGAGCCTTGTGTAGCACCTCCAAGGTCACCTAATCTGCAGACATTTTCCATAACTTTAATCCTTTCATAAGTCAGATTCCACCGGAAAAGCACAGAGGCTGAAGTTATATCCGTATACCATGTCCCGTGGGTCAGATGATTCACACGCTCATATCCTGACATCCCGCAGAAGAAGGAGCGGAAAGTTCAGCAATGCAAACCTAAGGGGGGCCAGATCCGTGCAAACCTAACTAGATATACATATCAATGAAGCAGACCTGTCCTAGCGGCCTACAAATACTCAAACTAAAGAATTTCTTGCATTTCATTCTTGCCCAATGACGCGCAGAGAAGGCGGCCAGCACGGCTTCTTAATCACAAGTCCACATACCTTAGTGGAGCCTGCACCCCAATAAGGATTGTTTAATAGATACTGCACACCCAGGTTTTTCAATAAGTGATTACAATATGCATTTATTAAACATTATAGACAAGGGTGCACAAAAGTGGTACTCTGGTTCCTAAAAAGGGGCCAAAAACTAGTTCTGCGTACCTGCATTATTGTTACACATTGATGTATTGCGAGTTACATTTGACACAAAGCCAGCTGGTGACCTGTGGATGGAGACAGATAATCAGAGGCTCAGGAACGGGGAGGTCCATCTGCAGCAGAATCTACCATGCAGGAGGCTGACACAGAGGACAGTGAGGGAGACGGTGAGGAAGAGCACCCTACATACGGGGTGAGTACCAAACACCATCTCCTGGTACTCATCTGAGGAGCTCACTAAAAACGTTATGTGCACCCCTGATTATAGGATACAGCAGACATAAGGTCTGGGACTTTTTTTTATCAATTTCACCCGAATTCAGAGCCATGCTCTCAGTACAGCGCTGCGCAAGTCCTATGCAATGACTTACAAGTAGAAGACCTGCTGGTGGGAGAACAATTCTTTCCCAGGTTATGAATGGAAGTAGTGAAACACTTGTAAATGTACAGATTGTAAGAGTCCAGCCCTCTCCTTACTGCATTGTTCTTCCAGCACTCCACCCATCTGACATGCTGAGATAAGCCGGTTTATCGCAGAACTTAACCTACACGACATCACTGGAGGAAAAGGGTGATTGGAGCGCAGTGTTTTCAGAAAACAAAAAACAGCCGACAGCGCGTGTTCATTGTTTTCTAGATTGAATTGAAAGTGTACAAAACTTTTTCCTGCATATCTTGGTGATCCACGTACACAGGAAGTAAAGACAGTGCTACTATCCGGCCAGGGAGCCCCCAATAACTCAACCCCCACACAATGCCCTGCCCAGTTCTTCTGGACTACAGAACACCTACTCACCCTATGTTATAGAGATAAGGATGGGGGGGGGGCGCTTAAGCACAACACTGCTAAAATTTGCAATTGTTGCCAATACTAAAAACATCTGGTTTTATTTTGATAATTATTATTATTATCTTGTATTTATATAGTGCCGACATATTACGCAGCGCTTTACAGAGCATATATAGTCATATCACTAACTGTCCCTCAGAGGAGCTCACAATCTAATGTCCCTACCATAGTCATGTATATGTAACTAGCATAGGCCATATGTTCTCACAGTCATAGGTCTATGTTCTCCTAACATATTAGCCTACAGGCCAATTAACCTACTGCATGCCTTTGGAGTGTGGGAGGTAACTGGAGTAACCGGAGGAAACCCATGCAGACACAGGGAGAACATACAAACTCCCTGCGTCCGATTCACATCCATTGGGACGTACTTGGGACGCGGATTATGGCGCAGCTAAGAAAGCGTGGTAAACCATGTTTTATTTCTGGGTCCAATCCATGACTAAGGAGACAGACACATTGGGGACAATGCAAGTGGTTTGAGCGAGTCTAAAAAATGATCCCCAGTGGAGCCTCAGCCTTAAACAAGTGAAACCTGTGTCCCATGCTGTAACGCTAATGTGCTAATGCGAAAGGGTCCTAAAAGACCTGAAAAAGTGTTTAAAAAAAAACAGAACATGGAACATAATACACAGGAACATAAAGGATATGTGGTGCAATCCAACACAAAGCCAGGCCGCTGCAGATTTGCTGACTAAGCAGGACTACATCGCTGCATTCCAGGTCAATACCCTTGACATGCTCAGGCACAACCTTTGGTCCACCTGGGTCTCCTGTATGCCTCAGGCAAGTAGTTAATGATCATCTTATAGCACGTGCAAAGCAATCCAGTAACATTCAAGAACAGACTAGCTCATAGATTGCCCAAAAATCCAACCGCACTATCTAGAATAAAGGTAAATACTCAAAGTATTTGGACATTCTTTCCAATACCAATTGCGGAGTACAATTGTTTCCAGAGAAGGGTACTGGTAATGCTACTTCAATTATAAAAGGTACCCATACACGTTGCGATTTTTCGTGCGATTTTAGCCCTTCCGACCGATCCGGTCGGTCGGGTAGGTCGATTGTTCGGGATTCGTAGCATGCAAATGTAGTCCGACCAATGCGGTTTTTAGAAAATCGGCCGAAAAGTCGGTCAGGTCCCGAATGATGATGCCTGTAATTTTCAGTCGGTCGGCCACATTTAAAAGAGACGTTTAAAAGATTCCTGATACAACTGGCCGATCGGTCGGTCGGCCTGTGACTAATCGGGTGAAAAATCGGGTGAAAAATCGTGCATCCGACCGACTTTTAAAAATAGCAGTAAAGCAAAAATCGGGAGTCGAAATCGAATATCGAATCGGTCCACGAAAAATCGTAACGTGTATGGGTACCTTAAGATTGTGGTTGTGAGTTTGGTGTGGAGGAACAAGGACTGGCCTAACCTCTCCTCTTTAAGTCACCTTTGGAGAGCCAGACCTTCTTCACCAACAGGAATACCCCTATGAGTTTCCTACCGGCAATTAAACGCAGACACTCAAAAACGGCATATCCAGGTCTACGTAAAGTTTTTGGCCATATACTATATTGCTTAAGTACAACTCTGCCATGCCCATTTCTCAGTGACCAGAAAAATAAAAAGGTTTCAACAATCCCTACATTTTGTGAGAAGATCCAACAACAGCATCTGAAGCCCCAATGAAAGCAAAACTTCCCAAATGAAAGAAACGCTGACCTAAAACAACTGTCACCATGCGCTATGTCCTACCAGAAACTATTCTAGCACAGTGGTTCTCAACCTGTGGGTCGGGACCCCCTTGGGGGTCAAATGGCCATTTCACAGGGGGCGCCTGGTTCACTGAAAGCAGCAGCACTGATGTCCACAAACAGGGTGGGATCTAAGCAAAGGTTGTTGAAGAAAAAAAAAAAAAAAAGTATTGCTCTAGCTCCCTGGTGCCCAACCTGCGGCCAACAGCATTGTTTAGCAGCCCCTGAGTCCTCCACTTGTGGCCCCTGAAAATCAACTTAATAAATAGGGCATAGGAACTCACCTGTCTGCCCATCCCCCGCCAACATGTCCTGGCCCGGGATTTTCCTAAAGTGGGAGGAGGGATAAGGGACTTGCTCAGCTTCAGCGGAGGACACCGATTGGCAGATGTGAAAGCCAATTAGCAACCCAGACTGCGCGTGTCCCTCACCTCTTCCGGCTAAGAAGATCCCAGACGAGGCCCATCAGCAGGGGATCGGTGGACAGGCGAGTGCCTATGCTCCCAATATCCCACCAATGAGCAGGGGATGATTGTATAATATATATTGTGGCACATAACCTCTTCTTTATAAAAAAAAAATGGGTATACAAGTCAGTATAGAGTGAAGATGTTATGTGTGGCCCTTATGCTGAGGGCCACACTTGTGGTGCTCCATATTAACGCAGTTGCCAAGCACTGCTCTAGCTTGAGTAGTTTTAGCATAAATTCAAACTCAAGTCGACTTAACTAGAAAATTACATTTATGCGCATACTACATGTACAAAGCAAGTCTTCTCTGTATCTCCCATAACGGGTAAGGGCTTGTTTCCATTGCAGCGTAACCGCACGGCAGCCGCACGGCTGAACGCATGCCTCAAGTTGCCACGCGTTTTCGCGATGCGATTTTTTTTGTATTGCAGATGCAGATGCGGTTGGGGCGCGGATGCGTTTCTAAACGCTGCAGCTAGCATTCAGAAAGGCGCCCTAAACCGCATCCGAACTCGCACAACCGCACCAGTGGAAACTACATTGAAGTTTCCAATGGATGCGGTTGGGGGGGGGGGGGGGGGGGGGGGGGGGGGGGGGGGGGGGGGGGGGCGGCCGCAAACACCCTGAATCGCATCAATGGAAACAAGCCCTAAAGCAGGCCATACACGGGTCAGATTTTCTGTTTCAATGTATTTTTTTTATTTTTTATACAAAATACAGGATCAAAAGCAAATAAAGGACACATGTTACCGGTTTTAAAGGTAGCATAAAAAACAGATTAAAATTAAACAATAGCACGGGTCAGATTTTCAATCAACTTAAAACGATCAATTTTTAAGTCGGTATAAAATTGTATGTCGATTGTATCATGGGCCATATGTAGTACAAGATTTTTGATCGATTTTTTTTTTCAATCGACATAACAATCGATCCAAAATAGTCCGATTGAAATTTCAATCAGAAGTGAGGTAGAATAGGTAGGAAAAAATAAATAAATAAAATTGGTTGACCACACTTGATTCTCAAAATACCCAACCAATTTTCAATCAACTGATTCAAATTTACCATCCAGTCCGATCAAAAAACGACTGAATTTTCACTCAATTTTGATCGGATTAAGTCAATTTAACCAGGTGGGCAAAACTCGATTCTCAATCAATGGACTAAAAAATGTATCGTTTTAAGTCGATTGATTGAAAATCTGACCCGTGTATGGGCTGCTTTAGGCTACCATCTGGACTCGAGTATAACCCGAATCTAATTCTTTTCAGCTGAAAAATCCTCTTCTACTCCAGTATATACGGTATTTGGCTGGTGACAAATGAAAGCAGGATGGCAAGTCATAGGATTCAGTGACATAAACGCGGCCACTTCTCTGTTCCTCGACAAGCCGAAATAATATCAAATAATATGAAATATTACATTGCAGTTCACATTCTTTCGCTGTATTTGACAATGCTGTGGCGGTATGGCTATGGCCGTCTGCCTACGTAGATTGTCTATAAGCCCACACACAAATCAACTGTCTCCAGCCACGCTTTCTGGAAAAACAATCTGTCTTTGTGCTCCTCAGAAGTGGGACAGAATCCTCGCACTTTCAGGAGCTGGGGAAATGATTAGAGCTCTTAAAAAGTTGTCATGGACAAAGTGTTCCTGCCAAAGAAAGAGCACATGCGGCAAATTCACAATGGATGGACTAGCATTTTTCGACTTGTCAAATTTGACACATCTAGAGCAGAAAGAGTGAGGGGAAGGGCGTCACAGATACGGACTATCAATTTCCAGCGGTGGCCTTCCTAGCTGAACTAAAATAGTACCCTGTGCCAATTGGTTACTTCTGGCAAATCATATCCCAGGATCTGCACAAGCCTATGCAAAGTCGCTTGAGGACAGATGAATCCAACTCAAAACCTTGAAGAATCCAAAGCAATATGGTTCATGGTTCGGCACCATACATCTATCTAGTACACGCCGTGGGCATTTAATGTAAAGCTGGAATCTGACTGGTGCATTGTCATGCATGAAGATTACTTCTTTTTTTTAAATTTTATTTATTTAATTTTTTGTACCTTGGAAGTGGTCGGTAAGAAACACTGTCCAGAGGACCATTAGCGTTTGTACCCACTTGCGCGGTCGACCAAAAGGATTTTGCAACGCGTTCACACGCAGTCACGGACACTGTTTTTAAAAATGATTAAAATGAGCTGCAACCACCCCCAATTGTGGCCATAGAGAATAAATGGGCGCGGTTAAAAATGGCATCCACTTACTGCATCCATTCATGTCCATGGGCACGATCTAGGGTGATTGCCCACAGTAGAACTATAGCAACTGTCGTCATTCATTTAATGGGTAGATACCACACTACTGGGGAGTGATATATATATATATATATATATTTATACATATGTGTGTATATATATATATATATATATATATATATATATATATAACACATATATACATACATATATACACACACACACATTATATATATATATAAAAATATATATGAGTGTGTACGTGTATATATGTATGTATGAGTGTGTGTGTGTGTGTGTGTGTGTATATATATATATATTATATATACACACACACACACACACACTTGCTGCAGAAGGTAAAGTAGGGTGTATATGTACAACACATGCCTGGACACTCATAGATTTCACTTGAAATTAAACACTGCCTAATCTACCCCAGGAAACATTAAACCAATATATTCAGTCACTTGTTATACATACATAAAAAGCACAACTTCTTCAATATAGACTGGTACAAAACCGTTAATATATCACATGTCTAAGTTGGCGATCTCCCGCAGTCAGTCTGCATAAACCTCCTTTGGCAGACAGAAGCGCTTCTGAATGTTTCCTACCGCCAGCTAAATATCTTCCTTTTCTCCCTTCTGAATTCTATTGCTCACGGTCTCATGCAGAAAGGAATAGAAATGTAATTCAGTTATTGAATTTGGTGCTTAATGTAGACGCAAACCCACACATGACACATGTTTTTGAAAGCGCTACATGTACACCAGCAACGGCTGCAAGTCATTTCTAAAGGTCCCCGAAATGACTACCAACTTTAGTACAATCTAGTTTAGATTTACCAAAACTATGGAATATGAGGGTCTATCTTAACTATCCAATCTGTAACCAATCCTGGAAGCCCCACAACTGTTAAGCAGGCCATACACTCTGAGATAAAAATTAGGATCCATTAAAACCGACCAATGAAAGCATTTTATCGGCCTGAAATCCGCACATGTCCACATGGCACAACTGATATATTACGATCGTAATTGCCGTTTTTTTACGATCGTAATTTATTGGACATGTTCAAAAATTGTAATTGGTCTGGCAACATCGGGAAACTTCATACTGTTTTCATAGTGTTTACCGACCAATTACTGCCGAGGCTTCCCCTTAAAAAAAAAAATACATCACAATGGCCGATATAACCGGCAATGAATTTCGATGACATCCTCGTAAAAAAAAAAAATTACGATCGTAAATTGGATTTTCAATGTGGTAACTTTTTTGCCGAATATTCCGATCCAAACCGATACCGCCGTTGGGATACATTGGTCTGTTTTAATGGATCCTAATTTTTATCTCAAGAGTGTATGGCCAGCATTAAGCTAGGAACACACGGCTCGATTTAAGCATACAATCGATGTAAGATTAGATGAAGAACCTTGATTTTGGTATTTTATCGATTGTACCGTGTGCGCTATAGTGTCATACAATCGTAGTACAATATCGATGTAGAGAACATCGATTATTGACTAAAATCATCTAATACAATTGTACGATGAAAATGAAAAAGTAGTTCGATGTACAATTCGACGATAATTTTCCAACTAGTCCAATCACTTTTCAATCGATGTATAGCTCTTCATCGAACTAAAATCGTTGATTGTACCATGTGTCCGCGCTACGATTTTGGTACAATCGATGTAAATTTTAATTGATTTACATCGATTGTACGCTTAAATCGAGCCATGTGTTCCTAGCTTTAGTAGAACTAATGGAAATAGTACACACTAATTGAAAGGTGTATGCAAGCTTAGGAAAAGTTTCTGGATGGTGACAACAATGGACCATACCATGTAATGAACAGGAGACTCCATGGAGCCATCACCATGCATTAACCCCCCCCAGCGGTCTGCCCATACTACGGGCGATCGCAGCACAGTAAAGGTGGGTTTACAAGTGTAGATTTATTCTTTAATCAACTTCCAATTTGTTTTGTTGTTGTAGTCGTCGAGTATCATTCGTCCATCCCGATATCCAATGAAAATACATTGGCAATGACAAAATGTACCAACATGTTCGATGACCCTTCGTCTGCTTTTTGTTCGAGGTCTAACAAAATGTACCCATCGAACAAGTTGTCCATTCTAGATTTTTGTTCAATCACCCAAAAAATCGTTTGTTCCATGATAGAACGAAAAAAATCTACATGTGTAAACTCTACTCTGCTCAAATTCTCCGCCCCCGTCGCTGAAGTCTTCAATGACGGGGCTGGTAGATGACGCCCCTCCATTAAGATTAAGGTCTATGGAGCACCCGAAAATTAACAAAATTTGACAAATTTATTTGGAAATGAACCTCCTAACTTGCCTGGACCCAGTTAGGGCAGAGATGGTTAACAATACAAACTCTGCCCTAGCCAGGATCGGTCACACTTCGTCGCCTGTTCTCTGCAAGCCCACAGCGATTCTGCATCACTGTTTGAGGTCTCCATTATAATACTTTCCTGGCCCACATTGGCGTATAGGGGAGAGCAGGGGGGGTTATTGCAAGCCCCTGAATATGGTATTATCACTGAAATTGCTGGAGATGTATAGCTTTGTAGGAACATTACAACAAAGGCCGTTTTTTCATAAAATATGTTAAAATTTAAGAAGCCATTTTGACTTAAAATTTGGAAATTAACTTATGCAAAAACTGCATGTGCTAGAGCATTTTGGGGTCATATTCCCACAACCTCTCTCTACATTCAACAATTTTGGTAAATGTGATTTACAATTAACTCACAAATTGGCTAGCTGAAGATTAAAATTTAAACCATCTCTTTTGATCAGCCCATATAACAAGTCCAAGCTACCCCAGCGTGCCCCCCCCCCTCAAAAAAAACCAAACAGTGCTTTTATGTTAGGGGGGGGTATTTTAAATTGACATCGTCCTTTAAAAAAGGGCCTCAGTTGGGTCCATGAGGTCTTGAAGCTTGTTATCTACACATAGTTCATCATCAGCTGTCAACGACTCACGTACCATGACCACAAACACGGATGAGAATATTTAAAGATAATAAAAAACATTTTGCACTTAATCATAATTAACTAGAACTCGTTATCTATAACCTCATACAAGAGTGTCCAGGCCAAAAAGAGAGACACTGGTGCAATGACCGCTTGGGATCCTGGCAAGCGGAAGGATCCCCAACGCAAAATATTTACAAGCATGACCCATGATTTGCTCATGGAGGTCTTTAACACGCCTGTTTGTTTCGGAATCAGAAGGGAACAACATCGGAGATTCCGAAGGATCAGCTGTCTTTTATCTTCTGGACGGAGAGAAAAGCCAAGAAAGCCAGTTGTAAAGTTTCACTTTTGGAGATTGCAGGCGGGAAGGCATGCCAGGAATGCAACCTTTTCTCAGGGTAAAATCCTGGCTGGAAGGAGGAAACCCAGAACTGGGGAAATGTGTCCGGAAGACAGATCGGCCCCTTCTAATCCTGTGTATTCTACAGCTTATCCGCTTCAACTATGTAACGCATCTTTTATAGTCACATCATTATCAGCTGGGTAAGAGTGACCCTGTACATGCAACAAAACTATCCAAGCCACCAATAGAGGAGGAAGGTCACCGCAATTCCACAAATGCACAATAAGAGAAGAAGGAGACGGGTTGGGAGCATGGCCCAAAGTGGAGATTTTCCAGGGGAAAGACCAAAGTAGACTCAATTCTAACCCCAAATCGATCGACCATACAAGTCTGTGCCTACCACCTTAGGCCACCGATTCCTGGACGATTCTGTTACCAGTCGATCGATTCACAAATGTCAACGCCCCTTGATGTGTGCCCAATCGATCAGAAAACACCAACAGGTTGGTTCTCTGGCCGATTTGGGGGCCATGCGGATCGGGCGGGGTCGATCGGTCAAGGTGGGCTGCACTCGATTCCTCGTCGATCGATCGGCGTGCACGGGCCCGGTGATCGTTCGGCCAGGAATCGTGTGGGAAATCGACCTGTGTATGGCCACCTTTTGTCTGTAACTCAGAAATTGCATGGGCAAATTACAGACGCATAAGTTGGGTTTGACTTGAGACTACTTTGGCATTTCCCCTGAAAGATCTGGAGCTCAGAGCTTGGAACCTCCATGCCACAAAAGAGCTGATTGACAATCCTACTCAAAAACAAGTGAGGTATCGAAGACTAAAGCCGGGAACACATGGCTCGAGATTCCCGGCAGCAGTGCGATGACATCATCGCACTGCTGCTTGACACCCAAGGAGCTGGAGGCGCAGCACTGCTATGTCATCCAGTTCGGACGATATCCCGTGCAAAGGACAGCGACCATGATTTACGGTCATGTCCAATATCCCGGTTTTCGAGCTGGAAAACAGGGATGGCCGCATCAGATATGCGCCAGATAGATGGCCGTGAGCACGCACGGCGCTCAAAGCGGCCATCGATCTAGCCCATATCTATGCTTGTGTTCCCTGCTTAAGGGGTTGTCCCCACTTTACCAATCTCCCACGATTATAATCGTGGCACGAACATTGCCATCGCAGCTGTGGGGATGAGCCCCATCAAATACATAGGCGCGGTCACTCGCAATCTCTGTCACGATTATGATCGCAGGAGACCGCGGTAGAACGATAAAGTGGTGACAAGCCACTCTCTAGGGGCATGCGAGCTGTCAGCCAGCACAGAGGAAAGAACTGCAGCCTATTAGCTCTCAAGGCTGTCAGTTCTCTTCTCCTCTCTTCTGATTGCACACAGTGCCCCATAGCCTCTCCTATCCTATCTGATAAGAAAGTAGAGTGTGTGTTTACATGTTTCGTGTGTAATTCAGGTAAATGGCCATGGCGGCACTTTGAGATAAATAAGTGGGGGTTTGGGTTTCAGTTGGGTTTGGGGCACTCGGTCTTTAAAAGGTTCGCCATCACTGGCCTAAAGCATTTAAAAGAAAATGAATACAGATGGCTCAATATCAAACGCAGGACAGAAACAAGCACATTTGAATAAGGAAAAATATTTGACTGAGTAAATGTTACTGCTGAGCAGCAGCGTAGGAAGTTGTGTGAACAATTATGGGAAGAGACAACACAAAGGGCCCAGCAAAGCACTGGGGAAATTTAATTATATAATATTTCCTGCTAGAGGTAAAAAAATACATCTCAGGGGGGCGACCAGTGACCTGAGGTGGGGACTAGAGACGCAGCAAAGAATTCATCCCGAGTTACTCCATGCTTACCTGAAAGAAATTTGTGGTGACCCTCACACATCTATCACAGATCGCTATGTATCTTCTACATTTGAGTATATTGTAAGGTCGGTACAGTCAGCATGTATGAGTATTGGTTAGGTTGTCTCCAGAATCCTCCAGACGTGTATTGGTTCCCAATAAACCCAGCATGTATGAACATATCTGCCATTTTAGTGTTGACATTTTGAGTGGTTCATAAACTACTTTGTTAATGTATGGATATGTTGTTTGGTGGACCCATTATGTTGCTTCCCAAAGCTCCACAAGAAATACAAATGCATTACCATAGAATCTGTTTGTATTTAGCGACACACACGCATTCCCAGTGTCATCTCTGATGGTGGATGTGCAGGCGAATGGTGTGGAAGTTCCTCAAACCCATCACATGTCAGGGAGGTGGCACCAGTGAGGAGCCAGGCGCCCGCCAACACTGGAAGACTGTGCAGGTATGGGTTATCTAGCCCGAGCTACACTCCCAGGGGGGGGTAAATAAAGCCAGGAACACACGGCTCGATATAGGAGCCGTTCCCTGCAGCAGCGCAATGACGTCATCACACTACTGCGCGACATCTAAGCAGCTGGGGGCGCAGCACTGCTGTGTATCCAGCTCCAACGATGCTTTGCAGGGAGACCCCATGGTGCCCATGCAAAGCAATGGACATCGACCGTGGTTTAAGGTCATGTCCGATATCCCTGTTTTCAAGTGGGATTGATTGGTCCCGCTCGAAAAAAGGGAAGGCTGCAATAGATATGGGCCAGATAGATGTCCGTGAGTGCGCACAGTGCTCAAAGCGGCCATCGATCTGGCCCATATCTATATGTGTGTTCCCAGCTTAACACTATCTTTAGGGCAGAAGATCTCTATAAGGAAACTGAACTTTAATCTTTAATTGTAAATCAGATCAGACAAGGCCCTCTACTCCTCCTGTGTCATATCCTGTACCTGTGTGTATTATCTTATGTTGTGTCTCAACTTTAATTTATTGTACAGCGCTGCGTAATATGTAGGCGCTATATAAATGATGATAATAAGAAGAAAAATCTTAGTAGGAGTCTACACTATTTTTTTGGGATGTTGGGCCTTTGCTGTTCAGGGCACGATAAGCTCAGATTCACAAGAAGTCGCCCCCCCTTACAAACCTGTGGTTATAGAGATAACAATACAAGTGTAAAAAGAAATGGCACAAAATAGACACATCATTTTGCATTAATTAAGAAATGTGATGCGTCGCAGGCTGTGTAGACAAGCATGAGACAGCCAATGGGCCAAGTCTTCCACACAAAGGCTAGATTTACACTGTCATGAAACAACCAGGCACCCCCGCAGCAGCGTTTTGAGAACGACCCTGACAGGTCTACTCGGCGAGAGCCCGAAAACCGGCCGACGCATGCCTAATGTTGCATCCGCCGGGCAGAGGCAATAATTGCTAGTTTATTGGGCAGTTTAAAACTGACCGTGTAAACAAGCCCTTAGTGTAGACAAGGCCTGAAGCTTGACCCGGTCCTTGGCCAGGATGGATGTGGTTACTGGATTTCCCAGCAGGTGCCCGGTTCCAGGGGTTGGCAGAAAAGAAACTGGGGGCTGCACATGTGCAGGGGGTCAGCATATTCGAGTGAAAGCATACACAACAATTTGATTTAATAACACTCAGACACTATACGGACACACAATCCATGGAGCTTTCTGCTAGTTCTGCTGTTCCATGTCAGCTTTGCTTTAAGATTATAACATGACTTCATAAGCTGCTCTTTTACAACTGAGGCCAAAAGGTTACCCAAACCCTTCCACCCTCTTACCACATAACTTTACATTATTTAAAATCCATAAAAACACAAGCTTTGCACAAAGCAACAAACTGTACCAATAAACCACTGCTATTGGGTAACGCACGAACAAAAACAACACAAGTATCTCAATTATCTTTCTCCGCAACTATGTCTTCAGAGCAAATAAATAGATTTATAAGGGTGGATCCCATTTCAAAAACACAACACCACCCTTCCACCCCTTCTATTTTCTGGTGTGTCAACCACTAATTCTTCGTAAACACGCTGATAAAGGCCGAGGAGCTTGTGATACCGGTGTCAGCCATGACAAAACAGGTCAAACGTGGACCTTTATATCTCCATAAAAATCACTCGTCAGAGCCATGGTCACGCAAGATTGGCCATCGAGCATCTAATTTTCCTTTTTTTATGACTGTACAACCCGAGCTGCAGAGTTATTGGTAGTAATTTTGATATATACAAGGCGTTTACAGTCTTCTGAGCAAGCCAACAGGCATCAAAGTTTAATTCAGGCATGCGGTTATATAAACAGAACTACTGTCTAATTAATATGCAGAAACTATTTAAAAAATTAAGAAAGCTATACGCAACCCAAAGAAGAATTTTAAAAGGGAGCATGTGACAAGTTACATGTGATCTGCCATTGCCCAGATAGTTTCATGTGATTCCATTTATAATTCCCAAAGTCTGGAGAACCTTTTAAGCCCCCCATATACCTTACAATCTTTCCATACAATCTCTGTACAATCAACTTTTCTTCTACCAAACCATGTAATATGAGGACCTTTCTAAACCTTCCAATCACTATGTATTCTATCAGGGAGGACCCAGCATTACATAGCAGTGATATATACCTTCCAATCACTATGTATTCTATCAGGGAGGACCCAGCACTACATAGCAGTGATATCTACCTCCCAATCACTATGTACTCTATCAGGGAGGACCCGGCACTACATAGCAGTGATATATACCTTCCAATCACTATGTATTCTATCAGGGAGGACCCGGCACTACATAGCAGTGATATATACCTTCCAATCACTATGTATTCTATCAGGGAGGACCCCGGCACTACATAGCAGTGATATATACCTTCCAATCACTATGTATTCCATCAGGGAGGACCAAGCACTACATAGTTGTTGGTAGATCTAAAGGAAATTGTATGGATTTATCTAAAGGTGTATGGAGGGCTTAAGACTCCAGATGGTGGCTGAAGCTACTGCCTAACAGTTTCTAGACAAATTTGCCTTCTAACCAAGTAGATGGGATGTCAACACTACAACACCTCTACTACTGGCAATGCATCTGTCGTCTCTATGGGTTTACACAGCTGTCAAAACCACAGAACCTTCCAAGTTTATTGACCCAAGACATACAGCCTCTCGCTGAAAGTGCTACAGAGGACCCAGCACTACATAAATGTTGGTAGATCTAATGGAAATTGTATGGATCGATCTTAAGGTCAGGAGCAGACTGCAAGTAACATATGCCTTTTCTGAGGCGGCTAATCCCTGCAGATCTCGGAAAATGGTTTTTAATTAGGTTGTGATTCCAAGCCTGCCGCCTTCATTTAGGCCAGTTACTCCCTTCTGCGGGATGTAAGCCTGATCAGCAAAGAGCCTCCGCGAGCAAAACAAACCTCCCCGTCCATCAACAAGGACTTAGATCCCATCTAATAGCGACCGGCTCACAACTTCTCGTGTATACAAGGTGGGCCAGGCAAACGGATATCAGTTATATGGATAAATGGGTTATGCACAGTTCACATAGATGATATATGGCCCCATTGGCCTTCTTATTATAGTGGCTGTCTGACTATGAGGAGTGCTTTATAGGAGCACTTGTGATAATTCCAGTTTTATATACATGTTATCGACAGATATATGGTAAATGCAAAAGCTTGCTGTGCCCATAAAGTAATGCCTGCCATACACACCGACGGGTGCAGACAGACCAGCTCAGATGAGCTACGGAATGCAAACATGATGACGTCATCACGTTTGCATCCTGATGCATTATGGGGCTGCACTAGTCGGCCGGGCACCCTTTGTGTGACCATTAGCTTCAATGAAGACGCCGGTCTTCATTGAAGTTAAAGGCATCGGCTTCCATCGGCCAGAGATTATCGGACATGTCCGTTCTCTGGCCGGCCGAGCTGTGGGGCGACAGGGATCTGTCACCCCATGTGGGCACATGCCGATAAGCAGCCGATTTTTCCGCTGACCGACGGCGCGAGCGTCCACGCCCGTCGGTCAGGTGAAAAATCGGCAGCTTATCGGCTTGTGTATGCCAGGCATAACTCCATTTTACTCTGCAATCTTTGCTCAGGCCCCACACACCAACTGAGGGCCTTTCTGGCCACTGAAAGCACTGTAGCTGTGTAATCACTGCTGAAGGTTGTGCGCAACTACCTATTATCTTTCTTGGCCCATAAAGTGACAACTAGCCCCGACCTTGAAAAGTCGGTGAGACTGCGGACTGACCCCAAGTATGGGTATTGAATTGTGCTTTGTTATCATGGATGTGAAGCAATATGTTTTGCTTTGAAATTTAGATATTTTGAAAAATTGGAGAAAACCCATCAATGAGACTTATCAATACTTTTCCATAGCTTGAGGTCATCAAGCACTGAGAGGGGTCACTAGATTTAGGAGTTAAACGCCCAACATCAAAAAGTATTTGGCTACGATACTAGAGGAACTACGAACAACTGGCCGAGTGTCACCTCTAACACCAACATGCAGCAACAGGTTTCCCATCAACTCGGAATAGACATCTGTATGTGTCTTCGGCAAAGGCCAACAAGGTCAGGTAATAATATGGACTTTTTGTATAATTAGGGCCCACAGTGGCTAAAGAATGACCCTTAAGGAGTTGTGAAGGCCAAAGATTTAACAAAAAGTTTTATTCTGATGTGGTAACTCAGCACAAAGATCAAGAACCAGTTGAATCCATGGACCTTAAGCAGGGAACACACGTATAGATATGGGCCAAATCGTTTTCGTCATCACGCTGCTGCAGGTAACATCGGAAGGCTCCAATCTCTAGCCGTCTGTACCCTGCTTAAACCATGGTCAATGACCATTGCTTTGCATGGGGACCACGCATCACCATGCAAAGCATCTTTGAAGCTGGACACACAGAAGTGCTCACATACTTTATAATAAATCTCTAACGGTTCCAGAAGCTGAGCAAAAAGTTACAGCTTTTAACAAAGTAGAGAGAATTACAAAGTACCTGGCACCGCCAGGTTTCCACCAAAGTAGTTGTGTGCCACATAAAGGTTAAATAGGCAGAAGAAGGAATTCACACCTCATATCTGGGGATGAGGAGGCACTCTGTAACCGGAGTGTTTTATCTTTAGCTGACAGCACAAGGGCATTGAGCAGAGGTCATCTGTATGCTTCTTCTCAAGAGTGTTGACTGTAAATCCAGATCCTAGTGTTCTTCAAAGCAGCCAGACACCTCCAACACAAGCTGTACTATCCGCTGAACAGATCCTTATCACGGACTGAGAAAGAGCAATGAGGTGTACAACCTCCACAATTAAGGGGCCACTAATCCCAAAATATAAAGACTCTCCATGTCTCAAATCAAACCATTACCCTCAGGAAGCGCAATCCGTCTTTCCTTTTAGTGAAAACTCTCTGAACTAGTTCACAGTTCTATAAAGCCAAATCTCTACCATGTTATAGGTGTTGGCACCCCTTTGTACAGGTTTGTAACTCAGCCTGTGCTCTGCTCCCCTCTGCTTGTTCACTGTAATAGGGTTCACACATTGCCAGGGGGGTGACACAATCATATCAACAAGTCACCCATAAAGTGACAAGCAGATGCCATTTCAAGTGAACAACTGGAAAGGAACACAGCATAGGAAGGGAACCCGCGGGCCGAAATTTAACCATAACTGTAATAGCCTTTGTCAGGTTTTTAGTATCTAGCACAGGCGTGGACAAACTATGGCCCGGGGGACATATCCGGCCCTTTAGTATTTAAATTTGGCCCTTTGTCACCATGGTGTCAAGACAGTTTGGCTTCCCTCTGCTTATTCCCTGCAATGATTGGAGATAATGCCTAGCGAGTGATTATAAAAGGTCTCGTAGTTTGCTTAAATTTACTACCCAAACTATATAAATAAAGGTAACTAAAGTTAGGTTGCCCACATCCCAAGAAGTTAAAATTTCAAAAGGAAGAGGTTGCACCCAAACCAAAAAAGGGATTTTAGCGGCATAGACATATTTAAAGTAACAGCATTTATTACAAGAAATGCAACATAACAAAGTAAACAAAGCGATGACGGTCAGAGTTCAACACTATGCGTTTCGCAAAATACATTCGCTTCATTGATTTGAGTTGACAGACATGTATGTATATATTGACCGACCAACTGGGGGTCGGTTTGCATAGTATTAAGGATTGGGTGGCCTATACGGGTTTATTGTACAGGCCCCTCTGTCAAATTTAAAACCCCATTACAGCCCACTAGTCAAAAAGTTTGCCCACTCCTGGCCTAGCATATATAAGCAGAGCAACATTTATTTTCCATGCTACAACAGTGGTGGATCATTTTCTCATTGACCACTCTAGCCCCCCATACATCTTCAGATCTCTCTGTCAGATATCTTTTAGATCTACCAACAACTATGTAGGGCCGTGTCCTTTGTGATCTTTTAGATCTACCAACAACTATGTAGGGCCGTGTCCTTTGTGATTGAACACAGGTAGACTTGATGGTTTAGAAAGTCCCTCATATTACATGGTTTTGGTAAAACAAAAGGAAATCTAAAGGATATCTGACAGAGAGATCTAAAGGTGTATGGCCAGCTTAAGGCAGTTGTGCACAAGTTGGACATTTTGGGTTCTCAGGGGGTGAATATAAACAGATTGGGCATTCCCATGAACATCGATCATACGATCACAAGTGTGTACCTCTAACAGGATATAACAAACCCCTGTGTGTCACCTGCCTATCTCCGCCCGGAGGCGCCCGGCAAGATACAAGAAACTGGACTAACTCGTTCCCTTTCATTTTCTTTCTGTGACGCAGGTAAAAAGCTAAGAGGATTGTACAGGAGTTTTGATTCTTCAAAGGAAGCAGTCCAGTCATTTACAGAGAAACGCTCAGTCCTGCACAGCGATGGGGATAAACGCTGAGCCACTGTGCTGACCACTATTCAATAACTCCTAGAAAATTGAAGTTTTTATATCTTTATCTACTCTGACCAAAAGTAGACATATGCCCCCCATACATGCAAAGATTTTAATGGGCGACGGATGAAAAGCGAGCAATTTTTTGATCGCTCGACTGAAAATCGGAACATGCCCACATGGTCCGATCAATTTTAATCGATCGTAATTGTGAAAAAAATCGATCAAAACATGATCGGACATGTTGGAAAATTTTTATCGGTTGAGTACAAATTCAGTACAAATTACGATTCCAAAAAAAATCGATCAAAAAAACCCCCAAAAAATCGATCAAAAATTGGTTATTCAATGTGGAGTATATTCTATTTTCCATCAATCAATCTCCAATTGTACGATTGAAAAAAATTGATCGTTTTTAGTCTGTCGGATGCTAAAATCTGTGTATGTATGGGGGGCATAAAGCAGGGTACAGACGTGAAGATATGGGTCAAATCGATGGCAGTTTTGAGCGCTGTGCGCGCTCACGGCCATCTATCTGACCAATGTAATTTGCGCCCACCGCTGTTTGAGTGAGACAAATCAATCCCGCTCGAAAACTGCCATATCGGACATGACCATAAATACGGCCGATGTCCGATGCTTTGCCTAGAGACCGCTGGTCTCCAGGCAAAGCTTCGATTGAGCTGGGGAGAGCAGAGCTGCCTCCCCAGCACCAACGAGATCTGACAGCAGCCCATCACGCTGCTGCAGGGTACATCGGACGGCTCAAACATCGAGCTGTCTGTACCCTGCTCGAAGCTGGTAACACACGGCCCAATATAGGAGCCGTTCAAGGTACCACCTAGTAGCAGTGCGATGCTGCCATCGGAGGAGCTGAAGGCGCAGCTCAGCCGATGCTTTGCATGGAGACCAGTGTCCCTATGCAAAGCAATGGGCATCGACTGTGGTTTACGGTCATGTCTGACATCCCTGTTTTCAAGCGGGATTGTCGCATATGATATGGGCCAGATAGATGGCTGTGAGCATGCACAGCGCTCGTCAATCTGCCCATATCTACACGTGTGTTCCCAGCTTAACACTTTCAAGAGGAAGCCTTATCGTCCTTTATTTGGCCGTTTAGCGTAACTTTCAGCCCTTTGTCACCTTGTTGAAAAGATGCTCCCTCCACTTGTTCTCTGCAATGATTGCACATAATGCCTAGATGTGTCCAAACATTGCCTTGGGACAATGCAGTGGCATGATCATGACACTGGGCGCAGTCTCTAAGAATTATTCATGCTTATTGCAATGGATGAGTATTTTATTTTAAGTGCATGAAATTTAAAAAGATAACAATGCCCTGTCACACGTCGCCTATTAAACATCACCCCCATCATTATTGATGCCTGGTGATGCATGGAATTGGCACACCTATGGGGGTCTGACATTGCAGGCTTTTGGTATGGCCCCTTTATCAAGTTCAGGAAGCCAATGTGGCCCAAAGGTCAAAAAGTTTGCCCACCCCTGGGATACAGCAAAATTCTTGACTCATGGGCCACAATAGTTTTCTAGCGGGATTGTCGCATATGATATGGGCCAGATAGATGGCTGTGAGCATGCACAGCGCTCGCCAATCTGCCCATATCTACACGTGTGTTCCCAGCTTAACACTTTCAAGAGGAAGCCTTATCGTCCTTTATTTGGCTTTCATCTTGGGAACTTATTAACAAGTCCTCTAGATGAGAGGCTCCATAGTACGCAGGCATCTGTAGCCTACAAGCACTATCACGCCATAAATCAGTCTTATCTCTCCTGCCTTGCAGTTTCATTTTCTATCCAATTATTGCAGACTCGCTGTCCCTGTCCCCCTCACACAAGGCCAGAGATGACTGCAATTGGCAGGCAGCTGGAACATCTCTGCCATATAGAGATAGCTGCACAGACGGATTCCTCGTCATCCTTGCGTTTTCTCTAAATGATCACCAAAGCTTGCCAAACCAAAACAAATACACACATTGTAATCTCATGTTATATTTGCAAGGACAATGGTCAACCGGCAGTCACAAAAATGGTTGATGTCCATTGCTTTGCATGGGGACCGCGGGGCAGGGTCTCCATTCAAAGCATGGGCTGAGCTGGATGACACAGCAGCGCTTCGCCTTCAGCTCCTTCGATGTCGGCCAGCAGCGTGATGAGGTCATCAGCTGGGAACCATCAACGGCCCGTATATCGGCTTAAAATTTCAGCGCGAGGCAAAAATGTAAGGGTGCCTTATTTTTGGGGAAACAGGGTAGAATTGGTAACCATCGAATGTAAATCGAACAGGTCAAATAATTTCAATAAATCGTTTTTGGTCGATATAAAAAAACAAAAAAAACAATATTTGTTTTGCTGAAGGGTATGTTTCCACTTCGTTTTTTGATCCGTCAGGATCCCCTACGTTAAGCACAGTGCTTGGCTGGATCACATACACTGTACTTGCCCGGCAGATGCTCTGTTCAGACATCTACCGATGCACGGGTTAACGAAGGGGTGGGCAAACTAAGGCCCGGGGGCCAGATCTGGCCCGCTAGGCTTTTTTTTCTGGCCCTTTGTCATCTTGTTGAAAAGATACTCGCCTCCGCATGTTCTCTGCAATGAGTGCCCATGATGCCTAGGTGTCCAAACATTGCCTTGGGGGCGATGCAATGACGTGATCATGACACTGTGGGCACATCCTCATGATGCCAACAGACAGTCTCTAGGAATTATCATTGCAATGAATGGGCATTTTATTTCAAGTGCAGGAAATTTATAGGATAAGCACGTCCCTGTCGCACGACGCCTATCGCACATCACCGCCATCATTAGTGATGCTGGCCATGCATGAAATTGGCATACATAGGGCGGCTCAGCTCTTGGTCCTGCCCCTTCATCATATTTTGGAAGCCAATGGGGCCCACGAGTCAAAAAGTTTGCCCACCCCTGGGTTAGCGTAATGCACTACATTAACCCCTGCACCGGCAGATTGGCTTAGCGCCGTGAGAACAGAGCATCTGCCGTGTGATCCGTCTGAACCCTCGCCAAGCACTGCGCTTAACGCAGGGGGTCCTGACGGATCACAATACACTGTGGAGACATAGCCTAAGCCTTAAGGAAGAGGGGCCGGTAAAAACCATCTGTATCCTTTTAAGCTAGCCATACACAGTCGGATATCCGATCGATTCCGGCGATCTCAGCGGGAATCGGAGGTCCGATCGATCGGCCAATTAAGTGTGTCCGATTGCTACATACCACCTCGTCCCACGGATTCCTGGACGATTCCGTGTCCGATCGCTTACTCCACAAATGGCAACTCCCCCTGATGTGTGCAGAATCGGATCAGAAAGACCAACATGTTGGTTCTCTGTCCGATCCGATTCTGGGCCCCCGAACAATCGGACGTGATCGGACGGACAAGGTGGGCTTCATGCGATTCCGGGACGATCGTTTGGATGGCACGCGCCCGGAATCGATCGTCCCGGAATCCGATGGGAAACGGACCCGTGTATGGGGGCCTTTTCAGGAACTTTTTAGTTGATGTAACTTTTTGGAAAGAAACACCACAAAGCGACTAAGGACAAAGGTTGATGTGCAGTGATGACAATTACGTAAGTGACAGCAGTTTGCACACTTAAACTTTGATTTGTTTATTGCGTTTCTAAATCAGGCAGAACACTGGAGCACTTTCCGAGAGCCGCTCCCCGCATATCATCCGATGAGAAGCACGGGCGCTCCGTGTCTGGAGGGTTCATAAGCCTGGACTTTCTAGATACACCAACTCGTTCTACTTGTCCGTCTGATTTGACAGCCCTGGCTGTGATCAGTCTGGGAACTCCAGGACATCCATCAATGGATTTCACATCAGACGCTCAACGTTATATTTACAGAAATGACAGATCAAAGGCTGAGGCTGCAGATAAACAGGGAAACTTCTTCTCAACTCTGACAAGAGATGACAGATCTGCGCAATGTGACGCAAGAGCCAGTAGGCCAGTGGGGTCTATGACTAGATTGCAAAATCCAATTCCATTTAAACGATTTACCAACCAAATAGCAATATATTAGAGGTGAAATGTGATCGGCCAGTGCTGGATGTTCCAACTTCCTGCTGCAAGGCACCATTCACCTAGACGCCCAAAAAACGTTGAAGCCGAGAAGTTGTGACATGAGACTTCCCCTGGTCGTGTTTTAGGCATCTGGCTGATAGGATAGGGGGTGTTCCCTAAGCTAGGTCTACACTATACCACCCAAGCAACCTAATACCGTGTCCTATTGTCCCTACGTGTCCATAGCGCTCACCCGCTGTTTTAGGGCCTATAGGACGCGGTATTAGCCGTGTTGGCAATACTGCGTCTTATACTTACTATCCGCAAACTGAACCTGTAAACACATTGGGCACGGGTTGCGTGCGTCACACACTGCGTCTAAAGTTTACCAATGGGTACGATACGTGGTTCCAGTGCGTCCACTGGACATCCCTGGATCCCCAAGCATTGTGAATCCGCTCCTATGCTCCCCTCAAATGCAGTATAGACTGGCACGTCATTTCCCATTGGAGATTACAGGGTTTTCCCCACGGTCTACTCGTGGGGAAAACCGCGTAAAAACCTGTAGTGTAGACGCAGCCTAAATTACACTGTGTCCAAGAGCCACAACACAAGGGCGGGCACAATCACCCATGTGAATGCTCCCTTTATCCAGACTCATGTTCAAACTTTGTGTGTTACAGGTGCTCCCTATACATTTTCTATAACATAAATATTTTGGCGCTTCCTAGAATGGTCAGTGGGGATATACAGATCCAGAAGTTGCAGATATCTCATGTGGAGACATTGGGAAACATACTTCCTCTCTGGTGGTAGAACTTATCTTCCAGCACTAGGGTCCATGGTATTCATCTTGGCCAGAACGCCATCAGTATAGGGTTTGTATGTTAGCCTCCACCCCAAAAAATGTTCCTGCTTTATAGATTATATCTCCCAAAAATGTTGAACTATTCTTTACAGTGAAGTGTTTAAACCCCCCATACACCTTTAGATCACTCCATACAATTTCCATTAGATCTACCAACAA
>CM070042.1:49078890-49095727 GCA_036250615.1 Ptychadena robeensis | reverse complement strand
AACCCCAAATAACAGCCATTCCCTGCAACCCCAAATCACAGCCATTCCCTGCAACCTCAAATCACAGCAATCCCCTGCAACCCCAAATAACAGCCATTCCCTGCAACCCCAAATCACAGCCAGTCCATGCAACCTCAAATCACAGCCATTCCCTGCAACCCCAAATCACAGCCAGTCCATGCAACCCCAAATCACAGCTATTCCCTGCAACCTCAAATCACAGCCATTCTCTGACACAATGCTTGGTGGCTTAGTAGGTAAATGTGCTCCCCCCAAAGATACGGTACTGTAACTCTGATCAGAGGGGGAATCACAATGACACAGGAGGATCAGTAGGGGTTACTAAAATGGTAATCCCCCCTCTGAGTCTCATGTGCCATTGTGATTCCCCCTCTCATCCCCCTGTGTTAAGTGATCCCCCCACCCTGATACCCCAGTGCTGTATTCTATAAAAATAAGGCATCCCCCGAAAATAAGACGTAGGGCATCTTTGGGAGCAAAAACGAATACAAGACACGGTTTCATTTTCAGGGAAACACGGTAGCAATGAGTGCATGACGTTTCCCAATGGTGACAACAGATGATTGTCATCCTGTGACAACTCTTAGGACAGAATGTTGTCACCTTCCAACAAGTAGCAGGATCAGCGCATATCTTCATAAAAACTAAAATGTTTTATTATAAATTAACATTCTATAACTTCTATAGTTCGACAAAACGAATGAGTCAGCTCAGCAAACTGTACTTTGGACCCGTGCATGCTGCAAACGCGGCCCCAGCGAGCTGACAGCGGTTTATGATGTACATGGCGGGTGTACCCTATCCCAGTGATTGTGAACATATGGCACAGGTGCCAGAGGTGGCACCCAGAGCCCTCTCTGTGGGCACGCGAGCCATCAGCCACCACAGAGAAAAAAAAATGTAGCCCATTGGCTCTCAATGCTGTCAGTTCCTTCCCCCTTCTCTTCTGACTGCACACAGTGCCCCATACCCTCTCCTTGTCTATCTTATAAGAAAGTAGTGTGTGTGTGTGTTTAAATGTTTCATGTGTGTCTATGATATGTGTGTAATTCAGGTAATATGCAGGTAATATACATATAATATTAATATACTAATTAATATACAATAATATACATACATATACATGCCGGAACTTTGAGATAAATAAGTGAGGTTTGGGTTTCAGTTTGGGCACCCGGACTCACTGCCCTATCCTATAGCCATACACCTAAGATTATGATAATCACGTCAATGGAAGAATCGTTTATTTCTACATGGCGCTGAGACCCAGACCTGATCGTTTCATTGCGTTCATCCGTGAATTGATTTCGGATGATTGATCATTTACACGTTGGATTTCCATTTTATTAGGATCACAGCGCAGACAGACAATTCCCCTTGGGTACATTCATTAATAGACAGAGAGGCCGTGTAGTCTGATGCAGGCAATCTGTCACTGACGTGGAAGAGGAGCCCGGGGACAGAAACACTCATTCCAGCACTATAAACCTCAATCGCTGGCGTGTGCAGACACATACAGCGATATGTAGTGTACATACACACACACACACACACACAAAGAGTAGACAAATCCGGGACGTGATACAACTGCCCTATGCGTCTTCCTGGCCAGCCGGCTGCATAAACGTTACCTCTCAAGAGGACAGACAACCAGACATGGGTCCGTCTGTTTCCCCCCCCCCACTCGAGGTATGAAGGAGCCACTTTGGTTTAATACGGACAACCCTTGACCCTCAAGACACGGCAGGTGTACATACATGTCAGTACGCCGGATACCTATAGGAATGTATATTATGCGTGTATTGTTTATAGGGATGCCCAAAAAAAACACCCATAGGACAACCTCCCCCCATCTAACTCTTGTGCATAGTTGTCTATGTGATTATATATATATATCCGATACATACGTTATCCTTGTATGAACCATAGACATGCCAGGTATAGGAGATTGTGTCCTCTATAGAATATAGGGATACCCAAAAATACATAGGACCTCCCCATAGTCTACTATAGGTGCATCTTGTGCAAAGATGTCTATGTTATATTTATATATATATTCGATACATACATTATCACAGACATGATCAGTATAGGAGATTGTGTCCTCTATAGAATATAGGGATCCCCAAAAAAACACACATAGGACCCCTATAGACGACTATGGGTGCATCTAACTCTTGTGCACATAGTATATACATATATATATATATATATATATATATATATATATATATATATATATATATATACACACACACACACATATACACACACACACAATCCATACGTTATTCTTGTATGAACCACAGACATGTCCAGTAAAGGAGATTGTTTCCTCTATAGAATATTTTGGGGTTTCGAAAAAAAGGATCCAAGTGTGGCCGCACAACACGCGCCTCATTATGTCATATAGAGTATACACAACGTATGTACACATAATGTATATTTATCTAGAAGATATGTACAGCACTGAACAGGGCTGCCCCTCATTATCAGTCACGTGGAGTATACACAATGTATGTACACATAATGTATATTTATCTATAGGACATGCACAACACTGAACAGGTCTGCCCCTCATTTCCATGTCACATAGAGTATACACAATGTATGTACACATAATGTATATTTATCTATAAGACATGCGGCAGTACAACACTGATCATCATGTCATATAGAGTATACACAATGTATATTTATCTAGAAGACATGTACAGCACTGAACAGGTCTGCCCCTCATTATCATGTCATATAGAGTATACACAATGTATGTACACATAATGTATATTTATCTATAAGACATGTGGCAGTACAACACTGAACATCATGTCACATGGAATATATATACACAATATAGTATATGCTCATGTATAAGTAATGTGGCAGCAGAGCACAGCCAATCAGCAGACTGCAGATCTATAGGTTGCCCATTATATAGGTTGTCCCATACACTCTCTGCTCCCCTCTGTATACAGATCCTCTATGGAACCTCTTTTACATTCCAGGGGGACTACAAGTCCCAGCAGAGCCTGATCACCACCGCAGCCCCTGACGAGCATGCTGCGCCTTGTAGTGCCCGGTCGGAACAGGTTGCATTGTCCCCGCTCGCTCCTTTGTTATGGAACTTTCCCCGAACACGCCTGGCAGACGCGCTCACCTTCATGTCGTTCATGATGGTCTGGAAGAGTCCTCCCAGCGCGCTGCAGTTCTTCTCCATGCCCGCGTCCATGGCTCCTGCCCCGGGCAGAGGCCCCCCTCCTATCTCCGTGTGTGTGTATGTACGTCCGGGCTCCGACCAGCGACCAGCAGCACTGAGACTCCCTCACACTGATCTCATGCCGCTGCAATGCACTGGTGCGGGGAGGCGGGGGGGGGGCAGACCTGACTCTTCGGGAATACGGCGCTTACGCAAAAGACGCAGAGCCCCCTGCCGGCCACACACGTTGCCAACACAGACCACTGTTCCGCCCATTCTACGTAAACCACGCCCAGTCGGCGCCTGTGAAATAGGTGAAGTGCGCTCATCCCACCAATGACAAAAGCCTCCGCCTTCCACCTCCCTATTCTACCTACGAACACCGCATAAGCGCTAACCGCGCCTACTGCCAGCGCCACCGCCTTCAAAGGTGTTCACCGCGTTCTCTTCATATTTTACATATACTCCTCCCATTTAAAGTCGTAGCCGCACCCTTTAACGCGCCCCCCTCGGTAGGCGGGGCTTTGTTGCCAACTCTCCTTGAGAAATTAGAGTCTGTCGTGTACAGGAAAAGGCGGGAGTGTGGGCACGCCAACAGGTGTGGGGGTAGCGCGTTCACCTCTACAGGAGCGCGCAAAGACATGTCCTGTGTCCTTGGAACGGGTAATTCAGTCAACACAAAGCGGCTGTCCTGAGGTAGTAAACACGTTCACACACACTGGCGGGACTGGGCAGTGTCCTTATAGGACCCTATATATACATGGGTAATGAGGCTGTGCAAGCGGGGTCACCTCACAGAACCAGTCACATATAATGAAAGAGAAAATGCCCACCTCAGGCCCTTCTACACCTTTCACCCTCCACTGACCCCTCAATATTGTGACGTGCTCCTTGTCTAGTAATGTTAAACACCTCATAAAAATAGGAAAACGCTGCTCCATGTATGCCATACACTTGTTTATGTGGAATTGCCCCCCACTTCACACCGTGGTTCCCCCCACCTCACACCGTGGTTTTTCCCATGACCCATATCTGACTACAGTAGATGGTAGAAACCATTGCCTGAAATGGGGGGATCAGGTGTTCGGCCCTGCTGGATGGCCATAAACAAGGTGGGGTATTTGAGGGACAATGTGAGTGAACCTGACGACGCGTTTCCCAATCAACAATGCCACGATGGAATTATGAAACAGTGATTCAGGGTGATGGCTCAGCGGGGTGAGTCAGCCATTTTGTCAGTTGGGCCTGTGCCAGCCTCTGCCACCAGAACCTGTTATCCTGGTTCCTCAAAGTTGTGTAATTCCAGCAAGACAATGAAATGTGAAACGAGAAGCTGCAACCATCCTGAAACGCGTAATGACCCCTGCCCTCGTTATTTCAGATCACTTTATTTCTGCTTAGGCCTAGGTCTCGGTTGCCCATGGCAACCAGGCAGCTCCTGTTCACTTTTCCATTGGAGAGATATAAGAGCTTGTTCCGACTGGCGTGATTAGTTTAGACGCTGCACGATTTTAAATTGCGGCGATCATGGATGGCCGCAATAAAAACAAAACCAGGCCAGATCGCGCCCATAGAGAATGAATGGTTGTTATTAAACAACCATGGCCACGTGTGATTTTTGATCATGGTCATTCATGTCTATGGGCGCGATCGGTTGCAGCCGGCTCAAAAACGTGGTGAGCCACGATTCAAATGGCGGCCACTTGCCTATTAGGGGACAAGCCCATGCAAATGAATGGGCAGGATCGTCGCACGCGATCAAAAATGGCACCGCGACAAATCGCTCTAGTGGGAACAAGCCCTAAGATGTCTGCTTCATCACAGGGCATCACAGACATTTACCAGGTTGTTTATTATAATTAAATTAAAGCCGGAAACACACAGCTCGACTTTCCTCTATATAGAGGATGCCTGTCCATGTCGCGATGACATCATCACGCTGTTGATGAACTGGCCCGATATCGATCTGCAGCACTTTTGCGGCTGCCAGCCAGTCCCCATTCAAAGTAATGTAAAATGAACAAGGTTTTCCAACATTGGAAACCTGTTCGGTCAAGCTTTTGTCAAACGAGATTGGTTAATCAAGCCGTGTATGCCCAGCATTAGGTTTTTAAGGCTTCATCTCCCGGGTTGCTGCAGACTGATAACAATCAGGCGCTTCTGTCTTGGGGTTCGTTTAGATACCGACCCTGTGACAGGTCTATGTGGCGACAAGCCGAAAATCAACCAGTGGACGCCTCTTGTCGCGTTCGTCGGGTGTGCTAGTTGGAAAAAAAAGTGGGGAAGACAACTGTGTAATGTGTCCTGGTGCCACAGACTAAAAATAAGTCACTGTCTACACTGGGTCAAGAATAAGCGCAACACATCCATGAGGCCCTACCTGCTGTTTAGGATACATTACACACAGCAATTGGTGTAATGCGCCCTATTACATTTTGTCTTTGCCCTGGGTGGCATCTATACTACAGCCATTTAAAGCAGTTGGCTATGTGCAAGCCTGTCCTTGCGTTGTTATTTATGGTGATGCCAGCAATGACGCATTACGCATTCTTCAATTTAATAGGCCGCGTAAAGGTAGGCATACATACACGGTAGATGATGGACCGACTGCAGCGTGGTGAGCTCAGAGGATCGGCTGGCACCCTTTGTGTTCAGGACATTACTTTGGATGGGGATGCCAGAATTTACCAACATGTCGGATCACACGGTGATCCTGCATACCTGATTTGCGGCCAAGTGACCGCCGGGCGATTGGCTGCAATATCGGGCAGGAATCGGCCTGTGTTTGCCTACCTTTAATGCCAATGCAGCATGGACAGTGTAGACATGGCCATAGCCCATTGCTTTGAATAGGACCGCACCTGCCCTGCACCTTTTTCCTTGCGTTCAAATAATGTAGTACAAATAAGAACAAGGACAGAGGCGCACAACCTAGTACAACAAATGGTGCGCAACTATTTATTATCTTTCTTAGTTAAAAAAAACGTAGTACAGCTGGGGCCTAAGCATAAAACTAAATTCCGAAATGTGTTCTGCCATACTACACAAAAGGGGGGCCTCAAGGTAGGGGATCTCATTTCCCCAACATGACTTTTTAGGGGAGTTGTGCATGGGGGACCGTAATAGGCATTCTCCCAGTTATTGCTTCATTGCCTTGATACCCTAGTACAGTGATGGCGAACCTTTTAGAGACCGAGTGCCGAAACTGAAACCCAAACCCCAATTATTTCTCTCAAAGTGCCGGAATCGCAATTTAACCTGAATTACACAACTCATACGCGCACAAAACATGTAAACACACGCACTCTACTTTCTTATAAGGCAGAATAGGAGAGGGTATGGGACACTGTGTGCAATCAGAAGAGAGGGAAAGAGAACTGACAGCATTGAGAGCCAAAAGGGTTTCCGCTGTGCTGGCTGACAGCTTGCGTGCCCACAGAGAGGACTCTGAGTGCCACCTCACGTGCAATAGGTTCGCCATCACTGCCCTAGTACATTATAGCATTCTTTAAAAGAGTCAAAAACTGTAACTGCTGTAAAAATCACACCACAAGGGGACGTGCGCAAAGCATGAGATGCATACAGAAGGCGCAGCCACAGATTTTGCCGCTTTTTGGAAAATCATAGTTGAGCCCTGGCCTTACTCTGTCAAAATTTTGATTTTAACCCCAGTGAAAAAGGAATTTGGACCATGGGGGGCAAAATTTTAGACAAAACAAGTTTGCAGGATTTAGACATCATTACTGCCGATAAGTATGAAATCAAGGCCCATGCTAGATAATGGCAGTTTCTCCTTTCATTCAAAGAATGGACATTCCCTGTCAGATATTTGAAATATAATTAACACTGATTTAAAAAAAAAACAAAAAAAAACCCATTGATTTCAATCAAACGTTCTTAGTCCATGTGTCCAGAGCACGGAATCAAGGCGCACACTGGCACATTTGCCAGGCGGATTCCCTGCTGCTTAGGGGCACGCTCCCACCGATGCTGCAGAAGAAAATCGTGGAAAAACAGTCCCTGGCAGCCAGCATCGGGCGCTGTTTTTCCACATCTTGGAGACACCTCCATTGATCTTGAATGGAGGCGACTCTGGCAGGACCGCATGGTGCTGCTATGAAGATGCGGCAGCCCACAGCTTCAAAACAGCACCGCGGGTGCGCCACTTAAAAATGTCCCATTCATTAGAAGGGGAAGTGTCCTCTCTGCGTCTTATTCACCGCTGCTGATGCACGTCCGCAGTGTACACAAGCCCTTACACCATGCATGGGGGGAGAATGGAGATGGGCTACTGGTCATCTGTCTAGGTAAGTGCATTGATTTCTTTTTTATATATATATATATATATATGTACTTTTTATAATTTTATTATTATTATTTATTGTTTTTTGTTTTGAGGGTTTGGCCTCAAAGGGGGCTGTTAATGATATCCATCCATCTACACGCTGTGTATTTCTTTAGGGCTGCTGCCTGTATTTATTGGTAAACAAAAATTCCCAAAATGACCCTGGCAGGAGTAACTACCATCAACAAGTCCCAAACAGGAACATTCCTGGGATTTTTGGAAGCTTAAAATACATTGAATATTTGTGGGTTTAGAAGCAGATGAGCTAGGCCAACTAATATACTCTTGTTATAGTATATTATTATTGTTGTTTTCTTTACAATTCCCCCACAGAATCTCTGAAGCCTCCGCCATCCGGAACTTCACGTTTGGTTTTCAGCTCCCTTACTGCAGAACCAATAGCCCTACGTTCTGATGGTGGACACGGAGGAATCGCCTGCAACGTGGAACAAAAGAGCTTCCCATACTGCTGAACGTTCGAAGAAATAGGTAGAAATAATATGATATACCTTTCTCTAGACATGAAAGGAACATTAAAACTTGCAGTACAGATACACCCACTACAACTCTTTTTTTTTTGCCTGTGACAGACACAGTTAGTAGCTGCGGTAATATTACCGCTACTGCGTCCGTTATCAGCAATCTTTTTTCTTCCTGTTATTAGCTGTATGGGAGACGCTTGCACTGCGCTCCATAGGAAGCCTTGCGTTTCCGGTAACGTGCGATGGCTTGCGTTACAGATGACACATTTTTGCAGGTACAACGCAAGCATCTCCCATAAACTGGAATGGTAGATGCAAGCACAGCATATTTCAATGCATATCTTTTGGCAGTAGGGATTGTGGTTAGTATGAGCCATAAAGTTACCACTACCGTGTCCATTATCGGCACAAATGCTACGGCAGGTGCAGTGCACACTGTGAAAGGGCCCTGCAATTTACCCTGCGTTAACGCTACTACTGTACTGCAGCACAGCCAGTGTGAACGAGCCCTAAAGAAGCAAATCAGTTTTGAAGGAATAGTACTTAGGCTGCGTCTACACTAGACAGCCCTAGAAACATCGGATGGCCCACTACTTGGGCGCTGTTTCTGAGAGTTTACGGTGCGGTATTGGCCAGGGCGGCAACACCACGTCCTATAATTTTCATTAGCATGTCACATAACACGCCCATTGATACGTTTGATACGGCTGGTGACGGATCCACATGGAGAAAAATTTTGTAGTCATAATAAATAATTAGAGGGTAAGACGGTGCATGGACACATCCACAAGAGCAACATGCCAACCTAACATGCTGGGTTTTTGTCATGTGAGGCAAATATGTAGCCAATTGGATCTTCTTTATACAACCCAGAGGTGTCTAATGACTTTACTGCCCTATCCTACTTCTTTAATGTCCACCCTACTTCAAACCCCATAGTGTAGATACCATGTTGTGTATCTATGCATATGTTTTAATTGACACTTAGTTGAAATTCGTGAAATCAAATGTATGGGAGAAGAATGACCGATTTTTAAGACTGCTCGATGAATTTGTGTCTGGTTTAAATATTGGAGTGCGAACACATGCTCCTCATTATTTATTTTATTTATATTATTATTCTTATTTATTATTATTATTCATAAGATTGTTAGAATGAAAATATAGTTATCTGTTTGCATTGAACTTCCTACAAACAATCAATACTTAAGGGTCAACATCTTATTTGTATGTCTTTGGACTGTGGGAAGAAACCCGAGTACCCAGGGAAAACCCACGCAGACACAGCGAGATCATGCAAAATCCTGGTGAGGTGCTCAGGTAAGGATAACATTGTAATCCTCAGTGATTGCCTGCGGCACGCTTTATGAAAAAGCACATCACTGGCAAAATGCTCAGAGGGTTAAACAATGAAGGGTTGGGCATTCCAACTATAATGTAAAAGTTGTTTGCTGCCCCCTAGCTGTGGAATGCTTTATTTCAGATTACAGTTTTGACCATTTTTACACCATCGGTTACAAATCAAAATACCTGAAAACCTTGCCAGATACCACTTTTAACCATTTTTGGTCAATCTAACAGGATTTGATCAAAGTAAACAAACAATTATTTAACATCGTTCTGAGGGCAAAATTTATCAATGTATGGACACCTTATGTGTACATCCTTATACATAGTGGCAAGGAGAGGTGAGGCATGATTTCCTTGTTTCGCTATCTTCTAGGGGAGGATGATCGTTGCTAAATATTGATGACATTTCTTGACTTTTGTGGTTACAGGGTTTCATGCTGTGGCATTGTATGGGATCCCGCCCCCCCCCCCCTCTGGGTGAATTCGGCTGATGACTTAAGTACTTTACAAATTCTACAGAACAACAAATGCTGAAAGGAAGGTCAGGATACTTACCGTTTATACTCGAGTATAGGCTGCCTAAAAATAAGCTGAGGTACCTAATCTTATAAAAATGGTCTTCACCATTTACAATACCATGCATTCCCTCTCAGTCACCATAGCAGGGTATAGACGGCTCAATATTCGAGCCCTCCGATGTACCCTGCAGCAGCGTGATGACGTCTTGTCCGATGTGGCTGTTTGCTTGCTTCTCCTCTTTATGTACGATAGTTAGAAGACATTATTTAAAAAAAATTTAAATAACAAAACTTGTTTTAAATTATACTTCACACATGAGGGTGTGGTAATGCATATTGTTTCGTCATGTATATCATCAAAGCGTCTGATGATATCTATGTGGCACATTATCTTTGATTCAAAGGTTATGTGCCCCTATTCTGAGGTTATGTACCGCAATATATAATATACAATGACCCCCTGTTCATTGGTAGGATAGTGGGAGCCTGTCTGCCAACAATCCCCGATCCCCCGCCAACAATAGAAGAGCGTGCGTTTAGGCGCCAACTGGGTCACTGATTGGCTTTAACATACATCTTTCAAGTAAGTTTATCGCCTCTCCTCCTCTTTACACTGTAAGAATTTCCTAGGCATGGACCTGTCAGGGGGGGATTGAAAGACAGTCGAGTTCCTATGCAATAACAGGTTTCCCAGGCCCCCGGGCCACAGGTTGGGCACCTGGGGTTTAGAAACTCCCTCATATTACATGGTTTTGGTAAATCAAAAGGAGATCTAAAGGATATCTGACAGAGAAAGGTGTATGGGGACCCTAAGCCAAGGGTAAAAAATGCAGCAGCTATTTGCGACGTCAGATAGTGGAGTTTTCCTAATGAAAATCCACCATCTCCAGTAAAAATTGCCAACATGTCCACGAGATGTTTACATTTCTCAACCGAGCTTGGAAGTGTCACAGATAGAATACCGGGCTAGAGAATCAACACCAGGAGGCAGAGACAAACTCTGTCATACCTGGCGTGAAAGGATTCCCCCTGAAAACCAGGGGCAAGGGGACTTTAAAGGCTCAAAGCGTATATAGGGTAAACAGTATTTCACAGTCAATGTCGTTTATTTACAACAGGTCACAATAATGCGGTGGGCATCAAAAGCCCATAAAACAACAAAAATGTCAGAAGTCTGGTTACATATAAACACCTTGGTAACAACCAGATTACAATCACAAGATGAGAAAACATAGATGGTGTATTCCCAGCCCAACGTACGTCTGTACGCAACAGGATCCCAGCAGCACCAACTAAATCTAACTAAACTAGACCTATCCAGTCTACACCCTCTCATACCAAATTACTCCATTACCCTCATTGAGTACGCCCACTACTCCTTAGACGATGGTCGGCTGATGGATGCACCTGGGCCCCCCGTTCTCGGACAGCACCTGTCCCCTACCCTTGGTTACTATACCAGGTTCTGCTAGGCCCATTGTGGCTCTATAAATGTTTCCCTGAATACCCCTGATGAAGTTTGTGAAAACGAAATGTACGTTGGGCTGGGAATACACCATCTATGTTTTTATAAGAACCATACTGTTATCTTGTGATTGTAATCTGGTTGTAACCAAGGTGTTTATATGTAACCAGACTTCTGACATTTTTGTTGTTTTATGGGCTTTTTGATGCCCACTGCATTATTGTGACCTGTTGTAAATAAACTACATTGAAATACTGTTTACCCTATATACGCTTTGAGCCTTTAACCTCCCTAGCGGTTGAGACGAACCCTGTTCGTTCGCCGAACAGGGTCCTCTCAACCGCAGGAGAAGCCAACAGTGAGACAAGATTGTCTTCATCGCTGCAGCATTTCCGGGGTTGCGGCACCGCTCCGATCGCGTCACAGTGACGCGGAAGGGGGCGGGGGGGGGGTGTCGCCATAGATGTGTTAATGGAGGAGCGCCGGCTTTCCCTCTCACGCAGCTGATGTCAGTAATGACACCAGCTGTGTGAAGAGCTCCGGAGAGATACCGGAAATGACAGGCAGTGTACTGTGTACATTGCCTCGATTGTCCGTATCGCGCCGTTTACAATATGGGCAGTGCGCTAGGGAGGTTAAAGTCCCCTTGCCCCTGGTTTTCACGCCAGGTATGACAGAGTTTGTCTCTGCCTCCTGGTGTTGATTCTCTAGCCCTATATTGTTTGGGATGTCGGCTCCTGCTTAAGAATAATATCATTTTGATTCCACAGATAGAATACCGAATACAGATCAGACCTTTAACAAAGTCTGCCGGCGCCTGCAGGGAGACCAGCGAACATCCTGACTGGTAAGTGGGACCCTGACTCAAGGCCCCCATACACCTTACAATCTTACCATACAATTTCTGTACAATCAACTTTTCTTCTACCAAAACCATGTAATATGAGGACCCTTCTACACCTTCCAATCAATCAATTTTAAAAGGGAGTCCACTATACTACATAGTTGTTGGCAGATCTAAAGTGTGTATTGTGAATGAAACAGATGAATTGATATTTATAATATGTACCACCAATAATATTTCTGTTATGCAAAGACATACACAGGCAAATGATGTATTGGCAACAAACTGGAAATGTCACACTCAGCTATGAGAATTGAAGCTGTTGATTTACTTTATATGCTTAGACTGTTGGGAAACTCTTCAATAGAGAGAATCTCAAATGAATGAATGTTAATATCAAGGCTGTTTATAACAAATGTGTGGGTGAGTCCCAAGGGTCACATGACCTTTAAAAAAGGGGTTATCCGCATATCCTGTGGATAAAGGATTTTCATTTTAACCTACTGGGCGTTACAGGCTTTTCGTACCTTTATGGCACCAAAAGCTGAGCCCGGGCAATCATGGCGGAGTACACACCCAGGAGGTTAACATACATACATACTGGATTTCCGTCCATAAGCCAGTGTACAGTATGGGTTCCAGGCGCCCTCCTGTGGCATTAAGTGTTAAGCCCCCCATACACGTTCCGATTATTCGTACGAATTTTGTCCGACCGACCAACGTGCTCGGGAGATTAATCGATTGGGAGATTAATCAGATGCAGAATTATGTACCCGACTGATCCAGATTTCTCAAATTCGGCCGAAAAATCGGTCGGGACCGCTTCAGACCTGTCCGTAATTTTTGGTCGATCTGCTGTTAATAAATAGGGTCGGGCTGATCGATCAGTGATAATTCGAATTTCTGATTTTTCATGCCAGCCGACCGACCAACCATAATCGGTCGGGAGAATAATCGGAACGTGTATGGGGGGCTTAAATGATGCTTTTATAGCGAATATGAATGCTATTGCCTGGTGGTTGCACCAAATGACTACCTCAGTAGTACAACCCTGTTGTACATTTTCTGGCCTACCTGCAGTCCAAATGTCAAGTTTTCATAGTCATATTCCAGTTGTCACACAGTGCTTTTCTCTTGTCAGATTTTACCATACATATGCCTACTCTGACTTTCATCCCCCAGATCTCCAACACCCTTAGAAGTCCAAACTTTTTTGGGGATTATTAATTTACATTCCCAATGTCACCCCCCTAACTGCAACCTTTCATAGTGATTCATGTTTCCCTGCAGTTATCCAAGTGACATAAATTGTATACATGTAACATTTAGCTGCGATTCATAGCTAGTTTTTGGCCCCTTTTGAGTACCAGAGTACCACTTATGTGCACCTCCGGACATATCAGTGTTGAGTACTTTCTGCTAAAGTCTAAAATATTTCTTTCTTGTTTAAAGCACATGAAAAAAAACGGATCGCTATCTACAAAAAGTGAAGAGGTAGAAGGAGAAGTTACCTAGAGAGACAGGTCAGAGCCATGCCATGGCGGGTTACTGGAATTGTTACCTTGATTACAGACTCAATTGCTATAATCTGTATCGCCGGATATTCTGCTCTGGATATCTGAGGACTAGTGATGGTCACATTTCTTTGTTTACGCTAGATGATTTTGTGAGTTAATTGCTAAACCCCTGAACATAGTATCATCACCAGACTTTCGAGAGATGTACAGAGGGATTGGTGTATACTACAAAACAGAATGTATTGTTTGAACACAAAAAGTTTTTGCATAAATTAAGTTCAAAGTCAAGCTGAGATTTCAACTTCGACTTTGAACTTGATTAATGCAAAACCTGCAAGTGCTAGAGCTATACATTGTTTTCCCTCAAATGTCCCCACAGCCCTTCTCTACATCTCCAGCAATGTTGGTGGTAGGAACAAGTTCAAGGGCTTTGCCATCAACTCACAGCAACAAATGTGACCGTCTCTACAGTTCCATGACAGTGACTCCATCTCATGCCGAGGAGGACTTGTAGGATTTGCTGCATTCTGTTTTGTATAATTGAATGAGGTTACTCTTGTTTAGTTATGATTTTCAGCATATGAGTCAGGGCTTGTTTCCACTTTTGCGTTTCTTCGCGTTTCTAACCGCGCGGCCGCAAGCGCAAACAACCGCATCCATTGGAAACTTTAATATAGTTTCCACTGGTGTGTTTGTGCGCGTTCGAATGCGGATGCGGTTTAGAGTGCGGTTGTGAACGCTGCCTGCAGCGTTTTGAAACGCATCCACTTCCCAACCGCATCCCAACAACGCATCCATAGGAAACCATTGGATGCGTTTCAAAACGCGCAAAAACGCATGGCATAGCAGACGCGGATTCTGGGCGCGTTTGAAAAAAAATTGCGTTGCGAAAATGTGCAAACAAGCGCAAAAACTATGCCATGCATTCTCGCGCGGACGCACGAGAACGCAAGAGTGGAAACAAGCCCTTATGTGTTTATTATAATGTCTGTTGTGGATATGTGTGATCCGCTCACAGATTGTTCCAAATGTTTTTTGTTCAGCATGTGAAATATTGCAATGTTACAATTATGTGTTGGGATAGGTACCATTTAATCTCTGATGGCGGACAGTCTTACATGCTCTTAATGTTTACATGCAGACGGTGGGGGGCATGACGGTATTCCAGGGGAGTGCTGGCCCTGATGATTGATGGGATATGCTTGAGCATTGCTATGCTTGTGGCATGTCTCTACTCATCCGAGCGTTTGGGTGCCATGCTCAAATCTCTGCCCCGCAACTTTCACAGGTCGGAGACATCCAATCCAGAATCGATGGACAGTTAACTACTGCCCCTTACTGTAATTCCAGTAGCCATATTGGCTGCTGGCATTACAGTGATTGGAAGGACGTAACACATGGTCAGGTGTAATAAGCACCTGGACCGCCCTGTCCGGTCAGATAGAGGTGGGGAAAGGCGGCGGATAGGCAGGGAGAGTGTATGGGTGTAATGCTATTGTAGTTGACTTTTGCGCCACTAGAGGGCGCGTCACACCTTTGTATTCCTAAAGTATTTACGCAGTAACTGCTGCTGGTTTGTTTTTTCTCTTTTCAGTTTTTGGTGAATGTGTATATATTTTGCACTTGGTGGCACGCCACTGGGCAAGGCAATGTCTATACGCAGTGGTCTGTTGAGTATCGTCCGTGGCTGTCCACTCATTGGCCTCTGGCTTGCCGACCTTTACTTGTAGTTCAGCTTCCAAGCTTTAGTGCTTGTCCCCACAGTCGAAGCTGGCTGCGGGGCGGCACTGTCCCACGAGCCGCCAGCCGCTAGCGGCTGTCAAAGATCACAAAGCGCCGCAGCAGCAAACTATATATTAATGGAGCCACTAGCGGCCAAAACGTCGCAGGCAGCCACGCAAGTGGGGACAGCCCCTTTGAATACAATGGAGGCAGCTGCCTGCGGCCGCCACGCAGCCGGATTCGACTGTGGGGACAAGCCCTAACTTGTGGCTCACTACTCTGAGTGTCCCATATTTATATGGCTGTGTTGATATTTTTCTTTACTGTAACCTTTTATTTGATTTTTCACTTATACCTTTTCTTATATCTTTATGCGCCCCGTGTTCTGTTTGTGTATCCGTTGACCTTGCACACTTCCGTACCACCCATTCTAGGACACATTGGTTTGCCCCAGTGTCCCCTACAGTCAGGTGGCAGTTGTTTTTGGTGTACATCGCTAAGAGGCAACCCGTGTTTTGCTTCTTTTTGGCCTGTTTTACATTGTTAGCCCCTTTGTTTTTTGTTTCTGTCTTTCCTCCCCTTCCTCTTTTCTTCCAGGTGGCATCGTGCTTCCGCATGCCTCCATTTTACTACCCTTCCTTCCCCCACGTCCACCGTTTAGCCAGCCGGGACCCCATTATTGCCATCCCATACTGTATAGCCCTTGATATCCACTGCCATGTCAGTTTGGGTATGAAGCCTGAATGTCCCGGGCCCGTACAGCTAGGGGGGCCCGGCGGTGAGCACATGATTCCTGACTGCTGCCCTGTCTGGGCCTGATCTCCCCTCACAAACGTACCAAAGCCTTTAGCTATTTTCACTTGAAACATGTTGACATCCATCCATCCATCTTACAATGGGTAGTTCCTGTGCTGTACAAAAATGAGACAAAGATAAATCATTTCAGAACTTTTTCCACCTTTTATTAGGTGGAGGGAAGAAAAAAATATAAAAATAAAATAATGTGGTTGCATAAGTGTGCACACCCTTACACTAATACTTTGTTGAAGCAGATTTTGATTTTATCACAGCACTCAGTCTTTTTGGGTAGGAGTCTATCAGCATGGCACAGCCATCAGCAATGGCCCGGCCAGAGCCCAGACCTAAATCCGACTGAAAATCTGTGGGGTGATCTGAAGAGGGCTGTGCACAGGAGATGCCCTATCATTCTGACAGGTTTGGAGTGTTTCTGCAAAGAAGAGTGGGCAAATCTTGGCAAGTCAAAATGTGCCATGCTGATAGACTCATACCCAAAATGTTCCATGCTGGTAGACTCATCCCAAAATGTTCCATGCTGGTAGACTCATACCCGAAGTGTGCCATGCTGATAGATTCATA
>CM070042.1:49056838-49074394 GCA_036250615.1 Ptychadena robeensis | reverse complement strand
GTGCTGTATACCTATGTGATAGCTTCTCTATAGGAAGAGCCCCCTTCTGTCAGTTGGGATCTCTATGGAGAAACGTCTGGACTTTGCTCTGTAGGGAACTGGATATTCCTGGACACCATTTATCCTCACACTGCTCCATGCTGGACCCCACCGTCATACATAGCTAGATGTACAAGCCGTTATTATCCCAATTATATATACACATTTATAATCTGTCTCAGCTGAAGGGGCATTTCATGTCATTGATAGATCTTTCAGACTTTTCAAGCGCTCATTTATCAGATGTTTAGCAATGATTTTTTACCTATAGGTGAAAGTATAACAGGGAGGATTTGGGGATGTTAGGGATTGCAGTGTCTAAACATTGTGACATTTCTTCTGGAACTTTATGTCTTGACTTTGCTAGAGAATGTGTATAAGGCTTGCCATTTGCAGCCATCCTCGAGACCAGATATTTTTTAGTAGGACAATATCTTACAATACTGGGTTACACAGACCAGGCTGTGATGGGGCTGTGTGGTCCCCATCCACATCCCTTCTTGGTTCAATCGACCTTTTTCAAGCAGGATCTGTTTTTGATCCTTCATCAATCTAACAAAATATCAAATTGTGTATTGCCCCCCATACATACACAGATTTTAGCATCCGACAGACTAAAAATGATTTATTTTTTTTCAATCGTACAATCAGAGATTCAGTGTTCTCCCCAGAGCAGATTGGCCGGGCGGCCCGCCCGGGAGATTCTAGTCCCAGCCCGGCACACAAGTCCTCCACGGCGAGCAGCCTGACAGGCGGCGCCTCCCATTCTTCAGGAGCGCGCCACAGCCACTGAAAGACTCCGGCCCGCGGCACACTACCGGAGCCGCGGGCCGGAGTCTTTCAGTGGCTGCGGCGCGCTCCTGAAGAATGGGAGGCGTCGCGTCATGACGTCATGATGTCATCACGCTGCTTTTAGATATTGGCGGAGCTGGGGAGACAGCTCTGCTCTCTCCCCAGCTCAGCCAATGCTTTGCATGGAGACCCGGAGAGTCTGCTCGCGCATGCGTCTGCATGCTAAACCGCATGGGATAGAACCGTGCCCACCTTAAATTGGGCTTATGGACATGTCCGAAATTTTTAGGTCGATCTCGTTACTTTGGTCCCATTCCACGTTTATATTCGACAAGTAATCTAAAAGTGTATGGGGGACTTCACTTTGACTTGACGTTTTTGCAGTTTAGATTTGCGGCCAATTTCACCTCAGAACAGCCGTCGTGCACGCTCGTGGCAATCAATCTGGCTGAAAATGAGTCACAAATCTAATGTGCCCACGGCCAAATTATGGACATGTGCATCATTTTTAGGTTGGTCTCATTACTTTGGACAGTACCCATCCAAAGTAAATGAGGATGCACAAAAAGTGCATGGACGATTCTCGGTACGTCCTGCGTGATGATGTCAATCTGCAGAGAAATCGTCAGCAAAACAAAACGCCTATGTCCGGCTGTTGCAGAAATATTAGGGGTAATGCTATGTTTCTATTATACGTCAGGATCCCTTGGCAGGATTGCTTGGCCGGAGGTCCCGACGTAGCACATAGACTTACCTGCTCGGCGGATGCTGGGTCTTCACTGCGCCAAGCCACTCACCCAATGCATGACTGAACCTAGTTCACTACGTTGAGCCTCTGCATCGGCGGGCGTGTAAACAGAGTGTCCGAGGGCAGGCAATGTCTATGTGCTATGTCGGGATCCCCGCCAAGCAATACGCTTAGCAGAGGGGGTCCCGACGTATAGTGGAAACAAGTTACAAAGTTCTGTCCACATATTTATTGTGTGTGTATGTATATACTGAGCACCTGGGTAGGATGCTGTGTGTAGATAAATTATATTTTGTCTTGCTGGAGATCCATAATTCTGGTTCTGGAGATGGCTGGACCTCTGAACCCTGGGGTGAGCATCAGGAACATAACTACACTGGACAGGATGGCATTCCCGGGTGAGCCTGGCACAATCCATATTGGTGCCGACACTAGCAGCAAGGCATTATATAATATGATCTCTAGGTGGCAGCTAATCCTCACATAGCACCCGGAAGGTTTTATAGTCCAATATAAAGATACACACTGACATTAGATGGGCGAGAATACCGTCCCAGAAATCAGTACAATTTTGAGGCCATCATTATTTTGATAAACTCAAAACTGAAGTTGCATAAAATGACCCCCGGATTTGCCCGACTTATACTGAAATTTTGCAAGGCATTGCACAATTGGTTATCCAGAGCATACAATCACATACGCATAACATAACAGTGTGCAGGCATGTTAGGGACATTTGTCAAATATTAATATGCCCCCACGATACCGTGTTTCCCCGAAAATAAGAAATTGTCTAGTTTATTAAAAAAGTTTTTCAGTAAATAGAATATGCATAACAAAACTAAAAAAAAAAGCACCTTTGGTAATATGCTCCATATCCTGGCAGTAGCCTTAATGCTGCTACCAAGACGTGCTGCCGACAGTCCCCACGGCTGAGAGAAGAGCAGGTAAGCATCCCTAGGTGATGGGGGGAGCAGTAGCAGTACCCATTCTCTGAACACACTGACCAACATATGGAGAGACACGTTTTACATTTAGACAGCATGAGTTGTGTATTTTCATTAATATTCTGCATTGCAATAAATACATTTTGTGACACATACTTATATCTCCTCCCATATGTAAATAGCTGCTCATGGGTAAGTTGTTCAGTGGCGGATTGTAAAATGTGTCTCTTAATAAGTTGGTCAGTGTTTTCAGGGAATAGGTACAGCTGGGGTATAGACACATGCTAAAGTTTCAGCCCCGCACACTCTGCTGCAGTGAAGACCTGGCACTGGCCTTTTGGCTGGAGGAATATAGAGTGTATACTGCATGGCCCAGTCCTGGACACTTTGCTGGAACATTCTGTATATTCACTTGATAGGATCGGGATCGGAGTCTAGATTGGATTGGATTGGCGAGGAACATCATTGCACAGTACCTTAACCAGAAAAGGGCCACAATAGCATCACCGGTCCCCAGGCGGGTAGATATCGTATAGGAGTGCGAATGGCGGGCACGGTTCCCCGGCTCAACGGCTGTACACACGCGAATCTGTCTTTCTTCCTCTATCCCCGGACTGAGCCCCTCCTCTTCCTGGCAGCTGCCTCTAAAGCCTTCAGGCGGCCCTATTGCATGCTGGGGCACAGTCTTAAAGGGACCTTCACCCTCCGCACACCACAGCATGTCGCTACAAAGATACTAGGCTTGTAGCACTAGAAGTTCCATATAACTATTTATAGTTACTATTTATATATAAATACAATTATTTAACTCCTTCACTTTACAAGCACAATATCAACGCTTAAAGTTTAAACTGATTTCTTTGTGGGGTTTTCAGCTCGTGTTCTGGTTGTTTCAGAGTTCTGGATAATGAAGAGTCTGCGGAAATTGGCTACCGGCTTATGAAGACACGAACTTGCCTCCAAATTGTGAGTTCTCCGACGGCCTCTTCCCAATCTCCTCCGTATGAGCTGTTGTGAGGTCCTGTAAGGTTCGTTACACAATTATTCGATTTCACGCACATTTCTTAGAAGTTTCAGAGAGCCACTTTTCAGCAGAAATGGCTTTCCGGTTAATTTACCATAAACGGTCACATCAAGCCCGATATTTACTCTTTATGGAAGCTTTTGGCTTTCAGAAAATATTAAATCCTTTCAGAGGAAAATGATTGTTGGAGAAGAAAGCCTTTCACTGTTCATTTTTCTCAGAGGAGCACGCATAATAGCGAGTGCTCACGAAGCGCCGTAAAAATGACCGATACCTGCCGCTTTCTGGGAAATCTGTGTCTGACTGAACGAGGGGAAGAAGCTGCTTGGCTTTTAGTTGTCATTCCAGATTTCAGGGAAAACGTCTGATTGGCTGATATGGTGCAACGCATACATTTTCATTTTAGACAATCAAAGCATAGGAAATGCATTGGGGTTCTATTTCAACTTGTGACTTGTTATGACAAAGTTGGGCTTTTAAAGTTTGCGTAGTGAGACTTTTGGTCACCTGAGTTGTCCATTCATGACCCTTGCTTGTACCGGTATGTGAGTGACAACGGATGATTCATCTCTGTCCAGTGAACTGTTCATCTCTTCCACATGTCATCTCACAATACAAAGGACCCCTTTACTAGACCAGCATTAGGGATTGTGGGGCCACTCGGGCAGCTTGTACCGGTGTATGAGTGACAACCGATGATCCATCTCTGTCCATGTGAACTATTCATCTCTTCCACATGTCCCCTTTACTGGACTAGTGTTGAGTGAGAATATTTGAATTGCGAATATCGGCTATTCAAGAATTAGCAAATTTCGCCAATATGGCGGCAGATTTTCACAATTTTGAATATTGGGTATATACTGCATTGGGGTGCTTATGGCCATATATATTCGCAATGCGAAAATAAATAGCACATGACCATTCATTTTGAAGGTAATTGAGAGGCGATTATTTGCGAATATCGAATCGAATATTAGTAGAATTATTCGCGAATTTGAATATTGCCTATGCCGCTCATCCCTACACTAGACCACCATTAGAGAATGGGGGGCCTCTCATTAAGGATAGCTGCATAGGAGCACACCTGGAAAGACTTCCAAAGACTTCTCTTCACTATCCTTTCTAAGGTGTTATGGACACATCAGCATCCAGTGGTGGGAGTTTTGCCCGTGTTTAGCACGTTTAAAGAGGGCGATTTATTGTAACGCAGCAATAATGCGCCCCCTTTAACCTCCCTAGCGCACTGCTGAGGTACAGATTTCTGTACCAAAAGCGCACCATTGACTTTAATGGAAAAAAAGTTTTTTTTACATTGTAGGCCTGTAACTTCCCAAAGTCTGTCCATACAGGAGTCTGGTGACATCCTGAATATAATAACATGTTCAGATGCTTTGTGAATAACTCACAATATCAGATAATGAATATTTCAATAATTCACTGTATCAGGTAAATTAGAAGAACATGGGGACACCGGATCATTTATTCAGGTGAGTATTTTACATAGGGAATCATGTTGAATAGTGTTTTCTGCATTGAATTTTTTTTTTTTAACTCCTGCCCTCACCCTGATGTGACATCATCACATGGGCAGGGTGGAGGGAGTGATCCATTCCTCTGCAGCTGCCTCTTCATTAGATCGGAGCCACACGGAGCAGTGAGTTTGCTCTCCTGTCGCTCCGATTTCTGCCTGACTAACCCAGCTCGTCCAGTGCAGTTCTAACAGGTCAGAGCTGGATGAGCTGGGACCATCAGGAACGGCAGGGGGTTAATCCACCCATTGTCATCTGATGCCCAGTGCTTATCTACATGTTACGGCTGCAATACGCCGCATGGGGACCCGCATTGCTATTTAAGCAACACAGGTAATAATGCACCTGTGGAGACCAGCCTATTGTAAACATTAGCCCATGTCTGCCATGCGTCAAAACGTGGGTATTTTGAAGTAGTAGAGTAAAGGCCAAATAGTTAAAGAAAAAAGTCACAGAATGTTGGCTTCCATCAAATATCTAACCAGAACAATGACCTTCATAGCAGGGTCACCTGGAAGCCAGAAAATGTTAAAGGTTTTGTTTGCAAATGTTTTCCCGAGTTCAGGAACACTTTTAATAAATTTTTAAATACTAAGGACCAATATAAAGATCTTTATAAAAAAAAGAAACAAACCCGGGGTGGGGGGCATTTTTCTCCTGCCAGGAAGAGCCGGAATGCGTCACACTGATATAATGGTTATGTTATTTTCTATCTTGGAAATACTTGATGTTCTTTTTCTTCTATATTCATTCGCTGCTCCTTACGTGTTGTGCATAAGCCGTTTTAGCATTTATTTTCACATTTATGCTTAATAATTTATGCGATGCTGTGTGGGTGTCCCCAGATAGGCTGAATGAAACTATTCGTTTAGGCTCTCCAGCAGCAATATGCTGGGTGTGTTGGATGCAGACGTCTGGTCAGTGTATCCTGAGATAACCTGCTGCTGTCAGACCAATAAAAGTGAATAGAGGGTTTTTAAATTATTCTCATTAGACTTTCCTGCATTGAAAGCCAACCCCAAGTCATTAGGTTGATTTAATACACCAGACATTACGATGTGCAATAAAGTGTCTTAGCATACATGCAGCATCCACCGAAACCCACTGAACCACTATAAAGGAAAATATGGTGGAAACCTGGAGTAAGTCAACACCCGGACCAAGGTCATGGTTTAGAAAGGAACATTTATGTATAATGCTAATTGGCCCTATGCAATAATGTGTCTTCGCCGGTTCCTAGGGACTCATATACAAAGCTGTATATCATACTGTACATTATACAGTTTGCAGTTAGTGATACCTTTTATTAGCTAAAATCCAAACTCTATATTCATCAATGGCTAACACGGTACAACACTACACTATACTATTGCTATACTGTATATTAGGATATCCAGGGGTGCACATAACTTTTTTAGTAAGCTCCTCAGATGAGTACCAGGAGAAGGTGTTTGGTACTCACTCAATATGTAGGGTGGTCTTCCTCACTGTCTCCCTCACTGTCCTCTGCGTCAGCTTCCTGCATGGTAGATTCTGCTGCAGATGGACCTCCCTGTTCCTGAGCCTCCGATTAGCTGTCTCCATCCACAGGTCACCAGCTGGCTTGGGGTCTCATCAGAACAACATGTTTGAACCCCCAGATCTCAGTATATATCTCAGTATCATGCCTCAGTAGTGCAACTTTTCTCCTGTCAGATTTTACCCTACATGTGCCTACTCTGATTTTCGTCCCCCAGACACTCTTAAGTCCAATCTTTTAATTAGTGATTCACATTCCCAATGTTACACCCCTAACTGCATCCTTTTTTAGTTATTAAAGTTTCCCTGCGGTTATCCAAGTGACATAAATTGTATACATTCAACAATATAGCTGTAATCTCTATATGCAATATTCAGCCACCCGGTGTCACTTGCCGTCAGAGCACAACACATGCACATTCCGTCTCATCGGAGAGGAGGGGGAAAGCTCGGTGCTTCTCTGCCCCGCTTCATGTGAGTTATGTGTTATAAGTTTTAAGGTACCCCTTAAGGGCTGGTGGCTAGTATGGTCGTTTGGAAGCAAGATGGAGGACTGTCTGCACTGTCGGGGGACTCCTTATTTAACTTGTTATGTTTTTTTGTTTACTGCGTTTTTGTTTGTGGCTGAGGCTTATTTGTATTTTGCACTTAGATTTTATATAATCAAACATTTTCCAAAGAAAACTTGATCTCTGTCATTATTTAGGATTGTTATGGAGTAACACGGTGGTCCTGGGGTCAAGGAAAACAGAATGGAGATGGCCTTTTTGTGTTGTAGTGTCTCTGCATATAAATACAGCTCCACACTGACATGGCATGATGAGTCTCAAAAAGGCCCCAACATAGCTAGAAAAGACAGAAGGAAGTAAAAGAAGGTAAATAAATCACAACTTAAACGAAGAAGGAAACTGTGAAGAAATATGAGATGTGACCAATAATAAGTCCAGCGTGCCATAATGGACCATGTCACCAATCTTCAAATCTCTACAGAATCTTCCAAGGAGAGAGTTAGGACACCAGAGAGCCGGATTTCTCATGTTCTTATGGAAGGGGACTCTCCTTCTTCCCAACACCAACCACCTTCCATTTCATCCTCTTAATTTTTTTTTTCAATGACGTTCGTCAATAAACAGTATCACTTAAACTTCTAACTTTCTGTATTCATTGATAACACGGTACAACCCTCTACTAACCTCTCTTCCTGAAAGCCAAAGGCTATGTTCCCACATAGGTGATCAGCAACTAGGGGGGCTCCGATCAGGGCAGAAAAATCGCGACTGCCTGCCACCTGCGATCAGAACGCGGGGAGCCACGATTATGATCACGGGTCCAACCGCGTCCGCGCCTGATCGCACCCACTAGTTGCAGTGGGGACAAGCCCATTCAACTAAATGGACGCGATCAACAGAGTTATTAAAATTACGAGTGCACCATGATTAATCACCTAACATGTCACCATGAATGGTGGTTACTAAATTTTGCTAGGCTCAAAACATTTTCTCTTTCTGGTGAGACCACGAGGAGAATGATTGCTGTTTCTTGTAAATGACCAATATACAACAAAATGCTTTGGGAGTTTCAGAACACTTTGGGGATATTTTCATTATTTCTTATAGGAAAAAAAGTCTTGACCAAGGGGGGGGGTTCCACATTTGTAGGGACCCCCTCCACTAAGCGTATTGCTTGGTGGGAGGTCACATTCACTTACCTGCTCTGCTGTGTTCTCACGCGGAGGGGGTCCCGACGGATGTGGAACCCCCCCCCCCCCCCCCCCCCCCCCCCCTTACAACCATCTCTTGGGAACCAATTAAGTTTTTAAATCAAGTGTCCACTGTATTATTGTTCATTCATTTCAAACTGACTCCTTAACAAATGTATAATGGTGTTCTGGCCAGCACTGCACAAATAATTGGTCAGATTATTCATTATTTTTGTTAGCTTATGTTGGCCGGGGCAAATCTACCAAAGCCCGCAAAGCCCGAACATTTAAAAAAATTGACCCTAATAGTCTGAAACATTGCATATCTACAATCATTTCTTAAGGCTGCCATACACGGGTCGGATTCGCACCGGATTCCGGCCCGATCGATTCCGGGCGCGTGCACGCGAAACGATCGGGCCGGAATCCCGTGCAGCCCACCTTGTCCGTCCGATCGGGTCCGACCGATCGGGGGCTCAGAATCGGATCCGCCAGAGAACCAACATGTTGGTCTTTCGGGTCCGATTCTGCCCAGATCAGCAGGAGTTGCATTCCGGGAGGTGATCAATCGGACACGGATCCGGCAGGACAAGGTGGTATGCAGCGATCGGATTCCTTAATTGGCCAATCGATCACACCTGAGGATCCCGGCGGAATCGCCGGAATCGATCGGATGGTGAATCGATCAGCCAGGGAATCCGTGCCATGTATGGCTAGCTTTAGAGCCTCAATGAAAGAATTACCGTACTTATCTGATTTGATTCTGGTTGGAAAATGAACTCATTTACAAAATCCTGCACGTAAAAAAACAATCATTGCTTTTGTAAATAACATGCACCTGGGGTAAATTACTCACACTGCAGGATGTCCTGATAATCCAAATGTCTCTAGCAGGAGATGTTGTATTAAAAGTTAAAGAAAGCTTGCAAACTGTTGAAGAGCTTTACAGCCACTATTCAAAAGGGCCCCCATACACCTTTAGATTTCTCTGTCAGATTTCCTTTAGATCTCCTTTTGTTTTACCAAAACCTGAGGGACTCTAAAAGTGGGTTTACACGTGTAGATTTCTTCTTCAATCAACTGCCAATTAGATTTTTTGTTCGAGGTTCGAACAAAATGTATCCATCTAACAAATTGGTCATTCCAGATTTTTGTTCAATCAACCAAAAAATCTTTCATTCTTTGTTGATTGAACGAAAAAATCTACACGTTTAAACCCAACTTAAACAATCGGGTCTACCTGTGTTCTATTGCAGAGGACCCTATATGATATAAAGGTGTATGGGCCAGCTAAACATATATAACTATAAATATAGGACAGTGCCCAATGTACCCAAGTTGACACTGCAAAGTTGTACCCCAAAAGCTTCTGGGAAATTGTCACTTTTGGGAATGTTGATCTTCTAGGTCAACGGTGTCAAGCTCAAATACACAACAGGCTAATTTCACCAACCTTGATATGTATTTTAAAATCTAATTACAGTGCAGGCAATTTTTTACTCCTGTGTTAAGCTAGCCATACACGTGTCGGATTCCATGGCCAATTGATCACTCACCCGATCGATTCCGGCGATTCTGCCGGGAATCGCAGGTGTGATCAATCGGCCAATTAAGAGTATCCATTGCTGCATACCACCTTGTCCAACGGATTCCGGGACGATTCCGTGTCCGATTGTCCACCTCACAAATGGCAACTCCCCCTGATCTGGGCAGAATCAATCTGATGGAACCAACATGTTGGTTCTCTGTCGGATCCGATTCTGGGCCCCTGAACGATTGGACCTGATCAATTGGACAAGGTGGGCTGCATGCGATTCCGTCATGATCGTTTGGCGTGCACGCGCCCGGAATCGATCATGCCGGAATCCGGTGGGAATCCGACACATGTATGGGGGCCTTTACAGTTTGACACCCCTGGACTACAAGCTCTCTCTACACATAGGGATCGAGGCACACATGGACTACATAAAAAAATGCAGTGTGTGTAGTCCATGTATGCCCCCATTCCTGTGTGTACAGTCCGTGTACTTTGTCTTCCCAAGACCAATCCTGGTACTCCTCTGCCCAGCTCTGCTTTCCCTGCAGCCCCTCTATCAGCTGCACTTACCATGCCTCTGTCCTCCAATTCTGGGACTAGTGAGCTACAGATCCCAGAAGACTCCAAGCAGTGGGTGCTCAATTTGACATCACTAGTTCTCTACTCCCAGAGTGGAATGATGGAGGGGCGGTGACTGTAGTTGAAACAGGGACGGCTGAGAAGGTAAACCAAGCACATCTGATGTGGGTCACAAATATTTGTTTAGCGAGCCAAATCTTGCTCCCAGGCCAGAGTTTGACACCTATGTTCTGGGTCCCCTATGGCATTCATTGGTCGACCCCTCATAACAGGGTGTGGTAGTGTTATAAACGTCAGCAGAATGAGCCATTGAATGTCCCGGAGGACCAGGAGATTGTATTCCAGCAATCACTAATCCAATCAATAGATATAACTTTGTTAGGTATGTTTTCTATTACATCATAGAGCACATAACTTGCATCATAACTTTATCATATTCTTGCATAACTTTAAGAACAATTAATTGTATTCAAACATATCCATTAAAGGGACCCTCTATGATACAGCAAGCAAAGGGATTTTTTAATTTGGACCTTCCAACCTCTGGTAACATCTTCGAGAAGTTATATCATGACTGGCCCTGAGCACAACACCTGCTCCATCCATGAGGTCCCGCGTCTTCATTGAAGCTAATGGCCTGCACACAAAGGGTGCCCGCCGATGCTGTCATCTCTGAAAAGCAGCATGATGATTGTCACAAACCCCCACCAGCAATCCGTATCCTTGACACCTCTTCACAGTCGCAGTCCCGGTCCCAGCCACTGGGAGCCCTCGGTCTGCCTTCCTCACTGTGAACAGGCCAAAAATGGAAACCGATTGGTTGGAGGGGATGTGAATGCAATACACTATACAATCTCCATGCAATCTCGGTGATTGTATATATCTCGGTATCACTGCCACCAGTCTGGAAAATGAGCCAGACGTCTCCTAACTAAACTATCCCTGTGGGAGAAAAAGTTAATTCAAAATAACCTATCTAGAAATAACAATATCTATCACTAGGTAGCGTCTCTCCAGTAGCTTAGATTCTTTGTGGGTCATTCAGAACAGGTACAGACTGAAATGATTAAGATCATTTATTTTAAAAGATAAAATCGTGCATAAAAATGTAACAAAAACTAACAAAGGGACAGAGATTTTCAATAGTAAAAATAAACGGGGTAAAACAGGAAAAAGAGGAGCAAGAGTTTACCAGAGGAGAAGTGTCCTTAGAAATGAGTCCAAATATTGTAATCCAGCTGTCCAATTCTGGGGTTGCAATGACGGGCGTCAGAACACGAAGACGGCAGTTCGAGGTCAGCGAAAGTTGCGCAGGAGAAAACGGTTTCAGGACAATCCAGGACAAGTCAAAGACTTAAGACAAAAGAAAAAAGACCCCCACTGAGTAGATGGAGGATGCTTTTAACCCCTTCTTCCTCCATGGGAGGAGTTGACACCGGAGCTGACCAAACCTCTCACCTGGTCAGTCAGACAGCCCCCTCATTAGACAGGACAGACAGCCATGTACATATGAATATGTATAACTTGCCAGAGGTTGTGACCATGTGACCATGATATGGGGGACATGTTCTTTCCCCACATGGTTTACTAAATTCATAGAGACCAAACATGAATAGTTTATGTTATGCTACGATGCTAACCTAGAGATCTCAGTTTTGGAAGGCCACACACACTCCATCCTTGTTTCCTCATATACAATTTCCTATGGAGAGTCACCTCTGCGATTTACCAGTATCTCCCATGTATGGAAATATGGTTTTATTGGCAATCTCTCCAATCATTGATCCAAGAGGTGAATAAATGGTCAGATTTCGCTGTTCCCTGTATGACCTCACTCATTCGCCCCCTCCCTCTTCTTCAGAATACCAGATACTACATGGTTTATTGGGGGGCAATAAAGTGGGTTATCTCAATGCTTAGGCGTAGGATCTCTGAGCATTTACGACCCCCTAGATGTTTACACAAGTGGGCACAACCAGGCATGGTGGACATTCCATGGTTTCTTAGAGAATGGTTTGGAATTAACTGTAAAGGGTCTGGTTGAAATGTAATTGTGGCTGAGGTTAAGCCACATATGGCGAGTACAACAATTATTCGTCACAATGATGTCATCACGCTGCAGTCTAGAGCTCATCTGAGCTGGTCTGTCGGCCCCCACTCGGTACGTGCGTGGGGGCCTTTAGGCTAGGGTCACAGTGGGCGCTGTAATGTTATGCGCTGCACGCATTTATTCTTATATCAGAGAAGTTGCTCATTATGACTGTTTGTTAATTGCGATATTTGAAGTAATTTTTTTTTTATAAAAAAAAAAAATGTAATTCCCATTTAAATTTAGTAGGAGTCGTAGTCGATCAATTTTTTGCCGACTCCGACTCCAGGGACCCAAAAATGTCTCAGACTCCTCGACTCCGACTCCACAGCCCTGCTAAGTTCAATATTGGCTTGAGGGATTCAGCCTGTCCCTGTTAGGGGACATGTTCTCTCAAATAACGGGAACACAAATACCTCCACGCCATGCCCGGTGATGTAGACCGCAGGGCCCGTCCAGCAGAGGATATGGGTACCAGTAATGCCATTTGTCAGCTCCTGGGAGACACGGCCACTTCATCTCACTTGAATAGGGTAACCTGGCTGGCACCAGACCGGAACACTAGGCAAGTGATTCTTGGCTGGAGAGTGCGCCAGTATAATGGGGGAGGGCGGTGAGCCTGGAGGCAGTTAAATAGCCCGGTCGTTGCTATATCATCATGCTCCACTCCTCTGAACTGCCCCTCCTCTTCCTGTGTGTCAACTTTATACCCCTCATGCCCCGAATCATCATGGGTCACAGGATTAAAGGGTACCTTGATGTGGAATTTTCTATTAAATCTTATTTCGCTGTATGGTCGTCACTGGTTGCACCGATGCGAGAACGATCGTTCGTACATGTGTCTTTACGACCAACCTTTGCACAATCGTCCGTTCGTTCTGTTCTCCATTTATTGGGTATGACTGCAGCATAACTAAGATGGCGCTGTTTGGTGTTGAGGAGTTCGGGCCATTGAACAAAGGTGCTCCTTTCAAAGACAACCTAATACTCAATACATTTTCATGTGTATTACCTCTAGAAGGGCTTTTGTCTCTTGAAGAAGACAGAACCCGTTTGGCAGGTTCTACCTCCCCCCTCCATAACATATGCATGTGCATGAGATGAGGTTTCAGATTCTAACCAATCACTTCATACCATAACCTGTTTCCCCATTGGTCATATTATATACATATAAACTGTCTTCTGTCTTTGTGTATACATAAACAAGGCCTACCATTGAGAGGAGGGCAGCATAATGGACCCGACCTAGGAACGACTACTGTGACGTTATTTCTGAGGGACTGCGCATCATCACCGCACACTACACCAAGGTCTTCCCGATCAATCGCCCAGGGCGCGTCACCAGTAGAGATGGTCGAATTTTTCGACTTGCAAACTTTGTGAGCTTATTGCAAAGCCCCTGAAAATGGTATCATCACCAAACTTGCTGGAGGTGTAGAGAAGGGTTGGAGGAACATTTGAAAAAAATAAGTTTTGCTCTAGCATATGTAGTTTTTGCATAAATTAAGTTCAAAGTTAAAGTCGAAATTCAGATTTTCGAATTTTTTACTTGACTTTGAACTTAATTTGTGAAAAAACTATTTATGTTAGAGACTTACTTTCTTTTTTGTAGTATACCCCCAACCCTTCTCTACATCTCCAGCAAGTTTGGTGATGATACTATGCTCAGGGGCTCTGCAATTAAGTCGAAATGGTCGAATTTTTGAAAAAAAATTCGACCATCTCTAGTCACCAGCCGGGAAGACGAGGGATCATGAAAATTGCGATATTAATTTAAAAGGGTCTGTGAGGCTACGCTACAAAGGTGCTGGAAGACGTGTTTGTGTACTCATCACGGACAGGGGCAGTGCACCCATTACAGTATTGGAAAGCGATGTCCTACGAGCCATGGACAAAAACCTAATAGCCATGAAGGTTTTTGTCCATATGTGTATTTTCTCATTTGTGCACATAGGTATGAGTACGCCATCTCCTACTACATTAGTATGTGAAAAGCATTGGTTGCTTTCCTTTAAAAACAAAGTCAGTTATGATATCTTACATTTACATGAAACTGTATTTCCTATTCTGGGGACGCCAGCCAAATACTAATACAATTTGATTTATAAAAAGTGATTTCCCGCTGATTACTTCCTGCAAGGCGTTTTACTTTCCATTTTTCTTCGCTTGTGTGTTTGTTTTGTAAATGCAGAGACTCCTCTGGGGCATTTTGCTTATACAATATTTCGCCCATAATTTGCGTTTGCATATCTAACCCTCAGAAGTGATGGGACGGTCTTTGAGCTGGGAGTCTGCCTGTGGGTGTAATTTACATAAACCCCGCAGGAAGTAATGAATTATACTGAATTATAATGTCTGAGTGTGCTGCTGTTTATAGCTTTTATTATCTTTGAAATTAATGAGTAGGTAATTAAGTGTTTAGAACCAAATAAGCTTTGAAGCCTGACTCTAACTGTAGCAAAAAAAACCAAAAATGTTTATTAAAAAATGTTTCATCTGGCTGCGTCTATTTTGTGGGGATTATGTTTGTGGGGTGCCCAACCTCTGGAAGCTCTTTCCTGGGTAGAGAACACCCTACGTCCGCTAAGCCTGCCCCATGCTTTACTGCACAGGGCACTTATTTATTTCACTTATTTTGATGAAGTCTGTCCCCCCCACTCCCTATGCAGGTTTGTCATTGTTTACTAGCACTGGTGTTAGCTCCCCCGGGACTTTAACCCCAGAAAGTGGTGTGGATAGACTGCTTACTACCCTGGCCCGGCGGTTACTCCAAGTTTGGGACCCTCTTCAGGAGGGGCGCCCAACTTGGTCCTTAGTTCTCAGGAGACTTGGCTCCAGTCGAGGTCACCTGGGGAATAGGGTTGATCTCGAATATTCGAATGGCGAATAGCGGCGGATATTTGCAATTTCGAATATTCGCCATTGGGATGCTTATGGGCACGGATTGCGAATATATATTCGCAATGCAAAAATAAATAGCACATGTGACCATTCATTTTGAAGGTAATCACGAGGTTATTATGATTGCGGAATATAGAATCTAATATTAGTAGAATTATTTCACGAAGTATCCCAAATTCGAATATTGCCTATGCCGCTCATCACTACTGGGGAATGGGACATTCAAGGGTCAGGCGTCTTTTTGGGTGTGACTAGTTGGTACTCACCCCATAAGTATGTGGCCTACCCCACTGTCTTATTCACTGTCCTCTGCATCTGCTTTCTGCATGGTAGACTCTGCTGCAGATGGACCTCCCTGTTCCTGATCCTCCGATTAGCTGTCTCCATCCACAGGTCAACAGCTGGGTTTGGGTCAAATGCAATTCTCACCGTACAACACGTTTAAACCCCCAGATCTCAAACCTCAGTAGTGCAACCCTGACATTTTCTGGGTAAGTAACCAACCCCTGAGACTACCTGCAGTCCAAATGTCCTCCTTTCATAGTCACATTACAGCTGTCACACAGTGCTTTTCTATTGTGAGATTTTACTCTTACATATGCCTACTCTGACTTTCATCCCCAGATCTCCAACACCCTTAGACGTCCAATCTTTTTTTTTATATTATGAATTTACATTCCCAATTTCACACCCCTAACTGCAACCTTTCATAGTTATTCATGTTTCCCTGCAGTTATCCAAGTGACATAAATTGTATACATGTAACATTTAGCTGCGGCCGCCCAGACACGGAGCGCCTCCAAGTTGTTAGTACCCATATGAGCTGTGTAACAATAATGCAGGTACACATAGATAGGAAAGGGCTCGAAGACCACTAGAACGGGACGAAGTTCAGAGGAAGGCCGCCAGCCTTCAGGAAGTCAATCCAGGGGGACCAAATCTTCAGGAAGTGCTTGTGAGAGTCAGTGAGGATTGAGGTCAGGTGTTCAATCAAGATGCCTACTAGGCCCTGCTCCACTTCAGAGAATGACAGGGTCGGTTGCCCCCAGGACCTCGCTGTCACCAGGCAGGTGGCCAGAAACATGAAGGAAGCCAGCCTTGCTGTGTATCGAGATAGTTATGGTGGGTGTCTATTGAGCAGGGCATCCCAGTGATCCCTAGACAATGGCGTGTGCGCAAGTGTGTGTATTAAATTATATCCATACTCTGCGCACCCTGGGGCATTCCCACCACACATGGAGAAGATGTTGGACGTAGTGGTCTTGTGTAGATCAGTGAAGAAAAACTTTACTTGTGATTCACCACAGGGATAACATGTGCAGAACAATAAAATGGTGGAGATGGAAGGAAGAGAAGAAGAAAGGACAGAGAAATGCAGTAGTACAAACAGTATACACAGCAACAACTCATCTACACAGTGCCACCTTCCGATTTATTTTTCCTCATTTACAATACAATCTGTTTAGTAAAACGTCTGAAGGCGAAGACCCCTCGTCAATTCTCCTGTCAATTATTAATAACCTCGGTGCAGACGTGGTGAGCAGAATCTAGCGGATGAAACTAAATTATGTAAGGGATTAAACAAAGGGAAAGAATCGGAAGGAGAATGGTACGAGGAGGGACGGCCTTGAATACACCACAGCAATGCTTATAAATTACACTCATTTCTCACAAGACTGACAAACGAAACTTATGTAACTCAAGGGCGACTGCGGGCGGAAAACAAAGACAGCACAGTGTAAAGTGTTCTGCTGTGCCATGGCAATCACCAACAATATCCAGCAGAAGGATTTACAATTCAGACAAAACAGTGAAAATCAAAAAATACTTCTGACATGAAATCAAATGCAAAGAACTAGATTGTTATATGTTACATCTCACAGTCCACAGATAGGGGGGTTTAGTTTTTCAGGCTTGTGTCCACTTATGCGGCTGCCCGCGGTTGCCCACGGGGCGGATATAACCGCGCCCATGTTGTTCAATGGACTAGTCCCCTGTCGCGGTTAGGCCATACTTGTCAAGTCTCCTGTTTTGGCCGGGAAAGTCACGTTTTTATGTGGCTTTCCCGGCCATATCCCCGGATTTTTCCCGGGTTCTTGAAATCGAGCTGACCTAACAGGGAGGGGGCGTAACTCTCCCTGCTAATGTCCCACC
>CM070042.1:48977514-48988274 GCA_036250615.1 Ptychadena robeensis | reverse complement strand
AGTGATATACACCTTCCAATCACTATGTATTCTATCAGGGAGGACCCGACACTACATAGCTGTGATATACACCTTCCAATCACTATGTGGACACTATACTACATAGTTGTTGGTAGATCTAAAGGAAATTGTATGGAGTGATCTAAAGGTGTATAGGGGGCTTAACATGTTATAGAGGCCACTCAGGAGCATACATTTAAACTATTTTGTTAATTGGCATTTAACAGCAGGACAATCTGTATGAAGTTCATTACTTTGCCTTTGGGCTGTAAAATGCCAGTTCTCACTTCATGTGTGTTTGTTGCTTACAAAATAGATTGTTATCATAATTTTTTTAAATGTTACTCCTTTGATCTCCAGAACTTTCTAATTGCTTTCCATGTCTTTTTAGCATACACAACTATACTCCCAAGGTGGGAGAGCTGGACACTAGGAAAGCAATTCGTCAGGCCTTTGATGTGTGGCAGAAGGTGACTCCGCTGACATTTGAAGAAATTCCGTACCATGAAATTAAAAACGAGCGGAAAGATGCAGACATTATGATATTTTTTGCTTCTGGTTTTCACGGAGACAGCTCTCCATTCGATGGGGAGGGGGGATTCTTAGCACATGCCTACTTTCCTGGACCGGGAATAGGAGGTGACACTCACTTTGATTCCGATGAACCCTGGACCCTCGGAAACTCCAATCATGATGGTAAGGACTTCACTATCATTGAATGGCTCAATGAGCTCATTGCTCGAATGTTGATGGCTAGGTTCCTAACCGCCTCAGTATGGGGGGGGGGGGGGGGGGGGGGTCGCAGTCTTACGTTTCTCATTCATTCCTCAAGTAGGAGAATGTGATAGTCTTGTGAGGACAGTATCCTGGTAGAGATATTGTCATTCTCATGTGTTTTCGCATCCTCTGCTGTTATGTATTTGTATGCGTGGATCTTTAATTAGTGATGATTAATACATAAAACGCTAATACATGATAATAACAATAAAACGCCTTTCTGCTGCTAAACCCACACATCAAAATTTCCTTGTAATGAGAAGAACTTATTAAAACGTATTGCACATTACCTTTTCTTCTCGCTGGGAAAATAAAATATCGAGACAAATCTGATTCATAGAAACTCTGACAAGCACGGCACTCTCAGCAATCCTTCAGGTGCTCTTCTCAAAGCTGTGACATTTCGGAAGACTGGAGCTGATTTATTAAACCTGGACCAATGGAAATGAGAGCCGGAGGCAACAAATCAGTGATGAGTTTTAGGTGGCAGCATCTGTGGATGTAGAGGTTTAAGGATTTAATGGAGATGTTCCATGTGGAAGATGAGCTGGTATGGGTAGGGTCTTATTAATGTTAGATCTTAAGCCGGGAACACATGTCTCGATATTGGAGCCGTTCGTGGTTCCCTGCAGCAGCGTGATGACGTCTATTACATGTACTCTGAACTGAAAACTGTAATTATCACATTTTACCCTAAGGCTATATTTCCACAGCGTTATCGGCATTCTGCCGATTCGCCAGCCGAAGGTTGACGAACTGCACTATGTTGACCTTTAGGCAGGCGAATCGTCAGAACGGCGTGAGAACAGCGGGTACGGCAGGAAGTTACTGTGGATCTGCTCCGTTGGAATCCCCACCAAGGAATGTGCTTAGCGCAGTGAGAGACCCAACTGAGCCGATAACGCCATCGAAACATAGACTGAGACTCCACTAATTCAGACTATAAGACACACTTTTTCACCCCCAAAATCGGGGGGAAAAAGTGCCTGCATCTTATGATCCAAATGCGCAACCCCCCTGCGACCACTCGCCTTCTCGCATGCTCTCCCGGCAAGGAGATTAGCCGGGGAGCTGGAGGAGCTGTCAGATGAGAGAGGCCGGCTGTTGTCTGGATCTCCCATCTGAACTGTATTATTGCTTATGCCAGCAGAGCTCAGACCCTTGCTGGTATAAGCAATGAAGAGAGAGATAGATGAACTGCCTCTCTCTGTCCATGGGAACTGCAATCACTGCAGCTTCCAGTGACACAGGCACAAAGGGGAGGAGACTGTGCAGCTGTCTGCCCCCCTCCTCCCGATCAGTGTGGTGTGTACTGCTGCTAGTGACATCTACTGGTTGAATTTGATATTGCATTAATTGAATTCATTGCATGAACCCAACTGATGTGAAAATATATATTACATTTTTTTTCCTGGTTTTCTGCTCTAAAAACTGGGTGCGTCTTATGGTCAGGTGCATCTTATAGTCCGAAAAATTGGGTAAATGCCGGCACACAAAGGGTGCACAGCCGATTTCTCAGGCACAACCGGCTGTGTGTGATGATGTCATCATGCATGGTCAATCGGCTGAAGAAACGGCCCGGCATCAAGATCTCTATACCGGGCTATTGTCTTACCATAAAATGCAGTCATCTAGATAGTGGAATTTGGATTTTATTCTGACATTGAAAACCGCAACAATAATGAGGAAACTGTCTTTAACAAATCAATAAAAATATTTGATGTTTTTGTTTCTCTAAATTACATATAAAGTTCCCTCTCACATATTTCCCTAACCTTACATTACTATTGTTTAGAAAAAAATATATGAAGAGGTAATGTCTGAATACTGTCTCACCTGTATGTTCCTTCCTGCTGCAGGTAACGACCTTTTCCTTGTTGCTGTCCATGAACTCGGTCACGCCTTGGGTTTAGAACACTCCAACGACCCCAGCGCCATCATGGCCCCTTTCTACCAGTATATGGAAACGCACAACTTCAAGCTTCCACAAGATGACTTACAGGGAATTCAGAAGATATATGGTAAGTTCTGAGTGGCGTCAAAAAAAGTTGGGAATGTTTTTTTGAAAAAGGTGACAGCTCTACCTGGTCATGCCAGGCCTCCTTATTTGTGTCTATGGGTGCCTACAGGTGTATATGTATGTTGATTATTTAATCGAAATAAAATCATTTGGGCACAACAAAAAATAATGTTCGATATATAATCGATGTATACTCAATTGATCAACATTTTCCGACATGTCCGATCACTTTTTTAGTTAGATTTTTTGGTAAATTTTCGATCAATCTAGGTCACTCGAACCATGTGGACAGACATTGATTTCCGGTTGAGCAACTTAAAAATTGATCAGTTTAAGTTGATCAAATGGGAAAATCGCAACGTAGTCACCTCTGATTAGTCGACAGGGTTCTCTATCAGAGCTGTGCTAGGTTACCTCTCAAGCTTCGGTTTACCTGATTAGTTGACTGCCTTCTCAAGTGTAGTGTTGTTTGTTTAGTTTGTTTAGTTGAGTGTAGTGCTGTTTGTTTAGTTTGTTTAGTTGAGTGTAGTGCTGTTTGTTTAGTTTGTTTAGTTGAGTGTAGTGCTGTTTGTTTTAGATCTTTTCAGGCTTAAAGCTGGGCATACACAGGTAGATTCCCATGCAATCGACCCGAGATGGTGACATCACCATGCTGTGATTGATCACGGGTCAATCGAACAGGAATGGGCACATTAATTCCTGTTCGATGGGGACCCAGTTTCCCCGTAGTCCCCTGGGTCCAGTGACCAGCTGGACAGAAGCAGAGAGAGAGAGAGAGTCAGCCAGCTTGCTACGTGTATGACACAGAGACAACTCTCACAGCACACAGAGCGGGAGCTGAGTCCTGTGAGAGGAGAGCACTTCTGCTTTGGATGAAGACCCGTGGTCTCCATCCAAAGCAATAGACAACGACCGTAGTTTACGGTCATGTCCGATATCCCTGTTTGAAAGCAATCCAGCTCGAAAACAGCTCCAAGCGGCCATCGATCTAGCCCATATCTACATGTGTATGGGCCCCTTTAGGTCAGTCTAATTGAACAACTGTACTACTCTCTAATCTAGGGCTGTCTGATCAATGGACTCTCTTTCTGAACTGAGACGATCTATTGTGATCAGGGTGCCACTTGCTGCTGGTCCCTCTTCCTTCTCCATAGAACAGAACTGTCTGCACTGGTTCATTCTCAAGTCACTGTGAACGTTCAGGTTCTTCCCAACAACTACAATAAGATGTCTGTACACCGTATTAGATGGGTTATCTGATTAGTCAACTTTTCATATGATTAGTCCAAACTTCTTCTCAAGGCTAGCCTAGAATATCTTCCCAAGTTCTGGGTTGTCTGATCATTATTTTCTCGAACCTTTTGCTGTTTCATTTGCCGAATACTTTCTTGAACTTGGCGGCGTCAACTGTATTTTCATCTATCATTTCATGCCTTGGGTTGTCTTGATTAATTGACTGTCCATTGCCTTCTGAAGCCTAGGTATGTCTACAAAAATTTGTCTGATTAAAGGATCGTCTAATTAATTGACAGTCTCAAGCATACCCATAATCAGGGCTTCTGATTCGTTGACTTTGATTATTACTTAGGCTGTCTAGTAAGTCAACTGTCTTCATGTAACCTAGTGTTGTGCTGCCTTTGCAACCTGAACATGTTAATTGCATTAATTGCAAGATGAGGGCTGCGTGATTGGTTGGCTGTCCTCTGAGGGCTTGTCCCCACTTAAGGCCCCCACACACGAAAGGCTGCCATACACAGCCCGAGTAGGTCAGACAGACCTACTCCGATATGCACCGGAGTGCAAACGTGATGACGTCATCACGTTTGCTCCCCGGTGCATTATGGGGCCCCTTCAGTTGGCCCCACCCTTTGTGTGCTGGCCATTAGCTTCAATGAAGATGCCGGTCTTCATTGAAGCTTATGGCATCGGCTTGCATCGGCCAGAGAATACGGACATGTCCATTCTCTGGCTGGCCGAGCAGTGGGGCGACAGGGATCTGTCGCCCCATGTGGGCACATGCCGATTAGCGGCAGATTTTTAACCTGACCGACGGCGCGAGCGCGCACGCCCGTTCGTCAGGTTAAAAATCGCCGCTTATCGGCATGTGTATGGCTAGCATTACCGAGTGGGGGCCGACAGAGCAGCACAGATCAACGATGACGTCATCACGCTGCTCTCCATCGCTGACAGCATCGGCAGGCACCCTTGGTGTTTCGACCGTTAGCTTCAATGGAGACTCCAGTCTCCATTGAAACTATCGGCCAGAGATTATCGGACATGTCCGTTCTCTGGCCAACCGAGCTGTCTGGCAACAGGGATCTGTTGCCCCATGTGGGCACCCCCGATCGGCGGACGATTTTGCCGCCGACCAACGGCAGCGAGTGCACACCTTCAGTGCGTGTGTGGCAGCCTTTACGCAATCACCCGCTGTGTGGGCGATCGCTCGCAATTAGAAATCAGTGAATTGTGGGTTACAGGAATTAAAATCATGTCCAACCGCGCACGATCGCCCCTGATGACATGAATAAAAATTGCTTCCACACACCTCCATTTGATCTCCATTTCAAGGAGGCAGCGTTGCATTTTTTCAGCACATCCCTGGCGTTATCTATGATGCTGGAGGGTGGAAAATTGCAGTGGATTGCATTGCCAGTGGGTAAATGATCAAACCGTACCCGGAAACCCATCGGGCACATTTTGTCCACATCACACAACAATGATAAACAATGGGCACGCTACATGACCGCTGTGCGTCAGCGTGACCTTGATGGACCCACAACACCTACAATATAAGGGCTTGTCCCCACTTGCACGTCCGGCCGCGGTTGTTAACTGAGCCGTGGTGACTGCGGGAGGTCGCTTCCATTAATTTAAATGGGCATGTCCTCTTTTGGCCAGCTGAGGGCGATCAATCATGAATCGCGCCTATAGAAACGAATGGATGTGATCAAAAATCGCAAGGTTTTCCCTGCGATTGTGCAATTGAGTGTAGACAAGCCCAAAAGACTGAAATCAAATCATCATCAGGCACCTAGTACATTCAGTGGTTTAGTTATCATTATGTGGAGGCTTTTAGACTGGTAGGTAGGTACTTTTGATGTAAAGCTGGCCATACACCTTCAGATTTCTCTGTCAGATTTCCTTCAGATCAGATTTTGTTTTACCAAAACCATGTAATATGAGGACCTTTCTACACCTTCCAATCACTATGTATTCTATCAGGGAGGACACTATACTACATGGTTGTTGGTAGATCTGATCTGATCTGAAGGAAATCTGATAGAGAAATCTGAAGGTGTATGGCCAGCTTAAAAGACATGTAAAGTGTCCCCTAGCAGTTTTCTCTTTACACTCCATGGTGCTAATAAATAGACTGCAATGCACCAAAAGAGATTCATGTACAATTTACACAATACATGGAAGTGTATAACTTAGATTTCAGTGCCGTGTATGACAAGTGCATCGGGAAGCTGTCATTCAGAATGGGGTACGCTGCCATTTATTATTGCAATACAATGTGAATTCATAATGTCACAGGCTCATCAAACACTGTAGATTTCCTTCCTACAAACACGAGAATCTTTGCCAAATACGTTTGCCTGTCGAGTTAGTTGGGGAAACATATTCTATAGTTCCAGAAATCTAAAGGTAGGCATAGACCAGGCGATTCTCCCTCGATACAAATGTGTTCAAAATTATTCAACCCCCACTGAAATTGAGTGTTTTGGCCATTTTGACATTGATTGTGATAATTTCAGTCATCTTGTTTACAATGAAATCAGCGAGGCGCTTGTAAGTCAGACAAATATAACATAACATTAATAATGAAATAACCACAAATGTCTTTTCTGTGCTCACATCATTATCAGTTTTATTCAACCCCCAAGTGACCTTCATTCTTAGTACTTAGTACAATATCCTTTTGCAGTTATAACAGCTTTTACACATGAAGCATAGTGTGACACAAGTGTCTTGCAGCGATCTACAGGTAGGGCAAAAGCCTCCAGTTCAGTCACATTCTTAGGCTTGTGCGCTGCAACTGCTTTCTTCAAGTCCCACCAGAGGTTCTCAGTTGGTCTGGTGACTGCGATGGCCACTCAAATGTTCCAGCCTTTAATCTGCAACCATGCTCTAGTGGACTTGGAGGTATGCTTGGGATCATTGTCCTGGTGAAAGGTCCAACGTCTCCCAAGCCTCATGTGTGTGACAGACTGGATCACATTTCCTTCCAATATCTCCTGGTACTGAGGAGAATTCATGGTACCTTGCACACGCTGACGCTTCCCTGTACCTGCAGAAGCAAAACAGCCCCAAAGCATGATTGACCCCCCACCATGCTTCACAGTAGGCAAGGTGTTCTTTTCTTTATAGGCCTTGTTCTTCCTCCTCCAAACATAGCGTTGATCCATGGGCCCAAACAGTTCTAATTTTGTTTCATCAGTCCACAGAACACTATCCCAAAACGTTTGTGATTTGTCCACATGACTTTTGGCATACTGCAGTCGAGTCTTCTTATTCTTTAGAGACAGCTATGTTTGGAGGAGGGAGAACAAGGCCTATGAAGAAAAGAACACACTTTGTTTAAGTAATGGGATTGGCCAGGAATTTACCGACACGTTGGCTAACCGTGCGATCCGACATGTAGAAGAGTCCTGGTCTATCTGTCCAGGTGGGCGCACCCGATTTGCAGCGGAACGACTGCTGGACAACCGGCGGGTCTTCGGCTGAAAAATCGGGTGAAAATCGGTCTGAATATGGCAACCTTAAGAAAAGAGATAGAAATGCTCTTTGAATTCCCCTTTTGGATTACTGCATGTACTCCCCCTCCACCATGACTGGTACCATGACTGTTCTTCCAGGTTAGAGCCAAGGACAACAGCATGCTACAGTTGCTCCAAAACCGCCAGTGCACTTTATCAGTCACTCATGTCAGCAGGCTTTCTGTTCCAGTTTTTGCTTTTAATCTGAATACTGTGCTAATTTGAAAACCCCAATAACATCTGACTGCCGCCTGAATGTGCCAGTTACAGGTGACATTTTCTAAAGGGTTTAGCGCTACCAGTGCCGCCTGGGTGCCACTTAATTGCCAGGCTGTTCTGACTCCAGCAACTGCTGTCAGAAGCTCGGAATGAAAAATTTGATGTTCTGCAAACTTCTAGAGCAGAGCTGTGATTCCGCGCTAAATTAAAGGAACTCTGACCTAATTTTTCAAGTTTTTCCCTTTATGAATTATTTATTAGGCTTGTAAGGAAACAGAGCGAAATTTGTACAGAATGGTAGTCTGTACATTCTGTGACAACGCTTATGCACAGCTCATTCCCAGCACCAGCTGTCTCTATATAGAAGACTTTCCTGCAGGTCGATCGAAGAAGTCGCAGAAAGGAAAGTGTACGCTTTGGCCCCACAGACAATCATGGCCACCTCATTCAACCGACGGCTATGGTTTAGTGATGATCACGAATATTCGGATTCCGAATATTAATCGCGAATATCGGCAATTCGGAAATTCGCGAAGATGGTGAATATATTGCAGAATATTCGCAATTCCGGATATTCTGTATTTTTTTTCCATTACACATGCCTCTCAATGAAAATTCGCGAAAATCACTTAGATGGCGTCCAAAATTCGCAATTTTTTTTCAACGCACCCCTCAATGCAAGTTAAACATATATTCGCGAATATATAAAATTCGCGAAATTCGCATAAAACTGCCGATATTCGCAATAAGCAGAATATTGCCGAATGCGAATATTTTCCGAATGTTTTCCCAAAAATTCCAAAAATGTTGCCTATGCCGCTCATCACTACTATGGTTCAGATTTTCAGTTGTATATGAAGCCATGAGATTTAAAAAAAAAAAGAGTTTTGGAGAAACTTCCATTATTCGTGCCCCCAACTTTTCCATTTGTCTGTTCACCTAGTATACCTGGATATCGGAAAGTATAACTGCAAAGATTTCTGGATCAACTAATGACAATAGGCAGGTTGATGCAACTTAACTTTATTCTTACTGAGGACCAAGGGGTCTCTCTACAAGAACTTTAGAACAAAAACTGCAGATAGAGTAAAGGCCCCCATACACCTTACAATCTTTCCATACAATTTCTGTACAATCAAGTTTTGTTCTACCAAAACCATGTAATATGAGGACCTTTTTAATCCTTCCAATAACTATGTATTCTATAGGGGAGTCCACTATTCTACACAGTTGTTGGTAGATATAATGGAAATTGTACGGATCGATCTTAACCTCCTGAGCGTTTGCCACGTGGCACGGTTTTTTCAAAACCGTGCCACGGGCAATCGCGGCGGAGCACAATATGCTCCGCCGTGATTTCCTGCTCAGCTGGAGGACCTACACATAAACCCGGCGTCACTGGAGACGTCGGACTTATGCTGAAGAAAGGCGACGCCCCTCCAGTTTGACGGAGGTCTATGGCGCCGCCTACCCCCGCCCCCTTCGTGTCACCGGTGACGCGATCGGGGGCGGACCCGAAAGCATCGGCATACATGCCGATGCTCCCGACCGCCGTAAGAAGACGGCGAGACCTCGAGTGTGCCTCTCGTTAACTGGGGCTGAGTTTCATGCATCATGAAACTCAGCCCGAGTTAACTCGGGGAGAACGCTCAGAAGGTTAAGGTGTATGGGGGGCTTTACACAGGACAGGGTAATCCCACTACAACAGAAACACTACTGGAGAAATTAACCACTTAAATAACCATGTCTGACTGATGCCAGGGAAAATATGGCCACACAGGGCTGGTACTTGCATATCCTGGGACTGGAGGGTGTTGAATTGCTGTCTCAAGACCAGGGCTGTTTCTCCCTAGCAGGAGACACGCAACAACTCGAGACAAGAGTAACACCCCTCAAGGCCCAAACCCCTTCAAACCCCCCCCCCCCCCCCCCCCAGTTCAAAGACTCTGTGGTCGTCAGAGCCACAGGTGGGTCGGGGACTGGAACATTGGTATTGGTATAATGCCGGATAATTATCACCTCCTCATAGATGGGTCTTTTTAAGACAGAGCGTTCTACTGTGTTCACCGGTTGCCAGCACGCCAGGTTAGACCCATCTGGGTCACTGATTGCAACTGATTTTGATTTTTGTCGGTCACCCAACAATTTTTTTTTATGTCATCAGGTCACTGGTCTGGGAGCAGATAACATGCCCAGCTACTCCTACTGCATCAGACCTAACCTCACTGAGTCACTTCCTGGTGGGAGGAACTCTCTTATACCCCCTGTCCCCAGGGGAATCATAGTCCGGGGTCTTAAAGGGAACAGCGGTTGCTTTACATAACATAACCTCTTCCTCCCAGTTAGTTCTAACATTTAAATGGTCCTTTGAGTCAAGAGAAGCTTTTAAAAATGATAATTGAATTATGCTGACTTTTGCATATCGGAATTTTTAAATTTTGCATGCAACTCATAAAGTATTGAATCCAGGTAACTTTCAGAGTCAGCAATACCAGTCATCCTATTTCTGTATGTACATGTTTTACTCGAATGAAAGTGATTAACTGGTTTATATAAAAATGATATCGTCCACATATATCTAAGTATACATCATATATCCTCTATAGCTGGGCCGTGCAGCTCTGGCTAAATTCGCTCCATGTACAATGACGCCACAAGGGGAGTGAGACCTCTAGTGGCTATATGAAGAATGACAGCGGAATTTGGGCTACATGCAAACCTGAGATTGTTGCCTTCCTTGCTTTACATACAGACAGCATACAGAGAAGCACTGATCTATTTTATTTTTATCTCCACCTAGATGTATATATAGGCCATAATGTCTATGAAGGTTCTCGTTCATCAAGGTCATAGTATATCTGCAGCAGGAGGTCAAAGCAACAAGACTTGCTTGAAGACATGTTCCTAATAATCCAACTAACTTTCTTAAGGCCCCCATACACTTTACAATCTTTTCATACAATTTCTGTACAATCAACTTTTGT
>CM070042.1:48923677-48934166 GCA_036250615.1 Ptychadena robeensis | reverse complement strand
ATGGCTACCTACAGGGGGCTTTTTGGCTACCTACAAGGGGGCTCTCTGTCTACCTATATGCGGGCTTTGTTGCTACAAATAAGTAACAAATAACAACATACAAATCTGACTTACCCAAACTTTCCCAGGAGATGCAATGCCATTATTCCCATTAGTGGTTGTGGGTCATTGTCACAGTAAATTGTAATCTTTTCAATAAATAATAACTATATCAAGTTTTAGAAGTTTCAAGTTTGACTAAGACTTATTAAGTTTATTAAGAAAATTTTAGGGAATGTTTTAGAGAAAAAGGATGTCATTTTAATTGTTGTCAATTTGGCCGTGAGGAGACGCTGCATGTCTCTCTGCTCTAATCACTCCCGCTCTTGCTCCTCCAAGGTGCAGTCTATTGACAGGAGGGAGGAAAGAGAGCAGGGAGTGATCAAAGCAGAGAGGCAACAGATCTCCGGCTCTCAATATATATTTCAAGGGTTGCAATTTTGCGATTTGGCTCTTTGGTCGAATAAGTTTGCCTACCACTGGTATAGGGTATAGGGCGCTGTGTGCAATCAAAAGAGAGGGGAAGAGAACTGATAGCATTGAGAGCCAATAGGCTGCAGTTCTTTCCTCTGTGCTGGCTGACAGCTTGCATGCCCACAGAAAGTGCTCCGAGTGCCACATCTGGCACACAAGCCATTGGTTTGCCAACACTGGGTTAGGCAAATATCTCAGAACAGCGGGTGAACAGGACATGAGGCATTCACAGGGCAGTTTTCAGTTTTGCCTGTCATGGGGGCACTATCATAATGCCCCCAGAGCACCTGCACAAGCATTCAAGCGCTTTGCATGCGCTCGATTTCTGGGCTGCTGTGTGATGCTGTAAGATTTATCATTACAGGTACATCTGTGAAGGCACTCATACATCCAGGTCATTGTATATCTGTAGTGTTTAATTCAAATCAACTGGACTTGCCGTGTTTATTTCTTGAAGACGTTTCGCTAGTCATCGGACTGGCTTTCTCAATTCAGAGTGACTGTACACAATCTTACTGGAAATATATACTCTGGGGTATATCTCCAATCCACATAGTCTGTTGACCAGTATGGAGTCTGAGCATTATGGAAGTAAAGTGTTACATAAGTGTTGAGATCATGTACACAGTCACTCTGAATTGAGAAAGCCATGACTAGCAAAACGTCTTCAAGAAAAAAACACAGCAAGTCCAGTTGATTTAAATTAAACACTACAGATATTACAGGTACACTTTACAAATAAGAACCATGGCTATGATTAGGTGAAAAAAAGCGCCCACTTGAGCATCCTACATAAGATAATAAGTAAAATGGTTTCTATTATTGATCATTTCATATTTGATTTGCTACATTTTAATCATGATAATATTAGGAGTAGTAAATACCCCACAGAGCCTGTTTTCACCACCACAAAGTTCTCAGCGCGCTGTCTAGCCACCTACACATGGTGTGTGCACACAGGAATGTATAGAAAGGATAGAAGATTGCCATCATTTCAGTTTCATTTGGTTACAGCAACTCAGAAACTTGACAGCCTCCCACCAGTCATTACCACAGCTCTGTAAAAACATTGGGAGACACACAACCCTCAGCCTTATTTATTCATTTCAACTAATGACATAGGAAACAAATCCCCAGCTCCTCTTTGCATTACCTTGTATTATCCTTTTTAAAAGAGAACAGAAAAAATAACTGTGACGTTTCTGATTTTAAAGAAAACCTAACTTTGTTTCACTTGATCTAATCTCTGCCATGTTTTGCATAATTCCTCCATAACTCCTCCATGGCTCATTGCACTCATTTTCTAATTTCAAACAGTTATTTTAAACCAGTAAGCTCTTATTGGTAAACCTACATTAGATTGTGAGCTCCTCTGAGAGACAGTTAAGTGCTGCGTAATATGTTGGCTCTATATAAATACAAGATAATAATAATGAAACGGTAGCGGAGTGCCGAGGTGTGCGCAGGGTGTAGGTCCCTTTTAGACCGCACCCCAGCATGCTCCAGGGTCCTTGGAGGAGTTAAGAGGGAGCCTCCCGGAAGAGGCGGGGCTCACTCAGAGGATCAAGGAAGAAAGACAGGTTTGCCCTGTGCCCCTCTCCTCCACCGGTCCCACCCACGGGTACCGGCGTACGTACAGCGGGAGAGCGCAATAGTACGGGGGCCGATGCATTGGACACCGACACCCCTTCTGCCAACCAGGAGTGGGGTGGTACCCACCCGCGAGCTGCTGGTTCCCGGTTACCCTCCTGCGGGCTGCAGGCCACTGCCAGCGTGGATCGTGTCCTCCAGAGGAACCATCGACTGCATCCCACCCGCCTTGGTGGTCGGTCATGCAGTTGTGGTCTCCACTAACCTGAAGGTACTGTGTTTAAATACCGCTGTCTCCTACAGTGTCGTACCTGACTGGAGGACTGTTCAACCAGCCAACTGTTTATTGTCTTGCTGTCATTTTACTGTGTTTTTGCCACGTGTTGCTGGAAGTTTGAGGCCCCTGCGGGTGCCAGTCTTGTGTTAATAAAGAGTTAAACCAACCCAGCTGCCTCCGTTGCCTTGGTTGATTCCTGTGTCACTACAAAACCTAACTGTGAAATTACAATGTAATGAGTAGTGTTGATCTCGAATATTCGAATGTCGAATATTTTTCGCGAATATCGGCAATTCGAGAATTCGCCAATATCTCGAATATGTCGGCGAATATTCACAATTCCGAATATTCGCAATATGACCATGTATTGTGAAAATAATATTCGCATTGCGAAAGTTTATTTTTTTTTTTTAAAAACATGCGTGGTGCACCATTATTTAAAGATTTCTTGCTGCGGAATATTATATTCGCAGTGCGAATATGATTTTCGCAATAATGGGCATACCGCCGAATATTCGAATTTCCGACATATAGATCGAAATTAGTAGAATGATTGTGAATATCACGAATTCGAATATTGCCTGTCCGCTCATCACTAGTAATGAGTAATATTTATCATGGTTGGGTATAAACCTTCCTTAAGCCCCCCATACACCTTTACCCCCCCCCCCCCCATTACCACCTTCAGATTCCTCCATACAACTTTAATGAGATCTACCAACAACTATGTAGTGCCGGGGTCCCCTGATAAAACTAGTGATTGGGAAAGAAAGGTCCTCCTATTACATGGTTTTGGTAGAAGAAAAGTTGGTTGTATAGTAATTGCATGGTAATTGTATGTGGTGTATGGGGGGCTTTAAGCCTTGTCTACACTACCTTTGTTTTTGACATGCAGAAGATTTGGCCCATTCTTTACATCATGCCTGTCTCTGAAAATCAATGGATGCGTCAAATTACACTGACGATATGCACACGTTGATATGCACATGTTGATATGCACACGGAAATAAGTACGGACAATTGGTGTCCCTGACCCCCATTGGGCATCATGGACACGTAACACCTACCCAGTGTAGACAATGATTTAAGCTGGCCATACACCTTTTAGATTTCTCTGTCAGATTTCCTTTAGATCTCCTTTTGTTTTACCAAAGCCATGTAATATGAGGGACTTTTTTTTTTTTTTTAATAAGCAGGAAATTGTTTATTAAATGAAAGCATTACAAGGGACTTTCTAAACCATCAAGTCTACCTGTGTTCAGTCACAGAGGACCCTATACTACATAGTTTTTGGTGGATCTAAAGGATATCTGACAGAGAAATCTAAAGCCCCCCATAGACAGGCAGACTCCTCCATGCAACTTCTGTACAACCAACTTTTCTTCTACCAAAACCATGTAATAGGAGGACCTTTCTACACCTTCCAATCACTATGTATTCTATCAGGGAGGTCACTATACTACATAGTTGTTGGTAGGTCTAATGAAAGTTGTATGGAGGAGTCTGCCTGTCTATGGGGGGCTTAAAGGTGTATGGCCAGCTTTAGAATGGTTATGCTTGGCTGATGGATTACAGCCTGCCCCCACCCCTTACCAATTCACTTACCTTAAGTGCTTGCTCACACACTTTGTATAGGAAAAGGCTCTTCGGAGATGTAGTTCTGGAAGACATGACTACACTTATAGGCAGGAGCTCCCACTTTCTGCTCTGGAAGAATTACCCATGGAATATTAGAAGCTTGGCAATGACAGTAGCCTGATTTAGCTGTCAGACAGCATCAGTTATGTCATATTTATGTAAGTAAGGAAAGTCCACACAGCCTGTTAGGTTTCATTACACGTTAGGCTGTAATTTGCAGTGTATATTGTTTGATAATGAAGCGTCTTTGTAGCTAGGACCAAACCTTGTATTTAAATCTCCAAAAAAGCAGTTCTTACCATTCCAAGCCGCTGCCCAAAGGTATCTCTACCTAGAGCAGGCATGTCCAAAATCAGTCCTGGGGACCAAATGCGGCCTGTGTTTAAGTTTCCACTGGCCCGCAGTCTCAGTCATAAATTTAATGATATGCTGTGAGGGGCTGCACTGGGTGAAACCATTTCACTGCTACAGGAGGGGTGACACCAAACTTTCCAACCAGTGCAGTTTTGTTTTTTGTGCACATAGATAGTGATGGCCGAAAAGTTCGCCTGGCGGACAGTTTGCGGTGAACATAGCATGTTCGCAGTTCGCAATGCCGGCAAACATTATGTGTGTTCGACCCGCCCCCTACACCTTAACATGGAGAGAAAGTTTGACCCCACACCCTATAGTCAAGCAGTACAGTATAGTCAACAACACTTCCTTTTACTCCCCCTTATAAAAGAAGCAGCCCGGCGACCGTTTTACATTTCTCCTGTGTCTCCAGTACTAGATAGATAGGGAGAGCTGCTTCTGATTGAGGGATGGCTGAGCTACTTTGCTATTATACTCCATCCAGTGATCTATAGCTATAGCTAAGGTGTTCTGTTACATGTAGTTCATCATTACTGAGCCACAAATGTCCTTCTCTGGGGGTGGGGTATGCTGTATTATGCATTGCAGATGATCTGACCAAATGTGATGCGGTAAATTATGGCAAAATCTTTCATCTAGATGTGATTTCCGGCCCATTAGACCTGAAGAAAACAGCATTTTAAAAAATCCATATTTTGGGGGAGAAGTTTAGCCATTGATCCCCATTTGGAATGACACTGCCCCGGTGGTCGCACCCTTTTGAGTTTTGTTTGGTATTTTGGCTACAAATATGACCTGAAGGTTTGAGAAGTTCGCCCTCCATTAAAGTCAATGGAGGTTTGCCGCTCGCATGTTCGCAGCGGGTATTTGCAGAAGTTCGATTCGCCTGTTCGCGAATAGTTGCACCTGATGTTCGTCCATCACTACACATAGACAACACCTTTAAGTGCAGCAAGGAGGATAACAATGACAAGCATAGTCAAGGGCTGTAGGTAAGTCCATAAGCTCTAGATATCACTGCATTAGACCACCGTGCAGAGTGGCCCGTGGGGACATACTAACAATGACCTGGGTGAAGACCACAGAGGGAACAGAGGTTCAGAGAAGCAAAGCTCTTCACCTGAACCCCATAGATTCTCAACCTTTTTAGATGCGTGACATCGGCAAGTGGCACTTCCGGTTTTCGGAACGTGGAAGTGCTGCTGTGGAGTGCCATTCCCGTGTTCAAATACCGGAAGTGAAACTCTGTGACGTTGCTAGCAGCACGATCAGGCAAGTGTAATGTCCCCTCTCTCTTTCTTTCCCACCCTGCTTAAGCAGAGGATGTGCAGGGTGGGGCATTAGGAGCAAGAGTAATGCCCCACCCTTCCTAAGTTAGGAGAAAGGGGCATACACTCCCTCCTCACTTCCCATCCTGCTTGTGAGCATCAGTGCTTCTGCTTGTTAGCAGCAGCTCTGATGCATTCAGTGAACACTGCAACACCTGGGAAATGGTCATTGAACCCCCGAGGGGACTCATTTCAAGCATTGTTTAACTCATTTCATCACTAATTTTTCCTGCTATATCTGCTTTGTAAACAGAGTGAATTTTTTTTTGTTAAAATAATATTTTTTTTAATTAACATAAAACATTACAAAAAGAAAAAAGCAGCACAGCTGCAATAAATAGAGAGCGATAAAGTCTTTGAAGCAGCACAAGTCAGTAAGCATTGACCTGCAACATCTTGCTGAACAGGTACCAAACCATAAGAGTCTGTTAGTTTGTAGAAACTTTTCACAGTGTCATCTCCCAAATATGAAAATGGATGGAAATCACGGTGGAGGGAAGGAGTTCACTAGGGTTTCCACAGGCGTTTTCTTTCCAGAGTCGACTTTGAGTCCTTGTCTTCTGTCATCAACATGTACGAGCTGACGGCTTCTCGGAGACCCAGGCTGACCGGACAGTCTTCGTTCAGGTTGCTGTCTTCGGTAAACAGCGCGGAGCTGAAGAGTAAAGAAGAAAAGTTTAGATGTTATATCTGTCGTAGATAAAGTTTTAAAGTGAACTAATGATCATTATATGTATATTCCTTATATCAAATAATCCTTCTATTTAAGGCACAGGGTTGATTAATGTCACTCAAGATCTGTATTTTCTTTTCATGATCAAAAATTTTTATAACTATAAATGCATAATATAAATCCCAGGTGCCCAACCTGCAGCCCAGGAACCGCATGCGGCCCTTTGGGGGTTCCTCAGTCCTCCACCTATGGATGGGGAATCAGCTGTCCGCTGTTCCCCCGCTGACAGGTCCTCATCCTTCTCAGAATGGGAAGAGGAGGAGAGGTGATAAACTTACGTGATAGGCATACGCAAAAGCCAATCAGAGCAAGTCCCTCGCCTCTCCTCCTGTAGTGTTGGCGGGGGATCAGCAGAGTGGTGAGTGCCTATGCTTCCACTATTCCACCAATGAACAGGGGTGATTGTATAGTGCACTTGTGGCCCTCCATATACACTCAGTTGCCCACCTCTGATATAAATAATTAAAATGTATCAAAAAGAGCATAAGTGTTGCATAGTCATTAACATAGACAGAGAGTGCATATGGGTATAGTTACACTTATATATTGGCAAAAGTGCTGTAGATATTAGATAATGTCCCACACGTTTCACCCATATTCTGGACTTCCTCAGGGAAAAGCAATAGTTAAACTTTCCCCTTCAGAGATTGGTATTTCCATCTATCAGAAAGATCATTAAGAGTACTTAACACACAATGCTTAAAGGACCATATTCCACTTCCTCCACCTAATGGGGTACACACCACCACCCAATGTTTGGGTTTGAGAGGAAAAGTATCCCTGGAATTAAGGCTATTGCAAATGTAAGACTCATGGAGTGCTCAAGATGAACATCACCTATGGCAGAGGATGGTAGAGTCCACTTTTTGAGTTGCAGAAAACAAAGATATGTATGTACCTTGTATGTTGTTGATTAATTAACCTTACATTCACTGATGAAACCTAGTAATGATGTGAACCAATCTAGAGGCGATATATGGATTTTAACTAATCACACTATATGTATATGTACATGTTTGATGATACTGGACAGTATTGAATGTACTATGATGCTTTTATGATACACTACGATGTTTTGTCAAAGGGAACCATATGTATAGGCATATGTGCAATGTCAATATTATTCAACAACATAGCTGACTGTTTATCAAAGATCTTAATATGCATATGTTTACATTATAGAATCCCCCTCCCTGATGAAGCCTGAGGGCGAAACATGTTGGAGGAAAAGGAAAAATAATGGTTATGCTGGAATATGTTTCTTATGTGCACTATTAGGTTGACTATGTACCCTTGGCAAACAACCCATTGTAATTAATGTTGTATATATGGATTGTGTATGCTTTCTAAAAATTTTTGGTCCGTTATATTATTAAAGACCCTTTTAAATATTACTATTGTGGGAATGATTTCAAGTGTACCTAGAAAATCCCAGTTGGGATGGTTATCAGGGCCTGCACCCTGAATAGACTTAGTTTTCGTTCAATCCCTATTTTATGCCCCTTACCTGACTATGTGAACGGAGCATTACTAAAGGCAGTAATGGGGAAAAATACATATTTATATAAAAATAATAATAATTGGCGGGGGGGTTACTATAAAATTACTACATGGGCTAGATATGCTCATGTCTGCTCTATACTGTTCTTGGTCACAAATATCTGACGTGGTTCTGCAACCTCTCCCCACTAAGAAGCGACAGTGTTGTCTCCTTCCTGTCACAGACTGACCATCTCATCTTAGGAAAAACAACTTAGAATTTAAGTTGATTAGGCATGGATATCCTCAAGTTCTTCCTATATATTATATATGAAGAAGTCAATATGTTTTTGGCATTGGATTGGTTACCTTGGTGTTCAAGGTTTCTCACCGGTCTCTGGGAAGAACTTGATCTTATTTTTGAATCCTATTTTATATATATTATAAGAATTAATTGTTGAAATTGGTTTGCAGGGGCTCAAAGTTCTTCCTTCATTAGATGATATACCAAGTTTATTGTGTGCCTAACAAGAGAGGTTGTTGTTATCGATATTGGATCCAATGGCCTATAGATTACAGGTGTCAACCTTAAAGCTAGCCATACACGTGTCGATTCCTGAGCGATCGATCGACGATGCCATCGATTCCGGTGATGTCACAGGCGTCGATCGATCGACCATACAAGTCTGTGCCTACCACCTTAGGCCACCGATTCCTGGACGATTCTGTTACCAGTCGATCGATTCACAAATGTCAATGCCCCTTGATGTGTGCCCGATCGATCAGAAAACACCAACAGGTTGGTTCCCTGGCCGATCCGATTTGGGGGCCATGTCGATCGGTCAGGGTCAATCGGTCAAAGTGGGCTGCACTCGATTCCTCGTCGATCGATCGGCGTGCACGCGCCCGGTGATCGAGCGACCAGGAATCGTGTGGGAAATCGACCTGTGTATGGCCACCTTAACTACACAGTGGGCCACAGGAAAAACTTTGTCTAAGTAATGGGCCAATCTTGATATTTAATGAACACATACTTACAATTGAGGGAGTTTTACATTTTCATCAGATATAATGATCAGATCTTTTCATAAGGAAACAAACCTAAGGCCCCCCATACATCTTTAGATCACTCCATACAATTTCCTTTAGATCCACCAACAACTATGTAGTGTAGTGTCCTCCCTGATAGAATACATAGTAATTGAAAGGTTTAGAAAAGTCCTCATATTACATGGTTTTGGTAGTTGATTGTACAGAAATCATATGGAAAGATTGGAAGGTGTATGGGGGCCTTAAGTGTTGCTTAAAAATGTAATCTGGTACAAGCAAGGCCCACTACTATAAAGCCCCCCATACACCTTCAGATTCCTCCATACAATTTTCATGAGACCTACCAACAACTATGTAGTATAGTGACCTCCCTGATAGAATACATAGTGATTGGAAGGTGTAGAAAGGTCCTCCTATTACATGGTTTTGGTAGAAGAAAAGTTGGTTGTACAGAAATTGCATGGTAATTGTATGTGGTGTATGGGGGGCTTAACACAACTGACATCAAATGTCAGATGAAAGACACATCTTTATTTAATACATTTCGCAGGGGATTTAAGCCCCCCATACACCTTCAGATTCCTCCATACAATTTCCATCAGATCTACCAACAACTATGTAGTATAGTGACCTCCCTGATAGAATACCTAGTGATTGGGAGGTATATATCACTGCTATGTAGTGTCGGGTCCTCCCTGATAGAATACATAGTGATTGGAAGGTATATATCACTGCTATGTAGTGCCGGGTCCTCCCTGATAGAATACATAGTGATTGGAAGGTATATATCACTATGTAGTGCCGGGTCCTCCCTGATAGAATACATCGTGATTGGAAGGTGTAGAAAGGTCCTCATATTACATGGTTTTGGTAGAAAAAAGGTTGATTGTACAGAAATTGCATGGTAATTGTATGTGGTGTATGGGGGGCTTTAGAAACCCCCTGATATAGACTATATCCTCACTAGACAGTTAGTGAATTTGGCACATCAAAACCAAATATCAAAGTAGATAAGTCCCTAAAGCTAGGCATACAAGGCTCGATTTGGTAATAGATTTAGGCACAATCACTCAGCCAAACAGGATTCCATCCAAATTAGCTGCTGATATTGATGATGTAGCAGCATCATCAGATGAAGCTCAAGCTTAGTGAGATGGCGTCATCACGCTGTGCTCGGCTGGGCATTAGTCTGGCAGGAATCTACCCGTGTATGCCTAGCATTACTTGAACCTAAAATATATACTCTATCAACTAAAAATATATATCCTCGTAATAGATGGTAACATGTCAAGATTTATTTTTTACACATAGACTAGTACAGATACTGAAATCCCACTTAAGACAAAGACATTTACCTATCTAGGTCTCTCCAATTGAGCGTTGGCTTCCTTACGATGACTGGCTGAGAGATCGGAACTACTGGAGGAATGAAGCCTTGTACAATGCATGGATCCTTCAAGACGCAGCAAATGCCATCAGAAATTTCTATGAAAAAAAATAAAATAAACTCAGAATAATGTTTCTAAA
>CM070042.1:48912257-48923577 GCA_036250615.1 Ptychadena robeensis | reverse complement strand
GGTAGGTCTCATGAAAGTTGTATGGAGGAATCTGAAGGTGTATGGGGGGCTTTAGGGAGATTACTGTTTTGTTTAAAAATGTGATCAACTTAATGAGATATCAGTCAGAACTCATATCTAACACCAAAAAATTAATAGAAGGCTGATATACATTAGTGATGCGAAAATCGCCACTTGTACATGCAAATATGTGTGTTGTCATGGTGACATCTAGTCGCAGAATGTTAAATATCAGCTGCAGTGTTCTCATCACATAAAAAAACACTCATAGAAGTAATTCAATATATACAGGTAAGGGAAACACTGGGTTATAGAATCAAGCAATAGAACCCTGGCTTCTTGTCCCTTAACCCTGAACCTGAACCCTGGACACCCCTGTACCTCTGACTTTTTCACCTGTGTTTGTTCCTGCATGTAAGTCTGCAAATAAATCCGTTTTTTTTGTCACCACCACCTCTGTCCGGATCTCAGTGTGTGTTGCCTGCCTTGCCCTCTGTCCTAGATCCTGACAACAGGATTCACACATTTCTCCAGTTAAATCCAATTGTAAAAACTCAACTGGTAGATCCTGAGTGACACTTTATATAAACATGCATGAAACTTGTTCACCTGTGCCCTTAATTTCATTAATTTACTGGAAGATTAAATATTTATAAGCATCCTCTAAATAACCAAGCAAACTCTTACCAAACTCAAGTGAAACTGAAGCTTGGCCTTACCGGAATAGTAGTCCACTAGGTCCTGCAGGGTGGGGAAGGTTAGACGAGGAGATATATACAGCCACCCATTCTCTAGCTGATTGATACGATAATGTTTGATGGAGTCCCATGAAACTTGGTTGGATCTTCTAACTGACAGACTGTAATATCCTATAAGGCAAGCAAAAGTCCATGAGTATAGGTACTCCACACCATACCGCCGAACATTTGTAGACACCAGACCATTTTATTGGAGGGATCTTCACCTGTTCCCTGGAGGGATCTTCACCCTGCTTCTCCCCTCCAGTGATGCCATAGTGAACTGATGGGTCGAAGGGAAGGTGCCGGATTTACAGCTTTTTTTTTTTTTTTAACCCCTGCTCTGCCCTATTATTTTATTCTATATATTCTATATAATCCGTCTATTTATATCATATATATCAAACTCATTTCAGGGGACAACACTCATAGATGATAACTGTTTATACTAAGGCTAGGTTTCCACAGCATTATGGGCTGTACCGATACCACCTACATTAATCGCATTTACCCCACCTAGTCCTCAGTGACCCCAGGGATCTCAGTCAGTCTCAGTGGAGCCCCTACAGAAGACAGCATGGCCAAGGCATGCTTTCTGACTCTCTATCCACAACGATCCTGTGTATGTGCTGGACACAGCCGAGGGGCCCTGCTGCCTCACCACAAGGCAGGACATGTTTATTTTGAATCTCCTTTGGCCCATTGGACTGCAGGAGATTCCCTAGTCAATTGTTTCTCAATCCTACAATGACAGGTGACCCAATGTGCAATTAACTCACAAACCCGCTAGTTGAACACAAATAATTAATCAACCATCTCTATTGGTCAATGCAAAGCATTGGGATCTGTAAAAAAAAGCAAATCCCTGAACTAGACAGCCAACGTGATATGAATGACCCTACAATTATTGGTTTCTCTGCCACATCGAAGAAGATTTATGTGTACTGCAAATAATAAGCTGCCTCCCCTTGATGGGAATGTCGCCAGATCCCGTCCATATACATGCCTACCACAGGCAGAGAGGGTAACGTAGTGCGGTGTGGTAGGCATTTATATGGATGGCTGTGTCGACATCCCCATCAAGGTATGCAATTAATGCAGGGGGTATCGGCGCAGCCTATAACACTGTGGAAACCTAGCCTAAGTCTATTCAAGCTCTGTTGACTGTTACAAGCTCTGAGCAAGAGCTGTGCTCCTGAAATGTGTTGTCTTTTTTGTACATGTAATAGATTATTAAATATTTTTGGACGCACCCCAGTTTGGTACTCCTTTTATGCTTTTTTTTGCATGTTTCCTTACTCATTTAATATACTAATCTGTGTGCTTAATGGCTGCTGACAACACTAGATGTACTCTGAATTAGTGGGTTCTAATGAGCTGCGAGTCTCTGTTGTGTACATTATAATTCTGCTTTTTAATGAAGAGATTTGAAGCTTTGTAGGATTAAACTTCACTCAGAGAAGATCTACGTAGCTATTAAATATCTCAGCATAGGTGTGATCATGCTTACTATGATAAGTGTGAATTTGACTCTTTCACATCTTTGCTGGAAGGTAGAAGAAAACCCCAAATTCGAAGGTCAATTAATATTCAGCAGCAGTAACTGTAGCTTTGGATGATTTCCAGTAATATAGATAAAAGGGATGGCAGAGCGACTTGGCATGCTAAGAGAAGACTACACGGCAGCTGTGTATATACACTAGGCTATTTGGTTTCCTGTTACTAATGTCTTCAATGCTTCATTTCCACATCTCACACCACATATTGTTTGCCAGGTGTAAGGACTTCCTGATGACAGATGACAAGTGTTCAAGTTTCTATATGAACAGCAGCTCTCGGGCACTTTCCCTTATATAAGTCAGATCTTTTTCAGTAGAATTTTTTAAATTGACCCTATATGATCACATATACCTTATGGTGTCTGACAAGGACATTTAAATATAAAAACTGTTCAACAGAACATCAAATCACTTGCAGAAATATAATTCAAATCAATCTATATATCAATATATTTTTGCATAATTAGACACACTGGACCATCAGTCCCCCCCCCAAAAAAAAATAATATATATATATTTGTGATACGTGCAAATTCCTTCCTACAACCCTGGGGGCTGAGCCTGTCTGGGGCCTGGTCAATCACCCCCTGGTGTCAGACAGAGGGTGGTGCTGGTAGCAGTGTGGGACCAGGGAGTTTTAATGGTTTGTGGGGGGCGATAACGGTGTTAGGAGGGGGGTTGTGTTAGCCCTGTGGGGGGGGGGATGTGTTGGATGGGGTTCAACCAAGGTTCTGCAGCAGCTAAGGATGCTGGTTAAGCTGCAAGAGGCAGAATATCCACTCTACCCTTCTGGATGATGTCAGGGCCAGCAGCATTAGCAGGCAAAAAAATGCCCATGATGCCGGCCCCACCTCGAGGCCCTCCTAAACAACTGCCCATGTTGCCAATGCCTAAAGCTGGCACTGCATTCAGTTTTTCAGTAATACTTGAGTATATACAGCCCTTCATCAATATACATAAAAACCATCTACATAGTCCTTACTTTCTTTAGCTGAGGCACATTGTTTTTTAGAAACTTTCCCTGATATGCTTAACCACTGTGTGGGTGTCAGGGGTCTCAGGTCTAAGCTCGCTGTATTAACAGGTAACACTTTTTTTTTAAATAAACATATAGAGATATACACATGTAAATTGTGAAAGCTGCAGGCTTTCCAAGAAGAACCACTTAAAGGGTATGTTACCCAGAACAAAGACTCTTATCTGATACCGTTTGGTCTGTAAAAGAATTGTGTTTTAGGTTTGATTAGTACATTAAAAACACACGAAAAAGTTGATGACATCCTGTGCTTTGTCCTGTCACCAGTTTTTCTCGTTTATATCCAGAGACTACCGAACCACTCCACTCTAAACAACATGGCGTTAAAGCAGATGGAGAAGGACCATTGAGTCGTATGGACCAAACACTCCAAAAGCATATATCAGAAAAAAAAAATTGAGGCATCCAGTAATTATTCATTGGACGTGTTAATGCGGGTCTGCACATGTCTACAAGGTTCACTGCATTGACATTGATGCAGCGCTGACACACAGCAAAGCACTGGTGATGTGCAAAGCACTGGTGATGTGCCTGTGTGTAAGCATAGAATGTTGTTGGTGTTTGAATTTAATCAGGGAAGTGAAAAATTAGGAGGGAATTTGGGATTTCTTCTGTTATAATGCAATATTAATGAATAAGCTGGAAGTAAGGGACAAGGACCGCACCCATTACCATACCCAATTTTGTGAACTTCATACTAATTGTTACCATGTACAAAAAATGAGAATACCTGATACTTATATTCAATATTCTACATTCTATATAAAGTATCAGGAAAGCGAAAAATGATGAAAGAATTTGGTATTTTCTTTGTTATAATGCAATATTAATGAAAAGGCTGAAAGTAAGGGACAAGCACAGCACCCATTACTGTACCCAGTTTTGTGAACTACATACTAATTGTTACCATGTAAAGGAATCAGAATACCTGATACTTCTAGTCAATGTTTTACATTCTATATAAAGTATCAGTAAAGTTAAAAATGAAAACATTTTTTTTTTACCTCTTCTGGTTTCACTTTCGCGGATCAAGAAGGAACCGGTTCGGTTGCTGCTCATTAAAAGCAACTCTTCTGCTTTTTCCCGGTTTATACCTTTGAATAGCCACCTTAAAAATAAGGAATTTGCAGTGAGATATTTCTCACTTCTTTACAGATCACATGGTACTTTTAAAATATGCTACAAATAGTGGATGTGATATTATACTGTTCCCTTTTTGTCCTCAACATGGCAAAAATGTAACTAACATCAGCTTAGTAAGAAAAATATGGTAATAATTATGTAAATGAATATAAAAAGTTATTTTATATATAATTTTCTGCCATGTATGGGGGAAATACTTATTGATGCTTATATAAAGTAAAATACAAATTCTGATGTACTACACACCGACATGTTGGAATACACAAGATTCTTGAGATAGCATGGGATGTCCAAACCATTGAGGTAGAAAATTGAGGTACTGTGAACTTTTAATAAAAAAGGTCCTTGAATAATTCATCTAATAAAGACATTTATTGTTAACTAATCCATCATTTGTACCAAAAATGTGTTTTATATTTAATAGACTTACTTGTTATATACATTTGCAATATAATCCCTCGGCATATAGCATTCTTTCCCAGTTGTTACCGACTTCACTTTCCACCATTCTCCATCCCTGGAAAACATCAAAATTTCAATGAGATTCATTCAAAGCCATTTAGCAATAAGGTAACAAATATTAGGGTTAGTGTTTTTGTACTTGAATGAATGCAGAAAGTTTGGAGTTTAAGTGATACCCTTTACTGGCTACGTTTAACGTGTTTACCCCCACCAGTAACCCGACCTAGTCCTCAGTGACCCTAGGGATCTCAGTCAGTCTCCACAGAAGACAGCATGGCCAAGGCATGCTTCCTGACTCTGGCAGAGGGATCTGTTTCAACTAATTTACTGTTTAGCCAAAGGGCATCCATAACGATCCTGTGTATGTGCTGGACACAGCCTCACCACAGGGCAGGACATGTTCATTTTGAATCTCCTTTGGCCTATTGGGCTGAAGGAGATTCCCTAGTCAATTGTTTCTCAATCCTACAATGCAAGATGACCCAATGTGCAATTAACTCACCCACTTGACACCAACTAGAACTTGGTTGGAAAGGGTTCAAGTTCTCAAAACAGCTAAACTATAGGTTTAGAAAAATGCAGCTTTCAAATGTAATGGGGACAACACAGCGACAGGATGATATCTCTCCTCCCACCCCCCATGGCCAAGGCATGCTTCCTGACTCTGGCAGAGGGATCTGTTTCAACGAATTTACTGTTCAGCCAAAGGGCATCCTGTGTATGTGCTGGACACAGCCTCACCACAGGGCAAGACATGTTCATTTTGAATCTCCTTTGTCCCATTGGGCTGCAGGAGATTCCCTAGTCAATTGTTTCCCAATCCTACAATGTCAGATGACCCAATGTGCAATTAACTCACAAACCCACTATCAGCTATCTCTATTGGTCAATGCAAAGCATTGGGATCTGTAAAAAAAAGCAAACCCCTGAACTAGACAGCCAACGTGATATGAATGACCCTTCAAATATTGGTTTCTTTGCCACATCGAAGAAGATTTAAGTGTACTGCAAATAATAAGCTTCATGGACAATATAATTTCACAATGTTGTCTGGTCACAAAAGAAGAATAGATATTGACGTATTTTATCTAAAAATACATTGTTTGCTTCAGTGGTATCTAGGTGATAAAACTTGTCCAGGAAAAAACAAGAGCCTTTGAGGTCACTTACTCTGAGAGAACGTTTAGCTGATCCCCGAGTCGAACACTTAAATCGGTTTGACCACCGGCTGGAAAGTTGTACAAAGCCACAAATATGCACTTGTCTGCTACTGAAAAACAAGTAAACATCATTAGCACAGTTGTTGCTTCGGTCATGACGTACATCATGTACAGAAAGTCAACTTGATATTATGTTGGCTTGCTATGTCTAAATCTTGACACCAACTTGAACTTGGTTGGAAAGGGTTCAAGTTCTCAAAACGGGTACTGCCAAGAGTCTATTGTTTAGGCAATGTTTCAAAGTTGAACTCTAGGTTTAAAAAAATGCAGCTTTCAAATGTAGCACACAGCATGTAGATTGTTACATGAACAAAGTTGAGAACCCACCTATATGTAAGTACTGATACCGAACACAGACATTTCAATCAAACATGCCACTATAGATACGTATTTGTTATATATCATACCATTTTGTTACTTTCAGTATATCATAGGATCCCTTGATCCTACATTTGGTGAACGCCCACGTGCCCCCCAAAAAACGCTGCCTCCTTGCTTGGTGCGCCACTAGCTATGCTGGTACCTTTGGGGTGTGTAACATCACAAATGGAAAAACTAGCTGAGTGGGTCAGAATGTTTTTTTATCATACTTTATTTAAATAATTATAAAGAAATTGCCAATCCAATCGTTTTTTTATTTATTTTCACAGAATACAAGAATATCTGTAATTATATATCACCTGATGAAGCAATTTCTTTGCGAAACATGTCGAGATTTTGATTTCTTGTGACAACACGTGATGTGGTGATGTAACAAATACATTAACTATGAGCAAATATTGAACAAACATATATTGTACTGTATGGCACATCATTAATTAAAGCATTGTATGTTATTTTACACAATTTGAGTACTGCCTATAAAATCCCTTAATTCCTCCCACATTGGTGAGGGTAGGAAAACTTTTTTGTTGTTTTTGAGTGACATTTTTACAGCTCTGTAAAGCCCCCCATACACCTTAAGATCGGTCCATACAATTTCCATTATATCTATCAACAACTGTGTAGTATAGTGGCCTCTCTGATATAATACATAGTGATTGGAAGGTATATATCACTGCTACGTAGTGCTGGGTCCCCCCTGATAGAATACATAGTGATTGGAAGGTATATATCACTGCTACGTAGTGCCGGGTCCTCCCTGATATAATACATAGTGATTGGAAGGTATATATCACTGCTATGTAGTGCCGGGTCCTCCCTGATAGAATACATAGTGATTGGAAGGTATATATCACTGCTATGTAGTGCCAGGTCCTCCCTGATAAAATACATAGTGATTGGGAGGTATATATCACTGCTATGTAGTGCCGGGTCCTCCCTGATAGAATATATAGTGATTGGAAGGTTTAGAAAGGTCCTCATATTACATGGTTATGGTAGAAGAAAATGGCATTGTACAGAAATTGTATGGAAAGATTGTAAGGTGTATGGGGGCCTTTACTAGCCTTGCTAGTGTGTGCTGGCACATAGGAATAAATGGAAGATTTTCTTCCATTGGGTTATAATTTAAGGATGGAAATCAGACTTGCTATTAATTACTCCGTGTAGCTTCATATATTTTATCATTATTAAAGATATTCCTCCTGTGGGTAACAAGGTTTTGATCTTGATAAAAGTTCTAGAGGAACAAATCACCTTCTTTCACCCCTTTTGCATATTTAACCAATTTCTTTCACTATGACTATTGGAAAATGTGAGGCAATAATAGGGTATGAAGACCAGAAATGAAAGAAGGATATCATGCTTGATTTAAGTTTGAAACCTCATATTGCCTCATTTAAGTTGTCCTAATAAGTTGTTATTTTTCTCTTTGACCGGTACTAAATAATAATTTATCAAAGTGATTCTCATTAGTATTGGGGGATGTTGCCATCTCCACCTTCATTCTTGGGTCTACATGATGGAGTAACTACAAGGAGTCTTTCTTTCCTTCCTCACAAGTGATGAGCGGCATAGGCAATATTTGAATTCGCGATATTTTGCGAATAATTCTACTAATATTCGATATTCACGAATATTCTCAATTGCGAGCACATTCGTGAAATTTGAGAATTCGCGAAAAGCCAATATTCGCCGAATATATTCGCAATTCCAATATTCAAGCTTAACACTATTCCTCACAGCAAGACAAGAACACCTAGCCACTGGAGATGACAATAGATGAACATATAGGACATGAAGAGAGCAACCGTGTCAGTTGAGTATGTGCCAACATCCTGAATATAATAATAAACAATAGAATTTGAGGTAGGCCACCAAGTTCCTATCCTCAAACTAGGCACCCTGGGTCATTGCTGGGCTACCAACAAATGGCCCAATTATGGGACTTTAACAGCACTTTAGTGATCAAAAGTATTTATTTACATGAAAGTAAAACAAATGATAACATATGTATAAATAATGTATAAAGGACCTCATAACTTATATCCTCAATACATTCATATCTTTGTTAAGACACTGGATGACGCTGGGGCATGAGACGTGACCAGGCTTTTTGTTCCTTGGATAAGACCTGCCTCGGCTTGGGACTCCTTCTCCCACCATCCCTTCGAGGCCTCCCCTGGGTCCGGATAGATCCGTTCCCCCTCGGGGCCCATAGGATCAGTTTGGGTCTACATTACTGATACATAGTAGGTAGCAACTACCTTCCTACCCCTATTAAATCCTTTTTGGTCAATATACTAATATGTTAAGTAATTGAAATTTTCAATACTTTTGTTTCTATACTCATATACCCGTAGTAATTGCCAATTCTTTCTTCCAAATTTACAGTAAGAAACTGTTACCGTATACTCTCCTGATGAAGCGGCGTCAGTTGCGAAACGCGTCGAAATCTACAAAGTGTAACGTTAGCCCTTTAAGGGCAATACTACTTCATGTTTATACATTATTTATACATATGTTATCATTTGTTTTACTTTTATTTAAATTAATTCTTTTGATCACTAAAGTGCCGTTAAAGTCCCATAATTGGGCCATTAGTTGGTAGCCTAGCAATGACCCAGGGTGCCTAGTTTGAGGATAGGAACTTGGTGGCCTACCTCAAATTCTATTGTTCATTATGAACATATAGGAGCCCCCATATAGGACCCCTTTAAGAAGGCATTTAGGCTGCTACTGTGACATCAAAAAATGCTAGTTGGCTGGCTTCCACGTTTACACTCTGGTATTTATGAGGCTGACCTGGAATATGTATGAAAGTAAGTATTTTTTGTAATTAACTAATTTGAACCCAAATTATGAATTCATGAATTATTGGTTTATTACCCTCAGCACAGGTATTGTTACAAGGTAAACCTACAGAGATTTATGTAGACCTCTATGATATAGAATATTAAGTTTTTGAATACTTAAAACTCACCAGTAGGGATGTCAAGATTTCCAAGAAAAAGTTCTACTGCAGAAGAGCTTATGGAGAAGCGCATGTAAAAATTTACCAGTTGATCAATTAGTACTGCTCTGATTGGCTGGCCTAGCATTAGACAACCTGAAAATAAGACAGGAATAAATTATGCAGTGACACAGAATTGATCTAATTCTCCTTCATGAGATGTCCTGCAGTAGAACTATTTCTAGAAGATCTCTTTATCCCTAGTTACCAGTGATTCCTTCCAGATATCTTACCAGCAAGATTTGGCTGGGAGTTGGTTAGAGTAGCCTGAATCGCTGAATATCCTCTTTTGCTGGGTAGGCTCCCCATTGATCCCGTTGACTCAGTTGTAGAACTTCTTGAGTAACACCAATCTGTTGAAAATCATATGAATATAATTATACAAATAAGCTGATTCCCGATTTGTCCTTTCCAATGGCAAGAACAACATATAATAAAAAAACTATTGCGTTGTCAAAAGTTGGGGTGGGGTAGGTAGGAGGTTCTTGGTGCTTTGCCTATTTTTAGCCCATTAGCATAGAATGTGTCTGGAATCATGCAGCAAATTGCTCTGGTTATGCCAGCTCACATACACCAGGGATCTATGGGATGAGACAAATCATCTAGCTGAGCATTAGACCAATTTTCATTGAGACCTAGCTTGACATAATATTGTAACAGCCAACACATTTCAAGGTTTGAAATTGCCCCCCTGTCAACAGGGAAATGGATATCAATCCTGCAAGTTAATGTAATAGAATACCTAACATTCTCCTGAAGAGGGATGGAATACCTAAAGTATGTTGACTGTTCCATCCCATCCATCATGTCCTTTTGAATAACTCTTATAATATGCCTACTGTGCAAATGGCAACACGATTATCCAATAGCAACACAATGATTTTATTATAATTAACCATTAATCTGTGAGCACTATACAATCACAGGAATGTATGTGATCATCCAATGGGCTGATGTAACACTCCCCTGATGAAGAGGGATAGAACACCAGAAACATGTTGGTTGTTTCATCTTATGTCATGCCTTCTTCTTACTTCTGCTCCTTCTGCTTACTTACCCATTATCAACATTTAATAGTCATCATTTTAAATAAAATATAGATAGGCAATACAGATATAACCCACAGGCACAGCCTTCACTTACAATAATGGAGATACAAAGTAGGCTTAGCAAGGATGAGCGATCTACTACAAGGGTAGCATGAGCCGCTTTTGTTCAGCCGTGTGGATACCAGGACAACGTCCCTTTTTGGTTAGGGATGATATCATTTCCTGTATACAGATACTGTAGGTATACCAGTAGGGAGGCCTCTCTTTGGTTAGAATCACACTCAGTGTTTAGTAGGATAAATGGGATGCATTTTGAGCAGTAGCCTTTTGTAAACATCCACGCTACTAAATCATTCACCCCTGACACTGACCAATTTTTACTTGCTTCCATACACCACCTGATGGTCTTTCTGGCTACTAACATGACTTCTACTTTGTGATCGCTGCTGACAGTGGTGCCCAACCATTAACCTTTTTAGTGACCCTTATCTTTTTGTCTCTATTGGGTGTCTTACCTACCTCAAACTTCTTTGGATGGAGTTGGTAAAAATTCCCTTCCATGTTAGTGCTTTTCTGCCATTTGGGAAAAAGAGGGAGAAAACCTCCTGAAGCTAGAGAAATATCTCCTTTAAGCCCCCCATACCCCTTACAATCTTTCCCTACAATTTCTGTACAATCACATTTTGTTCTACCAAAACCATGTAATATGAGGAGCTTTCT
>CM070042.1:48887499-48904200 GCA_036250615.1 Ptychadena robeensis | reverse complement strand
GTTGTAGGTAGATCTAATGGAAATTGTATGGATCGATCTTAAGGTGTATGGGGGGCTTTACTAAGCAATAAATGAGAATGCTTTAGTACAGCAGTACAGTGCACACATCTTCAATAGATAAGGGGAGCAAAGGTGCTGCAATACACAAATATTATGTTCCAATAAGAAGAAAACATCATTCACCACATTGTTTACTCGGCTCTAACACAGTGTATGGTAGTAAATTTTTCGAAATTCCCATGATGGGTAACCAATGATGCTCAGGTAATAAATGAAGAAGTATCAATAAGCCCCATAGCTCAAGTAAGCAGCAGCATATCCTCTGAGCAGGACATTCAGACTTTATAAAATTTGTCTTCTCGACCCCCTTTTTTTAAAAATACATTTAAGCAATGGAAGGATGTTATTCACTGATTGCTTCCAGTTCGTCAGGGTAGAAAAAGTGGGACTGTACCACACTATGAATTTGTGCTATGAATTTATACGCATAACACAGTATACATAGGTATTGAGAGTCGGCTGTGGCAAGGCCAAACTCCCCAAGCAAGCCTAAAACATAGTATTTAGGGTCAAGCACCACAGAGGGGATTATTACTTTTTTAATTGATGTCCAATTGCAGAAGATTCCATATCCTAGAATTTAGAAATTCTACAACAAACCTAACTAACTCAATCAATGCCCTATTCATTACGCGCAGGTTTACTTGTTTTATTACTGTTAGGAAATCCCAAATCTTTATTTTACTGTGAAAACATGTCACTTTCTTTAGACAGACATTTTCCTTACTTACTATATGTATATCGTTTTTATGTTTATAGCCTGGGGCTGAAGTCCTCATTCTCAAGTTATAGAAAATAACTACTGTCTGTAATACACTACTAGATCAGGGGTGTCAAACTCACAGAGGTCAAAATTAAAGTCATTTTCGACCTTGCTATTTATTAAAATGATGCCTACAATTAAGGAAGTTTCTCCTTCTCATTAGATCAGAATGATGAACTGTTTCATAGGGAAAAAAATTACCAGTACGTTTTTCTTAAACATTGAATCTATAACCCAGGTGCCCAACCTGCGGCCCTTTGGGTGTTCTTTGGCGGCCCACCTCAGTCTTCCACTTACACGTGCCCCTAAAACCTAACTACTAATGCATAGGGCATAGGGACTCACCTGTCTGCCGAATGGAAGGTTATGAGCCCGATCAATATAATCAATGGCTTTGAAGCACATAACCTTTGATGATATACATGACACAATTGTGCATGTGCATTACCATACTACAGTGTTCCCTAAAGCTTGAAGTAGAATTTAAAACAGATTTTGTTATTTAAAAAAAAATTATGTCTTCTAGCTATACCTGCTCACATTTTGTTCATAAAAAAATGCCTATACAAGTCAGTATAGATTAAAAATGTTATGTGCGGCCCTTTAGTGATGCTGAGGGCCGCACTTGTGGCCTTCCATATCAACTCAGTTCAGCTCACTACTGATCTAGAACAAGCAAAGGGGAAAATATAACAAATTTTATATCTAATGGCAAATTAAAGACACATCTGTGCCATTGATTTCTTAAATAAAATCTTTTTTAAAATCTCACTAGCTCAATATATTTAAAAAACTGTGGGCCAGATTTGGCACCTGGGCCTGAATTTGACCGCCGTGTTTTATATCAGTAAACCTCATTGCTAGATGAGGGCTGAACAAATTATTCTGGATGCAGAGATTAAGGAGATGAGGATTTTTTGGTTCCATGTTTGTAGTCTTTGTATGAACAACCAATCTACTCTAGTGGTCACTTTTAAGGCCCCCATATAGGTCTAGATTTTCCTTTCAATCTACTTAAAAAGATAAATGTTTTTGGGTCAGGGAAATTGGTGATTAATTGCAATGTATGGCAACTGTAGTAACAGATATTTGATAAAAAAAATTTGGGGTCCTTAAGGGATGCGGAGGGCCGCACTTGTGGCCCTCCATATCAACTCAGTTGCCCACCACTGCTCTAGAACATGTCTTTTTTGCATAAATTAGGTTCAAAATCAATTCAACTTTTTGTAAATTGACTTAAATTGTGCCAAAGGGTAGAGCAATACTTTTTTCTTTACAATATTCCCACAACACTTCTCTACATCTCCAGCAATTTTGATGATGCTATCTCATTCAGGGGCATAAACTCACAAATCAGCTAGTTTAAATAATGACATTCTAAATCAAAAGCACATTTGTTGTGTGTTTCTGTGCCTAAGCTGCTGCATTCTCCACCCTAGGCTTATACTATACTAATAAGTCATTTATATAAATATATATATTTACAGTTAAATTCCTGGAAAATAAATCTACATTTTACCATATTTTTAAACATGTAAGAGAATAATATACTAAAGCTAGTATTCTGTTGGTGGCATTGGTGATCATGATGGTACTACTGACTTTATGATTTAAGCCCCCCATAAACCTTACAATCTTACCATAAAATTTCTGTATAATCCACTTTACTTCCACTTTTCTTCTACCAAAACCATGTAATATGAGGACCATTCTAAAGCCCCCCATACACCTTAATATAAATCCATACAATTTCCATTAGATCTACCAACAACTGTGTAGTAAAGAGGCCTCCCTGATAGAATACATAGTGATTGACTAACTATTCGGTATTACGAATATTCTCAATTGGCGGAACACATTCGTGAAATTTGAGAATCGCGAAAAAGCCAATATTCGCCGATATATTAGCAACAAATTCCAATATTCAAGCTTAACACTTTCTCAAGCAAGACAAGAAGACACATAGCCATGGAGATGAAAATAGATGAATATAGGACCGAAGAGGAAAGAAAAACCGTGGTCAGGTGGTAGTGTTGACAACACCTGAATTAATAATAACAAATAGAATTGGTAGGCACCAAGTTTCCTATTCTCAAACTAGGCACCCGGGGGGTCATTGCTGGGTACCAACTAAGGCCCAATTATTGGGACTTTAACGCACTTGAGTGATCAAAAGTATTTATTTTACATGAAAGTAAAACAAATGAAAACATATGATAAATAATGTATAAAACGGACCTCAAACTATATCCCTCAAGTACATCATATCTTTGTTAAGGGACACTGGATGACGCCTTGGGCATGAGGAAGGACCAGGCTTTTTGTTTCTTGGATAAGGACCTGCTCGGGCTTGGGGGATCCTTCTCCACCATCCCTTCGAGGCCTCACTGGGTCGGATGAGAGATCCGTTCCCCACGGGGCCCCATGGATCAGTTTGGGGTCTTACATTACTGATACATAGTAGTAGCAACTACCTTCCTACCCTATTAAATCCTTTGTGGCAATATACTAATATGTTAAGTAATTGAAATTTTCAATACTTTTGTTTTCTATAACTAATTATAAAAGTTAGTAAGTTAATGGCCATTTCTTTCTTACAAATTTACAGTAAGAAACTGGTACCGTATTACTCTAATGATGAAGCGCGTCGGTTGCGAAAACGCGTCTCGAAATTACCCAAAGTGTAAAGTTAGCCCTTAGGGCAAACTAATTCTTGTGTATACAGTATTTATACATATGTTAAATTGTTTTGACTTTTATATAAAATTAATTCTTTGATTCACAAAGTTGCCAGTAAAAGTCCCATTAATTGGGAATTAGGTGGTAGCCCAGCAATGACCCAGGGTGCTAGGTTTGAGGATAGGGAACTTGGTGCCCTACCTCAAATTCTATGTCATTATGAACAATAGGAGCCCCCATATGGACCACTTAAGAAGGCATTTAGGCTGCTACATGTGACATCAAAAAAAGGGCTAGTTGGTGGCTTAAACGTTTACACTCTGGTATTTATGAGGATGACTGGAATTATTGTATGAAAGTAAGTATTGTGGTTAAGTAACTAATTGAACCCAACTTATGAAATTCATGAATTAATTGGCGTTGATTACCTCAGAAAAGGTATTGTAACAAGGTAAACCTCGAGTTTATGTTAGAACTCTATGCTATAGAATATTTAAGTTTTGAAGACTTAAAAACTAACCATAGGGATGTCAAAATTCCAAGAAAAAAGTTCGCTGCAGAAGAAGCTTATGGAGAAGAAGCCGCAGTAAAAATTTACCAGTTGATCAATTAGTACTGCTCTGATTGGCTGGCCTTTCCTAGCATTGACAACCTGAAAATAAGACAGGAATTAAATTATGCAGTGACACAGAATTGATCTAATCTCCTTCATGAGATGGTCATGCCAGTAGAAAATATTCTTTAGAAGATCTTTTTATCACCTAGTACCCAGTGATTCCCTTCCAGAATCTTACCAGCAAGATTGGCTTGGGAGTTGGTTAAGTAGCCGAATCGCTGAATCTGAATATCCTTTTTGGGGGGTAGCTCCAGTGATACCCGGTGGACTAGTGTCGAACAAAAAAAACTCTTGAGTAACACAAATCTGTTGAAAATACATATGAAAATTTATAATTATACAAATAATGATTCCCGAGTTGTCCGTTCCAATGGCAAAGAACAACATCGAATTAATAAAAAATATGGCGTTGTTTCAAAAAGTTGGGGGTGGGTGAGGTAGGAGGTTCTTGGTGCTTTGCCTATTTTAGCCCATAGCATAGGAATGGGTCGGAATTAATGCAGATAATTGCTCTGGTTATGCCGCTCACATACCATCCAGGGATCTATGGGATGAGGGGAAAAATCATCTAGATGAGCATAGACCAACTTTTCATTGAGACCGAGTGGGACATAATATTGTAAACAGCCAACACATTTCAGGTGTTTTGAAATTGCCCCATGTCAACGGGAAATGGATATCCAATCCTGCAAGTTAATGTAACTAGAATACCAACATTTCTCCTTGAAGAGGGATGGAATACCTAAAAGTAGAGTATGTTGGACTGTTCCAACATCCATCAGGTCCTTTTGAAATACAACTCTATAATATTTGCCTTAACTGTGGCAAATGGACAACACGAGTATCCAATAAGCAAAAACACAATGATTTATTATAATAAACATAATCTGTGGAGCATATACAATTCACAGGACTTGTAGGTGATCATCCAATGGGCTGATGTTCACACTCCCCTGATGAAGAGGGATAGAACACAGAAAACATGTTGGTTGTTTCATCTTATGTCATGCCTTCTTCTTACTTCTGCTCATTCTGCTTACTTACCATTATAAACATTAATTAGTCCATCATTTTTAATAAAATATAGATAGGGCAAGCGATATAACCCAACAGGCCACCAGCCTTCATTACAAAAATGGAGATGATCAAGGTAGGATTAGCACGATGAGCGATTAAACAAGGGTAGCATGAGCGCTTTTGTTCAGCCCGTTGGGGTACCAGGCCAAACGGTCCATTTGGTTTTGGGATGCTTGATATCATTTCCTGTATACCAGATACTGTAGGATACCAGTAGGCGGAGGCCTCTCTTGGTTAGAAATCACACTCAAGGTTTAGTTAGGATAAATGGGATGCATTTTTGAGAAGTAGCCTTTTGTAAACATCCCGGCTACTAAATCATTCACCTGACAATGACAATTTTTTTACTGGCTTCCATAACACCACCTGATTGGTCTTTCTGGCTAACTAAACATGACTTCTAATTTGTATCGATGCGACAGGTGGTGGCCCAACCATAACCTTTTTAGTGACCCTTATTCTTTTTTTTGTCTCTATTGGGGTCGTACCTACCTAAAACTCTTTGGATGGAGTTGAGTTGGTCAAAAATTCCCTTCCATGTTAGTGCTGTTCTGCCATTTGGGAAAAAAGAGGGAGAAAAAACCTTCTGAGTAGAGAAATATCTCCTTTAAGCCCCCCATACCCCCTTACAATCTTCACTTACAAAGTTCGGTACAAGGCCACATTTTGTCTTGACCAAAAACCAGTAATATAGAGGAAGCTTTCTAATCCTCAATCACTATGATTATAGGGCGGACCCGCACTACATAGCAGGGATCTATACTCTCAATCCATATGTATTTATATCGGGAGGACCCGGCAACTACATAGCAGTGATATATTACTTCCAATCACATTGTATTGTATTCAGGGAGGGGGGGGGGGACCCAGCAACTAAATAGCAGTGATATATCCTTTCCAAAATTTTTTTCACTAGGTATTCTAGGGAGGGGACCCGGGCACTCATAGCAGTGATATATACCTTCCAATCAATATGTATTCTATTCAGGGAGGACCCAGCAACTACAATAGCAGTGATATATACCTTTCCAAATCACTATGTATTTATCAGGGAGGAACACGGCACTTAAATAGCAAGGCTATATACCTCCATCACTATTTTATTCTATTCAGGGGGGGACCGGGCACACATAGCAGTGATATATACTTCCAATCACTATGTATATATCAGGGAGGACACGCACCTAAATAGAGTGATATATTACCTTCCAATCAACAGTATTCGATCAGGGCGGACCGGGCATCTAATAGCAGTGATATATACATTCCAATATCAATTGTATTCTATTCAGGGAGTCCTATACTCACGTTGTTGTGGGAGGAATATAATGGAAGATTGTATGGATCGATATAAGGTGATATGGTGGAATTTGAGTCACTTTACATAAGATAAAGGATTTGAGCTTCTCTTGGTTTCCACTTTTAACGGCTTTTCAAATGAGGTCTACTAACCAATGTAACGGGGAGAACACTGTGGAAAACACTGTAGCTATTTCTAAAAACTATTTCATGTTCCAAATAAATGACCCAGTAAGCCACTGATGTCAATTGGCATCAACATGAAACACCAGCAACCAAAACAATTTGAAGAAACACAGTCAGCATGATGGCTTCCATAGCTCTTCTTGGATCAGGACCCTGGGAGTTTAAACAGTTCCATTGTGAACATCAACTGTTCATGGGGTTTGCAATAACCATTTTCATGCTTTATGAGGACCTGATTATAAAGTGAGATCGACTTCAGACAGGCCCGGAGCCAAAAGACAAAAACCTAGGCAGAGGGACTTACTGACTGGGTTAAAGGAGCTGGCATATAAGGGGTAAAGCAAATGTTATAAACATGTTAAGCTATCTTGTTATGGAATCATGTGAATTGTCCAGCTCTACCGGATGGCTTGGGTCAGTTGCTAGGTGCGTTCATTAAATAAATTTTAGTGTGGATGAGAGGAAAAAATTCAACTACACTTCAATGGAAGTGTGTGTTGGATAACTTTTCCGCCCCCCTCTTTTTCTTTGGTTTGTAAAACCTTTGATTAATTCCGGAATTAATTTAAGTTTTCAGGCAGCGGCAGGTTTGTTATGACCTTGAAGGCGATTTTTCGGTATGGAAAAGGTAATGGAAGGGGGACTTAATCGTAGATAAGGCGTCCCACCCTTTGTTAAGGATTGCGGAGTGCCAAGGGGAACAAGTTCTGCAAAAGTTGGCATGTGGTTTTATTGTTAATTTGCTCAGAGTCGGCTTTGTAGTGCGGTCTAGAGGCCTATGTATTGGTAATTGCAGATGCGGGTGCTAGGATAACTGCCTTCTTTAATCTAGAATGGCTGGATAATGATTGTTATGATTATATTTTATTTCATATTTGTAATAAAAGCCTGCCAGGGCCATTTAGAACCCAAACCCAAGTTCATGTGGTGAAAACAATTCATTTACAAAAGAGACAGCTTCTTTCTAGTCCTGAACTGACCTGCATTGCTTGTCTGGGCAGTGACTTGAAAAAAGTCAAACCAAGAAGCTAAAAAAAACAATATAATCCAGCTATTTCCTAAGTATCCTCTTCAGTATGAGTTTCTGTCACCACGGCCATTTGATGATTTCTTACCCACAAAAACCAAAAGACTTCTACAAAGCAAAAACAACAATCAACAATAAAACGAGAACTGTACGTTCAGGAAGAAACGGCCTCATATCCTTTCGTGGAAAGTATAAAGTTAATCATACCATTTTACCAGGGGTGCTGCGATTGTTCCAAATTTCACACATAAGTTAACGAGTTGTGTAGGCAATAGGGGAGAATTGCATGATAATGAAGATCAATTTGTTTGCTAAGAAAAATGGAAAAATATTTAAAGAGCGACCAGATAGTACAGTTTACAGGAACAGAAAAAAAAAATTGTTGGCACCTAAAGTTACACCATTACACTAGTTTTTCCCAATATTCCTATACTTTAAACCATGTGGGCCATTAAAACTTATAGATAGTCAAAACTTCTTAGTATTCAGGTTTGGATGATTTATGAGGTTTAAATGGGTTGATGAGATGATTTGGGTGAATGTTTTCCAAAAAACCCCCCATCACTTGGAAGGATTTACCACGCACTTCCTGTTTCCAACCCAAAAAAACAAACAAAAATTCCTATTCTGATGATAAACACTGTATAATTTTGGATTTTTCCAGTGTTTTAAGTAAAAATGGCCATCAGGTTAATAAAAAGGCTTGGCCATGCACATTTTAAGGCCCCCATACAAGGGGTAAGTTTAACACGGATTCCGGCAACGATCGATTTCAGGCGCGTGCACACGAAACGATAGTCGTGCCGGAATCGCTTGGAAGCCCCACCTGTCTGATCCGATTTTGCCCAGTTCAGGGGGAGTTGCCATTTGTGAGGGTGGACATCGGACAACGGGAAATCGTCCCGGGAATCCGTTGGACAAGGTGGTATGCAGGGATGGATACTCTTAATTGGCCGATTGATCACACCTTGCGATTCCCGGCAGAATTCGGACGGATAGATAGGATGATGAATCGATTTTGGAATGGAATCAGACACAGATGGCTAGCTTTAGAATGAACCATGCTGCTGACAATTCCCTCTTTCGGCTATTAACCAGACATGGGGCAAAACAAAGGTACGATCCGCTCTGGCATCTGGGCAAATTAGCTTTTTAATCTGCCATTGGCACCTGGTGAGGAAGATACTGTTGCATCGCTCTGCTCATTAACGTGCAATATAAACAGGGAAAAATGGCTAGATGTGTTCAAAACATAAACCCATAGGGAAAACACAGTGGGGCTGATCAAGTGAGGAGGCTTCTTTTCAAAAGAGAAGTTTACTGGAGGAAGAGGACCAAAACTCATGTTATGCCATCCATTGGGTTTTTCCTTTACCAGGGTGTAAAAGGCGAGGGGGGGGGGAACATTGCAAGAGGCCACCGTATTTACTTACTACATTACCCCAATAAGGGGATTCAAAATAATAGGTCGCAACAGGGAAGTAGGGTCATTACTAACAAAAGTATAAAAAAAAAGCCAGCAGACCGTGAAAGGTCCAACAGCTAGTACACAGTAGATTAGGAGTACTAAAGAGTCCACAAAGCAAAAAGTCTTAAGATTAACACGTAAAAAAGTTAAATGATAAAAGGAAAAGGAGAAGGACCAAAAGTTCGGGAAATTCTCCAAACTCAGACGGCTACAGAACAAGGTCCAATTCATTGTGCTAGGTGCAATTCTAGCTATGTACCATCCACCTTGACGCGCGTTTCCAAAGACGAAACGTGTTTGCATATGGACGGTGTGGTTTATCATGGTAATAGAAGAGAACAACCCCTTGACGGTCGGTCACGCCATGAGGGTGTACGGGAGGGGGGGAACAGGGGGGCCACTGCTGTATGGGTAGAGAGTGTTCTTCAGGTGATACAAGTTTTTAGTTTTGAGTAACTAGTGGGTCAAGTTGGCAGCTTCCTCCATGTGTCTTCCCGTATCTTGTTTTAGTGATTTGAGGCTGTGAGAAATGGGACGGACGGGCTCTAACAATTTAGGAACCTACTGTGGCCCACGAGTCAAAAAAAGTTTGCTGGTTCTATGGTATATACATATAGGTTTTTGGAGGAAGTATGTCAACCAAGTTTATTACAGTGTCTGTGAAGTTTTGTTTGGGATTTTGGTATGCATAAAAAAAAAACAAAAAGCCACAGTTTTGTGGGACCGCTGAAACCACATGAGCAGCTGTGGCGTGTTAATTTTTGACTGACAAGATGGTTCACTAATTGGGGACAGTTCCTTATGTTACAGTTCTTTTATGGCAATCAACAGTTTTACCATTTCATTTATTCAAACCAACTTTTGGTGAGGGGTATCATAAAACAGATTCAAAAGGGTCTTTGGTGTACAGTTTTTGCTAGACCTTCCCATATTTTCGGGACCATAAGAACGCAACTTTTTTTCCTCCTAGAGGGGGGGAAATTAGGGTGGTCTTTTATGGTCCGAAATGCAGAAGTAACAGGGGGCCTTTTTTTACTTACCTTGGTTGTCCCCCCAGTCCCCGGCTGCGGCAGTCTCTGCGCTGTTTTTTGTTTTCCTCCATGTGTTGCCTGGAGGCCAGCGTGCGGCACTTGTGGCCGCCCACTAAGGCGAACGACGATCGGCTTTCACAAATCACCCCATCGTATTCATGAATTGTGAGAGGGCGGTGCCAGAAAGGATTGGGCACATTGGAGGAGGGGGGGCGGAAGATGTTCAGTTCGGCCACCCCCTTGTGGGGCGGCCACAAGTTGCAGCACGGCTGGACGTAGGCAACCCACAGAGGACGGCACAAGGCGGCAGGGACAGCCAGCGATGTAAAGTGGTTATTAACATTACGCTTAATGCGAATGTCATCACGTGTGGTGGGGGCAGGGGAGCGGCCAGAAGGGTTGGGTGGCCATTTTTTGCACATAAGGTGGGTAGCATCCATCTGGCCCTCATTCACTTCTTTGAGTAGGGTGGGTCGCCAATAGTGCAGGCATATACTTAAACACCCCCATTAAGCCCACAAACATAACAATGTTATATTGTATGAAGTTTAACCAGTTAGGGGGGTTGTTTAGTATTATGCTGCCCACTATATGGCGAAAACTCGTACAATTTGGTTCAGATATTTTTTTCTTGTTTCCTTTCTCTAAAAACGTTTTCTTATGGTCCAGTGCGGTCTTAGTGGTCCGGAAAAAATCGGTAAGCTAGGCACACACGATAGATTTCCCACGCCAAATCGGACCCCCCGACAATCACAGCGTGGGGAATCATTGAACGCAAATCACATATCATCCAAAGGGCACATTGATCCATTGCAAATGGGGCCAATGGGGCACCTGTGAATCACAACACGCTGCAAGCTGGCGGAGAAGCAGCTTGCCTCACTTCACACAGCAGTACAGCTCGAGTGAGGAGTGCTGCTCCATCCCTTCACACTGACAGCGGACAAGATGTGCAGGAAGGCAAGGAAGCCGCAGGGACCTCAAAACTTGCATGAAGATCAATGTCTCCCATGCAAAGGATTGGAGATTTTGAACGGGTTTTCCACAACATGTTGGAACCCCAGTAATCAGGTGTGTCTTCGGAGAGGTTTCTATTGATCAAAGGGTGATTTGTTACAAACCAGATTTAGAGTACAATCGCGGAACGGCAGTTGATGATTGTACTTGAATCATTTACAGATTTTCCAGTGGGTGCCTAGCTTAGAAAAGCTCCTTCATTATTTACGTTGGTTTTGGTAAGACAGAAGTTGATTGTGGCAGAAAAAAGAAAGAAATGTATGGAAAAAGATTGCTAAGCAGCCACACATGGTACAATTTTTGTGTCATCGAACGATTTTTCGCTGAAAAAAATGAGCGATTGAACGTTAATCGATGTTGTACTGCCCCACATGTGGGGAGAACTTCGATTTAAATGACAATCGATAAGTCGATTTATTTTAATAGAAGTACAAAATCGATTGAACATAGATTGATTGATAAAATGTACCAGGTGTGGCTTAGCTTAAGGTGATTATGGAACATTAAGTCAGACTCTGACGCACACAGGCACCAATCAGAACACCATCCTTACATTAAGAAAAGCCTTGTTAACTGTTAGAAAAAAGAACAGTTAGTCCATATTAAAACTATTTGAAAGAATTGGTTGGGTTTCTACTTACTTTTATTATGAAATTGACGGTTTGCATATTAGTTTTCATCCAAGAGTTGCAGGAGGTGTAACCATAGGAAAAAACAAGTGGGCTAGTCAGGCAAAGAAAGTGTTCAAGCCCCTTCTCATGAACTGTATTTAAAAAATCATTTCATGTTTAGAATATAAATTACATTACTTAAGGCAGAGTGGCTTCTAAAAAAACTGGGGGTGAAGCGGATCCAGATGTTAAGGGGAGCCCGGGTGGAGCCCTTCTATGTGAGATTGGAGTTTTAGCCAGAGGGAGGGAGAGCAAATCCTCTGACGGTTCAGTTTCTATTCTCCCTCTGCAAAATGCCACAGTCAAACCCATCGTCTCCTACACACGTCAGACAATTTAAGACAGGCCATGGGGGGGACACTAGCTGCAGGACAGCAGGTAGAGTGCTTGTTCTGTGAAATGATTAAAGTTTGTGTTATGATTGGTGTGTTTATGGTGATGGCCTGTCTCTGCAACTGTGCTGTAATGGATACTCGTCTTTAATGGTAAAATAAACCTGTGTTTACAATGGGCTGGCATCATTGAACCATGTGTTAGTTTGTATAGGGGGGGGGGGCTCGAAAATGTTCCTATAGAAACCAGAGGAACCCTACAGGGAAAGTTTGTTTGAACCACTGCCTAAAGCCACCAATACACCTTTAAGATGAATCCATTACAATCTCCATTAGATCTACCAAAACTGCGTGTATAGTGGCATCCTGATAGAATAACATTAGTGATTGAAAGGTATAATCATGCCTATGTAGGCCGGGTCCTCTCTGATGAGAATACATAAGTGATTGGGAGGGTATATATCAACTGTATGAGTGTAGGGTCCTCCCTGATAGAATAATAGTGATTTGGAAGGGTCTATATCAATGCTATGTATGCCAGGTCCTCCTGATATAATACATAGTGACGAAAGGTATGAAAGGTTATATTCATGCTACTAGTTTGCCCAGTCCTCCCTGATAGAATAAAGTTCGTGATTGGAAGGTATATCTACTGCTATGTCAGTTGCCGGGCCTCCCTGGATAAGAATAATTAGTGATTGGAAGTTATAATCACTGTATGTAGTGCCAGGTCCTCCCTGAAGAATACATCGTGACTGAAAGGTTATATCAATGCTACATAGCCAGGTCTCCCTGATAGAATACCTAGTGATTGGAAGGTAATATCAAGGCTATGTAGTTGAGGCCCTCCATGTAGAATACATAGTGATGATTGGGAAGAATATATATCAAGCTATGTATGGGCCAGGTTTACTACTGATAGAATAACTAGTGACCGAAAGGTATATCACACGATATTAGTGCCGGGGGTTCCTACCTGATGGGTACATTGGTGAGTGGAAGGATTATATCCACTGATAGTAGTTGCCGGGTCCTCCATGATCAGAATCCCATAGTGGACTGGAAGGTATATATCACTGCTAGTGTGCCGGGTCCTCCCTGATACGAATAAATAGGATTGGAAGGATATATATCCACTGCTATGTCGTGCCGGGTTTCCTCCCTAATAGAAAACATAGTGATTGGAAGGTATATATCACTGTATGTAGTTGCCGTGTCCTCCCTGATAGAATTACATAGTGACTGGAAGGTATATATCACTGCTATGAGTGCCGGGTCTACCTTGATAGAATAACATAGTGATGAAGAATTATTCATGCTATGTGTTGCGGGTTCCTCCCTCCTAATAGGGAAAAAAGCGTGATGGGAAGGGTATATCCAATTGCTTGTTAGTGCCGGGGCCGGTCCCACTATAGAATACATAGTGACTGGAAGGATTAGTTAGATAGGTCGTCATATAACAGGTTTTGGTAGCAAACAAAAATTTGATGAACAGAAAATGGTATGGAAGATTATAGGTATGTAAAGGTGCCGGTATGGTAGGGACATCATTACCCCCAGACGACAAGTGTCGTATTTTCGAGCTAACAACCAATCTACTACGGAAAATTATTTGGAACACCTAAAAATTCATGAAAAGTACCAGAGTACAAACAGAGTACTTGAAAGTGTTTTGAATATGCGAAGCAGTTTTTTCAGTGACCACAGTATTTTTTTGAGGGGAAAAGTGATATAGATTATTGATGTTGTCAGCATAGTTTCTGAGTACATTTAGAGAAACAGTCCACAACTATGCTTGCACTTTGTCGTGATTAGTCTGTGGGGGGATTCCTGCCTATAAGGATGCAATACTGACGAGGATGTGCAGTAATAATTAAAAATAATTGCTATGGGGGTTTATCAGAAGAACAACCATTTTACTGAGAAAGTATAGTGATAGTGGGGCAAAAACAATACTGGAAAATTCCAAGATTAAAAAGCATGGAGGAGATCAAACCATAAACAAACCTTGGTGATTTTAGAAAGATCCCCCTTAGAAAAATTAATTAAAGAGAACCCAGCTACGCACCATGGACTTTTATGCTTCCCAGGCTCAGTTCGTTTGATAACAACAAACAAAGGCCTGTAGAACAAACAGATCGCCACCCGGATTTAAACAAAGCAAATAGGGTCGTTATATACTTGTAAAGGTAAGTTCAGTCAAACTCCAACAAAAAAAAAGTACAAGGTGCGTCCATTTAAATGTGAGCAGATACAAGTTTACTAAAATTTTCCTTTGAAAAACAATAATATTTTATGTGTGAAAACAGGTAGCAAATGGGGCGTGGGGGGGCGGGGGGGGGGGTTATAATCTTTTGCCCAGGGGGTGGCCAACCATCCCAAAAATATAGCAAAAAGAATAGAATGGGATGGCTCTGAAAAGATGGTGATAAATAAATCTTTATAAAACATACTGCCCCACAGAGGTTCCTCGGAGGTCAACAGAGGCTAGGGACTTAGCCAAAGATGAAAGTAAAAAAGGTTAAATACAATTCAATAAACAGTTTTTAAAACCAAGATCGTTGTTCTCAATTTGAAAATTTCCATAAGAGTCATATCCATAAGAGGCAAGTATCAGTGAGCGCTTGATAATTCATTACAGGGTTGGCACGATGACTTAGGATTCACTGGGAAGAATCTCCTACCCCCCATCCAGAGACTTCGAGGAGATTGGGCATACAATGTGACCAAAAAAAGTCCATCGGACGTTACGTTTCCTCATGAGCCCAAACTTCTTCAGGGGGGTGAGGAAAAAAATAGGAGAAGATGGTTCGGGGGGGGGGGCCGGGGCAAGCAAAATAATAATGTTAATGTCACCAAAAAACGGTGATAGATCAAAAATGCCAGGCACTGTGAAAAGGGTATTTGTTTTATATAAAAATGTAGGCAAAATATTCAGGGTGTGAATGGAAGAGTGCGCGAGCCAGCAAGAAAGAACTAGTGCTGTCTGGCCACCATAAACAGAATTATGGGACTAAGGTGATAAAACCCTCCCAATGTCAAAACAAAACTCTATTTGTAACACCAACTTGGAACCATTTGGGTGCGCCTATGTAACAATCATCCTAAGAAAGAAGGAAAAAGAAACTATTTAGTTATTGGCTTACCTTTTCACAAAAACCAGTTTGTTCCATCTAGAGGGTCTCACAAGAGACTTTGGCTTCAATTATTATACGGTCAGTCCACCTAAGATAGATGGTTGCAAATCCATTTATTCATCTGTTCCCCATACTTGCAGTGTTCCTATTTTCAAGGGGTCACACCATGTACCTGATGGATATTATGGGGGATGTGTTAGAGGAGGAGTGGAAAACTCAAAGGTTGGGGGGGACACAAAGAAACCCAACAGCACAAACAACAAAGATTAGGGACTAATGGAAGATCTTACATTTGCAGTAATCCAAGGTATATAGGACTAAACGGCCAACCAACTAGGATCAATACAGGAGAAATAACGGATCATTTAAATATTGACAGATCAATTTGAGCCAAACACATAAACCCAAATGCTTGGAAAGTAACGAAAGCAAAAGTAATAATCAAAACAAAATTAAATAGATATATGGTAATATATGTATTTATATATAGATATAGGTTATATAAAACATTAAAAAATTGAAAAAAAAACTTTGCACCATTGCAAAAGCTTATGAGTCGACAACCATGTTGTCCAAACAAAAAAGCCGCAATTGCCCAAAAAGCGTAAAGCCCCCATGCACCTTTCAGATCACTCTATTACTAATTTCCTTTCGACTTACCAACAAATATGTGTGTTGGGTCCTCACTTGATAGAATACACCTAGTCATTGGAAGAATATTATACTGCTATGAGTGCCGGGTCCTTCCCTGATAGAAATAGAATACTATGATTGGGAAGTATATATCACGCTAGGTAGTGACGGGGTCCCTCCCTTGAGAGAATACTAGTGATTGGAATAGTATGGATATCACTGCTATGTAAGTGCCGGGTCCTATACAGGCCCCCATACACCTTACATTATCAATAATTTTCTGTACAACAACTTTTCTTCTACCAAAACCACTTGTTAATATGAGGAGCTTTCTTAACATTCCACAATATGTTTCTATTTCAGGGAGGGGACCCGGCACTACATAGCCGTGAATATATACCTTCAAATCACTATGTAGTATATCCAGGGAGGACCCGGCACCTACATAGCAGTGATAGATCTTGCAATCATATTGGATTTATCAAGGAGGGACCCTGGAAACTAATAAAAGGTGGATATATGAAATTCCAATAATAGTTGTTTATAGCAGGGAGGAACCCGGGGCACTACATAGCAGATGAATAACCTTGCAATCATATGTATTCTATCAGGGGGACACCAGAACTACATAGCAGTGATATTACATTCCAATCACTAGTATTCCTCAGGGAGGAGGACCCAGCACTACATAGCAGTTTATATATA
>CM070042.1:48838385-48849991 GCA_036250615.1 Ptychadena robeensis | reverse complement strand
CCCCCCCCCCCCCCCCTGTGTCATTGGAGAAGAGAATCCTGGCGGTTTATTTTGCAAACCCCTGTTACACGCTTTTTTATTAAAAGGCACGCTGAGTGAAATGCTGCCAAAGTGTAAACAGGCTGAACGTCTTTATTTTAACACTCCATTTAAGTATATACTTACAGCAAACCTGGACAACACATAGGCACCAGCTCCAACCCCAATTCCGATGACAGACTTTAGACTGGGGGAAAAAAAAACAATACGAAACAAGTCAGACTTTGTAAATGGGTTGGTCGGACAGCCAGCAGTCATGTCTGGGACCCATAGACAACTCAAGTGACATACGATTCTAAAAAAAATTATAAATGAATTAACTCCTTCGAAAGGATGTATTGTATAGCCAACATCCTTTAAAGTTAGCCTGATGCCACTAACATTTGTATGCCAATAATATGGCAAAGCCTATTAACAGCCCATGCTGCAGGGTGGTTGGCCTTTGCCCACTGTGTGTACAACATCCTGCCAGTCAGACTCACCCCATCTCATTTACATCAACAATACAAATACTGGCAATGTAGAGATGTAAAATGAGCAGACATATTCCCATGGTTCCTAAACTGGGGTGCGGAGGTATCTGGGGGGCGGCAGAGGTGGCACTTGGAGCCTTCTATGTGAGAATCGTGCTGTGAGCTAGAGAAAGCGAGATCTGCAGAACTCAGCTGCCTATTGGCTCTCCTCGCTGTCAGTTCTCTTCTTCCTCTGGGGATTGAACACAGTCCACCCACCCTCCCCTACCACTGCCAGCCAATCAGTCAAGCCTGAGAGATGGACAAACAGGAAGACAACCATGGGGGAACTAGATGCAGACAGTTGGTAGAATGCATGTAATGCATGTGTGTGATATGATACATGTCTCTGCATGATTGTGTGTGTAAAAAAGGAGTTGTATTTCACACAAGCTGTGCTGAGGCTATGGTGTGTTTCTTTTACAGTAACTGACGTGGCAGCGATAAAGCTCCGCTGTCACGTCAGTCTGTGTTTCCGCATTTGTGCTGGCCCTCATTTTGAGCCTGCATAGTTTAAATGGGGGTCTCGATAAAGTCCCTATATAGAAAAGGAGGGCCCTTCAAGGAAAGTTTGGGAACCACTGCCCTGGTTCATGAAAGAGTGTAATTAAATTGTAAAAAAAAAAAAAAAAAAAAAAAAAAAGATCAAATATAACTCAACACAATCCTTGTCATGTAGAAACACGAGCTGGGGGTTTTGGATAGGAGGTGTCCCAGTGTCGAACATCTTCTAATTCTAAAACTTTCGACATCTTACCTTAGATGTGTAAGGACAGCAGGCAACATCTCAGCCAGATCATCCATTGTTGGATACTGGTACCTGGAAGAGATATAAAAAAGTAACTCCTGGGTAATTCATTAAAATTCTATACATGAAAATACAAATACATACATCATTGTTCCAAACTGATGTCATCACTACATGATTTATAGATGTCACATGATACAAAATACACATTTTGTTTTTTGTATCATGTGACATCTATAAATCATGTAGTGATGACATCAGTTTTGAACAATTATGTATGAACCTTGTTTTTAATAAAAATCTTATATACACGATATTATTAACCATCAATTTCTAAAATGTGCCTTAAAAGTCCAGGAGTTTCAGCCTCCATTCTGGAGAGCAGTGTTCTCCCCAGAGCAGATTGGCCGGGCGGCCCGCCCGGGAGATTTTAATCCCCGTCCGGCAGTTCCGTCCCGCTATACCAGGGGTCGGCAACCCCCGGCTCCAGAGCCGCATGTGGCTCTTCTTCATCCTTGGCGCAGCTCACCTCTGATAGGCTGCCGGCCAGCGGCAGCACACAAGTCCTTCGCGGCGAGCAGCCTGACAGGCGGCGCCTCCCATTCTTCAGGAGCGCGCCACAGCCACTGAAAGACTCCGGCCCGCGGCACACTACCGGAGCCGCGGGCCGGAGTCTTTCAGTGGCTGCGGCGCGCTCCTGAAGAATGGGGAGGCGCCGCCTGTCATGACTTGTGTGCTGCCGCTGGCCGGCAGCCTATCAGAGAGGCCGCCGGACCCAAAAATTCTGGGGAGAACACTGGAGAGGATGGATGAGAGTTGATATTTAGCTCTCTATGCCCCTCTCTGTTTTTGTAGAGAGATTTATGGATGTCGGCACACTATGTTCGAAGGGGGAGTAACAATTTTTCATCAAGGAGTTTAGATCTCCAAGTCAGAGAACTATGACTACATAGCAGCCCTCGGATATCTCCATCGATGGGTTCATAAAGTCATATAGGCAGATTTCTTGCAGAAAAAGCTGGCATACATACCCAGATGGATAAGAAGGAGCTCCCATCTGCTGCCCGGGGGCATCCACATGGCACACTGCAAAATGCTGAGTGATTTCATGCATGTCTTCATAGTTAAAAAACGTGTTGAAGCAGGATTTGTCTGAAAATAAACAAATTTAAGTCAAAGATCAAAGTGTATCTTTTTGGGCTTTTTTTCAGTATAAAACCGCTTTAACATCTTTAATCCTCCAAATTTTTTCCCTCTAGAACAGGGGTACCCAAATGGTCGACTGGAGGTAACCACAGGTAAGTGGATTGCAGCGCATATTTTTTATGCCGTTTATCAATACAAGCATCTGAACACACTGCCGTGAGTTTCTTCCATTGTCCTTATTAACACTGTAAGGGCTTGTTTACACTAATGCAGAAGCCCGTGGTTGCCTACGGGGCAGATAAAACTGCGCCCATGTTTAACCACCCTATCGGTCAGAACGGCAGCATCTAGTCCATCGCTGCTACTGCTTCTATAGCACTGGACGAGATGCTGCCGTCCAGTACACATCGGTGCCCTGGCAGCGCATACTCACAGTTCTGCGCTGTCCCGGTGTCCCCGATGTCACAGGCAGGCTGGATCTTCGTCTCTCCCCCCCCCCCCCTCCTAATGACGTGATGACATCACTCGGGGAGGCGGCGGGAAATTTGAACAGTAAATTGCACGAAAGCAGTTTTCTATGATTTCATCACACCAGGTTAGAGACTGTTAACTGCAAATGGGCACATCTGGGGCACCAGAGACTTTATTTGGGCGAGATTTAGTACATAGCAGCATAGCTTTGTGCCCTGATTTTTGTGTTTTCTCATAAATTTAATTAACATTTTTTTTTTTTTTTACATAATTGTTTCAAACATTATTATAGTCAGGATGTCTATTAGACCCTTGTATGGACATATTTTGGGAAGTTACAGGCCTACAACATAAAGAAAAATTTACCATTGAAGTGTATGGTGCACTTTTGGTACAGAAATCTGGACCTCAGCAGTGCGCTAGGGAGATTAATGTGCTAGTCCCCTGCAGAGGTCAGAGGGTGGCCACCACCACCTCAAAACTGACCGTGGCCATAGAAGTAAATGGTCGTAGCTAAAAACCATATTAGATGCGGTTCTTAGCGGTGGCTAATCTTAGCGGCGGCAATCATGGCCGCATTAATGGGAACAAGCCCTAATGCTATGTTCCCACTTAAGCGATTAATCGCCTGGCAGACATGAATGGATATTCATGTCTATGGGAGAGATCAAGAAAAAAAAGCACATGCTATCTTATAAATGGGGACAAGCCCATTCAAAATATTGTAGGCGATAGTCAGCGAGGTTACGCAGGGGATAGCATAGCATTAGAGCTTGTTTCCATTAATGCGGCCCATTAATAAAGCCTCAGGCTACATTTACATGGTAGATTCTCCCAGCAGCCTGGAAAATGACCAGGCAGTTTTCTGTGTGCGCCTGCAAATTTATGCAAGTGCTCACAGGTCATTTAACCTCCCTGGCGGTTCACTGAGGTGCAGATTTCTGTACCAAAAGTGATACAGTGTTTTGCCTTTCCACCCCCATCAGTGTCACCGATGACGCTGATGGGGGTGGAAAGGCTCTGTGTGCCTGCAGCTCTGTAGAAATGCTGCAGGCACACAGAGAGCCAGCGGTTGCGCCTGATTCCAACACGGGCGCAGTTTGATTCACAACCAGACTGCGCCAGTACTTGCTTCGGGCGTAACGCTAGGGAGGTTAAACCGGCCATAGACGCTATGCTTGGCGGGCGTTTATCGAACAATCGACTGCAGCATGAGGACATCATGCCATGGTCAGTTCGAAATACACCATTTGCGATTCGACAACCGATACTTTGTATGGGGACCCTTGTGCCCATTCAAAGTACTGGTGATTGACCAGAGAAAAAACGTTCGTTCTCTGGCTGATCAAAGTTGTGTGCGACTAGGAGCGGTTGCTCCAGGTGGGCGCGTTCATTTTGCGATTGATCACCAAGCGATCACCCCGAATGCGCATGGTGATCATTCGCAAAATCGGCCACAGAGTGAAGCGATCCAGAAAGAGCCGATCAGGCACTTGGGTCCAGCTTCAGGAATGCTCCCGCTGAGTGTTTCTGCTAGCTGGATCCACTTTTGAACTAGATCAGAGAAAGACATTTATCTGATCCAGTTCAAAAGAAGAAAAAAATAATTAAAAAAATTAAAAACAATATTTTTCCTTTAAGCCCGGGTCCCGCCTCCGTGAGGTCACTCGGCAAGCAGGCAGAAGCCGGCGAGGACGTCGCTGGAGGCGGCAGCCAGACCAGGTGAGCTCCCGCGCCGTGCCCGAAGCCAGTTTGGGCGCATCGCTAGAGAGGTTAAACACAGCCCTGTATATCGGGCAAAAGCCCACAAAGCGCTGGACGACACCTCATGTCGCATTTGCCAGGCACTTATTGCAAGTTAACTGGCGGTTAACCGCCCGTGTTAACGAGCCCGTAATATTTTAAAGCCGTTTTAACACAACGGCAGATTTATTTATTTTTTGCTCATCTTTATAACTTGAACTATTAATACAATTAGATTAGATAAACAAATTAAAACTGTATTAACACAACAGCATGGTTTGTTTTTGTTTTTTCGCCTATCTTCACGTTTCTTTATTGGTAGATGTGCTGTAGAACATAAAAAGCAGATCTGGCAGCTGACGGTCATCTTCCATTAGAAATGTCTCCTGACGTTTAACAGTAAAAGCTCATCCTGTACATGGAAGCACCTTTCCGTATGAGCGGACAGTAATAATTCATTTGTTAGGCCCCCCCATACACCATTAGATCACTCAATACAATTTCCTTTAGATCTACCAACAACTATGTAGTGCCGGGTCCTCCCTGATAGAATACATAGCGATTGGAAGGTTTAGGAGGGTCTTCATATTACATGGTTTTGGTAGAAGAAAAATGTATTGTACAGAAATTGTATGGTAGCGATTGTAAGGTGTATGGAGTGTAAAGCTGGCCACACATGGGTAGATTCCCGTGCAATCGACCGGCGATCAAATACAGCGTGGTGACATCACCACGCTGTGATTGATCACTGGTCAATCGTACAGTGATCAATGTGCACCACATGGGCACATCAATTACTGGACGATGGGGACCCGGTTTCCCGGTCCCCCGGCACCCAGCTTCTTCAGCTGGCTGGCAGTGCTGTACCTGAGCTGGAGACACAGCAGTTGGCCACGCCCCCTTCACACAGACACATCCGTAGCTGAACACACAGCCTGTGTTTAAGCTGCTCTGTGTCTCCGGCTCCAGCTGTCATCCATTGCATTGAATGGGGATAGCGGGTCCCCTATTCAATGCAATGGATTCAGACCAAGGTTTTCCAACATGTTGGAAACCTGTTTGGTTGGCGTTTTTCGAGCAGGATTAATGGATCCTGGAACTGTGAAGGAACTGTGGATGGCTCAGATGAAGTAACAGATGAGAGGAGAATTGGGAACGTGAGCGCGCACGCTGCCCGATGTTCCTCTAATCTGTTACTTTTTTGAGCAGTGTGTGGCTAGCTTTAGGAGTGTGCAGCTGCATAACTTACAGGCCATTTTCCTTCAGAAAATCTGAAGCTCATGGTAGATGAGTAAAGCATACATCTTCATCCCTGGTGTCCTACTAGCTGCAATCCTTTAGCTCTTAATACTATACCCGTGGGTCTCCTGCAGGCTGACAGTGTTCTGCCCATATTTTTTGCCCTGACCTTTTGCAATGGAATTTGCCAACAGAAAAAACTCCAGCACAAGCAATTTTAGTGCATTGTAAAAGCAGCAATGTCTAGAAATGCAATATGTATGGCCATTTTTGGAGCATATCCAAAATATCCAGCAACTCATATGGTATGTTGGCAGCCTCTCATCAGGTTTTTCTGCAACATTTTGACTTTCTGCAGTATTCCAGTCAATGAACTGGTCACCATTGATTTAGGATAACCTGTATGCAAGTTTGGCTTTTCAAAAAGGTACACAACAATTCACCAGACTAAAACACATAATAACAAGAAAATGAAATGCGTTCTTACGGTTCAAGCCAATGTCATGGTAAGTCAGGATCACCGGTCTATTTCCTTTTGGGGTGCCACGCATGGTGACATGCAACATGCCATTAGCAGTCTCAATATCATGTTCCTATAAGGGTAGGAGAACAACAAAAATTATATAGTACAAAGAGAGGAATCTATGAGCAAAGAAAACATTTACAGCTTTTAACCTTATCCAAGAGGGGCAACCCCAAATAAAACCATTCACACTTGGTGCCCACGCTACAGCCCACTGGTGCTTATATTCTATAGCTGCTTGACCACGGCTTCTAATTGGCGCATCAAATTATGTCAGACTTTAAGACTGCCCCAGATACAAAAGGGACAATCTTAAAATCTGGGGAATGAGACTGACAAACTAGTTCAGAGACAAATGCCCCCTACAACCAAAAAAGTTGGCAATATGGGTGCCAACTACAATTAAACACTTTCAAACCAAGCTAATACATATACTGCAGCAATAGAGTATGACACAAGCTTCTTTAGACCAAACTAATAACATTTGTCTGAATATAATAGAATGGCATAAGCAGATCTAAACTGGGACTCTACAGAAATTAAACTATTAGACCAGTGGTGGGCAACTGAGTTGATATGGAGGGCCACAAGTGCGGCCCACGGCACCACTAAAGGGCCGCACATAACTGACTAGTAGAAGCATTTTATAATGTGGAAATCACAACAGGCATAGATAGAAGACATTATTTTTCATTTTTACATAACCAAATGTATTTTAAATTATACCTCAAGCATTGGGTAACACTAGTATGGTAATGCTCAATTTTATTCAGAGGTTATGTGATGCAATATGAGTTCCTATGCCCTATGCATAGGAACAGCTAGATTTCAGGGGCTGCAAGTAGAGGACTAAGGAGGGCCAACCATGGCACAGAGGGTGGTATTTTTGGTAGGCAGGCCACATTGACTTTTTTTTACCATACTGGATATTTTAAAAGCAGACAGGGGAGTACAAGGAATTGTGCATGCAGTTGGTCCCTATACAGCCCAGGTGCCCAACCTGGCTTTGATGATATCTATGAGGCACATGACCTTTGATGATATATATGACACAAAACATGCATTACCATACTACAGTAATCCCGGATGCTTGAAGTATCACTTAAAACAAATGTTATTTAAAAAATGAAAGAAAATGTCTTCTAGCTCTGCCTGCTGTCATTTTTTTTCATTAAAATATATTTATAAAAGTCAGTATAGATTGAAAATGTTATGTGCGGCCCTTTAGTAATGGCGTAGTAGTAGTGCCACACTTGTGGCCCTACATATCAACTCAGTTGACCACCACTGCTATACAGGATTACACTTTACATTGTACATCATTTGCAATCCTAAAAAGCAAGAGTCAACTTAGTAAAATAAATATCTGGGAACATTAAATGCAATCAGACTTTAAGAACATCCACCCTTTTCAACAAAGTGTCCAGATCCCTCAGCACATAAAAAGGTTCTCTAGATCCCAAACCCTATTTCCAACTTACCCAAGGCTTCAACGTAAAAAATATGTGATCGATATCCAAGTAAGCCATTGAAAATCGAAAACAAGTATGTTTTCTTCTTGGTGGCACAGCGGTCACTAAACCATTGAGAACCCTGATGTGGTGAGGATTAGTTTCCTACTAATTGGATTTCAGCTATTCAGCAGGATGATTGGCCACCGGAAACTTGCTAGCGACACACCTACGCACGCTGCATAATCCCCCCTTCTTAATACTACAGGGTAAACAAGTTATTAAATACAGGTTGACTGACAGGTTCTGGCATTTGGCAAGCAACAGCACCATTTATATAGACAGAAAACATAATCTTGTAAATCCATAACAACTTCTGACCATGCAAAGCCACAGGCTCGCAATTAGCATCAGTGTTGTGTCTACTACCCTCAGGTCTACCAAGGAGGCCCAATGCACCAATTTCTAGATTGGAGGAACAAATGACGATCACCACGCAACATCTTGCCCCACCCGCATGATCCGGCACATTCATTCTCTATAGGCATGGTTAACAGGTCTATGGCTGTGCACAGGCGCAGTGACCCATGTGCTTGATCGTGGGCCGCATATGTGGGGGGGGATGAGCCCCATCAAATAAATTGCCGCGATGTCTGTGCCATGATTATAATCCCGGGAGATTGTTATAGTGGGGACAAGCCCTTAACATGTGAAGGCGGTCAGAGGTGCATTTCCAGCTACACTTTTGTCTACTTGTTCCTGAAAAGCAAGACATTTAAGAAATAGATACCCAAAGATTCAACAAAGATCATTAGAACAAAGCCACATCACATTAGCAAATGCCCCAAACATTTAATTGTAAGCAATTCCAAAATAATCCACTTACCTGCCCATCAAAGTCTTCAAAGCTCCGGCCAGAAGTCTAATGGAGGGGGCAGAAGCAAAAACACAAAATGAGAACACTGTAGTAGATTTCCTCAACACACACCAATGTAGTAGACTTCTTAAACACACACGGCGGGACATTCAAATATAAATGGCACATTCAAATGCAGAAGGCCGTTTCACCCTCTGTCCCCTGTGTGTGTTCACACCAGGGGACAGAGGGTGCCAAAGGGCATTGTATTGGATACAGTGTTAATAAACTTTTTATTTTGTGGTGACCGAGACTTGGGCTTTTCTGGATGGACATTACCCACCTTGTGTGCTACCTGGTAATAGGTGTAGTAATGGTAATTGCATGTTAGAGGTGTTTCTTCAGATTTCCAAAAGTAAGGCTAGGGCTCCACTATCCGTTAAAACCCTGCATTGAACTGTTCGTGGAGATGGCGGATTTTAACGGAGTGTACTAGCCGCCCATTAAAGGCAATCAGGCTTTGACACAGGGTGGATAGAAAATCGATGATTTAAAAAAATAAAATAAAAATCCCCCCAAAAAAAATATCGGATTTTTTTTATTTAAAATCAGATTTTTGGGATTTATATCGATTTTTTTAAAAATAAAATGCTTTTTGGGGAAAAAACCATTACCATCCCAAGGTTATTCCATGATGAAATAAAGATTAGTTTATGTAGAATAAGGCTGTATATGTTTAAATGTTTTGGTAAATAAATTCCATTAAAAAAATCCCAAAAACAGACAGAAGTTGATAATGGCATAAACACATCACCCAAAATTTCCCCTGGAATAGACAAGGGTGAGGGGACGGGCCACTCAATATGTAAAAGCCATACACTGTGCAAAAGATGAAGTAATAACATCATATCAATCAGAAACAATGCACAATGTTGCGGATGCCACATCTCTACACGTAGACAATTAAAAAAGTCAAAATTTCACCCCAACGCCCATTTCGTTGAAGACTTCTTCAGGGGGTACGATATGTCATTTCATCGGCCAAATCTGCTTTTGTGTTCCCTCAACCGTGTCTATTCAAGGTAGATTTTGGGTGATGTGCTTATGCCATCAACTTCTGTCTGTTTCTGTAAGATGATTGGGCAGTTTCTCTGCTACAAGATATTATCACAGATGCTTGGTTTACTTTCTCAGTTCTCAAAACTAAATACAGCAGAAAAGTCGTCCAAATATGATTGATTAACCTAAACTGGGGTTAAAAAACTAATATGAAAAGTTGTTGTTCTAAAAATCTTCACCTACTCGCATATTAAAGTTATACCGGCAAGAATGATTGATTTAAAATCGGTTTGATTTAAATCGAGCCTTACAGACTAGTGATTTAAATCAAATCCACCCTGCTTTGACAGTCTACACAGCCCATCAGAGCTCCCAATCCGTCGGTCCGAGCCTCCGAGTCACGTTGAGGTTGAAGCAGCCCACCTGCGTCCACAGGAATGTAACAGAGGTCTGCACTGACAAGTTATGCATTGAAAAACCATTTCAAAATGCAACTTGTGAAAGGTCATAAATGAAGCGGAGCTGGTACAAAGTGTCAGCGGAATACAAAAAGCCTGTAGAAGAGCCGGGTAATGTACCAGTCCTCCACTGACACTAGCACAATGTGAAGATCCAATCATGCAAATGAGGCCAACAGAGCCATACTTGTTCAAGTCTGAATAATTGAATCCATATAGTTAGCGGAGCGAACTCTCCCAGCACAGAGTGTGACGTTACCAGTAAGAACTATACAAAACTGTAGTAATAACTCACTAGACCCCACATTAGAAGGCAGTGTAGCCCCCTTACAAAAAGAACAGATCTATACAACTTAACACAAATTGACAGAGTCCCAAGGTAGGGAGAGCGGAATTTCAAGTAATGGGCAAGAAGCACTACAAGTATACTAGGTTTGGAGGGGATTGTATTTTAAAAGCCCCCCACATACAGGCCAAGATTTCTACCAAACTTTTCAGCCAATCGACCGCCGTGCGCACTCACATCGGCCAAGAAATCGGGGGTGAAATTCTAAAGCCTAAACTTGTAATTCGGCCATCAAGGTGGGAGGCTCTCACTTGGCACTGGTTATTTACTCTGAGAACTATATACTTGTACACTACTAATGATCAGCTCTTCATTGTAGTGTTTGGCCAAGTTGAGGTGGACACATAACGGACATTCCAAATCTCAATAAAGAGCTCACAGATTATTTGAGATCCGTATATTTAAGTATGTCAAAAGGCCCCCATACACCTTACAATCTTACCATACAATTTCTGTATCAGCTTTTCTTTTACCAAAACCATGTAATATGAGGACCTTTCTAAACCTTCCAATCACTATGTATTCTATCAGGGAGGACCCAGCACTACATAGCAGTGATATATACCTTCCAATCACTATGTATTCTATCAGGGAGGACCCAGCACTACAGAGCAGTGATATATACCTTCCAATCACTATGTATTCTATCAGGGAGGACCCGAAACTACATAGCAGTGATATAGACCTTCCAATCACTATGTATTCTATCAGGGAGGACCCGGAACTACATAGCAGTGATATAGACCTTCCAATCACTATGTATTCTATCAGGGAGGACCCGGCACTACAGAGCAGTGATATATACCTTCCAATCACTATGTATTCTATCAGGGAGGACCTGGCACTACATAGCCCATCAGGAGGTGTGCCGATGGAGATCACACAGCTGATCTCCTCTCCCTCTGCACACAGCTGATCTGCCAGGAGAGCTGATGGGGAGCCAAGTTGCAATCAACGGCGGCCGGATGTCCACAGGTGGTCGCACATTCGCACCATAAGATGCAGGCACTCCTCT
>CM070042.1:48723827-48743079 GCA_036250615.1 Ptychadena robeensis | reverse complement strand
TTGCATTAACCCAATTGATGTGAAAACTTATTAAACCTTTTTTTCTGTTTTTTCTGCCCTAAAAACTGGGTGCGTCTTATGTGCCGGTGTGTCTTAACTTCATACTCTTGAGCCTTAAAAGTCCTCTTGTTCTCCCATTGGGTTTTCTCCCTATTTGTTATTTTGACTACCCGTCATAGTGACCAATAGGAATCTGAGGATGGGGCTTAACCAATGCCTATTTTCTGTAGTTTGGGAGTTCTTCATGGTCACATTTGGGACGTCCATGGTCATAGACACTGGGGAGGTCTATAAATACTGGAGAGGAGGTCACTATCTGCTGCCTGTGCACTGTGTTACTTCCCTAGGACTTGGGGTAATAGATATTTTTGACCTCTATCGGCCAGTGGTATGATTCGGTTTCAGTAAAATTTATTTCTTTATATCTCTTCAGGCGCTGAACTTTCTTGGCATAAGCCCAACACAAGAACAGAAACGTTTAATAAGATCCCGCGTACAGGTGGATGCCAATGGAACTGTGTCCTATGGAGGTGATTTACATATGATTACTTCTGATATTACATCACGGCGTTTAGCTAGAGATAGATTGGTCATTGGTCATACTCGCCTCTCCACCGAAAGTATCCTCTGTATTGGCAGAACTGACAATCTGTACGGGCCCGCCCCGATGGCGTATTATATGACACTGGAAGGGTGGAGGGTAGGCTGCTTCATTGACCTAGGTCCAAAGGAGGGCAGAAGATCACTGCAGATTTTATTTTTTTGTTTCAGAAGGAGTACTGATCACTTAGAACCTTTCAGTGGTTGTTGCTTTATATTGGGGAAATACAATTCTCTCCTCTGACCACTATTGTCACCAGGACAGAAATCAATGGGATATTAACAGGAGGTGAATAGGTTGAGCAAGTAAATCTTCCAACAGGGGCTTTCTGTTCCAACAAATCTCCCCTCATTTGGGATTTTCATGCAGCGGAGATTAAGCCTTAAATGTAAACTCCGAAAAAAAAAAAAGATATACGCATAACTTACCTATATGAAGTCCATATCCAGGGACAATTGTTTGGGGTAAAAAAAATATATACTTTCCTTTTTCCTCGCTCCCGCTTCGCCATGCCTGGACTGTCCTGTCATCCAGCATGTCACCCTCCCTCCACCAATCCGCGTCTGAATCCGGTGATGCTCCGCCCCTCCAGCATCAACGGATTCAGATGTGGCTGGCTGCTGGGCGGAAGGGCACTTGGAAATGAAGGCGTCATCAGTCTACCTTTCCAAGTCCACTTGTGACCAGAGCCTGCTGTGGAGCAATGTCACAGGGGTAAAGTGTCCATTGATATTCAGTTTTAACTAGGTATGTTGTTTTTTTGGGGGGGGGGGGGTTACTTTACCTCCGATCAGCTCTGGTGGTAATAATAGAAAGCAGATGCGGAGGTTGTAGGTCCGCTTTAAAACGGACCTACCACCTCGTAGGTCACTCCTGAGTATTGGTACTGCGGAGATCTGCGATTAAAAAGAAAAGAAAAAATTCCTGACCGCATGAGGGACGATTTTTCCGAGATCGTCTCTCCCACTGTCAAGGCACGACATCATACAGCTGCAATGGCATTTGGGACACCGCCCAGTCACGAGGTATTGTGATGTCAGTGCCACACCTGTGGGTGACGTGCAGTGATGAGTCTCTCTCCTCTCCGGAGACATCTCTCCTCGCTGCAGCCAACATCCCCCACTGGAGCTCTCCAGCAGAGGAGACAGAGAGGCTCCTCTCTGTAGGAAGGGGGTTGGCTGTTGGCTGCAGTGATGAGATGCCAAATAGTGTTGAGCTCGAATATTCGATTTTCGAATATTTAGCTCGAATATTCGCGAATATATCATCGGAAATCCGACACGATCGCGATTTATTGCGATTTTACAGATCTCATTCATTGCAATGGATCGCGATGCGATTTTTTTAAAATGGAAATGACGGGTATTCTCCCAGTCGAATATCCGAGCTCCATTGACTCGCATGCATTGCGCATATTTGATCGCAATTGCGATTTTTAGATCGCAATTCATGTCCAGAAGTGCAGATATTCGAGATTACAAATATGGAATCTAATATTATGGCGGATATTCGCGAAATTACGCAAATTCGAATATTGCCTAGTCGCTCATCACTAATGCCAAAGTGGCTTCGGTTTGCCAGTACTTAAGATGATGGCATAAGGAATGAAAATATGAGGAAGGTAAGTATTATTATTTTTTTTTTTTTGTGCACTAATTTTTCAGGATGTAAACTGCTGACAGGTGAGCATTTTGTCTGTTTAATGTATGTTTTTTTTTATTTTGTGTTTAAAATTGCTTTAAGCAAACGATAAGGTGCAAAAATGTCAGACCATGGCTGGTAATTGTGTTTTGAAACTTTTTACATTTGTGTCCTTTCTACGCTGAAACATCAATAACTGCCATGTTTTTATTTTTTACTCCCTTAGACTTTGTTCGCGTAAGCAAAGAGATGTTTAACCTTCAGCTGGAGGATAAAGACTTGGGGCACCTATTGAAGATAAACAAAGGCACGCATTTATTGGACGTAGTCACGAATCAGGTGAGGATCCCCTATCCTGCGCTCGTTCCTGCAGAACGTTTTACCCTTTTTGGCCTGATTTTGTTAAGAAAACAAATGGAATTGGAAGTAGAATTGTTTTGTTGTGCCGAGTCAGCCATTGGCTCTGCTCCAGATTAGTTTTGTATTACCAGATCAACTTTCTGGATAAAAAAGTTTGCAGAGTTTTATAAAATGAATTGCGTGTACTTATGATTGTGCCGGAACAGACTGCCGCCCTACATGCAATCTGAATATCTGGGTTCTCGCTGTTTGCAGGCAGATTTATCCATCTGTTTGTGTATCTTATTGCCTAACAAACAAGCAAGTGTTTGCGGGAACACGACACAGGATTCCCGGAGAGAAGAGAAATGAAAGATTTTGTTTTGTAGAAACAAGTTCCAGTTTCTGAAAAGTTTTCAAATATAGCCTTTTACTTTTAGAACATTTCCTGACACTTTTATACATGAAGCATTTACCAGAAGAGTTATTGCCCCCCTATTGTTTCTGCTGTTAAAATGAAAAAGGAAATAACTTTTTTTTACTTGGAAAATATATTTCTTTCAGCCATCTGATCAGGTGATATTATGTCTCTAGCTCCAACTGACATTACCTTCACTAAGAAAGATAATGGGTAGTTGCGCACAACCTCCAGCAGTGATTACACAGTTACAGTGATGTCAGTGGCCAGAAGGGCCCTCAGTGGGTGTATGGGGTCTGAGCAAAGATTGCAGAGTGAAATAGGGTCAGTATGAGGGATGGGTGTTTAAGTTGTGTGTAGGTGTGCAGCTCTCAAAATGGAGGAGTGTGGCCCCCAGTAACAGACAAATAAGAACAAGGACAGAGACGCACAACCTAGTACAACAAATGGTTAAATAATGTGGAATTGGATATATATTATCCTATCCAATTCCACATTATTTAACCATTTGTTGTACTAGGTTGTGCGCCTCTGTCCTTGTTCTTATTTGACATTACCTTCACAACTAGGGAGATGGAAAGTACCCGGAGCTGGTTGTCCTCTTCCCTTTTTCATATCTTTGGCGGTTGTGGCCATTATAGAATGTTTAACCAAAGCGGCCGTCTATGGGCATAAAATGGTATGTCCCTATGTTTATAGATGCCTCCATGTCTTTGACTGATGACCCTTGGCTGGGTTAGGACCTCTGCTGATGTTTATCCCTGTTTTTCACTTTATTTTAAGTTACTGGAATGGGAAATAGAAAAAATTACACAAGGCATACAACCTAGTGCAACAAAGTTATCTTAGTTTTTCAGACTGTAAGATGCCCCCCCCCCCAAGTTAGGGTGGGAAATGCCTGCAACCTATAGCCAACTCTCCTGGCAAGAAGATTAGCCTGGGAGGCGTAGCAGCTGTCAGATGGGAGATCCGCCCATGGATCTCCAATCGGTACTGTATTGCTTGCATCAGTGGAGCCCCTCTGATGCACTCAATGAAGACCAGAGCTGGATGAAGGACTGCCAGCCAGGGTCTCTCCCATCCAGCTCTGCCTGTGTGAAACCTGGACTCACGCTGCCAGCTTTCACACAGACAGCCCTCTGAAAACACTGTAGAGAAGAGATCTGTCTGTGGATGGAACTTTTCTCCTGCTCTGGGTTAACTGTTTGTGAGGTGGGCTTCTTAAGCTCAAGTCACACACAATGCAGATAGGAAAGCTGCCATCTGCACTGTATTGGGAGTTAGGCACAATCTGCCCACCTAACATACAGCTCTGCCTACAGGGACAAGAGTTGGTGGGTGTATGTCACTCAAGTTGCATGGAGCCAGGAATTGATGTCATTCTGGTATCCACATGGCTGGAGTGAAGCTGTCTTGTAAACCAAGCAATAAGGGAAAACTTTAGGGGATTTTCATTATATTCACAAAAGTAAAACTTGCCTTGTGTTTTTCAGCTTTCATTTTGACTTTCAACCTGTTCTATCTTCCTCTTTGTCTTTCCTCTCTCTGTATCCTATTGTTCTCTCTATTTCACCCCAGTGGATGCATATGTGGTTGCATATGAGTGTAGAAGGTAGGCATGGATGCTAATGCCCGGGCACGAATTGTTAAAACATACTTTTTCCTGTGTTGTTCTATGATCTTGCATGAATCTGCCATTGCATTGCATATTGAACAATGCTTGGACCAGTTTGCATGTACCATATTGTTTGCACTATAGGACGCACCACATCGTGTTGGAGAAAAATCCTTATCCCTCATTCTTTTTCTTTTCTTTTACATTCAATCTTTAAAACGCAAATACATTTTGCCCTTGATTTTAGGGGTATAAAATGCATCTTATAGTGTGAAAAATATGGCTGTTTAATAAGTTATTCACCATAATACCTCTGTGTATGATCAGAGAGATTTATCGGTACGATCTCTGTAAAATGGAAGCTGTTGTGTTTTTTTTTTTGTTTGTTTTTTTACATTAGATACCTAGTGTCTACTGTCTACCTAGTGGTTTGCCTGTGTTGCCCAGTTTCAACAGCGAGGTATGGGCGATCGAAACATAGTACACAGTATTCTGTTTTTCTCACCCTCCCTTTACAGATCACCGGCAATGGCGATGTGGGCTGGGAAAACAACCCCCCTCCATTAACATTGTGTTCTATGGTGGCGCCTATTGTATAAGGCACCATCCTAAAGTGTTAATTCATGGAGCACATAGATCATGTCAATCAATAGCGAAGTATTTAAAATTCACCCATGTAACTTCAGAACCTAAAAAAAACTTTAGTAATATCTAGAAGGTCAGCTCCCATTTTCTGCTATTTCTCCTGGAAAATAGCGGTAGACTTTATGGTATTTGAAGGCGCCTAGACAGCAGATTGTAAGTGAGATTTGGCGAGGTACCTACTGTGCTGGTCACTGCACACCTTTCTGGAAGCTCTTATTTGAAGAATCAAATCCCATCTCAACCAAGATGGCTTCTTCTATACCAGGGGTCAACCTAGGGCTCTGGAGCCACATGCAGCTCTTTAGCCTCCCTGCTGTGGCTCTAATTGCAAGCCTTCACCCTCCTACAAGCACATACATGCTTAAAGGAAGAGAGAGGACCTAAGGTCACAGCTAGAGAAGCTTTGGCCTAGTTTATCAAGGACTTCTATAGATGATCTCCAGTGGCGGTTTTAGGCATGGGCAAAATGGGCGGCTGCCTCCACCCAGCGCGCCCACCTATCAATCCCGCAGCTGCCTGCGAAGAGAGAGGTTCGTCTAGAGGAGTGAGAGTCTTCGAGTCTCACACGCAATCCTACCCCCCACTCTCCGTCAGCAGTGACTGACGATGCTTTGCGGGGGGGGATGCACTCCGAACTCCCTAGGACCACCCCTGATGATCTCTACTATTGAATTCCAACATATTTTACTGTTGTTTATACATAAACGCAACTAAAATAATCTTGAACATAAAGCACTTCTGCATGAATGTAAAGGTGATGTGAATTCAAGGGGTGTAATACTGGAATGTGTATCTGTTCCTTACCAGTAGAGATGACCAATGAGACGATTAATTTGAACTTCAACATTGGCGAACATTCATGGCAGGCTGAATATGTACATGATTGGCTCAGTTTCAGTCCGCATACCACTCCCATGGTAATGTGAACATTTGATCATCTCATCGACCATCTCTACCAATATGAGTTCTGTTATTAAGTGTGTTGTATTTTGGCAGATGCAGTCTTGTGATCTCTCAGACGAGCATGACATCCACAAACTGAAGAGAGAAAGAGATGAGGCACTCGCCCAGTTGAGCACTCTGAAGGTAAGTGAGACACTTTTAGAAGGGTACAAGTTTGTTTGGTGACTTTATACAGTGAAGTCCGGAGTCCGGAGGACCACCCAAGACTGCGACTTTTGTTTAGAGGACCCGTTGGCAAATTTTTATTTTTAACAACGCTATAGGGTTCCTTGTGTAGATTCCAAGGGTGTCCATACATGGCTCGATTTGTTTTAATAGATTTGAGCACAATCGAGCAACATGCGCGTTCACGGTGCTCGATTGTGCTCTAATCTATTGCAAATTTTTTTTTTAAGTTGGTCAAACCTGGAAATAAACATGTCTGTTAATCTGACAGAGAGCAGGAGGAAGGGAGAGAGCGGGAGGCGGAGCCTAGCTTGACTGGGTACAAACCGCCTCCCTCCTTCCTTTGTAGCGATCCTGTGTCTCATCGCTGCCTGTCGGTAGCTCCCAGCTAGTGTTTATGTCGCAATACCGGACCAGGGTCCCCATTGAACGGGAATCAATGTGCAAAATGGTGCACATGGATTCCCGTTTGATTGATCTGTGTGAGCACAGCATGGTGACGCCTACACGCTGCAATCGATTGCGGGTCTACTGCACGGGTATCCACTATAGTAATATTGTTTGCTTTTTTTTGGCCTCATCCGGTGCTGCTTACTGCGTCTGTTACAAGACTCAGTTTTTAGTAGCGTGTGTCATTGAGCGTTACCGGAAAAGCAAGCGCAGGGTTAGTGTGAAATACACAGATTTCCTATGGATATATGTTGCGCTTACCCGAGTCCCTCTGCATTCTGTAGAGCCATGCACTTGTCACGCTGAGTGTGCACAGGTTTTGCTTCCAAGGTTGATGAGATATCAATGCAATGTGTCCACTTATATTCAATGGTCACGTACACACTTTGAGAATGCATTGTTTTTAAATGGGTTAACCTCCCTAGCGGTCTGCCCATACCACTTATTCTTATTTTTGTGTTACCGTTATTTTTTGAGCAGTATATATATACAATATCCCATGTTGGGATCATAAACAGAATACCAATCATTTTCCTATTGTATATAGATATACATCAGACTTTGTGCCAGTTTCGGAATGAAAATAACAGTAGGGTCAGCTTTACCATATAGGACGTCTCTTTATTATCCGCAGAGCAGCTAATGGAATGTCTGTCCTGAAGCCTTAGGGGACAATGTATAATAGTGTGACTCCGATAGGCTTTCCATTCCAATAAAAGCTGCTTCCTGTCCCCTTCCCCATCTGCTGGGGTATCTGCACTAAATCAATACCCATGTCCTTGGGATCATGGATGTGTCATCTCAGATAATATATAGAATGCACTTGGAACCCTGTGCATTACATATGAATACCCTAAATTCATTTTTCTGTGAGTTCTTTACTCCCCAAAATCATGGCTGTGTCTTCTGGTCCAGTGCGCCTTGTAGGGTCATTTGTTCGGTAACTGCTTCTCTACCTCTGTGTGGCAGAGCTTAGAACAGGGGTGGGCAAACTTTTGGACTCGTGGGTCACATTGACTTTTTAAATTTGATAAAGGGGCCGGACCAAGAGTGTAATGGCGACCCGCCATAGGTGTGCATCACTAATGATGGCAGTGATGTGTAATAGACAACGTGTGACAGGGATGTTGTTCTCTTTTAGAATTTTCTGCACTTACAAAGAAATACTCCTACATTTCAATGAGCAGAGATAATTCCTAGAGACTGTCTGGTGTCGCCATGAGGATGTGCCCAGTGTCATCACATGATCGCGTCACTGCATCGTCCCCTAGGCAACATTTGGACACCTCTAGGCATTATGTGCACATATTGCAGAACAAGAGAACAAGCAGAGGGGAGCATCTTTTCAACAGGTGACAATGGGCCAGAAAAGAAAGCTAAATGGGCCGAATCCGGCCCCCGGGCCTTAGTTTGCCCACCCCTGGCTTAGATTGGAAGAGGCAGCACAAGGTGCCAGTCAGGTGTCATGCTATGCTCATGTCTTTGTCTTGTAACAGGTTTGGGAGGGGGAGGAACAAGACCTGAATGTGTTAAGCTATGTACGCTTACAGCCCCCCATACATGTTTTGATTTCCATTATGATTGGTGTAAAATTAGATCGTAATTTATGATCAAAGAATCCATTATTGATCACACTGCAATTGAAATACCCCCACATGGAGAAAACAATATTTATTGATGTTGGGTCGATCAATCGGAAGCATAATCAAAAGTCAATTATAAACACACCAAAATGTCTGACACCGGATGTAGAAGTATGCTTATTATTTAACCTCCCTGGCGTCATGGCCCAATAAATGTTGCGATGAGCCGCTGCCCGGGCAATGGCGATGGAGTACAATGTACTCCGCCGCGACTTTCCACGGCTCTCTAAACACTGCCGGTGTCTATGTGTGCGGGTAAAAGCGACACCCCCTCCATTAACATGGAGGCCTATGGTGCCGCCCCCTTCAGCATCACCGATGATGCAGAAGACTCGGGGCCGGAAGAACTCTGTGAGCCTGCAGCGTTTCTGAGAATCGGCGATTGTGCCCGATCCCAGCACGGGTGCAGTTTGATCCAAGACCTGCCCATACTGGCTTAAAGGAGGTTAAATCGAACCAAAATTGGTCGGGCACAACAAAATAATATTCGATATACATTAGATGTATACTCGATCGATCAACATTTTCTGACATGTCCAATGACTTTTCCATCAATTGTTGGTCAATTACAATCGATTTATTGATTGATTGAATTGATTGGTTTAAGACTTTTGAAAGTGAAAATCTAAACGTGTATGGTGACCTTAATCCTCCTTCTCCCATCTTCATACCGTGTTTCCCCGATGATAAAACACTGTCTTGTATTTTTTAGAAGCCAAATTATGTGACCGGTCTTATTTTCAGGGGGATGGCTTAATCTGAAGGGGAAGGGGACAATGGATGGCACAGACTCACTTTTTTGTGGGTTCTACCAGCCGGGTAACAGACTCCACTTCTGTAAGGCAGCAGCTTGTCCTTCCTGGCGCGCGGGCGCGTGCCTTTGCAGCCACATTCTGCTCTGCTCTGCACTGCAGCCAGCCCCGATCGAGGCACACAGTTCCCGAATGGGAGATTTGGGCACGAATCGTGGGTGTCTTATTTGTGGTGAGTGTCTGAATTGCAGGGGGTGGCTTATTTGCGGGGGTTGGCTTATTTCAAAGTTTTTTTTCAAAAGGGGGGGGGGCTTATTTGATGGGGATGTCTTATTATCGGGGAAACACGGTACATGTGTAATCCTTCATTGGTCTCCCACCAATAACCAATAAAGACTCTGCTATGTAGCGGATTTGTGCAAATCTTAGGACTGGATGGCTAGAAATACAGATCATTTGACAGCTAAAATAAGCCGCTTATTAGTATTTCATCCTTACGGTTAGTGGTCTTCTTGGAGTTCAGCTTTAAATGACTGTCCAGCTTATCACTCGCTTGCTCAAGGTTGCACTGACCTTCACTGCAGATGCTCCAAATACTAATAATGTCAAAGTGGCTCTTTTCCTTGAGAACTGCACTTGTTCCATTTTATTTGGCTTACATAGAATAAGGCGGCAGATTGTCCTTATATTTTTTTAATTTCTTGGTTATAGTTCTAATATTTTTTAACTTTTTAACAAAGCAGGAAGCAGCGGAAAGTTAATAAAGTCACAAAACTAGGGCTGTGGAGTTGGAGTCGGAGGCAATTTACCTGAACCTGTACCTGAAATCATAGTCGGCAAAAAATGAACCGTCTCTTCCTAGTGGGAATAAAAACATAAAAATAAAAATAAAGCAAGTTCAAATTTCCCACAAACATAATATTAATTAACGACTTCTCTGCTCTAAGAATAAAGCCCTATGCATGCCGTGCATAACATGACCGCATTAAGCATGCTTTTCATTGACTGTATGCGTCACTAAATGGGATGTAAAGTAAAGGGGCCGATAGATGAGCGGTGGAGTGCAGCGTGATGACGTCATCACCAGGGCTGTGGAGTCGGAGTCGAGGAGTTGGAGACATTTTTGGGTACCTGGAGTCGGAGTCGACAAAAAATGGACCGACTCCGACTCCTACAAAATGTAAATGGGAATTAAAAAAAAAAAAAATTTTACTTCAAATGTCGCAATTAACAAACAGTCATAATGAACGACTTCTCTGCTATAAGAATAAATGCGTGCAGTGTGTAAAATTACAGCGACCCTAGCCTAAAGGCCCCCACACAGGCCCCCACACAGACTAGCTCAGATGAGCTCTAGACTGCAGCGTGATGATGTCATCACGCTGCTCTCCAGATCTGACAGCATTGGCTGTCCGTTAGTTTCAATGAAGACGCCGATCTTCATTGAAACTAACCGCATCGGTCAGAGATTATCGGACATTTCCCTTCTCTGGCCGGCCAAGCTGTGGGGTGACAGAGAACGGACATGGCCGTAAATATCTGGCTGATGCCATTAGTTTGAATCGGGACCAGCGTCCCTGTCCAAACGAACGGCTGGCACACAAAGGGTGCCCGCCGATACTGTGAGCGATGGAGAGCAGCGCGATGACGTCATCACGCTGCACTCCATCGCTGATCTGTCGGCCCCCACTCGGTACGTGTGGGGACCTTAAGGCTGGAATACACAGCTCAAAATTTTAGCCGATAGATCTCTGCAGTAGCGTAATGACGTCATCATGCTACTGCTCGGCTTCCCCGATATCGGGAGCCAGCTGTCAGCCCGTCCTATAATAAAAAAAAATGTGTTTAAAAATCAGACACTGTGATTTCCTGGACTCTTTCCCCCTATTCTGTCTCTCATAGTTGAGGTGACCTATGATAAAAATTACACACCTTTCTCATCTTTTTAAGTGAGAGAACTTGCACAATTGGTGGGGGACTAAATACTTTTCCTGGCTCACCTCATGTCAGCCCACCTCGGGTCACTCCGCCCCCTTGACCCCCTAGGACATCCCATAACAAGCACTTTAAAAGCCCCTCACCTCCAGCCGTTCGGATGTTCTGTTTTTTTGTCCTCGCTAGGCATTCCAAGTATGTGGATTCGTGTGGAGGGGGGGAGGGGTAAAGCTTTTTCTCCCCGTCCGCACTCTCACTCGTGCAAGAGCGCGGGTGATTGGCAGCAGGATGCCAGAGCAGCATCGTTACGTCCGGAAGGCGGGGCTTCTGGGTTCGCGTGCGCGCGTGGCGGCACAATGCCGGCGGTATGCCGTGGCTGGCGCCCGGCTCATCCAGGGTTGCTGGGAGACAGACGGGACGACAGCTACGGCAGAGACCTCAGCTGGTGAGTGGCTTTGGTAGAAGGCATTGGCTGAGGGAAGGGCGTTGGCTGCATTTAAGGCTGGGTTAAGGCTGCAGGAGTAGACAGTTCAGTGCAGAGGGTCCAGGCTGTCAGACGTGTGAGTAGCTTTTCTGCTGGAAGGTAAGGTGACTTGATATTTACTTCATGGTGGTCCATTCTGCCTTGCAGTGTCAGTGGTTGTTTGTTGCCTCCGTGATGTCCTCCCCACCACAGTCGCCCCAGACTGTGAACGCTTCAGATTAAAGGTATGATGGTGGGGGAGGATTAGGTGACAGACACACATGATGGTTATGGTGATAGTATCATAGGACCTTGTGTCATTTCAGGAAAGGTGCCTCGGCCAGGGACTCTTCTCCGGTGGTGCCAGGGCCAGCACAGTGGTGTACAGAGCGTAGAGAGCGAGACTCCCCCTCCCAAGTAAAGTGTTGGGCTAAAAGCCGGACAGGTCGCAGACGGTTGAGTCGCATGTTAAGGGATGGATCTTCATCGCCTGAGAGGGTGCAATGCCGGGCTGGACTCTCTGCAGGATCTGCTTTAAAGAGGCAGCTCAGGATGCGGGGGCAGAGGCCCAGGACGTTCGGGCCCTGATCAAGCAGGCAGTGGCTGAAAGTATGGCAGAGCTAAAAGCCAGCCGGGCCAGACAGTTCAAGTCATTCCCAGATATCGGAGTTGGAGGATGGCCAGATTCCGGAGTCATTTGATTTTGCATCGGTCCCGGCATTTGTGAATTCGGTTAGACAAGCGATTGATTGGGAGGACGAACCTTCATCCCCTCCATCCAAGCGGAAGTATTATCCTGGGCTGAAGAAACCTTGCCTTGTTTTCCTTTGATGTTAGAGATCCGGGAGGTCACCGAAGATGAGTGGGCGCGCCTGGATCGGTGCCAAGGCCTACAAAATAGGATGTAGAGAATTGGGACTCCCCGCCTAAGGTGGACACCTCCTTGCAAAGGTTGGCGAACCATATGGTGTTACCACAGGAAGACTCGTGGCCTTCAAGGACCCGATGGATCGCAGAGTAGACACCGACCTAAAGAAAGCTTTTGCGGTGGCGGGACTGGCGGCAAGACTAGCTGTGGCCCTCACGTCTGTGGCTAGGGCATTGCGGGCGTGGGTCTCGAGTGTTGACTCTGCCACACACGGCGAGTTGGATGTGGACTCCTTGGAGTTGGCCCTGCAAGATCTAAGGCAAGCGGCAGATTTCATTGCCGAAGCAGCAGTGGACCAGGTGCGTTTGGCGGCCAGGTTGGTCTCTCTCTGTGACAGCTAGAAGGGCCCTGTGGCTAAAACATTGGTCGACCGGCGCGGCATCAAAGCAGAGTCTCTGTTCAGGTCCATTTCAGGGAAAATTTGTTGTTTGGCAGCCATTAGAGGAAGCTATTAGCAGAGTTTCAGGCAGGAAATCAGGTCTAATCCCGTAGGAACGCAAGAGACAACAGCAGCCCTTTCGGTATGCTAGGAAGTCTAGAGACGCCTACAGAGATGCTAGGTCCTATCGCCCGGGCCGAGAGTTCTCCAGGCCCTGGAGACCTATGCAATCCTCCTTCGGTAGAGCGGGGAGGGGCAGGGGGTCTCAGCCGGCAAAAACGGAAAAGCCCTTCTGATGGGAGGCATGCCCGGGGTCCTCCGGTGGGGGCAAGACTGAGAGCGTTCGGGGGAGTCTGGGTAACAGAGATTTCCGACGCATGGGTAGTCAGTATTGTGTCTCAAGGGTATCGCATAGAGTTTTGCAGACGGCCACCGGAAGGTGTGTTTGTCCGGTCAAGGACTCCGGCAGGGTTAGAACAGGCAAGATGTCTGAAGGCATATGTCAAGGAACTGCTGGTGGCAGAAGCCATCGTGCCAGTGCCACAGGCCGAAGAGGGACAAGGAGTATACTCTCCAATATTTCTAGTGCAAAAGGCCAATGGGAAGTTCAGACCAGTGCTGGACTTAAAGCGGCTCAATGCCTTCATTCGGGTGTCACTATTCCGGATGGAGTCCCTGCAGACCATCATTTTGGTTGTACAGGTGGGCGACTGGATGGCTATAGACTATAAACTATTTTTTATATGTTGTAATAAACTATATAAACTATAGACTTGGCGGATGCCTATTTGCATGTGCCTGTATGCACTCAGCATCACCGTTTCTTGAGATTTGCGGTCCAACAAGGCCATTTTCAATTTGTGTGCCTTCCATTTGGCCTCAATACGGCGCCCCGAACGTTCGTCAAGGTACTGTTGTCTGTCATCGCATTGATTCGCCTTGAAGGCATCAGAATCCATCAGTACTTAGACGATCTTCTGGTGTTGGCAAGGTCCAAGAGGGAACTGGGGTCTCAAGTGGCTCAGGCGCTCCAGATGTTGCAACATTTCGGCTGGCTCGTCAACCGCCAGAAAAGCCAGTTGGAGCCGGTGCAAAGTCTCCAGTACCTGGGCGTGGTCTTCGACACGGTAAGGGGGATAGTGACTCTTCCTGGTGGGAAGAAGTGCCAGATTCAGACATGGACGCGGAGAGTGATGCCGTGGCCTGTATTGTCCGCAAGGCGGTGTATGAGGTTGATCGGCACGTTTACAGCAGCCATTCCGGCGGTGCCCTGGGCCAGTTGGCACCGGAGACTCTTTCAGGACAATATCCTTCGTCAGTGGGACAACGAGTCGTTGACCCAACCAATCACGGTACCACGAGTAGTGAGAAGGTCTCTCCTTTGGTGGTTGGACTCGGAAAATCTGAGCAGGGGCAACCCTGGCAGGGGGGCCAAGCACAGGGCCGGTGGGGCTCACGCATTTCGGAGGCATCCAATCATCTGGAGCTGCTGGCGGTTCTGTATGCGTTGCGCAATTTTCAGAACGAGCTTCAGGGTTCCAGGGTGCGGATCCTTTCGGACAATGTGACCACAGTGGCGTAAATAGCAAGGCAAGGGGGGACCAGGAGCCCAATGCTCTTACAGATTGCAGGGAGAAACTTTGCCTGGGCGGAGACACATCTGCAGTCGCTAGGGGTATCTTATCTTCCAGGGGTGCGGAACCAGGAGGCAGACAGGCTCAGCCGGGTGTTTCTGGATCCGAACTAATGGAGCATCCGGCCTGCCTACCTGGAGCCAGTCTTTGCGAGATGGGGGATGCCAGACATCGACCTCCATGGCTACGGCCGCCAATGCACAGGTGCCTCGGTTTTACACGAGATGCCTTGGCCTGGACGTGGGGGTCTCAGCTGGTCTACGTCTTTCCTCCATTGTCTCTAGCACTCAAGGTCCTCTTGAAGATCCGGGCCGAGGGGGTGGAGGCCATAGTGGTTCTCCCGTTTTGGCCGCGCCGTCCGTGGTTTCCCCTTCTGTGGGCAATGACGACCGAAGCGCCAATCCCTTTCCCGTTCTGTTGCTACAGCACGGGGAGAACCGGATCTGTTGCTACAGCACGGGGAGAAGCATCACAACTTGCGGTCCCTGACGTTGATGGCCTGGAGGTTGAGGGGCACAGGTCATTCCCGACTCGGTGATCTCGGCTAGGAAGAGTTCTACCAATAGTACGTACCAGAGCGTCTGGGCGGCTTTCATGCGCTTTGCCTCACAAGCTCACTTTGATCCGGTCTCCCCGACGATTCCGCAGGTGTTACACTTTCTTCAGACAGGGTTAGAGAAGGGTCTCAGCCTGAGTTCCCTGAAAGTCCAAGTCTCGGCTTTGTCGGCCGTCACGTTCGTTGGGTGGAGGATCGTCTGATCGCTCAATTCCTGCAGGCGGCTGTAAAATTGCGCCCTCCTCATAGGATCTGGTTCCCGAAGTGGGATCTGCCATTGGTGTTACGGGCACTCCTCTTGCCTCCGTTTGAGCCGGCGGATTCGATATCCTTGTGGCACCTGACCCTGAAAAGTTTCTGGTGGCGGTGACTTCAGCGCGCAGGGTGTCGGAGATCTGCACTTTCTCCTGGAAGGAGACGTTTTGTACTTTTTACCCCGGCAGGGTCGTGCTCCGGCCAGTGCCAGCGTATCTGCCCAAGGTAATGTCTACATTCCATCTCAACTGGGAGGCGGTCTTCTCTGCTGAGACGGGTGACCGGGATCAGTTGGAACGCTTGGATGTGGTACATCTTCTATCCGTATATATTTCTCGGACTGCTTCTTGGCGCAGGTGTGACAACTTGTTCATCTATCCTACGGGCCCCGTAAGGGCCATCCGGTCCCTCCACGGACTGTGTCGGCATGGATTGTCAAGACCATTCAACTGGCCTATGGAGCGGCAGGCCTTCCTGCCCCTTCCGAAGTTCAGGCTCACTCGACTAGGGGCGTAGCGGCGTCCTGGGCATCCTTTGCCAAGGTGTCTACAGAGGTGGTCTGTAAGGCTGCGAGCTGGTCGTCGACCAATTCCTTCATCGGGCATTATCGGCTGGTGGTGTCCAGGGACCCGCAGGATTCATTGGGTTCTGTCATTCTGTCAGCGGCTTTGTCTTAATAAAGTGTGCCCTTCTTTTTGCAGTATTTCGGTTTGTTCGGGTGTTCGTTGCCCGCCCAGGGAGTTATTGCTTGTTAGGTCCCGAGGTGGGTTGACATGAGGTGAGCCAGGAATACGGAAAGCGAAAGGAAAGTGAGTCTTGTTACTGAACATCCGAACAGCTGGAGGTGAGGGGCTTTTAAAGTGCTTGTGATGGGATGTCCTAGGGGGTCAAGGGGGCAGAGTGACCCGAGGTGGGCTGACATGAGGTGTAAGCCAGGAAAGGAAAATTACAGGTTTTCCGTATTTTCCCCCACTGTATATGGGCTAACAAAAGGTGTCTTTTTATACAACTGTAAAGAAGAAACTAAAATCTTTTTTATTGGGTTTCTCGGTGCACCACTTGTTAATATTTGAAACCATAGCTTTTATTATAACCAATTAGAAATTCAGATTATTTTGACAGACTTAATCCCAACAAGTACAATGGATGTATTAAAAACATACATATCTTAAAGATATTTGAATACAGCAATACATAAATGTTTTAGTATTTTTGACGCTTTTCACCAACATGACAGCTTTTTCAAGAAAATCTAACATGTATATCTTTTTTCTCAATTTGATGTGTTCACATACCTGCCTCAGCCACACTTGTGCGTGCCACTACTTTTTCCACCGTATCCCATACGCAAAAATCTGGCAAATATTCAAATTGAGAAACATGTTTTTTTTTCTGATAAAGCCATCCTGTTGGTGAAAAGCGTTCAAAATATTAATGCATGCATGTATTGATGTATTCAAATATCTGCAAGATATAATGTACTTGTTGGGACCATAAATAATGGGAATTTTTTATATGTTGTAATAAAAGCTGTGTTTTACATTTTACACAAGTTTTGCCTTCATATGCCCCGAGATACCCCGTAAATATTTTTTTTAGTTTCATCTTGTCTAATTAATTTTCCATATTGCAGGAGCTGGGGGTTGGTGCTTTAGAAAAGAGCGTGTCTCTAGACCAGGGGTGCCCACACCTTTTAAGGTTGTGAGCTACTTTAAAATGATCTAACAGTAGTTAGGCTATGTTTCCATATAGGCGATAAATCACCTCATGCTCGCAATTTTAATCGCAGACGATCATGCATGATTGCTCACATGATCCAGTGCGATTGACCAGGCGTTTGCCACCCAATTTTTTTTTTTTTTTTCGCATCCAAAGAGAATGAGTGGACGTGATTTTTCGATCGCGTCAACACGCAATCAAAAATCGCGTCCACCCATGTCTATGGGCGCGATCCAAAAAATCAGAACGTGCTATCACGGCCATCAGTTGAGTGGGAACAAGCCCATTCAACTGAATAGACGATTTCTGCATGCCAAACATAGCCTAAAAGGCCCCTGCAGTTCAGCCAGATGAGCAAATAAAATAGTCCCTAGAGCTAACTGAACTAAAGCCAATGAAGCCTGTATATTGTTAATGCAGGCTTCATTGTAACTAGTTAGGTGTTCTCTTTTAATGCAGACTCATGTTAATAAAGTTTAAAAAAAAACTCCAGGATGAGGTCCCCCATCTACTTCAGGTGCATGCATCCCATGCCCATAGTATAATGTCGACAGGTACCTCTCTACTGATGGCTCTGCTGCCTAGATCACTGCGCCCACACATGCGCAGTAGTAGCAGGGGGGGCTCAGCTTGAAGGAGAGGCACATCTCGATAGAACGCCGTCATCTGGTGATGTCCATGAGTACAAGACTTTAGCCTGTCATTGCCATCATGGGGTGAAATTGATGTGATATATCCCCTCTAAATATTTTTATGTACAATTACCGCGTTCTCCAAAGCAATGTGGCTAACATCCCAAATCACATATCACAGGTTTATAGTTAAACCAACTAGATTCAACTGTTGCCTCCAACCATAGCTTTTTCTCTACCAACTGTAAAGACAGGTGGAATTTAACGGCCAACAAGAGCTTTATCCGCATTTGCCTCACTTTCGGTCCATTCCAGACCCGGTGGTCTGGGCGGCCAAAGGAATAAAAACGGTTGGTGATGTGGTGCGGGAGGGTTCGCTGAGCCCCTTTCCTGAGTTACAGAGTAGATTTGGACTTTCCTCGGCCTATGTTTTTCGTTTTTTGCAGCTGAAGCATGCCTTCCAGTCCCAGTTTGGGGCGGGGCCCCTGGTAGTCCAGACCTCTAGGTTGGAACTGTCAGTTAGGGACCCTGACCTGAAAAAGCCGCTCTCATCATTTTACAGTGGACTGGTGGCCCTCCCTACCCCCCATCTCGACAGTTGTAGACAGGCCTGGCAGGGGGACTTCGCTGCCATGACTGGGAGGACATGTGGTCATCCCCATTTTCCTACTTGGTTTCTGCCCAGGACAGGTTGATCCAGTTTAAGATTTTGCTCAGGATTTATTTTACCCCGGCCTGTCTTTCCAGGATCTATGCGTCAAGGTCGGCGGCCTGCTGGCGATGCGGATACTCCCTGGCTGGCTTCCTCCATGTGTTCTGGGACTGTCCTCATATAGTGGGCTTCTGGGCGGAGGTGGTGGCATTCATGGCGGAACTTACTACGGTGTCGTTGACGCCTTCGGTGGGTCTCTGCCTCCTGAGTCTGGTGGAGCCAGTGGTTCCCTCGGTGGTGGCCCGCACATTTCTGTCGATATCACTGTATTATGCCAGGAAATTAATTGTCCTGCAGTGGAAGCGCAAGGATGCGCCGACTTTGCAGGCATGGAAGGCGCTCATTAATGCTTCTCTTCATTTTTATCAGGCTACGTATGCCAGTAGGGGTTGTCCTGACAAGTTTGATAGGGCGTGGGGGGCTTGGGTGTCAGCTTCATCCTCCGTCTAAGATGTTGGGGCCCGTTCTCTGCCTGTTGCCGCGGATCATTTGTGTGGGAGGTGGGTAGTCTCCAGAGGTGTATGTCTGCAGGTGTGTTTGTGTGTAAATGTGGAGTGTTGCGCGGTCAGTAGATATGTATGAGATTCCTGCTAAGATATGTCTTGATCTGGTTCCACAGGGATGGTATCCTTTATTTTGTCTTACTGTGCTCCTTCCCCCTGTGCTCCTCCTATGGACTTCAAGCATTCTCTGACTACTGCGACACCCTTGGGTGCTGTATGACTGTATCTGTAAAGCTGTACTGTCGGTTTTTGTTGTTTACACTGAAAAATGCAATAAAAAGTTTATTAAAAAAATAAAAAAAAC
>CM070042.1:48671483-48683166 GCA_036250615.1 Ptychadena robeensis | reverse complement strand
AAAGTCTCTGGTGCCCCAGATGTGCCCATTTGCAGTTAACCCTCTCTAGCCTGGTGTGATTTTACCACATCCTTCACACCAGGGAAGAGAGGGTTACTGCAAATGGGCACATCTGGGGCACCAGAGACTATATTTTTGCAAGATTTTTTACATAGAAGCACATTGAAATCAGACTTCTACAAAGAAAACTGACTTCATGCAATGCACTTTCAAATTTCCCGCTGCCTCCCCAATCTGATGTCATCACGTCACTCTGAGAAGGGGGGGTGGAAGAAGAACCGGAGGATCAAGCAGCTAGCATGTCGCATCGGGGACACCGGGACAGCGCAAAACTGTAAGTATGCGCTCCCGGTGCCCCGATATTCACTGGACAGCACTGGTGCAGTCCCGAACGCTAGGGCGGTTAAACCTCAAAAATTAAAGAAGAAAGCCACCGGAGACTTAAAATTCAATGCAGAATGTGCTTGTACAGTGTTGGGGGAAAAAAGGCAAGTTATTGTCTAGTTTACCAAAGTTTTGTTGGTGCTGCTGGAGCTAAATAGCCAGGGGGCGTTTAATAACATTCCATTGGTTCACCCAAGTCCTGGCACAGCCCCACCTTCTCCCGGTACAACCCCACCTTCTCTGTTCTGAGCCGCACTACTCTCATCCCACATCTAGGGGGCCAGAATTCTAATACTTACATGCGCCAATATGCACATTCGTTTAATAACCCGCTTTTTACTGGTCGCTTCAGTTAAGCTTTGCGTCATTTTTTTTCCCGGTTCATCCTTTTGAAATGAACTGCATGCAGTTGTTTAATTCCTTATAAGCCGGAGCATTAAGATTTTTTGACAGCAAAGGGTAGTAATGAGTCATTTGGTTCTATAAATGCTTGAAGGTTGATTACGAAGCATGGAAGCCGGATGACGCGTGGAACCACTCTGCCGCTCACCTTCTCTCAATGTCAGGCTCAGCGGTTGCCATGGTGACCCATATCAACGTTCCGCGCAGCACAATGGCCTCTGATAAGTCCTAATGTTGTTTATGTCTCCGCTCAGAAATTACGACTTTTTCAGCTGAGGTCAGTCAAATTTTTAGCAATAATAATTTAGCCATTGAAAGTTTTGTATGCGGCTGGATGCGTTCTCTCAAGCCACTCCACAAAATATGAGTAAATCATAGAAAATAGACCAAGTTTAGCTTTTTAGATGAAAACTTTTTTTTCTTTAGATTTTTGGCCATAACAGGGGAAAAAAGCTGATAGCTCTAGAGGTCTAAATGGTTACTGTGCACTATGATGAGCCATTCTTTCCAGGCCTTGGAAGGAAATGTATAGTGGTTTTATATATTTGCCCTTTTTGTTGAGAACTCTCCTCTCCTCGCGTATTTCCAATTTTGCAATAAATATATTAAGGCTGAACCCCAAACATATGTTATAATACAATAAATATAGTAGAGGTACCGTATTCTTCACATCAGTCTTGTGGGTGGATCTTTCCTATGGCTTTCTTTGTCTGTGAGCTGAGCTGCTTGAGCCCAACTCGCACACTGTGGCAGATGCAGATCAGAGAGATGGCCGCGGTCGGCTCTTCCATCTGCACTGTCTGTGAATTGGGCTTAAGCTTCCCAGCTTACACACAGCTCTGCTGGTCGGGGCTAGAGGCAGCTTCCCCGCCTCCTTAACTCCTGCTCTGCTGCTTGGAGCTCTAGCTAGTAGAGTAGCGCCAAAATGGTTTTTTTTTTGGCCATCTGACGCTCCAGTGCATCCAAAAAAAAATACGGTGTTTTGCCTAGCCAAAAGAGTTGGCCTGTATACACATATGGAGTTGCAAATGTGGCATTAGAAGTACCTGCTGTGACAGCACGACACTCATCTTGCTTCCTAAATGAATATGTAAATACCATGTTCTAGGGTAAGCTGCCAGTGTAAAGTAAGTCTCCATACGTCCCTGGGTTAGCAGTGGTTCTTCTAGTGAATTAAATAAACAATATGCTCCAGCCATATCAGACATCACAGCCTGCTCAAACATGCTTTAGCCCTTCTCCTGCCCCCCCCCCCCCCTCCCTGCACCCTCCTTCCCTTCCCCCATTATAGAGTCTGATGTACAGAAATGTTGTATCGATAAATGTGATGTATATCGATGCATGGAGGAGTCATGTAGGACGAGCAGGACTGGAGATTTTTTGGTGCTGCACGTCAGGCATTTCACTTCGCATAGTGAAGTCAGGGTGTGTGTGTGGTGTCAGTGAAATATTATTAATATAATTTTTTTATGTGTGGGTGGGCTGTACTGATGTAGTGCTTCTGCACTGGGTCGCGGTACAGGGTGGAATGTGCCTCCGATTTTTAATTTAAGCATTCATTGTTGTACTTCTATATAAGACGCAGAAGAGCTGTCCCCCTAACTTTTAGGTGGGAAAAAGAGAGAAAAATATGGTAACAAATTTTCTGAGCTACAGAACTCCCATCTTCAATGAACCCACTTCTTCCTGGCATCAAGGCTCTAGAACAGACGTGGGCAAACTAAGGCCCGGGGGTCAAAGCCGGCCCTTTGTCACCTTGGTGTCAAGATGCTCTGGCTCCCCTCATTCCCTGCAACAAGTGAAGATAATGGTTTAAATTGTTTCCTAGAGGCCGTAGTTTGCCGGCAATAGAATGCCTAAACTTCTTAATAAAAAGCTTTTATGTATTCATTTTATATATATATATATATATATATATATATATATATATATATATATATATATATATATATATAATTTTAACATCATGTCCTAGCTACGAGGACTTAGGGCCCCTATGCTGGGCGGCCCTTGCAGGTTCTTGGTCCGGCCCCTATGTCACATTTAAAAACCCATTGTGGCCCAAAAGTTTGCCCACCTATGCTCTAGAATATAGAAGAATGGTGCCAGTACTCAATATGTGGCACCACCTTTTGCCACATTCAGGAACAAATCGCCATATTAGGAAGAAGGAGGTAAAGAGGACCTGTGAGGTTTGTAGACCAAGCACTGACGGACCTAGAACAAAGCTAAATATTATGAGATTTATAATGACCATGGAAGTGATTGGTTGGAGAAGTGGGAAATGCTGGCAGATCCAACCACACTGACCAGAGCTCAGAGCTGGACCTTGGAACTTTAGCTGCTAACTAAATGAAACATTCAAAACATGTTGTGAAATTTTATTGTTATACCAGACTGTTATATATTTCATCACTCTATGTATTACTACCATTTATAAATAAAACATATATATATATATACACAATACCACCACACATTCCCTTTAATAGCCTAACAGGGTTACGACTCCCAAGTCTTCCCCATTATTTCTGCTCATTTGCTATATAATTCACTTTTTTGTTAGACAACCCCACATGGAAGTGCACGATCACAAAGGACTACAAATAGTTCTTTCCGTTTCTATTCTTTAGCGCACGGAGCCCATAAATGGTACAAAAAATTAAGGCCAAACCTCAGTCGCTGCCATTTTACTCAAAGAATGGAAGTCCATCTTGCCTTTGTCAATGAAGAATTGTGTCACCGGGAACCTTCTGTCACCTAACCTATATATTTTTATCTGTCACCGTCGCTCTTCGGATACACACCAGAACGCCGTTGTTGACTTTTGAATTGAAGAATTGAACATCCTACCATTATGTCATATATAGAAAGTAACACACAACCTTTGTGAACCATCTAGAGTATTATTGACTGTTTAGTAGGTGTGTTTCGAGCGAGGTCTTGTGAATGAACAGAACATGTGGACAACAAACTGTGATAAAACCCTTCTTAGAAAGGATGTTCTTTTTAAGCCCAACTATTAAACCCCTTCAAGGAGCCAAAATGCTATGATTGTGCATTTTAGAAAGTTTTTCTTATAAATGGAAACATTGAAAGTAGACCTGGACAGGGTGCTTAGGTGAATGGGACGTCCTGTTCATAAGATCTACGTGTGTGCACCCTGTGTAAAAGCAGTATTGACTTCATAAGTGTTTAAAGTCATGTGAATAGAAAGGAAGCTCTTATTAAAATAATATTTGGGTATCCCCCAGATAAAGCTTTGTAGGCCTATAATGCCGTCTTCCAGTTTTCTCTTGTCATGGCACTTACTGTGGTGGTTGCCAGCCGTCCCCCTCAGTTGGGTCTGCCTGCAGGTTCCAGTCACTCTCTACTGCCCAGCGAAGTGGTCAGGACCATGCTGCTGACACCCAGTGGTGGGTTTTGGATGGTGTTGTCCTTTAAAGCGGTTCTATACTGAAAAAAAAACCCATACATTACATTGACATAATACTTGCCTGTCATCAGATTACATCTGTGAAAACTGCTACAGAATGAAAGCCAGCATGTTTAGTAACAGCAATAAATGACTCCTCAAATTCCTCCCAATCGTCGGTCTGTAAAGCTGTTCCGCCTACACTTTATGAATACTTCATTTTGACTATGGAGCTGTAATTTTCAAAAACGGCCACTAGATGGAGCTGCAACTACATTAGATCCTGCACATGTGAAGCTGCCATCAAAATCCCACAGGACTATGGCTCTCCATCCCAGTTCCCTGCTGGGCAGTATTTACAAAACGCGCCGCGTCCTGATGTCACACAGTGGGAGGGATCCCATAAATCGCCTCTCCTGCTGTAGGGAACATTGTTTGTTTGTTTTTTTGAGCACTGATTGCCCTAGGTATCCACGGTGCCGATAATATGCCCAGTGAGGTTGTAGGTCCGCTTTAACTCTGCTGTGTGATCTTTAGGTCCGTTTGAATTGCCCTATCGGAATCTGTTGGGGATTGACTGTCTCTCTGGATTGGCCAGGTGTCCAGATATCAGTCTTCTCTTGACGTTGCTCTGTGCCTGTGATAGCGTTGGTTTATCTGTACTCCTAGTTGGCTTCTTGGTTCTTTGTGCATTGATTACTCTTTTTATTGAACGGAGTTCCTGTGTAAAGCTAGCCATACATGGGTAAATTCCCGTGCAATCGACCCCTGATCAATCACATTGTGGTGACGTCACCACGCTGTGATTTATCGCAGATTAATTGAACGGAAATCAATGTGCACCACATGGGCACATCCATTCCCGTTCAATGGGGACCTCCCGGTAGCAGTTCTAACCATCTTCCAGAATCAGAACACGCTAGAACAGTGGTGGCCAACTGTGTTAATATGGAGGGCCACAAGTGAGGCCCTCAGCATCACTTAAGGGCTGCACATAACTGTTTCAATGCTATACTGAAATTTTTTAATGAAAAAATGACAGCAAGCATATCTAGAAGACATTTTTAATTAATAAATAACAGAACTTGTTTTAAATGATACTTTAAGCATTAGGGAACACTGTAGTGTGGTAATGCACATTTGGTGTCATGTGTATCATCAAAGGTTATGTGCCGCAATTTATATTATACAATCATCCCCCGTTCATTGGTGGATAGTGGGAGTATAGGCACTCACCTGTCTGCTGATCCATGGCAACACTAGAGGAGAGGGACTTGCTCAGGTGCCATCTGGGTCCCTGATTGGCTTTTACTTACACCTATCACGCAAGTTTATCGCCTCTTCTCCTCTTGCCACTCTAAAAAGATCTCAGACGAGGACCTGTCAGCTGGGAATCGGTGGGCATTAACAGTTAGGTTTCGGGAACTGCAAGTGGAGGGCTGAAGGGGGCCGCCAAAGAACGCCCAAAGGGCCGCATGCCGACCCCAGGCCGCAGGTTGGGCACCTGGGCACTAGAAGCTGGGCAGAAATCCATCCATCCTCTCTCTCCGTACAAGTGAAGAGTGCTGACTCCGCCCCCTTCACACTGAGCAGAGCTGACAGCCGTGGACTGCAGTGTGAGGAAGGCTGGAGCCAGCTGGTCCTATACATTACATGACGATTCTTCTTCATGTAAAGTATTGGAGATTGAACGGGGTTTTCCAACAAGTTGTAACCCCGTTCAATCGAGTTCCTACGAGCAGGCTCTATTGAACCCGCTCGAAGGAAAGCACACACAGGTAATATTGTAAGCGGATAAGAGTACAATCAATTACCGTGAGCGTGCAAGGTGATTGATTGTACTCAAATCTTTTTACAAATCTACCCGTGTGTGCCTAGCTTAAGACTTTTTTGTTGTGTATCTTATCTTGGCTTCTCTTTCGATTAACCCTTTAGCTACTTTGTTTTATTGGTCTGATTGCTTGTGCATGACCTCTACCTATGTTTTTGGGCTTCTCTTCTGTTTTACCTAGTGAGTGTTTCACCGAGGTCCAGATTTCTGTACAAAAAGCGTTGCACACTTTTTCGTGAAAAAAAAAATTCACTATGCACCTGGATGCACTGACGTGTGTTTATATTTGGCCTGTGAAAGTTTTTTTTTAATATTATTTAAGAAGTGAATGGCACAGATGCATCTTTTATTTGACATTCATGTGTTATAGTATTACACTTTGCTTGTTCAAAGTTACATATGGAAAGACTGTTCTTTCTTTCTTTATTTTTTTTATATAAATACAATGTTGGCCAGTGACTTTGTCTAAATCCGACACCCCCTGGTCTATTGTTACCATTGGCAAACTTTCCCTGGGAAATGTCATGCAGCCATCACATGTGGATAGGAAGGGGTTTGTAAGAGGCTGGAGATCAAAAGCTTTGAGATAAAAGGATGACGTTTTTATTTTTTTTACAATCATTTAGAATATAAACTACGTTAGAAAATGAAAGGTCTTTCTATTAGATTTTATATTAAGCAGTTGCATTTGAATGTAATACAATGCCTTTTGGTTTTAGATGCTTATATATTGTTTATGGTACAGTGTGCTTATTATGCATGAAATCCATACAAACCTTGCCTGGCTATGGGCTGTTTCCAAAATGATCTGATGGGAAAACCATTGCCACTGAATGGAGAATTGGGTATATAGGCAGTGTTTGCTAAAAAATTCGGGCCCACCAAGGGTATGGGGAAAATGGGGAAAACAATGAGAGAAAAAAAGTTAGAGAGAGAACCACTGAGGAGCCATTACAGAGTGGTGAGAGACTGCAATATGGTGACTCTTTTGCTGGTAAAAGACTTACCTTTAAAGTAGACCTACAACCAGAAAATGATTCTTTTTTGAATGGCACTAGAAATGCCGATAATAGGGAGCACAGCATAAAAAAAAAGACTTACTTGTAAGGAGTAATTTAACCCCCCTGCCGTTCCTGCTCTGACCTGTTAGAACTGCACTGGACGAGATGGGTTTTGCCAGGCAGAGATCAGAGCCACAGGAGCGCAAACTCACTGATACGTGTGGCTCCAATGAAGAGGCAGCTGCAGAAGAACAGATCACGGATGTGATGATGTCACATCGGGGCACGGGCGGGAGTTTTAAATAAAAATCATATTGAATAGTGTTTTCTACATTAAAAATACTATTCAATATGATTCCCTATGTAAAATATGAATAAATGATCAGGTGTCCTCATGTCCTCCTACACCTTCATTCGGCTTTTCTCCCGATGTGGCAGACTTCTGTGCTGGGGGGCGGGAACACCATGTATACAGAACTGAATGTAATACATTGACTTCAATGTATTACAATGCTCTCCTATGTAACCTGGCACATCTGCAGCGCCATCTAGTGGTTGCAGTGCTAATTTACCTGATACAGTTTCTTTTGAAATATTCATTAACTGATTTTATGAGTTATTCACAAAGCATCTGAACATGTTATTATATTATATCCTTACTTCATGGTCCAGCCGCAGCCACAGTGATCTCTGAGTGCAGGGATTACAGTGTAATTCTGTGGTCTTGGATCCCTATTGAAGTATACTTAGGAAAATTCCCATAGAAAACCATTGAATGCCCCCCCCCCCCCAGTGTCAACCCGTGATATTGCACCTGGAGTAAACCCTCGGAATCCTGGCGAATAAATATGGAGGCTTTCATACGATTTCATGGAACAGCAGGTACTCTCATTTGATGAATAAGATCACCGCTTACACTACACGACCAGCTATCCATATCAGTAACTTACTAGCAGGTTTAACCAAGATACCAGATGCGGGTGACACATGGTCCCTGAATGACCCAGCACATCTGAAGAGGCCACCCGTTCCCCGGAAAGGGCTGTAATCCCCCAACCCAGGCTGCTTGCCCAAAATACAAGACATCAAGGGTGTACACATATATTCACTTGTCGTCTGAAGAAGCGGAGTCAGTCGCTAAATGCGTCAAGACTGTGACAAGTTGACTGACTTATTTATATTATTTATTTTCATTTATTCAATAAACCTTCTATTAATGTTCTACATTGTGATTGAATGCTACCGTTTAAGTCCTCGTGGCTAAGATTCAGAGACTGAGATCTCTCATCTAGCACGGTGCCACTAAAGTTTCCTTGTCTATATGGAACAGCAGGTACTGTATTTTTCAGGCTATAAGACACACCGGACCATAAGACGCACCCAGTTTTTAGAGCAGGAGAACCAGAAAAAAATATTTAATATATAAGTTTTCACATCAATTGAGTTAATGCAAAGAGTTAAATTAATGCAATCTCAAAATCAGCCAGTAGATGTCACTAGCAGCAGTACATGCACAGCATAATGTCATCTTCCTCACTGATCAGGAGTGGGGGGGGGCTGCACAGTCTTCTCTCCTCTGGCTGTGCCTGTGTCCGTGGAAGCAGCAGTGATTGCAGTTTCCACAGACAATGAGAGGATAGATGGTCGTTCATCTATCTCTCTATTCATTGTTTATACCAGCAGGGCTCTGACCTTTGCTGGCATAAGCAATAATAAGTATATTATTTTAGGATTGGGGAGCCCTAAGCCATCATCATACCAGCTCAGAGAGTCAAACTTTAACATATGTATACTTTTACATATTGTGGGGAATCAGCCTCAAACGGGTGCTTTCAATCACGGCAAACCACACTCCCTGTGTGCCCCCTGGTATCCGCTGCTCCAGCAGCTTCTTTTGTGGAGACACACCCGGCAACCTCATTAGGGTCCAGCAGATGTATCTTGGTAGAGTGGGAAGGCCCACCCCTTCACTGCCGCACATGGACCATGGACATGGGCAACTGAGTTGATATGGAGGGCCACAAGTGCGGCCCTCGGCATCACTAAAGGGCCGCACATAACCTCCATCCAGACCCTCCCCCTGTCGGCATATCTCAGCAGGCGGTGGACCAGATCCCGATAGGCAGTCAAAACCCAACAGCACCTGTCCCCCTCCTGCCCCTGGGTGCAGCGCTCATATGTAGACCTGGTTTCCCCGATCAACATTGACTATTTTACTGATGTAGGACCGCCAAAGTTGATTAGGAAAGCTGGGTCAGCATGTGATCACTTCACAGGTGAGTTTCTATGCCCTATGATTTAGGGGGCCACATGTGGGGGACAAACAATGCCTAAAGGGCCGCAGGTGGGGCACCTAGGACTTACACCTTGACAGACCACCAGTCTGTCACAATATGTATATGATATATTAAGTGTGCATCTGCCTTAAGGTTGGTTTGTTTTGAACTAGCAACCTTAGTAGACTGCAGGTAGGTGGAGATATTTGTAACACTGTCTCCACGCGGTTGTATTGGTCACGCTCTCTACGCCTGTGGAAGTCCGATAGTTGAAGACGCCTGGTCTGTACTTTCGTAGATGTGGGCGCATGTTGTCTAAATTTTTGTCTTTTATTAAGGTAAAAAAGGTACAAGGTAGCATCATAGATTTTTTACATCAATAAGATGCTAGTTTTAGAACACAGACTCCTCCATCACGCCTTTTTTTTTTATAGTGGAATATTACACGTCCAGTTAATGGAGATCTAACAGCAGAGAAAGCATGTCCCCATTTTTAAGGTTATGCAATTCAGGATTTCAATTATTTTACTAAGCAGTTAAAGAATGTACACACAACAACTCTGAAACTTTTCACTACTGTTAATTAACAGAGACAAAATGTTCATAACTTTTTTAATTATCGCTGTTCATCTTGCATTGTTCTCAAGCAGTCTTGTAGTCATAGAATGACCCCTGTGAGGCTTTTAAGTACCAGGCTGCGGGAGCCAATTAGCACAAGACCCCAGGAAGAGACAGCGGTTATACCAACATGTACTTTACTATTTTGTAAATAACTTTTGAGAACTGCTTTGATTGTTCTTGTCATTAGATGGAAATGGAAAGAGCAAAAATGTTTCCCTAAAACTCTGATACTGTCACTAAAGCCCCCCATACACGCTTGGATTTGTGACCGATTGACTGCCAGGCATGCTCATGGTGATCAATTTGCCGTGCAAATCGAAAGCTCCCTCCATACATCAGCCCACAAATCAATCCCACATTACCCAAAGTGCATAAAGATTGGATAAGCAGGTACAAAGGAGGAGGTACTAATCAAGGCGGGTAAAAGGCCTCATCCCTATATCACTTGCAAAGAAGAAAAGACAAAATTGGGTAATAAACATAAACCTAATTGGGCCGTAGGGGCGGCTACCCCCTGTGAGAATTTAAATATCCACAGGGTGTAGCCGCCCCTACAGCCAAATTAGGTTTATGTTTATTACCTGATTTTGTCTTTTCTTTGAATACATTACCCACATGTTTCCTAATGTTTAGATCAATCTACTTACTTTGAATGGGATCTACTTACATTTGTAGGATTAATGAAAATCACTTTTGGTCAATCGTACCAGGTGGGCGGAAACAAATCGAATGGTTACATCCAACTGTGTATGGCTACCCTTAGGGTGCCTTAGTGGAAAAAGTGAGTGTAAGGGTATGTTTCCACCCCCTACGCTAAGCGCATGCTTGGCGGGAGGTCCAGATAGAGCACATACACTTTAACTGCTCGACGGATGCTGTGTTCTCACAGCGCTGAGCCAGTGTGCCGATGTAGGGTTAACGTAGTCCAGTACACTAACCCCTGCATCGGATGTCTGAACAGGGCAAGTGTATGTGATCCGTCGGGATCCCTGCCAAGCACGTAGGGGTCCAGATGGATCACAGAACACAATGGACCCCCCTAACTGCATATTGGGGCTTTGTAGGTGGGCTGAGGGGGCTGTTATGCCCCGAAAAGACTCTGCCCATAGAGTATGTCCAGATTTAGATTTTTTTTTTTACTAGTTTATTTATTTTTTATTTTACTAGGCACTAGTCCTAATATGGAATCTTGACCATCACCAGTTTAACGTGTGCTCTCCTCAATCAGAGGTCTGATAATAATCACCAAAATTTTGGATTAACACACTCAGTAACCCACTCACTCTAGGAGTCCCACTTTTTTTTTATGAATTCATTTTCAAAATGTCATACATATCAATAGACTTAAACTTGTAAAGAAACCCATGTATGATTCCTTGTCACCATAATGTGCAGTAATCGCAGAGGATAGGGAAAGAAAAAGAAATATGTATAATGTCATCATCTGCCAGGTTTCCTCCACCAGTGGTGGGCTATCCTCATATCTTATGCTCATGTAGTGGTCTAGAGCAGTGGTGGGCAACTGAGTTGATCATTTTTAATCTATACTGACTTGTATAAGCATTTTATAATGAAGAAATGACAGCAGGAAGAACTAGAAGACATTATTTAAAATTTTAAAATTAAAATTTGTTTTAAATGATACTTAAAGCATAAGCGAACACTGTAGTATGGTGATGAATATTTTGTGTGAATATTATTAGGCAAATGAGTATTTTGACCACATCATCCTCTTTATGCATGTTGTCTTACT
>CM070042.1:48644909-48663138 GCA_036250615.1 Ptychadena robeensis | reverse complement strand
TCTCAGGGGTTTGTTACTAAGCCAGAAAATGTCAGGGTTGTACTACTGAGGTATGAGATCCGGGGGTTAAACGGTGTTGTACTGTGAGAGTTACATGTGACATAAAGCCAGCTGGTGACCTGTGGATGGAGACAGCTAATCTGAGGATCAATCAGGAACAGGGAGGTCCATCTGCAGCAGAACCTAGCATGCAGGAGGCTGACGCAGAGGACAGTGAGGGAGACCACCCTACATATGGGGTGAGTACCAAACACCATCTTCTGGTACTCATCTGAGGGGCTCACTAAAAAAGTTATGTGCACTCCTGGTAATAACGTTGTTGTTCAGGGATAGAAAGTCAGGGCAGGTGATAGCACAGACAGCAGATAATCGTTTTGGGAGCACTCAATAGAAAAAATGTAGTTAAATTTAATTAGAAAGGTGCAGAAGTGGCAGACACCTCGGCCTCAGCATTTACTTCTGTCATACATTTGGATGATACTGGAAAATAATGAGATCTCAGCATGTCGCCTGTTCTGCTCCGAGAACAGCTTCAAGTCAATGTAGAATAACCTTGTCTGCAATCAGTGTTTGTTCTTTGAAGGACCAGTAGTGGAACACTTAACTTTTATAGTACACATCTGCCAAGAATTGGTCATTGAGCTTTTAAAATGATATAACGCTAATTACATACCTTTTTTAAGCCCCCATACAACTTAAGATCGATCCATACAATCTCCATTAGATCTACCAACAACTATATAGTATAGCAGCCTCCCTGATAGAATACATAGTGATTGGAAGGTATATATCACTGCTATGTTGTGCCGGGTCCTCCCTGATAGAATACATAGTGATTGGAAGGTATATATCACTGCTATGTAGTGCTGGGTCCTCGCTGATAGAATACATAGTGATTGGTAGGATTAGAAAGCTCCCCATATTACATGGTTTTGGTAGAAGAAAAGTTGATTGTACAGAAATTGTATGGTAAGATTGTAAGATGTATGGGGGCCTTTAATAATTCAAGCTGGCCATAGACGCTCTATATTCCCCTGAGATCGTTTTGTTTAATGCAATTGAGTCTTCGATCATATGTTGTACATCGATTGAAAAGTCCACCACTTTCTGGGATGCGATTTATCGCAGATTGATCAGTGACATAACTAGAGATCGGCTACTCAATAAATTGCAATTCAAAATGATGGAAGTGAGATAAGGCCTGCATGGATCTATAGAAAAGATCGCATGTATCTAATGATGTCCCTTGAATCCTGATCGATCGGCTAAAAGTTAGACGTGTCCGATCCCTGTACGATCTATTTTTCATGCGATTTCTCCTCATTTCGGTCGAACTTTATGCATCGATTTGTGAACGATCAATCACTATGATCAATCGTGGCAATCGGCCTGTCAGAAATGGTACGAGACCAGCTTTAGAAATACACATCTCCTGGCAGGGAGACTCTGTGTGTAGGCAAAGGTCAACTGGGTAAGTTTAGGTAAATAAAGTCCTCCCCTATGGTGGTCTGTACAAGCAGCATATGATATGACCTGTACCCACATCTATTGACCTGCCTACACTTGCCTGCCACACACGGCTCGATAAAGTAACAGATTAGAGGAACATCGGCCGGCGTGCGCGCTCACAGCTCCCGATTATCCTCTAATCTGTCACTTCATCTGAGCCATCCATGGTTCCTTTCTAGCAGGATCCATGGATCATGGACATGTTGGAAAACCTTGGTCAAAATCCATTGCATTGAATAGGGGACCCGCTTTCCCCATCCAATGCAATGGATGACAGCTGGAGCCGGAGACACAGAGCAGCTAAACACAGGCTGTGTCTCCAGCTACAGATCTGTGGGAAGGGGGCGTGGCCAACACGGATCCAGATAGCTGCCAGAAGAGAGGGGGGGGGGCTGGCTGGGTCGGTGCTGTGTGTCTCCAGCTCAGGTACAGTGCTGCCAGCCAGCCGAAGAAGCTGGCTGTCAGGGGACCAGGAAACCGGGTCCCCATCGTCCAGTAATTGATGTGCCCATGTGGTGTACATTGATTACTGTACAGCTAGCCATACATGTGTGGACTTGTGAGAGATTGATCGCCCATCCGATCGATTCTGTTGAAGCCACAGGCGTCGATCGATCGCCCAATCCAGTCTGTGCCTACCACCTTAGGCCACCGATTCCTGGACGATTCTGTTCCACAAATGTCAATTCCCCTTGATGTGTGCTCAATCGATCAGAAAAGACCAACAGGTTGGTTTTCTGGCCGATCCGATTTGGGGGCCATGTCGATCGGGCGGGGTCGATCGGGCAAGGTGGGCTGCACTCAATTCCTCGGCGATCGATCGTCGTGCACGCGCCCGGTGATCAATCGGCCAGGAATCGTGTGGGAAATCGCCCAGTGTATGGCTACCTTACGATTGACCCGCGATCAATCACAGCTTGGTGATGTCACCACGCTGTAATTGATCACCGGTCGATTGCACGGGAATCTACCCGTGTGTGGCCAGCTTTAGTCAGCAGATCCTCAGGGGCGGGCAGATTAAGCTTGCTATTTTGTTTGGCTGCCCTATAAAGGTGGTCGGAGAATTTTGAAAAACAAATGTACAATTTTACTTAACACAAATTAGTTAATTCTCAATAGTTGGGACAGAGCTAGAAGCTTTGTGTGCCAGTCATTAGCTTCCATCGGCCAGAGATTATCGGACATGTCTGTTCTCTGGCCGGCCGCGCACGCCCGTCGGTCAGGTGAAAAATCGGTCGCTTATCGGCATGTGTGTGCCTAGCATTACTTTTGATTACAACTTTGACAGTAATAATTCAGGATGCATTTCCCTTTAACACTTCCATCTGTCAGGCTTCATTTTCCTGAATGATTAGTAGCAGTGAAGTTTCACATCTCTGGATGCAGCAGCAGCATCCCCAGTGCAGATAATCAGAGATTATTCACTGTGCTGATTACTTTATGTCATAGCTCTTTAACCACACTTCATGAACAGAGCTAAAAATACACCAAGGCCATTGACTGATCAGGAAGTAATCTCCCATAGACCCCCTGACCAGATGTTCTTCCTCTCATTATATGTCCACCCCGAGCCAGCGCAATGTCATCCCTGTCATCGTGTCATTGACACACAGACCGACTGCAATGGATTCTCTTTCAAGGGAATCTATAATGGATTTGTTTCAATTCATTTGAGAGTTTAAACAATTATAAACTTATTTTATATAAATATTTGTATATTATTTTACATTCATTATTACAGAGTAATGTATTGCACTTTGAGGATATGCAGGACTTTTTGTTAAAGGTAACCAATTTTTCAGCCAATCGACCACTGGGTGATTGGCAGGAGCACCCTCGGCCGAAAATCAGGTGGGCCCACCTGGTAAGATTGACCAATAATCTCCTGTATGTTGGATCACACAGTAAATTCCTGGGCGATCCCTTTACTTTGAATGGGGATGTCCGACCAAATCAAAGTAATGGCCGGCACACAAAGGGTACCCGCCGATCAGCTGAGGGGCCAACTGCAGGAGGATGACGTGATCCCGCTGCAGTGGATCCCTCATCTATCGAGGGAGAATCGCCTTGTGTATGGGCTACCTTTAGAGAGCCATGGCAGTACATTTTTGGGCAGCCACTAATGGTAGTCCATATACTTTGCAGCATAGAAAAGAAGGATCCGCACTCTAAGCATTGAAGAAATTAAAATAACACACTTTATTCGACTTTGTTAAAATCATACAGAGAGTTTCATGTCGCCCCCAGCATGGGGGTTGCCCCTCTTACATGTTTCACTCATGCATGAGCGTTATCAGGGAGATACTCTCTATTTTACTTTCTCTATGATTACGCTCATATGTGAGTGAAACACGTAAGAGGGGCAACCCCCATGCTGGGGGGTGACATGAGACTCTCTGTATGATTTTAGCAAAGTCGAATAAAGTGTGTGATTTGAATATCTTCGGAGTGTGTATCCTCCTTTTCTAAGCTGCACTGTATCGGTCAGAGTGAGACAGACACTGTTTAGCTACCGGCACTCGATATCACCATTGTTATACCATCTCGAAGCCCAGAGGGACTGGTAATTCAAGGATTGTAATAGACATGGAGTGGGGGTAATCGGTCTCCTGACTCCTCCATATACTTTGGTTGAAGTTGTCAGGTCCACCTTTAAAAGAAAAACAAAAAGGAAAACTTCTTCTCTCCCCCATCTGCAATGCCTAATGGAAACAATACCAAGGAGAAGACAGAAGCAGATAGATGCGTAATGGGTTCAGTCAATAAATACTACCCTAGGGACACAAAGTATCCCCGCCATTACCTATAACAGGGCTTTTCAGGCACACGTAATTAGATTGTTCATTAAATCTGAAACGGTCTTCATTATTACACAGGGGACCACCAGTACATTGCATGGTCTAATAGATTTTTGTAAAAAAAAAATCACCATATATGATTTGCAAAAAAACTGACAGTATGCAAAATCTTGTCTCGGAGAGAATTTGTAGTGAATGTATTTGGGGAACCCACTGACGCGCTTCACCCATGCAAAGGCTTCCTCAGGGGATAAATTCCTAAGGCAGAGCTAGGTGTACTGGTGCCCGGACCTTTATGGTCATCAAGAGTGAGAGTAGAGCAGATGGATAAACGCCTGGTTACTAGGGAGCATCCCCAGAGATGTATCCTCCTAGTAACCATCTGGGGGGTCTATGTCCTTTCCGTATTGGGAACATATTTGAGTCCAGGTGTTTATCCATCTGCTCTATTCTCACTCTTGGCTACTAGACTCCACCATAAATGTAAAGGACCAGGCACCAGGAGTACACCTAGCGCTCTGTCTTAAGAATGTATCCCCTCCCTGAGGAAGCCTGTTTATGGGCGAAATGCGTTAGACGGTTCTCCTAAACACGCTCACTACAAATTAGTGATTTGTACCGATACAGTAACCGTTTTTTGCAAATCATATATGGTGATTTCTAAACTATTAGACCATGCAACTTGAAGTAAGCTTCTATTTATCTATATTTATATATATATATATATATATATATATATATATATATATATATATATATAGTGTTATAGCTTTTCCTGTGTGTACTGGTGGTCCTTTGTGTAATCAATAAAGAGCTTTTAACATTTAATGAACAATCTAATTACGTTGTGTGCCTGAAAAGCCTTTAGGGCCCTTTCACACTATATGCAAAAAATGCATGTGTCTTTCACATTACATCTTTTCACATTTACATTTTTGAACAAATCAATGAAAACGCATGCGGAAACGCTGCGAATGCAGTGTGAATGGTAATATTGTTTGTGTTAAAAACGTGTTTTTACGCATATAGTGTGTAGAGTGGATTTTTTTTACGCATATAGTGTGAGATGGCCCTTAGGGTTTGTTTCCACCTACGTCGGGACCCTCTCTGCTAAGCCTAGCACATAGACATTGCCTGCTCGGCGGATGCAGAGGCTCAACGTACTTGACTGCAGCCCTCGGCATCACTAAAGGGTCGCACATAACATCTTCAATCTATACTGACTTGTATAAGCATATTAATAAAAAAATGACAGCAGGCAGAGCTAGAATACATTATTTTTAAATAACAAAACTTGTAGTATGGTAGTGCACATAAAGGCAATCAGCTACCCAGACAGAGACTGAGCAAATCCCTCGCCTCTCCTCCTCTTCCCGCTCTAAGAAGATCCCAGCCAAAGATGACTCAAGGGGGATCGGTGGACAGGTGACTTCTTATGCGCTATGCATTAACAGTAAGATTTCAGGGACCACAGGTGGAGGACTGAGGGGGGCCGCTGAAGAACACCCAAAGGGCTGCACGTGGCCCCCGGGCCACCGGTTGGGCGCCTGGGCCTTAGACTGTCATTGCCAGCAAAAGGGGTTTTTTACAAGTAGAAAGTAGTAGAATTTTTTTCATTCTTCAAATACCTTTTAAGCCCCTAAAGTGATTGTGTAAAAAAAAAAGGGGATTTAGTTCCTCAAATTTCTATGCAATTTCGTACAGCCCACTGACTTATTGCTGAAAGTCTGCAGTTCAACTGCCTCTGAGTTGTTTTATTTATCGTAGCAATGCACATTAACTAAATTAGAAAACAGTTGTCTCTGTCCAAATATTTATGGACCTAACTGTATGTAAGATCAGCAAAGCTTTAGCTCTAATAATTTGGTTATGAAAGCAGCCAGGTGCACAAATCTAGAATGAAAATGAGGATCAGCGGGGGTCACGTCCCCTGAGTAGGTGCAAATGGAACATTCTCATGTTTGATTGAGTGTTCTTTTAAATATTATGACAGTTTCTGATGCTTACTATTTGTTGGCTCAATATTTATTGCTCCGTAGCTGGCACCATTTCCCTTCTCGGTGAATAAATCTGCCGCTTTGAAGCCGCGGAAGCTTCCTACCCGATTGCTACACATGCAATGTAAAGGCGATAAATGGATAGGAAGCTGCACGTTGGGGGGTTGAAGAGCAGCATCCAACCATTACAGTCATTTCAGTGATCACCTAAAACTTTGTTAAATTACACAGCCCCACACACACAATAAATAACAAAAATAACAATTACTGTGTATTTATTAATGAATCTATAGGGGGAATTCTCATGGGCGTCTGGAAACTCTGCGTTTCTAGCACTCGAAGACTTGAAAAATGCTAAAGCCTTAAAGACCCGGTTACTGCCAAGTTGAATAGCATGGACTGCTAGCAACATACATGCAATTCTGTTGAAGAGCGCTTCACCAAGAGCCTGTGATGTGCTTTTTGCGCTCTCCCTCTACCCCCATTCACAATCCCCCCTGTCATCAATGATGCAGAAGTGGTGCTGAAAAGAAACAGTGCCGCCTACATAACATGGAGGTCAATAGCGCTGCCTCCATGTCAAAGAGGCGGACCCAGAAGAAATCACTGGGTCTGCCTATACTCCTAATACCGTCAGTTTGTCAAGGATTGGTGAATATCCCGAAGTTTATCTTGGTGTAAGTTTCTGGGGGTAAGCAATCTTTACACTTTTAAGACATTATAGATAACTGTGTACTCCCAATGTTATGGCAGACTATTGAGGAATGCTGTTTCAGTACCAGTCTTTTCTATTGAAAAAGCCAGATTTACAGAGGCCAAACCTTGGCTTGTAGTTTGGTGTGAAGGAACTCAAGTTTCATTGACCCCAACTTCAGTGACCCCAACTTCTCATATCAACATATATTTATTCGTAAAAATTCATTTAGACAGACACACCAAAAGGTCTAGTCAAGTCTTCCTCAGTTTACATTAACTATTATACAATCTATATTGATGGATTGAAAAGAGTATGCACAGCAATCTCTCTTTCAGGATTTGCTTTAAGCAGGGTACAGACGTGGAGATATCGGTCAAATCAATCCCGCTCGAAAACAGCCTTATCGGACATGACCGTAAATATGGCGATGTCTGATGCTTTGCCTGGGTCTCCAGGCAAAGCTTGGCTGAGGAGGAGGAGCCGGGGAGAGACAGTTCTCCTCTCCCCGGCTTCTCCGATATCTGACAGCAGCGTGATGATGTCATCACGCTGCTGCAGGGTACATCGGACGGCTCGAATATCGAGCCATCTGTACCCTGCTTCAGGGTCTGGCTGAAGCTCTGTATGCTGAGCCATCTGAAAGGCTGATTTTGAATCGTGTCAGATCCGTTGGAAAAAAAATACCTTGATACCCAATTTCTTGTTGAACTCTGCAATCCTAGCCCACCCCGATATATTTGCTATATGAGCCATGTCTCCGCACGTCCTCATCACCAAATTATTGGACTCCTGCCAATATCTTGCTGTTGCTGCTGTTTGTGTTCTCATTACCATCATCATTTTACCAACTCTTGGCTTTGTATTACCCAACGACTCGTCACCTTCCTTCATTGCTAACTTGACACCTCTGGCTATTGACCTCGGCTTGTTCCTGACTACACTTCTGCTTGCTCCCTCTCTGCTACTACTGTGTGTGCACTGATCCTGCCAGCACCGGTGTTGCTGTTTCAGCTCCTGGCCTCCAAGCCTGACCATTGATCCTTACACTCATATTCGGTGTTCATCTGACCATATAAATAGGATTTGGGAATAAGAAATCAATACTCTTAGTAACTATTCAGAAGGCAGCTTAAAGCCACCCCCCCCCCCCCCCCCCCCCCCCCCAGCCTAGATTTTTGGGGACAATAGTGGTACATAAAGAGCCATTTTGACATATTTGAGAAGACCAGGTACTTATGGACTTGGGTCTCCGGTGTCACTGATGACGTCAAGGACATACAGGCTGCCCACATCTATGCCTGTGTTAACTGACAAGCAATAGGGAAGAAGTGATCCCGGCCGGCGTTGCTGGAGGTGGAGGATGCCGCAGGATTCCAGTGAATAGGTAAGCTGTCCCTAGTGTGGGTCTGGGGTTCCCCCTTTTTGCAGTGAAAATTCAACTCGGGAATGCCGCCAGGGTGCTTAATGCACTTCTGATATCAAGTAAGGGTCAGTGACGGCAGGGCAGGGACAATGTCATATTGATCTGTGTCCACATTGCTTGATATGTTTATCATAAATGGTGATGTTCCTGACTTGTGCCCACCATAACTTTTCTATCTCTTTCATGCAGCCATGTCACGCAAACAACTTCATGGACTCACCCGGTGGCCACTGCCTTAAATCTGACCTACCTAGAGGACAGCAGTGAGGAGAGTCCCAGAGATCCAGCGGAACTGAAGAGCTGTTGATATCTGATGAGACATTCAATTATCCTACAGATACCTGGACCTCATGTTCTCCAAAGGCCAGCAATACAATCTGGAGTGCCAACAAACTCGGACATCTGCACATTGAAGCCATAATAGTGGGCAACACACAGGAGATTTTTTTTAAAGAATAAGCGGACTTCTAAGTCACCAAAACCAAGCATGGTCCCAGCATTCTCTTTGCTGCTGATGTCCTCAGAGGGTGTAATTTGGGTAACTGCAGATATAGACGCCATTGAAGCTGTTATCTTACTAATGATAGTTTGGCAGAGTTAAACATTTGAAAGCATTAAGCAGGGTACAGACAGCTTGATATTGGAGCCATCCGATGTACCCTGCAGCAGCGTGATGACGCCATCACACTGCTGTTAGATATCATCAGGGCTTGGGAGACGGCTCTGCTGCGGTTTCCATGCAAAGCATCAGACATCGGCCGTATTTACGGTCATGGCTGTTTGATTTGTCCCGCTCGAAAACAGCGATGGGCGCATATTATATGGGCCAGATAGATGGCCGTGAGTGCGTGTGGTGCTCAAAGCGGCCATCAATCTGGCCCATATCTGCATGCCTGTACCCTGCCTTACTGTACGCAAGGGGTCTTTAAACTACAGCCCATGGAGGGGGGGGGGAGGGGGTGTATGGCCAACACTATCCAGAGTTTCGAACATTGCTTTGGATAAGGTGCTGAGCTGACTCCTGCAGTGGGGCATGTGTCAATCCTATCCTTGGCTGTCTGCTCTAAAAGTTCATGAACCCCCTTTTACCCGATGTACAGCACACACATGGATTTCTGGTGCTTTGTAAAGATGTTAAGAAGTGGGGGTGCGTAATGTATTTTGGCTTGGGGGGGGGTTACATGGGGGATGTGTATGTTGTGTGTGTGATCGTCTGTGTGTACATGCCTTTGTCCATGTGTGCGCATACATAGTCTGGCTCCCCGCAGACTCTAGGACAGTTAACTGCCCCCCTATTTAGAAAAATTGAGGCCCCCTGCTGTACACCAATAAGTATTTTCACATTTAAATAACCAAATATCACAAGCAATGACAGCCAAATAGGATTGAGACTTCATCTGCGAATTGTGATTTGAGTGGTTGCTATAAGATTTCCCCTTTTTCAGGCTGTATGAAATAAGCCGGGTGCTTTTTACTTACTTGAGAAGTGTTAATACTTGATGTTCTCTACAAGCTGATCTCTGGGCACCTTCTTTTCAATAGATGTTAAGTGCGGTGTAGTAATTCAATGTTTGCTTTCTTTAAGTTGCCTGAAAAGTGGTATCACCGGGCTGTGCAGGTCTTGCTGCGCTATTCAACACAAGGAGGAAGAAGGCAAACACTGAAGTATAAATATCTATTGACACTGCTATGGCGGTGCGCTGGGTTCGGCTTTAATTCCACTTCCACTGCTTAGGAAATATTTTTGTTGTATTTCACGGAATGTATTTTCTATGGTCTGCCGTGCAACATGCAAAAAGCTAGAGGATCTACAATATGCAAGGTACTGCCACTTATAATGGGTCACATGACCACTCAGCCACTGACGCTCGTTGTCAGCATCTTTTTTTCAGAGATTTAATATTTGATAACAGAGCTAAACAGAAATAGTAAGCGAATATACTTAAGTACAAGTCCATCGTAATATAAGCTGAGGTAACTAAATGCATACAAAAAAATGAATAAGCTTTTGTTTCGGGATGTCATTATTTTGACTAGATGATTAAGGAGTTAATTGCAAAGCCCCTGAACATGATTTGGTCACCAACGATTTGAAAAATTTAAGCAAGGCATACATGACTTGATTTTTAAACCTCCCTGGTGTTATGCCCAAACTCATTGCGGTCACAGTTTGATCTTGGATCCAAATGTGCTCATGCTGGGACGTCACATGCATCACTTCCTGTACTTTTCCCTTATTTGGGGACAGTAAGGTTGACAGGTATGAACCAAATACTTGATTTTTTGTCTCTTAAACAGCCAGTTTAGGTCAATGTGTATGTACGTTTGAGGAATGCTGGTTCTGTACCAGTCTTTTCTGTTGAAAAAGCCTGATTTACAGATGTCAAACCTTGGCTTGTTGTTTGGCATGAAGGAACTCAGGTTTCATTGACCCCAACTTCAGTGACCCCAACTTCTTATTCAACATATGATTATTTGTAAAAATTTGCATGCATTTAGACGGACGCACCAAAATGTCTAGTTAAGTCTTCCTCAGTTTCCATTAACTATTATCCAATCTATATTGATGGATTTAAAAGAGGATGCCCAGTAATCTCTTTCAGGATTTGAACCTGGGGATGCGTTCGGGTCTGGCAAAAGCTCTGTATGCTGAGCCACCTGAAAGGCTGATTTTGCATCTTGTCGGATCCGTTGGAAAAAGATACCTTGATACCCAATTTCTTGTTGAACTCTGAAATCCTAGCCCACCCCCATGTATTTGCTATATGAGCCATGTCTCCGCACGTCCTCATCACCAGGTTGATGAGGATAAGGTTGACCGGTATGAACCAAATACTTGATATTTTGTCTCTTAAACAGCCAGTTTAGGTCAATGTGTATGTACAGCTGGGGGAGCACTATACATTGCTTCATCATTTGTATGTATGTACGTCTATTCATTTATTTAGTCTTCCAATTTGTACTGTGAATCCTCATACAGTATTTCCTATTTATGTCTGTTTCTGTCTATTGCTTTTAGTGGTATTTTATATTTTTATGTCAATCTCTAGAATATACATAGCTTTCTACTTTTTAAAGAATTTATCTACAGTAGAAGAAAACATATTAGATATTTTACAGATATGATTTTGCTTACAACCAAAATTAATACAAATAAATTAACTTTTATAAATGACGGTTTGTCTTCGTTTGATTTCACAGTCCTGGTGTTCCTGTAACAAGTGCGGTACATAGGACCTGTCTTTTTGAATTTCCAGCCCCTCCCCTTTGTTGTGACATCACAGGTTAAAGAAGAAGAAGCCAGAGACCAGTGGTCACTTCTGGACAGAGGTAAGTATCATCGGTTTTCTTTGCGGATAGGACTGACCGATTCTGACATTCTTCAACACAGTCAAGAAGGTTTCTAACTTTTTTTGTAAAACACTTACTACTGTATTTTTCGCCCTTTACGATTCTCCGGCTGATAAGACGCGCACAGCGTGTCTTATTTGGGGGGGGGGGGGATATGGTAAGAAAATCCAACTCTTCTGCCCAGCAAGATCTGCCACTGTTGCGTGTAGAGCTGTAGCTGTATATGTCAGCTTAAGCTGACATGCAAAGCTCCAACTGACAAGCTTGTCAGCTCTGCCCTGAAAGAGTGGATTCCTGTCCTGCTCAGCAGATGGTAGTGTGGGAGTTAAAGGAGTTAAGTAAGCTGTCTGCTTTATATGTCAGAGCAGAGACAGGGAAGCTGTTAGAAGTAAAGCAAGGCATACACGGCTCGATTTTGTAATAGATACAAGCACACTTTTGCTCGAATCTATTACAAAATTCTAGCTATCCAGGCTTCCTTCAAGCGGGATCAACAGCTCAAGCTGACATGCAAAGGTCCAGCTGACAAACACAAAGAGCTTGTCAGCTCAGTCCCAGGAGAGTGGATTCCTGTCCTGTTTAGTGGATGACTGGTAGCATGGAACTAAAGCTGGCCATACACCTTCAGATTTCTCTGTCAGATTTCCTTCAGATCAGATCCAACAACCATGTAGTATAGTGTCCTCCCTGATAGAATACATAGTGATTGGAAGGTGTAGAAAGGTCCTCATATTACATGGTTTTGGTAAAACAAAATCTGATCTGAAGGAAATCTGACAGAGAAATCTGAAGGTGTATGGCCAGCTTAACAGACAAAGGTTGAGAGTGAAAGGAGAAGCAAAGGGAAGACCCGTCCAAGGTCCGATCTTCACTCTGATAGCTTCCCCATGTCTGACAACCAAGCTCAGTGCACATAGAATGTGCACATTTGCCCTTACAAGGGGCACCCAGTTGTTAACCCCAATTTTGGCAAAAATACAGTAGTTCATATACCTTGTGTCAATGGCTGAATTGTACTAGAAGTAAGCATCTTGTAATCCCGTTAAAGCAGAGCTCAGTACTTTTTGGGGAGAAAAGTCAAGCCTCCATGTTGTGTTGCTGTGTTGTGTCGCAGAAGAATGAATTGGCTGAAATACATGAATGTTCCCCGCACATTTATTTTCTTTATGTAAATGGCTTTAAATGGCTTTCAGTTTTAAAGAGTCCCCCCACCTCATTTAAGAAATGAATAAATTTTTTTTTTTTTACCCATTACCACTATTTTTCATGTTTTATAAAATTTTGGTGTTCATGGATATTTAATAAAAAAGCTTTGGACATCCTGAGTGCCGAATGTCATGAGGCGCTTACGAGGACTTACTACAGCACCGCCATTTAAAGAAAAGTGCCTATGTCTACATCACTGACCAGCCAACTACTGGGAAATATATGAAAATTACCCTGCATATCCTATTATTGGTCTAAGATCATTTAAACAAGGGAACTATATTGTATAAATTACATAAAGTACAGCCCGGGGCTCCCTTGGGAGAGCTGGTCACAGCCTAACTTGAACAGCTTTTGGCCAACAAATTTATCAAAAAGTTTATTTTAAAAGGAAGGGAATATGGGGATTGGGGGGTTATATACAGGTGATTTGTCATCAGATATGTTGTTTTGGACTTGTTTGGTCAGTCATCATTGGTTCTGACAGGGTAGCTTCTCATTAAGGGTCTAAATAGGACCCTGTGTATTTTGTATGTGTATGGCCTTTAAGGGGATTTCTACTAAAGGGGATAAAACATGAGCTGCTGGTTGACAAATGGCTGCCACCTAAAACACATCCCATATAACAGGGCATTGCACAAGTGCGTGCTTTTTTTTTCGTTCCGGGTCTAGATTTCCTGCCCTCCTCTAGACCTAGAACACGTACCTGGTGTCCCCGTTGACACCAGAGATGTGCTCTTAAAAAAAATGATGTTTTTACATGGAGGCCAATGGTGCCGCCTACCCTCCACCTCTTCGGCATCATATACGATGCCATCAGAGAGTACCCGGAAGGATCGGTGTGTACACCGATATAGAGAAATCGCCCAGGGATTTCAGCAACAGGTGAGTTTTCCCACAATTAGCTTGGGGTGAGTTTTATGAGCAAAGAAACTCACTCCAAGATTAACAGGGCTGAACACCCTGGAGGCTACTCCAATTGAACACTGAGTATATTAACCAAGGAAGAGAATTCCCTACTGCTATCCCTTCAGCAACTGTAACCAGGAAGTGATATAATCTGTACATAGGAAGTGATATCATCCTGGTATTCACAGGGCTGAACACACACGGCCTTCTCCTTGCTGAGCCTGCTTTGTATCTCCATTATTGTGAATATTTTATATTTTCCTTTACAGAACTTTACTTTATTGCACTAGGTTGTATGCCTCATGTCCTTGTTTCTATTGGTAAAAAAAGAAGAGTTTGTGCTGCTCGGAAGGCCCAAATAAAAAACTATTCATACACAATGAATGATGCCTTTAGACAATCATGGAGAACATTCATTATTGTGAAACGCAGGAATTTTGATGTGTTGCAATGCTTTTCAATGGCCACGATTAAGGCCTAGTCTCCACTGCGTTGATGGCCACATTTATTGCTAATATTTCCGGGGCAAGGGGGACCCCATGTTATGGAGACAATATCGTTTTTTTTCCTCACATCCCTGATTTCATCGATGACAGATTACATTTTTAACAAGGAGTACTACAGGCAAAACACCCAGGAGGTTAATGTGCTGGCAACGTGACGGGAAAAGGACATTGGAGACCCTTGGCAAAAACTGCCATGAAATGCAATGGACCGTAAAAAGCATCTTCAGGTGGTAACAAGGTTAACCATGTAAAAATGTACGCGTCTGTGGGTATGTATTCAATGCTTTTTTAAGTTTGAAATTCCTGCATTGTACATGCGTCAAACATGTACAATGCATCCATCAACACATTGGCTTAGCTTAAGGTCTATTAACTGTTGGTGGCCAGCTGGTACCTATAGCGTACTGTTGGCCACAAGTATATGGCAAGTTATAAAGCTCTAGGCATGGTTTGTCATCATCAGAAATCATTCAATATGACGGCACTGTATAGTGGTAGATCCCGCAGACACCTACAGGAGGCCCATAGATGATCAATTTGCCTGATGGAATCTATGAATCTAGTTGGGAGTGCCACCTCCCAACCTATTTACTAAACACCAACGGCAATTTGATGATCATCTGCCATGTATGGGAAGCACAGGTTCACTTTAAAATCTTGATTTGCCTCATTCTACTTTAAATCTGTCAACTAATTGGCTGTTTCAGCAGGATCTCCAGAGGTTGTGAATGAAAACAAGGTCTTTAGCAAGAAGCGGTGTGAATTGCGAGAAAAGAAAATGTATTCTTTTGTTGTTATCTCAGGAAACTCACATTTGCAGTTTGACAAACGTGTTTCTTTTCACACCACCTTGGCAGGTACACAGAGCAGTTTTCTCTGCCACCGACGTTTTTGACCAAGGAATACCGCCTGCGACTCAAATGAGGGAGTAAAAAACCAGACCCACCTAAGCTGGAATGTAAGATAAAAGCTGCTGATTAGAACATTGCACACGAGGAGCATCAAGGGGTGATTAACACTTCCCTCTGCTGCTGGTACTCATTAATGCGGCTCAATGGAATTATCAGCTAAATCATTGCAGAACGCCACGTTTCGGGACATGCGCTGTTCTTTTGGGTCACGGAAGAGTCCACACGTCTGATGGAAGCTAAGGCAGAAAAATAAGAGTAATAAATGCAAGTCCACAGTAGGGATGGTCAATGACATGCAAATATTTAGCATGCAACTTGTATGCATACTGAAACTGAGCCAATCAAGCACAGCAGCTGCAGAGTTTGGTTGGCTCAGGTTCGGTATGCATGCATTTGCTTTCAAATGTAGAAATTTAAAGCATCTCATTGAGTATTTCATGTAGGCATTACGGCATTTCTTGTAGACATCTTGGCATCTCATTAACCATCTCTTGTAGGCAATTAAGCATTCCTTTGAGCCTCTCTTGTAGACATTTCGGCATCTCATTGACCATCTCGTGTAGGAATCTTTTGTAAACATTTAAGCTAGGAACACATGGCTCGATTTAAGCGTACGATCGATGTAAATAAATGAAAATAAATGAATAAATGATTGTACCCAAATTGTAGCGCGGACACATGGTACAATCGACGATTTTAGTTCAATGAAGAGCTATACATCGATTGAAAAGTGATCGGACTAGTTGGAAAATTATCGTCGAATTGTACCATGATCGAACTACTTTTTCATTTTCATCGTACAATTGTATTCGATGAAGTGATAGTTTACTGTTTGTAGGGCATCAATGGCATTGATGATTTTAGTCAATAACCAATGTTCTCTACATCGATATTGTACTACGATTGTATGACACTATAGCGCACACGGTACAATCGATAACATACCAAAATCGAGGTTCTTCATCTAATCTTACATCGATTGTATGCTTAAATCGAGCCATGTGTTTCTAGCTTAAGGGTGAGTTTCCACATATGTCGTGACGCGACGTTCCACATACGTCGGGACGTAGCAGATAGACATTGCCTGCACAGCCAGTGGATGGTCTGTCTACACATCCGCCGGTGCGGAGACTCAACGTATTCAACTACGTTGAGCCTTGCAGCAGCGGAGCGGCTCGACACCGTGAAGACAGATCCTCCGCCGAGCAGGTAAGTATATCTGCTACGTTGGGGTCCCGTTGTATGTGGAAACAAGCCCTTAGACATCTCCTTGAGCATGTCTTGTAGACACTGCAGCATTTCCTTGAGCATTTCTTTTAGACATTTCCGCATCTCAATGAGCATCTTTTGTAGACATTTCAGCATCTCATTGAGCATCTCCTTCAGACGATCCCACATCTCAATGAGCATCTCCTTCAGACGTTTCCACATCTCAATGAGCATCTCCTGTAGACATTACAACAGCTCATTGACCATCTCTTGTAGGCATTAAGGCATACCTTTGAGCACCTCTTGTAGTTATTTCCGCATCTCTTGTAAACACTTAGGCATCTCATTGAGCATCTCTTATAGAAGTTTTAGCATCTCATTGTCTGTTTCTTGTAGACATTTCCACATCTCATTGACCATCTCTTGTAGACATTTCGGCATCCCAATAAGCATCTCTACACAGTACTGTACATCTCCCATTAAAAGTTACCAATCTCACAGGAATAGGGACTGCCAGTGTCATTCACCTTTTTCCTCTAAACCCAAGCTGACATGGACACCACTCCTCGAAGTACATCATCACCCGAGTCGCTAAATACAATCACATTCTTCATCTCCCACCTGTAGAGCTACGTGTCATACAGGAAATTGTCAGATGGTCATTTTTCCATGGATGGTTTTAGGTCTACTACTATAAAGGGTGTTTTGGAAGGGGTTACGGTTTTTTGAAGATTGCAATGTAAACAAAATCTGAAAAAAACTTTAAAAGGGAAATCCAAAGGACGACCTCTAGAGGGAGCCAGTGGCATACAAAAACATACACGGGCACCGTCTAGTGGTGGTTGCTGTGACTTATTAAGCCAGAGAATTGGGTGTATGCATCCTGCACACTGGTTATATCAAACTATCACAACAGGAGTTCCGTTCATTCAGCCGGCTGCAGTAAAAGAACTTGAATAATACATAGAATTCAATGGGTAATATCTTTGTAAAAAGAACAACTGCCTTGTTGGCAATCATCGACCTGAAACAATCATGCCACAAATTAGGTCAAAACCGCTGCCCTACAGACTTGTTCTGCATTAGTGACTGACCTGGTCAAATTATTTTTTTATTTCATCAAGCTGACTTTGTGAGTTAATCTCAAAACAACTGAACATGTTATTATTACCAACATTGCTGGAGATACAGGGTAGGGCTGTGGGAAAATTACACAGTATTGCTCAAGCACATGTAGCGTAAATTAAGTTCAAAATCAAGTAATTTTTTTTACATTTCTTTTTTAAACAAACCCTTTTCTCTATAACTCCAACAATGCTCGTGATGATACCATGTTCAGGGACTTTGCAATTAACACCCAAATAAACTAAATCTCTTCTGTATATGTTGCTTCTTGATTGGAGTTTAATTTGAACACCTTCCCATTCGTAAAAAAAAAATTTCAGTAGATAAGCTTGAAGTGTATATCAATAAAAACTTGTCAAAAACATCACAAGTAGTGGGCCTCAAACCCACAGCTCTACTCTGAGGTAGCCCCACTCCTCTACTCCTACTCCTCTACTCGCATAGAACCACATATCTTTACATTATACCCAGGCAAGGGTCTTGTCTGTCTCAGGGTCAGCAGAAGACTTAAAGCGGAAGTAAACTAAAAAAAAAAATCCCCCACATACATTACACGGGCATATTACACACCTGTCAGCAGTATACATC
>CM070042.1:48600101-48612519 GCA_036250615.1 Ptychadena robeensis | reverse complement strand
AATGGCAACTTTGCAGAAATGAGTACTAAAATGAAAAGTGTTTTTTTTAATCTCTTTAATTTAGTTTAACCGTCATATTTATTTATTCTCAGGCAAGCGCATAGAAAATGGTGCTGAGGTGGTGACTACAACCATCAGATTGCTGTACAGTAAGTAGAACAGTATGGAAACCCTCCCAGCAATTCCTATTCAGGAGGGGAGGTGTGTCTGTGATGTCACGGCTGTCAGCTGCTGCACATGGAGAAGGCGATGATCGCAGGCTGGCAGCACAGAGCTGGACTTGCAGCCAGAGAGTGAGGAGCACAAGTGCCACTGGACTGATCGGTGTCACCCAGCGCCAAGCCACACTGCTCTTTCCTGGCGTTGTCACCTCAAAGCATCTGCACCAAGATGGAGAAGATGACCAGAATCTTACCGCTGAACCCAAATTTTATACCTCCAACGTACGGCGTGCTGAAATCCCTGCTGGAGAACCCATTGAAGCTGCCGCTACATCATGATGATGGTATAACGCTTTTCAGTGATAATTGTATGTACTATTTAAATTTATCTATCTATCTTTCGTAGCCAGACTATACTGCACAAGTTATGCTGTCTTCTTTTAATTTTGCTAAGTTGACTTGATGTATAAACTCAGATTAATGGGGTGCTGTATCCCAGTAACCCAAAGATGTAGTGCTGGGTCCTCCCTGATAGAATACATAGTGATTGGAAGGTATATATCACTGCTATGTAGTGCTGGGTCCTCCCTGATAGAATACATAGTGATTGGAAGGTATATATCACTGCTATGTAGTGCCGGGTCCTCCCTGATAGAATACATAGTAATTGGAAGGTATATATCACTGCTATGTAGTGCCGGGTCCTCCCTGATAGAATACATAGTAATTGGAAGGTATATATCACTGCTATGAAAAGCTAAGGATGACAAAATACATCACAATCCAATTTATTTCACCAAAACTATGCAACACGAAGAGCTTTCTAAACTATCTTATCGATTGTATCAGGGAAACCCTTACAGTAGAAAGTTGTTGGTTGATCTAAAGGAAATTGTACAGAGAGATTGAATGGCATAAACCAGGTTCAGGAAATTATGAGTAAACCAATGTATATATGAATACTGTTCCGTTCCTTTTATTAGATCTGATATATGTCTGCTGATGTTTAGTGCCATGCGTGGTGTTTCAGCACTGGATAGCCTCATATACCCCGTGATGTTGTCAGGACCTTCATGTCTTCATCGCTTGTTATTTTGCTTTAAGGGATGAAAGGATTGCTGGTTAATGCAGCATCCAACCACATGACTTGCTAATAGATCACTTAATAAGATTACAGTCCATCACATTTCCACTGCTGTTTAGTCTCAGCTCCTTAAAGTTTTCTGCCTTAACTTTTACAATGTGTGCTATCTATCTATCTATCTATCTATCTATCTATCTATCTATCTATCTATCTATCTATCTATCTATCTATCTATCTATCTATCTATCTATCTATCTATCTATCTATCTATCTATCTATCTATCTATCTATCTATCTATCTATCTATCTATCTATCTATCTATCTATCTATCTATCTATCCAGAAAGTTTTACTGGGACAAGTACTGAGGTGAATGCAGTGAAATGTGATTAAATAAAAAGAAAATAAAGGTAGTGTCATGTTGTAATCTTTTAATATCCATAATGTTGCCCATAGTCTGCATCCATTGTGGAACATTCTTGGTGGTCATTACTGTGTGACCTAAGTAAGAAATAGCTTATTTTAACATGTATACTTAATGTACTTAATACTTAATGTAAGTACTTAATGTATACTTTATTTATATGGTAATGTAAGTCCCTTCTATGGTGCTGTTTTAGTTGTAAAGTGAAATAGGTAGCCCGTACCATAGATCTCTGATGTGGTACCACACAACCCATGTCATTTTATCATAAGAGCCTTAAGGTGTCCATCCACTTACAGACGGGCGCTCGATAGATGACCCCTTCCTGGTCCCCATCCAAAACAATGACTTTCGAGCAGGATTTACGGACATGTCCGTTGCCTGCTCAACAGACCTGTCTTGGAGCGGGTTTCGATTGATCCTGTTTTAAGACAGGCATCCACGGCTAGATTTGTTATTGGTTAGACCATGTTATTGGTTAGAGCGGTGAACGCACACTTTGCTCAATTGTGCTCTCATCTATTAATAATGGATCAAGGATGGACACCTTTACTGTTTGTCTGATATAGAGACCTGTATAACGAGTGTACTATTCAATTACTAAAATCATGATTTTGCTCCTAATTTGGTGGCCAATCTCTAATATTTTGCCAGTTTTTTAAGGAAAACTATTGTGAGTGTGGGTTCACTTGTATTATTGCCCAACAGTTTTTTGCTATTTTTTTTTTTTACGGTATAGTGTCCCCGTTTCCCTTTTCAGTGATATGATAGTTGTTCTACTCAGGATTAGGTTTTCAGGATCTGTAGGCAACAATATCACTTTAGATATTAGAATTATCACCTACCATCTTTTAAATATTAGTGGTCTTCACTAATAGAGTCGATGTAATATTTTGCATATATGCGTCTCTCCAACACAAATTCAATTTCCTTCCAACAAGTCTAAAAACCACATTGATATACTGATATAACATAAGGTGAAATGTTCTTTTGAAAAGTGTATCATGTGTGATGGCTAAAATGAATACTTTAAATATTTCGTTTGGGAGTTTAAATAATTAACTTTTCTACAACTCCCAAATGTAAGTACCTTTATGGTAGACTTTTAGAAAATTACCAGCAGTTGATACATTGCTTTCCCAATGCCCAGCCTTCTTCTTCACAAAGTCTTAGGGTTCATGATGATGTTGGGATGGGTAGGCGAGGTACCTAGCATTTTATAGGGAATTAAGGAACATTGCTTTAAATAAAAGTAACTATATGAAGTCCATGTTGGACCTGTCCGTGTCGTGATGGTAGTCATATGACACACATTCACTGTTTGGTGAAGATAAGTCCACAGTTAGGAATCCAAGCAAGCCCACTTTTAAGTCAACCTTCCTGAACGTTGTTATTGAGAATAAATCAGAACACTGGTAGAAAGTCCACAAATACAAGTGAAATAAATGCAAAAGTCAATATCTGACCCCAACCTCCAACCCAAACACGAAGGACCACAGCATTGCCTCTTCCTAACATACTAATACAAAGCAAATAGTCTTTCTATTTTTTGTTCAATATCACTTTATTTTGTGGTTATTTTATGGAATAATACCTAATATATGTCCCACTTTCAGTAATAACTAAATAAATATTGACTTAGGGCAAAATTAAGAGTTCTGAGAGAGGAGTCAAGCCGGCATGCTAATAGGGTTTGTTACTTGTAATGTTTCCTAAATGTTTTAGCCTATTCAGCTTGCTATTGATTGTATCACCTTTTTTGTATATCATCGTTAATATGATCAATCCTGCTATTATTTCAGCCTTCTGCAAAGAAAAAGATAAAGAGAAGAAGCTAGAAGATGAAAGTTCGGCCACAGCAGTTCCCCAGTCGGCTTTCCTGGGGCCGACTCTCTGGGACAAGACCTTGCCGTATGATGGAGACACCTTCCAGCTGGAGTACATGGACCTGGAAGAATTCCTTTCCGAAAACGGAATCCCACCTAGCCAATCCTCTCACGAACTGAATACTCATCAGCCTAGCCTCCCGCCACCCCCAGTCACCTCACCTTCTGTCATAGATCTCAGCAACCGAGCATCTACCTCCATCCTACCAGGCTTGGTGCCCCAGAACTGCATGCACAGTCCGGTGAGACCTGGTAAGATCATCTTTTTTTTTTTTACAGTCGCTATTTTTATTTTTCAGATCTATGGGGTACCTTTAGACAGGCTGTTCATGCCTGTTGATAGCTGATCTGTGTCAAAGGGTACCCCATGACCTCTGAAGATACTTCTAGATTAAATACTTGAGCTCTTTACCTGCAGTAACTGGAAATTCAAGTTGCATTATGAGTGTTTTCAGATAGGCTTCCTTTACAGGGCACCAGATAGGCTACCTTTACAGGGAACCAGATAGGCTACCTTTACAGGGAACCAAATAGGCTACCTTTACAGGGCACCAGATAGGCTACCTTTACAGGGCACCAGATAGGCTACCTTTACAGGGCACCAGATATGCTACCTTTATGGGGAACCAGATAAGCTACCCTAATGGGGAACCAGATAGGCTACCTTTATGGGGAACCGGGTACGCTACCTTTATGGGGAACCAAATAGGCTACCTCTATGTGGAACCAGGTAGGCTACCATTGTGGGGAACCAGGTAGGCTACCATTATCGCAAACCAGGTAGGCTACCTTTATAGGAAACAAGATCTTTTTACAACTAATTTAACCCTAAGTGTCATTTTTTTATTAAAAAGTCTAAATAATAGACAATGGCAAGACTGTTAAGCCGGAAACCAACAATATTTTGGTAAAATTAATTATAGAGTATTTATAACAGCATGAGCACTTTAAATCTCTTACCCTTTTTGAAATCAATATCATATAATGTTCCATTCTACCTTAAAGTAGTACATGAACTGTATAACAACAATTAATAGATCAATTTGTACAGTATAAATGAAGCCAAAACTCCGCCTCTACTAATCGCGGCTGAGTAAAGCTCCACGCATAGCTGAGAACGGACGGATTATAAATAAATCTCTGTTTAAATAGACTTTGGTGCCTGACAGGGCCAGACAATTATCGACAAAGAAAAAGAAATCCAATGATTCTTTTTTTTCTACCTATCCCTCATTTGTACGGCTGGATAATTACCAGTTCTCCATGCGCACACTCAACACGCCCCTCCCATGTTTACTTTCCCAGCTTGTAATTGAGACACGTGTGAGCACACGGTGCTGGATACTTGTGCTCACATTCCGTCTCATGTGAGTGTGGATTACTACGCGTACAAGTGTACACATGGTTCTGCCCTGTGCGGCCAGACTGTTCTGTGCTAAGAGGACAGCCAAACAACCAACCTTGCGTTAGTTTGTTAGATACCGTAGATACATAGATTTAAAATGTAAAAATCAACTCAACTCAATCAACTTAAATCCATTCAAATGTAGTAATAATATGTTCTACAATTAATGTATTCCAGGACCTAATAATATGCCACGTGGAGTCCACATTATTGGACCACCCTATAAGTGTCCAATGAGGATGCTGGAAATAGCTTTAGTTGCACTGTGATTTGTCTATAGATAGAAGATGATGTTTGTGATTTTATCACATTGCGGTCAGACTGAGAACCAATAGTTGGCTCCTCAGTGATCTGAGGAGTAAGTGAGGATCAGGTGATCCTCAACTTTGACACATGTTGGTCAAAAAATTAAGGGGCCAAGTTGGGTTTTCTTGGTCAATTAATAATTGTTATTCTTGAGAACCCGTCAACTTATATGGCCTTATTCTTTGAGTCCAGATATCAATTAATACTTTGTGTTACAATTACATGTAGATATTTTTAAGCTTTTATGACCGGTTCACTAATTGTCTATTTCTGATGCCATTAAACCACAAAAATGTCTCATCTTCCAAGGAATTGTAATTTGTAAATATTCCCTATACTCACATCAATGGTATTCTGCCTCTGTCATGCATGCTATGAAACATTTTAACCCATGTTTTGTCAGAAACGTACCTTTATCTACACTTAAAGTATTTTTTTTTATGTTTACTGCCCGCTGTACGGCCTGAATTGCCCTTTGTACTAACATTAACCTCTAATTTTCCAAAGTTACCACTTTGAAGGACATTAAATGGGAGGTTGTACTTCACAATTCCAGACTAGGCTTACCTTAATCTGCTTTTTAGGTAATGCCAGACCCGCTAAACCCCCATGCTTAGGATTCAGTGTGGCTCTACCCGGTAATATCATGTTTCAGTGATCTGGAGCTTGTATTTTTTGGCAAGAAACAAAGTTTGGGAAGTAACTGGCCTTCGTGTGTCACATGAGAACTTGGTGTCACGGGAATGCTAGCTTACTATCAACAAACAGTTGCGTTTTATGACTGAAGTTCCATATCAGCCATAAGAATAGTCAGTCTATATGAAACTATCCATACATTGATATCAGCAGGTTCTCAAATATTTCCCTGTCTACACTCTTTGGTGTATGGCAGGACATGAGGTGGTGCGAGGTGGCGGGTAGAAAGCTGGATGGGAAAGGTAGAGTTGAGGCTTAACAACCTCAACCCATATCATATTCCATGCAGCTCTAATACCAACCACATTACCTTTTGTACATACGGTTCTAAGCCCTCTGATCCAGACCTCTCTAAACCTACCTTCTACAATTACAGATGCAGGCTTTTCATTGCTTTGTCAAAGTCCGTTCAGTTAATTGAACTGTGCTCTGCTCAGCCCTTTGAAAAAAAAAAGAAAAAAAGAAACAGTCTATTTTATTGTAGTGGTGGATCAACAAACAGACTTATTTAAAGCAATAATCCAGTCCCGCGGGGTGCTGGTGGTGCGTCACAAGCGTCTGACCCTGGTCACAAGGCCTTCACAGTAGAATCAGTTCAATCATGCCGAGGAGAGAGCAAAGTGAAGCTTTCCTGAAGCAAACGGGCTCATGGCCACGTACTTAAAGGAACAATAATCCTCTTTGTGCTACTGAAATTGACGGTTACTAATATGCTTATGAAGAACAAGCTAGCTTTTTTTCGGAGGGGTATCTGGCTTCCATGGCATGAATGTATCTAGGCCTCAAGTATAAAAATATTCTGGTAAGGTAGACCAAAGTGAAGGAATATGGTTAGGGTTTTTCTTTGCTCTACCTATATTCATATAAAATAATTTCATTCATATATAATAGTTAAATGCATAATCCACCCCAAAATAATGTGTCGGTTAAAATTAAGTCAAATATAGTGATCCCTGTTGACGTTGGTTTGGTTGACGGTGGGACACTTCAAGTCTGAAGACCCTCGGCAAAGAGTAGATGGTGCTCACTTTTTAAGAAGGGCCATCTAGGCAGTGTTAACTTTTTGAGGACCCTGTTTCCATGTACATCAGTGGTGATCAGAAGTTTAAACTTTTTTGCAATGTTAAATTTTTACACAAACGTAGCTTTCTTTAAATTTGTGAGCGTTGTATGTTCCCTTATGAATCTATGAGGATACTAATATAAACATAATTGTAAAGTCTATTAGTAATCACAACAACCAACTTCACAAGTAACACGAGGAAATCTCGGGACTTCCTGTACAGTGTGTACAGTTTTGTGCTTACCACAGACCTGTGCCAACCCTCTCGTGCTTGCAAAGACTTTGTTCCACATCTGGATGTACTAGTAGAGAGAGCTTGCCATAGGCTGGGACACGGTGTGCCCGGGGAAGTAGGAGTGAACTTGGCAATCCCTTCTCACGTGGAGTGGCTTGTGCCAAGCAGAAAAAGTTACTCTCTGCCTGCTTTCACTTCCATCGATGAATCACGGGAAGCCTGTGTACAGTAGGCATGAAAGTACAGTACATTACAGACAGTAAAACTGTGTTTCCTTATTGGGTAATCCAACGTGTTGTTATTTAACAACTTAGTCATGTGATGAGAACCAAACAATTAGCTCAGCGAAATACAGGATGAAGCTTCAAGAACAATGGGACAAGAACATTGTGTTTTAGAGTTATTTTTGCCTTTGTGCACATTTAGGAAAACAAGATGGATTTTGCATTAAGGCTTCATGTTCATATCCAACAAGAAGTCCATTCCCTTTGAATAGACCCTAACAGGTGCTCAATTTATTTCAATGCATAGTCTCTAGATTAAATGTTAAAGGGGCATGGGTGCTATTTCAATATACAGTAGACCCTTGACATCTGAAGTTAAATTGTTCCCAAGGGTTGGTTGTAAGTCAAGATTGTTTTTCCCATAAGAAATAATGAAGATACCCATAATGTGTCCTGAAGCCTTTAAAAGGAGCCTTCCTCGCCTTTAAAAAAGTTTATAATCTGTGTAATTTTCCAGAAACACCAATAGTTTCCCTGGTGTTCTCACCAAAAAGTTTAAATATGACAAACCTACCAGAAATAAATATGTTTAATCACTAGTCAGGGTGACATGTTTGACTTTCAGAATGAGAGGATAAGATGGAAGGTGTTTTTTGTTGGGAAGGAGAGTCCCCTTCCAAAAGAACTTTAGGAACCAGGGGTGTCCTTTCTTTCTCTTCCTAGAGCAGTCTGTAGACTGCTGTAGATTGGTGAGATGGTCCATTATGACATGCTGGTCTCATTTATCAGTCACATGATCACAACTCTCATATATTTTTACAAGTTCCTTCTTCTGATCAGTTGTAATGTTTCATTTACCTTCTCTTTCTTCCTTCTCTCTGCCCTAGCTATTTTAATGCAATCAAGTTCTCAGAGTGCAGCTTACAAATGCTTCTCCAAGTCTTTGTTAACAACCGTTTTGGAACAAACCCGTTTTGGCCTTGGACAGTAACTTTGGTTGTAAGTTAAAACTTACATTTTGGTTGTCAGTCAAGACGGTTGTAACCCAAGGGTCCGCAGTATATATCTGTGTATTCTATATATATTATGACTATGATACCTGATGATGAACTATGCAATTCTGTACACAAAATCCAGCTCTTAGGGCAGTGGTGGGCAACTGAGTTGATATGGAGAGCCACAAGTGAGGCACTAAAGGGCCGCACATAACATTTTCAATCCATACTGACTTGTATAAGCATTTTTAAATTAAACGAATTACAGCATGCAGAGCTAAAAAACATTATGTTTCATTTTTTAAATAACGAAATACTTCAAGCATTAAGAAACACTGTAGTATGGTAATGCACATGTTGTGTTATATATATCATCAAAGGTTATGTGCTTTTAAAGCCAAGTGGAAGACTGAGGGGCCACAGGTTGGGCATCTGGGCCTTAAGGTTTCTCCAGGGTAATATATTTAGAGGTGTCATAGTTATATGAAATTATTTATGAATAACTATTAGTTTCCCCTTTAAGATACTTCCTGTTGTGTTGAAGACAAAAAAAACTAAGAAATCTTCGTTAGATCTGGTAAAGGGAACAAGGGATGAGGGAGGGGAGCACTCATGCAAAAGAACTGAGAGCGAGTTGGCTGGGAGCACAATGGTGGCTCGGTGCGGACTGATGGCTGCAGAACATCTGAAGGAATCCCGCACATTATACCATCTCAGGCGTTCTGCACTCATCTCTCCATAAATGGTCCCGAGGCACCAAAAAAGTCTCGTCTCTGCCAAGCTAAAATTTCTCATCTGAACCCTTCTGCAAAAAATGCTGAGTTTTGGCTGCACAGAGCAAATACCAGCTGCGTAAACTCCAGACATGAAAACAAGCTTTGCTGGAACAGTGATTAAGTTTCATGTGGTTTACACCGCGGAGCTCAGATAACGGGAGTCTAAGTTCTGGAGGCAATGGCAGAAGCTGGACAAAAACTTTCATTTTTATATATCTGTTACTGCTCTGCCTTTGCTTATTCAGATTTTACTATATGATCCTCATTGTACTCAGCCAGAGTTTCATGAAGCGCCTGTGAGATATATCCGCCATTTGCTGCTTGCAGGGTGGAGGATCCAAGGACAAAGAGCAGCAGTGATCAGTAGAGATTGACAAAAGGATGCCGAAACATTAGCTTTCAAAGTGTAAGCAGACTGAAACTGAGCCAATCAGGTACAACAGCTGCTCTTCTTGATTGGTTCATTTTAAATCTGTATAAAATTTGCATGCTAGTGTGGAAAATTCGGCATCTCATTTAGGCTACATTTACACGTTTGCAAGGTCAATAAAAGACCAAAAAACAACTTTGCTTTAAGTTTAAAATGGAAGTCAATGAGGTTGTTTAAAGAACAGAAAATGTATGTTTTCTATTCGTTTTTTCAACCTTCTGTTGCGTTCAAAGGGCCGTTCAGTTTTTAAACAACCCCATTTACTCCAATGGTGAAGCTCTGAAATCGACTGCAGTACTTTCCAGAGCTTCTTTCACTAGTTTTTCAGTCTTTAAAAAAAAAACCACCTGAGATTGACTAGTTTTAAAGCCTTGTCTGCACTATGGCCAATCGGCCTTCACAGGGGCACCATTGCCCTCAGCACCCAGTCATTATAGTCGCGATAGGACACACTGCATGCATGACAAGTGGATGAAAGGGGACGCGTTATCACTGTGTATAATAACACGCTGCCTTTACACATTCTCAATCTAGGCAAAATGCACCCACACACCCCTATTGGGCACCATGGATGCATCACGTTGGTGCGTCCATGATGCCAAATGGAGATAAGGTCTTAGACAGCCATCAAGCTACCTTTTGCTGTGTTTTACAACTTTTTCTGTAAATACAACCGTCAATGACAGCCACCTGCCTCCATGTAAACCCTATGGGCATGTTGCTTCCACCCAGCTGTTGCAGTTCATGGATTAGGAGGTAGGTAGTTGATAATGAGTTATTCCCAAGCAACCTCACTGTACTGGAGTAGACATTAATCCAATATGGCAGTCTGATAAAACTTGCTTCTTGGATCTGCAGGAGTCCACCTTCCACACCATATAGCTACTGTCTTCTCTGAAATGAAAAAAAAGCCCTTGTAGGTTGCAAAGCCTCTGATTGGTCCTAATGTGGGACCTAAGTAAGGTACTATACCCTAGGTGCCCAACCTGAGGCCCGGGGGCCGCATGTGGCCCTTTGGGTGTTGTTTGGCGGCTCCCCTTGGTCCTCCACATGCGGCCCCCAAAACCAAACTGTTAATGCACATGGCATAGCAACTCACCTGTGACCCAGCTTTCCTAATCAACTTTTGCGTTCAGTAAAATTGGCAATGTTGATCAGGGAAACCAGGTCTACATATGAGCGCTAAACCCAGGGACAGGAGGGGGGTGAGTGCTGTTGGGTTTTGAATGCCTGTCATGATCTGGTCCACCGCCTGCTGAGATATGTCGACAGGGGAGGGTCTGGATCGATGTTATGTGCGGGCCTTTAGTGATGCAGAGGGCCCTATATATCAACTCAGTTGCCCACCACTGTGCTATACAATGAAAATGGCCAACTTCAATATTTAGCTGTTACTGTCAGCGCCACCAGCTGGTGATCCCTGGTATTGACACATGCACATAAAACCTCCAGCTGGACATTGTTCTTTTTTAGCAACCAAGCAGCTTTCAGCTGTCGTTTTGCAGTACACGTAAAATAAAATAAAAAATATATTTCTTTCTCCTATTTGCCAGCTTTGTGCTGATTGAGCATGCATATATTATCATTTACACGCTATAATAAACTCATATGACACCATGTAGGTTGAGAAACAGGTATTATGAGAGTCTGTGATATGTTTTATATTTTGACTGTTTCCTGACAACAAAAAAGAAAAAAAATCAATTTACCGTTCCGTTTAAATAATTCCGCATTCCATCTGCCGAGGCGCAAACGTTTATGCAAATGACTTGAATCAAGTTTTAGAAATATGCTACCTATGTTTGAAATGTACTGCTACGTGCGTTACATAATCTCATCATTAACCTTTGTGTCTCATATGGACTGCGCCAGTGTTTAATTCTGTAGTCACCTTCCAATCACTATGTATTCTATCAGAGAGGACCCGGCACTACATAGCAGTGATATATACCTTCCAATCACTATATATTCTATCAGGGAGGACCCGGCACTACATAGCAGTGATATATACCTTCCAATCACTATATATTCTATCAGGGAGGACCTGGCACTACATAGTTGTGATATATACCTTCCAATCACTATGTATTCTATCAGGAAGGACCCGGCACTACATAGCAGTGATATATACCCTCCAATCACTATGTATTCTATCAGGAAGGACACTATACTACATTGTTGTTGGTAGATCTAAAGAAAATTGTATGGAGTGATCTGAAGGTGTATGGTGGGGTTAACTCTCTATAGTATGCATGCATTTCCTTTTTTGGGGGGTTTACCAAAGTTTTGTAGTTAAAGAAGAAGCATACGGGCCACATGACCAGAATAACACTACTTATTTAAAATAGAACATCACCCTACAAAGTCTTATAATCAAATGTGTTATTTTTATGTTTAACAATGGCATTGACCAAATGGCCACACACACATTTCACAGCCAGAGGTGCTTTGGGTTTATTTTTAAACCTCTATAGCTCGAAGGCCTTAAACGAAAATTACTGTCAGATAATTTTTTTTTAAATATTTCCTTCATGTTTGAAATTTCTTGATGCATTTGTTCTTAAAATAGCTCCCCCGGTCTCTGCTGGGTAAGTAAAATCTGTATTCACTTAAGCGTGGTGCTATGTGCTACTTTCACCTACCAGAAGCGAATTCTCTGTAATATACGAAAATAACAAACATATTTCTATCTTTATCAACGTACGTGTAGCTCTGACATTCTTTCAGTACATT
>CM070042.1:48572864-48600001 GCA_036250615.1 Ptychadena robeensis | reverse complement strand
AACGGCCATCGATTTGACCCATATCTCCACGTCTGTACCCTGCTTTAGACACACACTAACCAATACTAGGATTCATTATTTCTAGAACCTTCTATTCATTGCATTAATTATGTAGGAGCGTTTATATCCTACCAGACTTTGGTATACATTCAGTTCAATGTCTATACTGTTGTGTTTATCTTGTCACATAATGTTTATTAGCGAGGAGGCTGGGAAAAGTCCATATGTGAGCAGAAATCTTGATTGGGGCCATGAAATTCAAGGTTGCACTGATCGCGGTGTATACATCGTAATCTATACCCTTATCTTATGTTTACCCGGAGTGATTGTGGGACTGCTATCCTTGTATAACATCAATAGGTAGGAAAATTATTAAATAATTACTTTGTTTGTTGTCACCTCTGGGACCTTTGCAGAAAGCCACGTGGACATTTCCAGTATAGCGCATGATAGTGACAATCCCAAGTCTAAAGTTGCCCATACACGCATAGATATGCGCTGGATGGAGCACCGAGTACGCTCACGGCCATCTATCTAGCGCATATCTAATGTGTCCCCCCATCTTTGAGGGGGGTCAATCAATACCTCTCGAAGACAGGGTTATCGGAAATGACCGTAAATCACTGTCGATATCCATTGCTTTGGTTGGGGACCGCGGGTCTCCATCCAAAGCATCGGCTGAGCTGGATGACACAGCAGAGCTGCGCCTCCAGCTCCTTCGACATCGGGCTCAGCGTGATAACGTCATCACGCTGAGCTTGAAGGCTAATCCATTACATGGGCATCGACCCGTGTATGGCAGCCTTAAGAAACATCTTCTAGATGAGAGCCTACAACCTAAATTTTAGAATAGTACTTTGGTCACTCCCAGATCCTGTTAGTGTTGTGTTGGTATACTAACCATTCACATAGAATGGAAATATTACTTGGGCTCTGGTGCTTGTGTAAGAAAAATCAAGGAAGCCATTCATATATTCCATATGACATTACTAGAGAATTTGATGTGAGGAACTGGACATTTTTTCCCTTTTCCAAAATGAAGAGTAGCACAGTCTTAATTTTAATTCTTTTTACTTTTAGAGCATTTGTGATAGAAAAAAATAATAAATACTTACCAACAGTTGTACGCATTTTGCATCACAAAATAGGAGTTATTTCAGTGGCCAGAAAGACCCTTGGGCGGTCTATAGAACGTTGTAAAACGTACTGCGAAAATACAGGTAATTAAATAGTGAATAGGTCACCATAAGGGGGTGGTGGGGGTTAAGTCCAGTTCCTGGGGTGGTGGGTGGTAAAGCTGTGTGCTGGTGTGCAGCTCTATAGGTGGAGGAGAAATGTGGTCGACGTTTCAACCAAAGATAGGAATAGGAACACAAGGCACAACAAAGTTATGTTTTTAAAAGGTAAAGTTATAATAATGCACTCAATTAAGGTACAATGCAGGCTTAGCATGGAGTGGTGATTGCCGTGTGGGATACAGGAGCAGGAGTTGCCACGTGTGTCACTCTAGCTGTAGACACATTAACAAGGCTTAACTTTGTTGCACTAGGTTGTGCGTTGTGTGTCCCTGATCCTATAGAGTCTTTGTAATAGCCCTTTATTAAATAGATAACAAACAACAAACCAAAGAGAAACTTTAGAAGTGGTAAAAGGGGCAAGCACAACTATTGCAGGAAAAGTGAAGGCCGGCATGTATGCTTACCTACTGTATGTCTGAATTCACATGGTTTATTTGAAAGGACCTTAATACGTTAGGTACATGGTTCTTACCTTAACTATGGGTATCTGTTCTTCTTAAGCCTGGCATACACACGCCGATTAGCGGCCGATTTTGCCGCTGACCGACGGGCGTGCGCGCTCGCGCCGTCGGTCAGAGGCAAAATCGGCCGCCAATCGGCGTGTGCCATATGGGGCGACAGCTCCCTGTCACCCCACAGCTCGGCTGGCCAGAGAACGGACATGTCCGATGTTCTCTGGCCAATGCCATTAACTTCAATGAAGACTGTCTTCATTGAAGGTAATGGCCGGCACACAAAGGGCAAAGGTTTAATTCAGCCCGGGAATGCAGCGTGATGATGTCATCACGCTGCATTCCAGAGCTCATTGGAGCTCGTCTGTCGGCACCCGTCTGTGGGTGTATGGCAGGCTTTAGTCTGCCATGTTGCTGTAAACTTTAAGATCCATCACCTTGATCAGCCTCAGAAGGTATCTAGAATCTCCACCTTGTTTACAGCTGATCAAACAAAAGAAGCAACTTGGGCCTGAAAATATTCATGCCTCAAAAAAATGGCGTTTACTTCACCCAACTGAGTTCAGTTTCAGGACGCCCGACCCTGTTGGCAAACAAGCAGTTAAAGAGCATTTGAAGTTGATCATCAAAGTTGATTTACAAAAGAAGCCGAACATTTGTCTAGGAAATTTCCTACTTTCACCGTTTCCATGGAAACTGTAGAGTTTTGACTAGTGGCGTAATAGCTGGTTTAGCTTTGAACTATTATAAGGTTCTGTATGACAATAATCTCAAGTATACAAAACCCCCCCCCCCAAAAAAAGAGAATGCGGTGTAAAGCTGTGATAGGACAGATCTTGTTAACTTTTTGGAACTTAAAGGCTGGTGAAACCAAGCCATGGGTTACCAATTAATAATACTATTAGCACACCACCAGTACTGGGGACTGCCCACTGCCATTGCTTAATGGCAAAGGGGTGCTAATGACATCAGCTGGCCAACCTAAAAAGACATGTATTAGGTTTCTTTTTTTGGGTCATGTAGTGTGGCTGAAGAAGAGATGCTGACCATAATAAAAAATGTAGGCAGTCACAAATCGGGTGTGCCCACCTGGACAGATTGACCAGGATCCTCCAACATGTTGTTAAATTACTTGCCGATCCCGTGACTTTGAATGGGGACTATCATCACAAAGGGTGCCCGCCGATCCTCTGGGCGACCGGTTGCAGTGTGATGACTGTGTAGTGCAGTGTATCGAGGAAGAATCTGTATGGCTACCTTTGCCACATATATCGTCTTAAATTTCCACTCACAAACTTTTATTACAAAGGAAAAGTGGGGGCATGTGTGACTACTAACACAAACTACTAACTCACATTTGGACATCATGCCCAACAGCTTTAATTGACAACAATTGAGGCCATTAAGACAACATGTGGACAGTACATTAACTTGTAAAATTGGTTGTCCTGGGGATGCAGTTTTCATCCAATATTGTAAACATCAACATGATTTTCTAAAATTTCATTTGAAGAGGTGATGCCTGCAGGTCGTCAGGATAAATACGAGAGGAAATTAGAAGTTTAAATGTAATCATATTTAGCTCATCAGATCGGATACAATGCTACGATTGAGGCTCAGTCATCTGATTTGTTTGTGTCTCATTAGGTATCGCCTTTCTCTCTCTTGTTTCATAACAAGCTGTTTTTCAGAAGACTTAGCCCAAATTTTACAGCTTAGCGGATCAGACTTCCTGAACAGCACATTGCTGGCAGTTTATTGGAGTAAATGGAGCGTACTCTGACCTACATTGCAGCACTGTATTAACTCTGTATGGCGAGTGTGACAAGTGGCATGCTACCTTAGCTGCCCTCCCGCTGTCAGCATTTTACATGTTCCATTACAAGTTGGGGAATCTCAGGATACCTACTGCTCTATGATCATTCTCAAAATGACTTTTGGGGTGTGGAAGGGAATATGCCACCAAATAGGAGCAAAGGAACATTCTCCAGCAGGGGAAGTTTAAGTAAAATTTTGTTAGAATGATCTTGAAAGAAATTGTTAATAATGCAGAGTAGTTGGGCGTGAAGGCCAATGGGCATTTATAAAAAGCCAAACTAATTTTTCTGGTGGATAATTTCAACCACCTGAAGGTCTCTCATCCCTCAGGGACTTACGTGAGATGTATGCGTTGACAGATCTGTGGCCATTATGAGGCTCTCACAATAGTATGGGGATGTAACTGGAGGAGTTGGAATAACTTAAGTGGGCAGGGACACCCAAAACTCCCCAAATAGAGAATAAGGTGAAGATTTCACTGTTGGTCGCTGACTAACTGCACCCGATTTAACATTTGGTAGAGAAGAAATAATGGTAAGGGATTATATATTTTAAAGACCTGGCCTGAGGTAAGGGACCTCCGGGTAAGGGACCTCTTAATTCTTCAGCTTACTAAGACAATTTGGTTTATTTTTTGTTTCAGCATGATCATGACCCAGTGCACAAAGCAAAGCTATATAGACCTGGGTGAGAATGTTGTGTAAAAATAGAACTGGCCTACACACAGTCCTGACTTCAACCCCATTGAACAGCTTTAGCATAATCTTGAACAGAGATTCAAAGCCGGGGCTTAATGTCCTGGCCAAATGGTCACACGGTAAAATATTGCCTTTCTTAATTTGGAATGTCGGAGACCAACTACGTATATGCCTGTGGATTTATAATAAGATGTAAGAAATTCCAGAGGTGTAACCTTTATGCAAGTATAAATACAGTAAATCCAACCATTTCCAGTCCATGTCATCGTACACCACAATAAAGATTCCACAAAGCCTTTATATCGGTAAGCTTTGAAATCAAAACGTGCTCCACGTGCAGGAAAGATGAGTGCTCAGGTGGCCTCTTCGAGGGGTTTAGAATGAAAGGACATTTTTTTTATGTAATTTAGTCTTCCCGCTATGATAAAGGCAATTTCTGGCTTCTTATAAACACGCTTCATCCACATAAGCTTTACCAGATTGGGTTATCCTGGGAGGATCTGATAATTTTGTGCACACTTTGTTGAGAGCTCTGCCACTGAGTAATATCAGTATAGGGATATACTGCGGAATAGGGCACGTGTCCACGGGGCCAGGACACACACACAAGCCCATGTAGGATTCAAGGTAAATGATGCTTTTATCTCTACGAGATGGAACTCATACTGACTGATCCGCCAGCCAAGTTAAAAATAACCACCTTAAATTACAAGTATCTTAAAGTCTTTGACGTACACCTATCTCTAAATGTATCCAATATTCCTGAGCCTCTTGAGAATCATGAAATGTAAGTGATTTCATGTTATCAAGATTTAAAATAGAGGCCACACATGTGACAGTTCTCAGCACCTCTCAGCCACAATCCCATATACAATCCCAAGTAATCTCCAGAAGGCCAAGTCTTCCGCTCATGGGTTTGCTTGACCACCGGAATTCAGTCAGTTGTATTTCTGTATCTGGAAGTTCATTCAAATGTAGAACTAAAATTAAGCAACAATCCAATCTTTTTTATAGATTATTCCAGTTGGTGAATTTTTAAATTCTATAAATATATGTATTAATCAGGTTTGCTTGGTTTGTAGTGACCAGGTTTGCTTGACCATAGGTAATTCAGTCTGTTGTATTGCTTTAATTGGCAGTTCATTCAAATGTTAGCCAACAATCTTATTTTAGATCAATCCAGTTGGTAAATTTTACAATCAAATTCTAAAAATATGTATTGACTATTTGTCATGTGTAAAGAAATTAACAGCAACAACAGCAATTGTATTGCTGTATCTGGAAGTTCATTCAAATGTAGAACTAAAATTAAGCAACAATCCAATCTTATTATAGATCAATCTAGTTGGTGAATTTTAAAATCAAATTTTATAAATATATGTATTGACCATTCAGGTTTGCTTGACTACCGGTATTCAGTTCGTTGTATTGCTGTAATTGGCAGTTCATTCCAATGTAGTACCAAAATTTGCCAACAATCAATCTAGTGGGTAAATTTTAAAATCAAATTCTAAAAATATGTCATTGCCATTTGTCATGTGTAAAGAAATAAATTAATTTATTAAGTCCAGTCCTCATTGGTCACAAGTTTATCTCTCAAGGGCTACAAAAACTTAACACAGTTAAAACAGCCCATACACGGGTCAGATTTTCAATCAATCGACTTAAAACGATAAATTTTTTAGTCGATTGATTGAAAATTGAGTTTTGCCCACCTGGTTAAATCGACTTAATCCGATCAAAATTGAGTGAAAATTCAGTAGTTTTTTGATCGGACTGGATGGTAAATTTTGATCGGTTGATTGAAAATTGGTTCGGTATTTTGAGAACCAATTGTGGTCAACCAATTTTTGATCATTTTTTTCTACCTATTCTACCTCACTTCTGATTGAAATTTTAATCAGACTATTTTGGATCGATTGTTATGTCGATTGAAAAAAATAATCGATCAAAAATCTTGTACTACATATGGCCCATGATACAAACGACATACAATTTTATACCAACTTAAAAATTGATCGTTTTAAGTCGATTGATTGAAAATCTGACCCGTGTATGGGCTGCTTTAGGCTCACATTGAAGCGTCTTGATGGACGAGGCTTACGAGAGCAGACTCTTGATGAGCTTGCTCTAATCTGCCTTGTCTGCCACCTGTCTGCTTGCTGCTGTCCACCGAGCCTAAGAGTTAATTTTAGAGAGGATTACAATGTAAAATAAGGATTTTGCACTGGTTTTAACAGCTCGACCCCGGGTGACTGTACAAGTTCCAGTAAATTAGATTGGAAAAACGTGTTTGGACCGTAGGTCGTCCTACTTAGAACACTTTTGCTTATGAAGAAATGACATGGATACTGGTAGGGTGAAATGTTATCCTTCCCATACTCAATGGTACAAGGCATGATCACTGAAAACGTATGCTGCAACCACTCTAATGACTGGTGATATGCATTAAGGCTTTTATTTTGTACATACACTTTAGGTGGACATACCTACAAATAACTGGTACAAGTGAAATACTGCATACTATTAGTTAGTTATACATCCCAGATACACTAACCTTTACTGCATACTATTAGTTAGTTCTACATCCCAGATACACTAACCTTTTGGCCACTTGTAAGTCTTGTATGGGGCACCTCAGTAAAAAAAATTCCTTCTATCATATGATGGAAGCTTCTGTTATGTCCATGACCCAAATGTTGACATGTCATCACATCACAGAACCAGCATGTGTACCAGGTCAGTTAGCCCAGTCCTTTCTCATAGATCTACAGATACCCCTCCTTCCTTCTTCTTTTACCAGCTTCAGCCCATACTTGTAGCACTAGAATCAGACAGAACCTCATCTGCTGAGTGGGGGAGCTGAGGAAGTTTAAAGATATTTTTAAATGGAAAATTATTAATTTGATGCACATATATTAGGGTATAAATAAAACCACAAACACATGGATTTAATACACTTGAACACTGATTTTATTATTTTAGAGAAGGAAACACTTTCAGAGATAGAGACTTGTAGTCAAGAATCCGACTCCTGCATGTGTCTTCCAGTGTGTGTCCTCTATAGTTTGGTTGTGCAGAAATTGTCAGAGTGTTAGGTGCTCAATAACCACTTAATGTATAGAAAGCAGATTGTTTGTATTCATTGAATGTAGCTAAAGGTCTTTTATTGTGTAAAGATAAGACCCCCCTCCCATACTGATACCATTAATACCGGTCCATATGCTTTAGAATTTGGAGTTCCTTCAACCCCTCTAAAGGAGAGTCTCTAAAGATTGGATGTCCCCATTTTCAAGTATTGGTACCTAATCTTGATAGGCTCTTGACATTAGCATAACTACTCACAAGAGCCAGCATCACAGCTAAGGGCTTTAGTGAGGAGCAATGAGGCAGGCTGCTGTAATGTGTTCTGTAATATGGCCCCTTTCACCAGCCAGGATAAGGTTACATCCTGGTAGGGACCCAACAACACTATATTTAACACAAGGTGTGTTAAAATGGAATGGTTTTAAAATAAAAATGCAGTTAGAAAATTGATGGGGTGCAATCCAAAAATGGCAAATTGCTGGAGGCATAATGTGGGCCTGTTGATATGATATAAACAGCAGGCATGCACCCTCCAGACTTTTACATTTTTGGTTGACATCCCAAGCATCGGCTGTTGGGCGGTGGCTGGAATTTTTAGAATTATAACACAGTGACGCAGAAAAGGAAAAAAAGTTAAGTTAGATTTTAGCTAAAACGTCTCCCATCTCTGTGAAGTGATCATGTGATTGCAGGAAAGCTATTTCTGGCAAATTTCAGAGTCACGCCAATCAAGCACTTGGACGACTCCTTAATCAGGCTGCTTTCTCTACCCTTTTGGTGCTGATTGCTGCCTCCACAATAAAGGGATTTTTAATCAGGATTTTCAGCAATTTAATGACAGTTCATCTGTGCGATGTGTCTGGGTGGGATGATAACTGACTAACGCCCTCTGTAGGGAGACAGTGGTAGAGCCGCTATGCAGGGGATCCTAAAATCATGTCAGCTTCATGCTATATATATATATATATATATATACATATATAGTGTTCATAGGCAAATCTATACTGGAAAACAGGGCAGAATATCTGATGAGGATCATCAGGAGGCTGAACCAGCAAGGGGCTTCTCAAGGAGGACAGTGAAGGTTGAATATCACCTCAAAGACATCTCAGAATGTGTCCTTGGGTTTGAACGAGCTCAAGAAGCTGAAGGCCTCTTCAGAGGAACATGAAGCCTCTTGGTTATCAGATCAGTGGCAGTATTCAGTTAGCCACGTCCAACAGAAAATTTTTGAATATTTTTATGCATGTACAGTAAATTGATCTATATGTGTTCTAGTTATAAGTAGATTCAATAACTTGATAAATCTTGGTAACACTCGTATATTCTAGAATCAGTTAATAAAACATCCTCTTTCTTCCAGGTCCAATTCTGCCCACAAACCGCAACACGCCAAGCCCAATCGACCCCGAATCTATCCAGGTAGCTGTTGGCTATGAACCAGACCCAGCAGATCTTGCCATTTCCACCATTCCAGGACAGGAGATGTTTGACCCTAGGAAGCGCAAGTTTTCAGAGGAAGAACTTAAGCCACAGCCAATGATAAAGAAGGCTCGTAAAGTGTTCATTCCTGAGGATTTGAAGGTAATTTGGAAACGGTGTAAAGGATATATTAGATGTTATGAAATAGGATTGAATTGACTTCTCCTAACGTACACATTGGTAATAGAAAGATCTGCCCTATACCTATGTCTATTTTGGAGTAGTCAATATGGACTTAGGGGTCAAAGGACATAGGGGGTTGCAGACAATATAGCCTACATTTGGTCGGTACATGGCTTGTGGTTGTCCTTATCCATACATATTCAGTAAGGTGGAAGTCAAGGGTATGTGCAGCCCATTTAAGTCCTTCTATTCTAAAGAGAATAATGATGTATACTGCCATAGAATGTGAGGTTAGAGAAGAAGAATTTCTGGTGGATGGTGCTTTTGACACAAATCTCAAAAAGACTGGAGCAGGTCTTCATTTGCTGTTGTACCAATAGAAGGTTGAGGTCTACAGCTTTGCTCCAGAATGCTTGTTTGGGAAGAACCTTAAATGAGATATTGAAGAGCAAGTTTTATCTTATCAACACACATCCATAATTGAAACCTGTGCTGGCCTGTGATCTTCCAAATTGTCTTATCTGCTTGGCACGTCAAACATCATAGTCACCTGTCACCTGTTCCATTAGCATAGTCCCTTCATGTAAGCTCATGAAAAGATAACAAAAATAAAAAAGCAATTTCATTATGATTTTTTTTTGTAACATGACTCTTTCATTCCGGCAAGTTGCCCCAATTCAACAAAGCCCAGCGTCTCTATTTCTTTTTAATCACATCAACCTCAACGGTCACTTATCAGCAAACTTAATCCCAGGGGCTCACTCTTCCCTTACAGACGGCTGATTGGCTGTTTGATTTAATGGAGGGGGTAAGGAGATTACAGCTGTCAATTGCCTCTAGTGGACACGTGACCTCCGCCCACCGGCCTTGGCCAGAATATGGCAGGATTAAAAGATTTGCTAGTTTTTTGCAATTTGTTTCAACAAGCGCTGAGGAGACTCAGGTGCCTGCAGAATTAATTGCATGGGATCGGATTTTCAGGCAGGTGAATTGGAATACGAAGGGCTGTGGATATGTTTTAGACTTCTATATTGCCCGAAGCAGGTAGTCGTAGGTGATCTCTAGTTTCATAACAGCTTGTACACTTGGAGGGATTTTCAGTGCGTGGGTGTTGACATGTTTGTTGATTTGCTGTTTAAAAAAAATCATTATGCAGAAGATCAGCAAATACATTTCTTTTCTTAATGAATAAGGAAGTACCCACAAAAATAAAATATTTGACTTTCATGCTATACTGTTACAGTCTGTTTTGCATAATACAATACCTGCAGCACTATCTATGACTTGCCAAACATAAAGGCTTCTAATACAATGGTTCCTTGGCTAATTGAAAGGGTTACAGGGCAACTTACCCCCAAAGTGTAGACTACCTGGATAAATAATTACCTTTGTCCAGTGATCTTCATTATGTGATCCTGTCCAGAGCTGGACAGAATCATCATCATTAGTGTTCGAATATTCAAATGTCGAATATTTTTCGCGAATATCGGCAATTCGAGAATTCGCCAATATCTCGAATATGTCGGCGGATATTCGCAATTCCGAATATTCGCAGTATGCCCATGTATTGCGAAAATAATATTCGCATTGCGAAAATAAACATAGCATGTGACCATTCAATTTGAAGATTTTTGCGATGCGACTAATCATCATCTTTATCCTTGAATTTTTCTACACTAAGGGGGTTGACGAAAAAGTTGTTCAAAAGCTACAGTTCTTTTAGTCAACTGGATGAGATACACATAAGAGTGTCCATTTGTTTCTGACAATTCTATTTGCCTTGTGAGTAGATTGGCTCTTTGGCTTGGCTACTTTGAGTCATTGACTGTATATGAAGAGTAATTTATATACATGATGCACCACAATTCACAGTGCATGTCCATCAGCGTCTTAAGTGGTACTGGATTGCACATTCATGGTGGACAGTTAGGCTTAAGGCCCCCATACACGTCTTGACTTTTCATCCAATCAATTTTTTGGTTTATTGATTGAAAATCTATGGCAGCCCACATGGTTAGATCAACTTGAAACAATTAAAATTGGGAAAAAATTGATTGAAAAATGATTGGACGTGCTGGTAAATTTTAATTGGTTGTATTGAAATTCATTTCACTTTTAGTCGATCCCAAAAAAGTTGATCAAATATCTTTTACTACAGTTGGCAAACTTACAATCAATCACCAATTTCCCTGACCCATAAAATTTATCTTTTTAAGTTGATTGAACAGAAAATCTAGACGTGTATGGGGGGGCTTAAGGCTCCTCTGTCCGTTAAAACCCCTGCATTGAACGCACATGATTGCATGAGCCGTCCATTGTTGGCAATGGGGTTTTGACAGGTCTGTCTGCACTGACTGTCAGAGCTTCAAATTGAAGCAGCAAGCTACCTCTATGGGAACGCAAAACGGAGGCTTCAGTGGACAGTGGAGCCTAAGCCCTAAAGTGCTGAAGTCATTTAATGTTTGGAAAAGGGAATTTATAATTGAATTATAATATCTAAAAAAATATTTGCTCCTTGTGCTCAACTTTAATTAAGATACTGGTCATTCATTGTTTCTCCAAATCTAACATCTGTTTCCTTTTGTCCTTGAACCAATGAGCAGGATGAAAAATACTGGGCTAGGCGCAGAAAGAACAACATGGCGGCCAAGAGGTCAAGAGATGCACGGAGGCTAAAAGAAAACCAGATTGCCATCCGAGCTTCATTTCTCGAGAAGGAGAATTCCGCATTACGGCTGGAGGTGGCTGACCTCAGGAAGGAGTTGGGAAAATGCAAGAACATTTTGGCAAAGTATGAAGCCCGACACGGGCCCGTCTGAAAGCCTTGATGGCCAGGGCGACGCAAGGACACCTTCATCTCGGTCTCGTAGCACTAAAACACAACATACCAACCTAAATTCTGTCATCAGCACTTTACTGGAAGAAGGAACTGACTTTCAATTTCTTTCTTTTTTTTTTACCATTACGACTTAATTTTTTTTTTCTCATTTGTGTTTCGTCTCAGCACTTTCATACTACAAAGCGCTTTATAAAAAGGTATTACTTACCTTGACTGTGTAAAATAATGAAAAAAAAATCTGCTGTAGCAATTTGCTTTTTTTCGAATACCCTGAACATTTTGCTCTGGAGTGAAACTGGTAATACTTAACATAAACAGAGCAAGAAGAACTTATGGAAGAATATATTGACTTTTGTTGACCTTGCAGGTCATATGGTTCGAGCTGTATAAACTGTTTATCGTCCATTGTGTCATATTTTTATTATACTGCAATGTATGCATCAATGATAAATGAAAAATATTTACATGCCACGGGCAAAGGACTGGGGTAAATATTTTTGGAAGGATTGCATTTTGGATGATACAAACTGGTTGGCCCACCCAAAGACAACATACCAGTTTCCATAGATTCCTGCAAGCGGATCAAAATATTGGCATCTTGTGCCTCATTGGGACTCCAACAGTAGAGTCTCTGCACTGGACTTCCATCTTTGCCCACCTGCCTCATTCATTCCAAAGGGTCTTACTCCTTTTTTGTTTTGTTTTTTTCACTTTTTGTTATAGTGCAGTTACTATTTGAGGAGCCATGATGAATTTGGCAGGTGAAACTATGGAGGAAAGATGGGAGCTCCAATACCAACGTTCCAATAAACAACAGGAAGCCAGTATGGGATTCAGCTCACTGGGCTCTATATGTATCTGAAAGCAAATGTTTAATGGACCATTTATATGTCATGATGAAAATTTGTGTCGCAACATCAACAGATGATGTTGGATTCTAATAATCGTAGCATGTACTGCTTTAGAAAAGGCCCTATTCTGATATACTTGCCCTTTACTTCATCCTTGGACATTATGTCTACGCCTAACTCACTGCCATTCTTCTTTCCCGTTACATTCAGCCATCAATTTATAGCAACCCTCTTCATGCCAAGTGTTGTAGACCATAGCAGACGATCTGATTGTCCTTTACTACACTTACAGTAATACCGGGTTTTTTGGTCGGCCGCCAATGCTTTGGGTGCCACACTGTATGTAGCACTTTGTGCATGCAGATGTTTTTTTATCAATGCCTACTGGGTCTCTTCTTGAAGAATATTTTGAAATCTAACTTTTTATAATATGACCTCATTCTGAGCAAGTTGAACTGATTTATACAATCAAAAAATGAGGGGGAGGGGGGATCATTCGGTAGCCATTTGGTCTCACCACATCCGTTTAGTTACAATTTGAATGAGGGGAGGGTAGGAACCATACCCAAGGGCTGGCCACCCCTTGGGTATGGTTCCTACCCTCCGCTCATTCAAATGATTTATACAATCACTGTGCTGCATTACTAAGCAGGAAGCACAGCATGCATCTCGAACACAGCAGATATGATTTCCATTATGTGCATATAATTACAAACCATTTTCTTAACCACATGAGTGAGATTATTTGCATTAAACAGATCATGTGTATCCAAATCATAAAAAAAGAAAAATAGAATCTTTAAAACACTGACCTGATTTTTCTTTCATTAGAACTCATTAATCATTCTGTAACAGAATGCTTTTTCATAGACCATTGATCAGGATAGGGTATATGGCAGGCAATTTTTACATTTCTGGTCCATGGTCCAAAACAGTTTAGTTGACCTAATTTCACGGGGTTTAGTAGTTTGAGTCGATAGCCCCCATGTTTAATAACATCTTTGAGAAGAAAAAGGGCAGTGACGGCATAAGCAGATTTGTCCGAGTCTACAAATTGAAATTGCTAGAGTTACAATCTGCTTATGACTACATGTCAACTGGTTATCCTGTTTTTTCTAAATGTTCTTTATATAGAATGTTAAACTTTTTTCTTGTTTCTGCACAATATTGAACTTGTTTGTGGCACCAAAATAATAATGCTACAAGTGTTAAATTAATGTCCACCATCCTATAGGGGACGCGTAGACATATCATCACTCTATGGCATTCTTCTCCAATTCAGGTCCCTCGGGTCAATTCATTTTGACATCTTGACCAGAAAATCTAAAGCTATTTCTGCAAAATAACCAGTTGCTGCTCTATTTTAGTTTTTGTTTGGGTTCAACCTCTCTTTGAGTAGAGATTTTTCTTTTTACATTTCTAATAGCCGACTTATTAGTAAAGATCAAACTACACTTTGATTTGCCAAAATGGGGCAAAATCGGAGTGGTCTCTGATTTTTATGATTCGACCACTTTTGGCACATTTTGGCAAAACGTAGTGGAGTTTTGGCCTTAATTTCAAAGACCCTGAACGTGGAAGTTTTTAACAAAATCATGCCTTAATATTTTGATATTTTTTTAAATGTTCCAACAGACCTTCTTTACTTCTACGGCAATTTTGGTGATGATAGCACATTCACAGTCTTTGCAATTAACTCCCCACCATCTCTACTGTTGACCATCAACTTGGCAAGCTACATCTTTTTGACCATCTTGCCTTTATAACTGGTTATATATACTGAGTATATTTCTGTTGACAATTCTTGCCAAGATAACATTTGTTAAATTCAGGCTAACTAATTTATTCTTATGGGATTATATGGAGAATATACTTTCATTACAGTAGCACTTCAAAGCCCAGCTCAGAGGTTGACCTCCATCCTGGAGTTAAGCCCCCATACACGTCTAGATTTTCTGTTCAATCAACTTAAAAATATTAATTTTTTGGGTCAGGGAAATTGGTGATTGATTGAATGTTTGCCAACTGTAGTAACAGATATTTGATCAACTTTTTTGGGATCGACTGAAAGCACGTCCAATCCTTTTTCAATCAATTTTTCCCCCCAATTTTATTGTTTTAGGTTGATCTAACCATGTGGGCTGCCATAGATTTTTAATCAATCCACCCAAAAAATTTATTGAATTAGGTTGATTGGATTAAAAATCTAGACGTGTATGTGGACCTTTAGAAGCCCAAAAAATAATAATAATAGATATTAATAGAATAATATAAAAAAAATATATCTTGTAGATGGTGTCTGAATATATAATATTACATGCTGTTGATAGCTAATAAAAGCTGCAGTGGTGAGGATCTTAAACAATACAATATAGTAATGTTCATAATCTTGTCTATAAAGAAACACCTGTCATTGTTTTTGGCATTGCTTCAATTTAAATGAAAAATTACATTTAATGAGCAATTGCAGAAACCTTAGAGCTGCTACTCCTGAACTCCTACATGACAACTCCCCAAATGAAGCTGCAAGCCCCCATGTATACCTTCAGGCTCAACTAAATAGGCCCTAGGTGCCCAACCTGTGGCCCTCTGGGCCCCCCTTGGTCCTCCACATGCGGCCCCCCAAAACCTGTTAATACATAGGACATAGCAACTCAACTGTGAAGAGGTCACATGCTGACCCGGCTTTCCTAATCAACTTTGGCAGTCAAATTGTAAATGTTGATTGGGGAAACCAGGTCTACATATGAGCGCTGCACTAAGGGGCAGGAGGGGGGGGGGTGGGTGCTGTCAGGTTTAGACCGCCTGTCGGGATCTGGTCCTCCTGCTGAGATATGTCAATGGGGGGAGGGTCTGGATCGATGTTACGTGCGGCCCTTTAGTTATGCCGAGGGCCGCACTCCTGGCCCTACATATAAACTCAGTTGCCCACCACTGAAATAGGCCATAAAAAGGACATTGATAATGTGCAAATGCGGAACTTCTAATAATCAGCATTCATTTAGAGTGGTTGGCTTTATTATCGTACCTTACCCTTGATAATTACCATTCTGGCTAAGCCTGGAGTCCATATTCACAAAAGCCTTTTATCTTTCTTAACTTCTGCATTTTTGACAATAACTGTTTGTACAGCTTTTACTTTTGTAAAAAAAAAAACAAAAAAAAAAAAATGTGTTTTTAGTGTTTTCCAATTAAATTTGTACTTTTTGTGACGTCATTTTAAATCTGGTAGCTGTGAAACGAGTTTAATTTGCAAGGAATCTTTTATTTGTGTCAGCTAAAAATACAGCATCCTTACTTTCTGTGTATATTTTAATGATGGAACTGTAGTGTTGAGTGGATATGAAACATGTACACAAGTACACAAGGGTTGCCCACTTTGGGTTTATATTTGGTGTCCATGACTCATTTATAAAAACAATTGCTTTAAAGTCGACTTGGTGGAAATCTATATTGAGAAATGCATAGGATGCCATTGGTCAACCCTGAAAATGAGCTAGAAGCACATCCTCAATGGTCACCATTGGCAGTTTTTGTATATTATCAGTTTAAATTTCCTTTCAAAGGGCAATAAATCTTAACAAAATGACTAGAACTAATGTCTAATGTGTTGATGTCATTTCAAATGTAAAATTCAATAAAAGAATACCTGGCGATTTTGTCAGAATTCCCTACTTAGCTGGTAATTACCAATGCAAGAGCTGCCATTTTGTCTACCAAATCATCAACAGGCATTGGCATGTTTCATTGATTATATTTGCACACTAGGGGTCTCAGGTTGACTTTGTACATGAATGAATGTGAAAGAGACTTGTAATATATATGAAAGGTGATGGTGTTGTCTTATACCATGGTTAATCTAAATCCTTTGGTATTTAACTTTTTTTTTTACAATTAAATACCATTGTACAGTCTTAATATATTTATAAGGAGTGTTGCACAATTGCTTCTTATAAGCAGAGTTTTGACAAAATGTTGTACAGAGGGAAAATGGAAGATATGTAACTATAGTGTATGTATTGTAATACATTGAATGTTTATAATGCTACTGAACTGTTGGCATTGGGGTTTTGAATTAAAAAATAAAAAATTGCTTATTTTGCCCAGGCCATATATCTTTTCATGTAGACTGTATAGTAGATCCATTCCTTTTTATGGATAAGGCTTTTGGGTGGAAAGGTGCAACAATCCAATATACAATGTCTATTTTTGACAGCTTGCAAAGGGTGGTAAATTATTTATTGCAGGTTCTTCAATATTAATGCTCTGAAACATGTAGCTGGCTCATCATAAAGCAAAGAATACTTGTCATAAGAAAAACATGAAGGCTGCAATTTCTTTACATTTTTGCTAGCTTGGTTATTGGGTCCTTGCTGAGGAGTAACTCATAAGGGTCCAAATATCAAAAATCTTGAGCTAGATGAAAAATTAAGGAAGGTACACCATTACATGTACAAATGTCTATAGCAGTGGTGGGCAACTGAGTTGCAGGGCCACAGGTGCGGCCCTATGCATCACTAAAGTGCCGCACATAACGATCGATCCAGACCCTCCCCTTGTCATCATATCTCAGCAGGCGCTGGACCAGATCCTGACAGGTAGTCAAAACCTGCCCCCCCCCCTCCTGCCCCTGGGTGCAGCGCTCATATGTAGACCTGGTTTCCCTGATCAACATTGCCAATTTAAATAATGTAGGAGCGCCAAATTGATTACGAAACCTGGGTCAAGGTGTGACCACTTCACAGGTGAGTTGCTATGCCCTATGCAATAACAGTTTTAATTTGGGGGCCGCATGTGGAGGACCAAAGGGGGCCGCCGAACAACGCCCAAAGGGCCGCATGCGGCCTCCGGGCCACAGGTTGGACACCTAGGGTCTACAGTGTCTGAAAGTTTATTTGGTTGTGAAATTCTTATCGACAGAGTGGCCCATATGTGTTCCCTTCTTTCCCTAAGTCATTAGGTGTCTAAAGGTACCCATACACGTTGCGATTTTTCGTGCGATTTTAGCCCTTCCGACCGATCCGGTCGGGTAGGTCAATCGTTCGGGATTCGTAACATGCAAATGTAGTCCGACCGATGCTGTTTTTAGAAAATCGGCCGAAAAGTCGGTCGGGTCCCAAATGATAATGCCCGTAATTTTCAGTTCAAAAGAGATAGTTTTCTTTCAAAAGAGACGTTTAAAAGATTCCTGATACAACTGGCCGATCGGTCGGTCGGCCGATTAGTCACTAATCGGCCGAAACATTGGGTGAAAAATCGTGCATCCGACCGACTTTTAAAAATAGCAGTAAAGCAAAAATCGGGAGTCGAAATCGAATATAAAATCGTTCCACGAAAAATCGCAATGTGTATGGGTACCTTAAGGTAGTTTCCCCCATGCACCGTCTTGCTCTTGATAGGACCTTCTGAAATGAACTAAACTGCAAATGATGAGTTATTGGCAATCCTGACAGAGATATCTGAGATTATCCAACAGAACCAAGCAAAAGGTAGACAAAATATCAGTTGGCTTTGAAGTCAACAAAACAGATAGTTCTGTACAGCAGTCAAGAATAACCAGCGGAACATAGTTCTGTGGAAACATTGAAAAATAGTTCTCCCTTGTGTTGTGCCTCTGGTAGTCCACATCTCCTACCTTTCCTTCATCCCAAAGTTCCAGTGTACATAAACGTCTTCAGCATTTCACATTTACAAGAGTGCTGGATGCTTGTACTCTCTGGTGCCATAGTTCCATCTTCAGACCACTACATCAAAGAACAATGATGGCAACCAAGGGATGTTGGTAGTGGAAAAGGGTCTATATTGGGGTCAAGAAGGTTTTCTATTCTATTGAAGGAAACTAGTTTGAAAATGTTTTTTTTTAAACTATAGGATCACTTTAGATGCAGCATATTGTACATTTGCAGTGTTTCCAAGATAATGTTGGTAATCCTGTAATCAGAAAATCATGGTTGGATCATCAGACTACTTGAGTCAATGCCTGACAAAGTGCTGCTCAACACCCGATTAGCATGGGACATCTTAGGGCTTGTTTCCACTTTTGCGTTCTCATGCGGTTGTAACCGCATGCGCGCCCGCGCGAGAACGCATGGCATAGTTTTTTCGCGTGTTCGCGACACGATTTTTTTTTAAACTCTGCTCTGCCATGCGTTTTTGCGCGTTTTGAAACGCATCCAATGCTTTCCTATGGATGCGTTTTTGGGATGCGGATGCGGTTGGGACGCGGATGCATTTCAAAACGTTGTTCACAACCGCACCCTAAACCGCATCCGCATTCGAACGCGCACAACCGCACCAGTGGAAACTACATTGAAGTTTCCAATGGATGCGGTTGTTTGCGCTTGTGGCCGCGCGGTTACAAACGCGCAAAAACGCAAAAGTGGAAACCCTTAAGCCCTTAGGAACAATTTTTAAACTTTCAGAATTAAATATTTGGAGCATGTAAATCACTTTGTACACAATTCTAAAATAGCTGTTAAAAATATATAATGCTTTATTAAATATATATTTATTTTTAAAGCGAATATAGGCTTGTATTTAGAATTGTATAGTATAAAAAATGTCAATGAGCCAACTTATAAATGAAGAATAAAAAAATTCTCTATTTTTCTACTTAGTAGTATGTTGAGAATTATGGGGGAATATTTCAGCTGTATCTGTATATAATGAGAACCTATGATGTAATTTCAACAAATATACATTTTGGAAAATTAATTAAAAGTGGTCAACCATTGTATATAATAGACAACACCATGATAACACTGATCATTAAAATTTACAGAGATCTGTGTGTTTATTTTATGCATTTGTCTGAAGATCATTTGCACCAGTCATTCCTTTTTGTTTGTTTGTAATGTATAATAAACTTGTAAAAAATGTATATGGTTGTGTATTGTGTTGGTGTGTTGTTAATAATGGTTCCACTGGTTTGTCTGAACTGGGGTATATACTGGTGTACGTGAAAGCGTGCCTTGGTTCACTGATATGCTAAGTTAATGTAACGTGAAGATGTCACAGGTTACTTCACTAATGACCCAAACTGAGCTCCAGTCAGCCAAGGACTATAACCAAAATGAGTTAAGCTAGCTACACATGGTACAATTTTAGCGTTCAATCAACGATTTTCAATGAAAAAAAAAGATCGATTGAACGTTAATCGGTGTACTGCCCACATAGTACAATCGACGTTCATTGTACGATTTTAGTAAAATCGTCGATTGAAAAGTGATCGGACAAGTTGGAAAATTTTGGTTGATTGATCAATGATCGAACTACATTTCTGAAAGTGTTTTGTTTGTTTCGATGCAATCATCTCCATGTGCGCTATGAACATATGACTACTTCCTGGGGAAAAAAAACATTAAACCAATCGAGGATTTTAGATTACTTCGATTTAATTTCAGTCGAAATTCTTCAATTATCGTGCTCCCCATGTGGAGAACTTCGATTAAATGACAATCGATGTTTGATTTTTTAAATCAAAGTACAAAATCGAATCGAACCTCGATTGAATGATAAATTGTACCATGTGGGGCTAGATTTAAGCTGGCCATACACCTTAAGATCTCTCTGTCAAGATCTCCTTTTGTTTTTCCAAACCATGTAATATGAGGGACTTTCTAAACCATCATGTCTACCTGTGTTTAATCACAGAGGACCCGGTGCTACATAGCTGTTGGTAGATCCAAAGGATATCTGAGATTTAAAGGTGTATGGCCAGCTTAATACAGAGTAGCGTACATCAATTCAGCATATCAGTAGTGGTATTAGTGATAATGTGGGCATCATCTATAGATCATGAACTTCTTGAGTAGATTGACTTCTCTTCATAACAAAGTATTCTAAAGTTAAATGTGCTGCCATCTGTGGGACAGAGCTGAATACAAATTTACTCCTCCTCCCCTCCTCGGAGCCGATACACATTACCTGTCTTGGGCACCAGCTGTTCTCACCTTCTGCAGATCCGCCGGCTGAAAGGTCAACATAGTGCAGTATGTCAACCTTAACCTGATGGAGCCGATAACGCAGTGGAGACATACCCTAACTAACTAAATACTTAAGTGAATTTTTCCACAACAAAGTGTGAATCAAACATCTTTTATTATATTTTAATATGTATACCATAACAATGTGTCTTAAGGTAGCCATACACGGCACAATTTGCACATGATTTTCCGGCCTAGCGACTGCCATGTGCGCTCCCACCAATTGGCCGGCGGTCGCTCGGTGATATAGACCAGGAATTTGCCGCATGTCGGATCGCAAGGTGATCTGACATGCCGGTAGATTCCCCGCCGATTCCATTACTGTGAAAGGTGAGGGCAGTCCCATTCAAAGTAATGGCCGTCACACAAAAGGTGCCCGCTGATCAGCTGAGAGGCTGGCTGCAGTGGGACGAAGTCATCCTGCTAAAGGTGATCTCTCATCTGTCAAGGCAGAATCGACTCGTGTATGGCTACCTTTAGATTTAGTTGGGCTTTAATGCTTTTAAGAATGTTTTTGATAGCAGCTGAAATTGTAAGATGACCTTGTTAAGAGAGAAGAATTAATTAGGCTGCATTGACACGGTTCACCTCCTGCGACATGAGATGTGCGATTTTTAAGTGCTCCCTCAATAAGAATCAACCAATGACAAGATGCGTCTTATGAGTCAACACATTTTAAGACGAGGCCCAACAGGGTCTCGTAGATAAACAGGGTAACTTGTAACTCACAAAGGAGTATAGTAGAATGTGAAGGCAAGGTAAACCCGATTATTCTAGGGAACCCACTCTGCTCACACCACAATGCCAAGGTGAAGCCAAGGGACCAGAACCGACCAGTACTTGCCTGTCCAAATCGTGATTTTGGCAGGTTTGGGGGGGGTCATGACACAGGCCATACCCCCAGTAGCATTGAGGTCTGCTCCATGCAGTCGGGCCACATGCCACCCCACTTGAAACCTTGCACAGGTCGGTGACAGAAAAACCAGAGGTTTCTCATAACTGGGGCTTAGAATAGAGTTGCATGCTATTGCGCTCCTTTGCTGCCTGCACGCTGGACTAGACTGTAGTGGATAGCAGGTCTTGGAGTGGACAGCTTGCCCAGTTACTCCTACTCTATCAGACCCTTCCCCACTGAGCAGCTTCCTGGGGGCAGAACCCTCCCTAATAAACCCTGCATGGGGCCCAGAGGAATTATGGTCAAGAATCTTTAAGGGGACAGAACCCTGATTCTATAGGTGTATGTCACTGCAGGAATAACACATGGGTGTTTATTAACGCCTCCCACGGGGCGGCCAGATGACTCTCCACAGCATTCCAGAAAGAGCCCATGTACATTCTGCTTAATTACACCGATTTTTAATACCTTGTCCACTCAATATCGCTGGCTCTGAGACAAGCAATGCTAGGAACTGACAGCTTTGCACCTCAGCTCATCCCTTACCATTCGTAGGTTTATTTCTTATGGACATTATATCAGCAGTGGAACCATACAAAAAGTCACTCTTGAATTTACTTTAAAAAAAAATCTAATATTCTGATATAGTCTTTTTAATGGGACAATTTGTGTAATTGGAGCCATCTTGCAGTTTTGAGGTAGAGATAGGGATGAAAAAAATGTTTGTTGCTCTAGCACATGTCGTTTTTGCATAAATTAAGTTTAAAATAAAAGTCGAAATTCCTGAACTTAATTTGTGATTGGAGAAATACTTTCTTTTTTGTAGTATACCCCCAGCCCTTCTCTACATCTCCAGCAAGTTTGGTGATGATACCATGTTCAGGGGCTTTGCAATTAGCTTGAAATCGTATTTTGAGACACCTCTGTCCTTCCTCTAGCAGTCTAAAGCCGGCCACAGACATCTTGATCCATGGCCGGCTTTTAGCAGACACACGGGATTCCTGTCGGTTCTATAGCCGGCTACAGAACGGACAGGAATCCTGTGTGTTCCACTAACACACGCGATTCCAGTCAGATTGTAGCCAATAAACTCGGAGGGGGAGGAGACTCCCCCTCCGAGTTAACAGACTGCAGCACAGGATCGGAGGATCGGGCAGAAAAAGAACCAGCAGGACGGATCCGACCTGCCGGCTCTTTTGGTCAGATCCTCAAGGTGGGCTCCCCTATAGTTGCGGGCAACCGACCTTTATGTGCTCGGCTGGAGCGCACATGGCGGTCGGTCGGCCACAACTATGGCCGGGAATCGGCCCGTCTATGGGGGGCTTTATGCCGCACTTCTGTATATATGTTGGTGGGTAGAGATTAGAGACTTGAGCTGGTGATGTGCCATAGCTGTTGACTTTTGTAGAAAAAAACAAAAACATAAAAAAAAACAAGCATAGGAAATAGTCTTGTTTGATTTACTTTAAACAATTTATAGAGGTTCCACAATGTAACATAACTTGAAAAATTGAATACCGATCTGACTTAAGCCCCCCATACACTACATACAATTACCATGCAATTTCTATACAATCAAATTTTCTTCTACCAAAACCATGTAATATGAGGAGCTTTCTACACCTTCCAATCACTATGTATTCTATCAGGGAGGATCCAGCACTACATAGCAGTGATATATACCTTCCAATCACTATGTATTGTATCAGGGAGGACCCGGCACTACATAGCAGTGATATATACCTTCCAATCACTATGTATTGTATCAGGGAGGAGCCGGCACTACGTAGCAGTGATATATACCTTCCAATCACTATGTATTCTATCAGGGAGGTCACTATACTACATAGTTGTTGGTAGATCTAAAGGAAATTGTATGGGGTGATCTTAAGGTGTATGGGGGGCTTTACAGGAAATTAACAGGTTTTAAATTCCAGATGGGGATCTTTATTGGAATAGAAAATGGATAGTTACACTTTAAACAAATATTGAAAATTCTGACCATTCTTATCAAAAAACAAAGAGATTCCCCTATTTAAGTTCAAATATATTTTGAATAAGTATAAGCGTATCCAGCAAGGAAGCTTTGTACAGAGATTTATTTAAAGGAATACAGAGCCAAGAGATATCTGGATTATACCATTGCTGATGGCTTTCTGGACAGTAATACCAGTCCGTTGACTTTAGCAGACTTTGAACTGTTGACCTGCAGAAAGAACACAGCAAATTAAAGCCTGCCATACACCCACCGAGCGGCGGCCGATTTTCATGATGGGCATGCGCGCTCACCGCCGTCGGCGGCAAAATCGGCCGCCGCTCGGGGGTGCCCAGATCCCTGTTGCCCCACAGCTTGGCCGGCCAGAGAACGGACATGCCCGATATTCTCTGGCCGATGCCATTAACTTCAATGAAGACCGGCGTCTTCAATGAAGACACAGGGTGCCTGCCGATGCTTACAGCTCGGGACTGCAGCGTGATGACATCATCACACTGCTTTCCAGAGCTGATCGGAACTGTTCTGTCGGCTCCCACTCGGAATGTGTGTGGGGGCCTTAAGTCAACTCTTGTGGTTTGCATGTTTGTCTACGTTTCTAACCCAGAAGAAGATCTATCCAGTTGATCCCTATTATGTTGGGAACAATTTTTTGCTTAAGGTCGAGCAAAATGCATCCATCAAACAAATTGGCCCAAAAAAATAGGCAAAAAATCTTTAGTTCTTTGTTGATCGAACGAAAAAATCTACATGTGCAACCCCACGTTTAATGTCTACCCACAGACCAATAAGAAGTGCATGCAGGAAGGTAACCAAACCTCATACATCTAACAGGTAAAGCCCCCCATACACGTTAAGATCGATCCATACAATCTCCATTAGATCTACCAACAACTGTGTAGTATAGTGTCCTCCCTGACAGAATACATAATGATTGGAAGGTATATATCACTGCTATGTGGTGCCAGGTCCTCCCTGATAGAATACATAGTGATTGGAAGGTATATATCACTGCTATGTAGTGCCGGGTCCTCCCTGATAGAATACATAGTGATTGGAAGGTATATATCACTGCTATGTAGTGTCGGGTCCTCCCTGATAGAATACATAGTGATTGGAAGGTATATATCACTGCTCTGTAGTGCCGGGTCCTCCCTGATAGAATACATAGTGATTAGAAGGATTAGAAAGCTCCTCATATTACATGGTTTTGGAAGAGCAAAATTTTATTGTACAGAAATTGTATGGAAAGATTGTAAGGTGTATGGGGGCCTTAATACAGTTTCATGTCGTATTTCAACTATGAATTTACCTTAGCCGCTCAACTGTCCCCGATCTAATGGGATAGACAGGGGATTCGAATAGAACCTTCAGTCCTAGGACATGTCTTACCATATAAATATATCACCAATATGGCCAGTGACCCCATGACACTATAGCTGTCATTGCCCCACATACACAACTAGGCTAACAACATTTTAAATCAGCCATAGCTAGCTGAAATTGTTCTCCTGAAAACAAGGATCTGGTGCTGCATAATAACATGAGGAGTGTGAAAGTAAATAACACACATCTATCAGTATGCTACTTCTTAGAATTCCCTATAGAGATGCATTTACTTTCGATTTCCCTCAAAACTCATCCACCAAATGAGAAATCGCAATACACTGAAATACCCTTTGGTATGAGAAAGTTAGAACATAACCAAAACACCTCCCGGACTTCGCCTCCAATATCAGAGCTGGACCTCACAAATAATGTTCTGGAAGAATGATCAAAAATTTCTCCTGAACCTTGTGGAATACTTCCCAGAAAAGCTGAAGCTGTTATCGCTTAGTGTTGAGCGAGAATATTTGGGAATAGGACGAATATCCGACATTCTGTGCGCTCGGATATTCGCAATGGTGGATATTTGTCATATTATGCTTCAATATTGTTTACCAGCATACATCACGCATATTTGTGCGCATTGTGAATGGAAAAACGCAATACACACATCACTCGTACTATCTAAGACAACAGAATGAAGAAGAGAACCTGTAAAGCTGGTTCATGAATCTTTGCGAATCTTTGCGAACAGCCAAGTGCAATATTAGAATAGAATAGAGTCAAATAGAATTTTACGAATTTAGTAAAAAAAAACGGTTTTATACTCAAAATAAGAAAAAACACATACATTACTTTGACATAATACTCACCTGTCAGCAGTATACAACTGTAAAAACTGCTTCAGAATAAAAAAAAACAACCTACTTACCTACCTCACTTTCTCATTCCGAGGGAAATCATATTTATTAAGGGCAGATAGAAGCAGTTCTGCCTATACTTCAGGCATACTTAATTCTGACTATGGGGCTGTAATTTAGATTCTGCAGATATGAAGCTGCATTCCAATTCACACAAGGCTACAGACTTCTTCCCAGCTGTCTCTGCCATGATTGTTTAGAAGCTTGCCGCGGCGGGTAAGTCACACAGCCCGAAAATCGCCTCTCCTCACCTAAAGAACATGTTTTTTAAATTTTGAGCAGTGATTGCCTTATAATCAGCAGTGCTGCTGCTGATCGTGTAAAGTGCCCAGTGAGGTGGTAGGTCCGCTTTTATATATTCGCGAAATTACGCAAACTCGAATATACCATATTCCGCTCAACACTATTATCGCTGGGAAGGGCTAGCCAACTCCACATTGAAGCAGACGGTTTAGGAATGGAATGTCATTAAAGTTTGTGTTGTTCAGGCAAACGTCTCAATACTTTTCACTCCATGTTTATTTTCCACTTGAATGCAAATACTGTCACCTGCTGGTGCTTCTGTAATAATACAATCATCAGGCAATGACGCTGACAAGGAATATGTTAAATAGAATCCTGCTTGTGATATCTTGTATTGCTGGCTCGCTGACACAATCATTCACTTAGAATATATTTATAAAATAGAACCTGCAATGCAGCTCATTAACAGAAAAGTTTAATCACGTCTATAAGCCCCCCCCCATACACCACATACAATTACCATGCAATTTCTGTACAATCAACTTTTCTTCTACATAAACCATGTAATATGAGGACCTTTCTACACCTTCCTATGTATCTATCAGGGAGGTCACTATACTACATAGTTGTTGGTAGATCTGATGGAAATTGTATGATAGAATCTAAAGGTGTATGGGGGGCTTAAGGAATGACAGTTTTATTTTATAAAACATAACGTAAGTAGATCATTAAAGTTTATTTGAACTCCAAAACAAGAATGGAACATGTTTCAAGTTACTTCTCCTTAATGGTGGAGGCTGATCCATTCAAACTCATGGGAATGTGATTCACAAAGAATAGTTGTTATGGAAATACTGTGGAATACATATGCTGGGTCTGCCCTGTGTTTAGGGAAGATTCCCTGGTAATAATAGAAGGGATGTGGCACTCAGATCAATACCTGTCAAGTTTGGGCATTTAAAAATCGGAGGACGTACAGGAAGTGACGTCAGTGATGTCACTTCTGGTATATGGATCGGGGTTCTTCCGCGTTCCACGATCTAGCAGGGAGAGGATTGTTACTCTCCCTGCTTATGTCCCACTGCGCTTGTGCTGATAATGTGCGGGGTGGGACATTAGCAGGGAGA
>CM070042.1:48519873-48546945 GCA_036250615.1 Ptychadena robeensis | reverse complement strand
TGATCTTGGTGATCGGTAATCGGTGATCGGCCCCAAAAATGCTAATCGGAGCATCTCTAATAATTAGAATGCAAGGGAACAGCCAACTGAGCAGAAGCATCTGATTTCCTAGTCTTTAGCATTGGTAACTCACATAAAACAAACCGTATGATATTTACAAAACGGTGTACTTGGCCATAGTCTAGAGCCCAGGTGCCTAACCTGTGGCCCGGGGGCTGCATGTGGCCCTTGGGGCATTCTTCGGCAGCCCCCTCAGTCCTCTACTTGCGGCCCCTAAAAGCTAATTATTAATGCATAGGGCATAGGAGCTCGCAGTTCCTTGTCTGGGATCTTATTAGAGTGGAAAGAGGAGGAGAGGCGATAAACTTACATGATAAGAGTATGTGACCCAGATGGTACCTGAGCAAGTACCTCGCCTCTCCTGCTTTAACCGCCTTAGCGGTCAGGACGGCAGCACCTCGTCCATCGCTGTTACTGCTACTATAGCACTGGACGAGATGCTGCCGTCCAGTACACATCGGGGCTCCGGCAGCGCATACTCACAGTTCTGCGCTGTCCCGGTGTCCCCGATGTGACATGCAGGCAGCCAGCTTCTTCTCGTCTTCTCCCCCCCCCCCCTCCGAGTGACGTGATGATGTCACTCAGGGAGGCGGCTGGAAATTTGAACAATAAATAGCTCGAAAGCAGTTTTCTATGTAGAAAACTGCTTTCAATGTGCAGCTATGTACTTAACATCGCCCAAGTAAAGTCTCTGGTGCCCATTTGCAGTAACCCTTTCATCACACCAGGTTAGAGAGGGTTAACTGCAAATGGGCACATCTGGGGCACCAGAGACTTTATTTGGGCGAGATTAAGTACATAGCGCATAGCTTTGCGCCCTGATTTTTGTGTTTTCTCATTAATTTTATTAAAACAATTTTTTTTTTTTTTTACATAATTGTTTGTTTCAAACATTATTATAGTCAGGATGTCTATTAGACCCTTGTACGGACAGATTTTGGGAAGTTACAGGCCTACAACATAAAGAAAAATTTACCATTGAAGTCAATGGTGCACTTCTGGTACAGAAATCTGGACCTCAGCAGTGCGCTAGGGAGGTAAAGGTAGCCATACATGGGCTGATTTGTCACCGATCGATTCCCGATCTGATCATTCCCGGCAATCGTGGAGTCAGCGATTGATCGGGAATCGATGGAACACCAACGTGGGAATCTGATTTGTGGTCGATTTGGACATGAGTCGATCTCCAAAATGGCCAATTCCACAAAATCTATAGATCCGAAAGGCTGCTGCATAGGGAGCTATGGGTCTACCAACGTACTTTAATTGCCAAACGATCGACATGCCGGTTCAATATCCGATTAGTAGATTCCGATTTTGTTTGGTCAATTGTTCAGGGTGGGCAGAACACGATTGATCACCGATCGATCTCATGAACACGCACAGTGGTCAATCGGTCAAAAAAGAGTGAAAAATCGACCCGTGTATGGCTACCTTTAGTGTTGGCAGGGGATCGGCAGACAAGTGAGTTCCTATGCTCCCACTATTTAACCAATGAACCATTGGTGATATATATATATTGCAGAACATAACCTGAGAAAAGGCTTTGATGATATCTATGTAGCACATAACCTTTGACACAAAATGTGCATTACCATACTACAGTGTTCCCTAAAGCTTGAAGTATCATTTAAAACATAAATAATGTCTTCTAGCTCTGCCTGCTGTAATTTTTTCATTATAAAATACTTATACAAGTCAGTATAGATTGAAAATGTCATGTGCGGCCCTTTAGTGATGCTGAGGGCCGCACTTGTGGCCCTCCATATCAACTCAGTTGGGCACCATGTTCTAGAGGCTTCTTAGATGAGATAATATTGTGATTACTAAGCATTTACATCACCTGGTTCCTGAATATTAAATTCTGTTATTCAAATGACTGCGACAGCACATGTCCTATGTTGTATCTGAGTGTATTCACTGTCTGTCTGTTTACTTTTACAGTCCATGACTTGCAGAGCTTTGGACTCGACAATGTAAGTGAAACGAATACAAGTTCCTCATTTCATTAATCACTCATTATCTGTTATGTAAAGACCATTTGTTGAGATCTTTCTTTTTTCCAGATAAATATGACCCATGATATAAAACATCTGTCATTTGGGAGAGATTATCCAGGGTTAGTGAACCCTCTTGATGGGACAAGTGTGACCGCTATGCAATGTAAGTACCTTGTTCTTCCGTTTTGTGTATGGATCTTTTCTACATCACACATCTCCTCCATTTTCTGTCCTAAGGCTGTAATGATGGCTGGGTGGCTTTAAATTTGTGTAGATCTGGGGACAGAACTTTATTACACGGCAGACTGCTTAGCTCTGATTGCTTCTGTATATATTTCATATAGCAACATAGGTGCTGTGCACGCAAACATTATCGTTTGCCTTTATTTTATGTTCCTTCCTCTGTTTTCCTGTTTTGGGAGTTTGCCCTCTTATCTATACAACTGATCCTACCCTGGACCACATGTCTCAAGAGCACTTGTGCGCGTTAGGCTTTGTCTACACCATGTAGTGCAGAAGCCCCCTATACTGGCGAGTCATGACCCGCATCGGGTGCATCACAGCAGACACAACGCATCGTTGTGGATCTGTCAGATCCACAAATGTCATGTGACATGAGCATGGGAAGCATGGTTTGCTCATGGAAAGTATAGGGAGCACTATTGCTGACATCTCATCCTAAATTAAAAGAAACAGTGCTCGAAATGCTGGCAAACCGTGAGTGGGCACCATGGGCATGTTATGCCAACTTGTCCATAATCACACCTGCGTTTTTTTTTTAGGGCTACCAAGTGTAGACCCAGTCTTACTTGCTGTGTATATGTAGTACAATAATGCAGGCACATGCACACAGTTAGCCACCCCCCCCCTGGCTCCCCAAACAAGAAGTGTCTGGTGCAGATATACTAACAGGGTAGTTTTTAAGAACTAAAATCGCTAACTCTGAGCTACACTCAGGATAGCTTACCTGCTCCAGTCATGCCCTTGCCATATGCCTGTATTGTAATATAGTTGTTCTGGGTCCAATGACAGGGGGTGGGAAGTATACAGAAATATATATTTCCTGTACCACTTTTGAAAGAGAAGGTGGAATAGCTGAACCACCCAGGATGAGGTAAGGCTGCTTTTTAACCTCCTGGGTGTTTGGCCCGAGTTAACTCGAGCTGGGTTTCATGCATCATAAAACTTGGTCCGAGTCTCCAGTGACGCCGGATTTATGTACTGATCCTCCGGCTGGGTAGGCATGCTCGGCCGCGATTGCCTATGGAATGGTTATAAAAAAAAAAATGTGCCATGTGTGCAACGCCCAGAAGGTTAAACAGAATAATTACAAAAACTGCATTAAAGCCATGTAAATGTATTGACGTGATTTGGAGTAATTGTTTTCTTTTGATAACATTTATTAAAATCTTCTAATAGAATACATATTTTCTTCTTTCAGCTTCCATGATGTTTCAATACTTTGTAAAGATTGTCCCCACAGTATATGTACAAGTGGATGAAGAGGTATGTAAGATAACTTTTCTGCCATGAACAGTAAAGGGTGATGTTTGGCAATCAGTTTGAGCTGAGAGAGGGTCAGAGGATCGGCCTTTTACCAATAGAATGAGCTGTGTACAAAGTGCAACGTGGTCTAGTTGTGGTATATTTCTGGCATCATGCAGCAGTGTGACTGAAGTCACCCATCACTGAACACTGACATTAGCGCATCTAAGCAGAGTCTATCCCTAGCCTAAGCCCCTTCCACGGGCGATCTTGTAAACGATCAACTGGCGTTCACTCACGGTCGATTGTCCGAAAAACAGGCACCCACCTGGAAAGATTGACCAGAATAGCACCGCAAGTTGCACGGTGATCTGCTGTGACGTTTCTTTTCTGGTTGATCACTAATGGGAATCCATGTGTGCAGTCGGGGTTCCTGTACGTTCGGCAGCCAAAAGTAGCGTGGGGACATCACCATGCTATGATCAGTCGCTGGCGGAACACATGGTTATCTACCCATGTATGGTTAGCTTAAGAGTTCAACAGCTCAGCCCCAGTCTGTGAATTAATGAGAAATAAGAACAAGGACAGAGGCGCACAATCTAGTACAACAAATGGTTAAATCATGTGGAATAGGATAAAATTTTGGTTGAAAAAGAACATCTGCTCCAAAGGCGTCCCATTTTTCCTGTTGAGCCCCCCAGTATCTGTAAGCAGGAAGTGATCTTATCCCCAACCAGGAAGTGAGGTCCTCCCTGGAAAGCACATGGCCCTGAGAGATCCACCCTTGTAAACCTCTCTCAATGTGAGTATCTTGTCTGTTGTTTCAATTTGTTTTATTTTTTTCATTTTGTTTGATCTTCTCCTATTTCACATGATTTAACCATTTGTTGTACTAGGTTGTGCGCCTCTGTCTTGTTTTTATTTGTCTGTTACAGGGCGGCCACACTCCTCCATTTTGAGAGCTGCACACTTACACACAACTTAAACACCCATCCCTCATACTGACTCCATTTTACTCTGTGATCCTTGCTCAGGCCCCATACACCAACGGACGGCCTTTCTGGCCACTGCTATCACTATAGCTGTGTAATCACTGCCGATGGTTGTGTGCAACTACCCATTATCTTTCTTACTTGCTGGCTCTCAGTTGTCTTTATAGTGATTCCCCACAGTTGCACAATTAGCATAGGTCAGCTCAGGAGGGCTAGTATGGGGTTGATTGCTGCGCTTGTCCTGTTTACTATCATCTGTGTATTTCTGACATTTAGGTATTGCGCACCAATCAGTTTTCAGTGACCAGACACGAAAAGATTGCCAACGGGCTGATTGGAGATCAGGGATTGCCCGGAGTGTTTGTCTTGTATGAGCTGTCTCCGATGATGGTAAAACTCACAGAGAAGCACAGGTAAGATTAATGAAAGTCCTGCTTCTGCAGCTCTGATTCCAGGACATGAAACCCCTAAAATGTAACTTGTTCCATGTTTTCCAGGTCGCTTACTCATTTTCTTACTGGAGTGTGTGCCATAATAGGAGGAGTGTTTACAGGTAAGGGTGTGCTGCACGGAATCGGTTCTTCAATTATGGTCTATTGAAAATTAATGTTTTGCTGTAGAAATTGTGATTTTTAGGGTGGCGGTGGTTATGGGCCCTTGCCTTGCATCTGGTTGTCAGGATTAACCCCAGCCATACTATGGCTGGGTCTACACTAGGCAGGCCCACAAACCATGGGTGGTGTTATGGACACGTTCATGGTTTGACTGCTATTTCAATGCTGTTTCTGTCAGTTTTGGGTTCGATATTCACCATGTCTTCAATACTGTGCCCTATACTTTCTATTAGCAAACTGCCTGAAATGGGCGCGTTACGTGATGCCGAGTCAGAACACCCTGTCAGCGGTAGCGCCAGTATAGACTACCACATCATTTCCCATAGTGCAGACGCCCCCTGTATTCCCCTATGTGGTTTTCCCTGCAGCAAATACAAGGGGAAAAAACCTAATGTAAGCTGTGGTAAGTGAGGGTCAGATGCTAAGAACATATAACAAGGGGCAGCTAAAGCTCCCCTGATGTGGTCATCAGGCTGCATGCTATTTGGCATACATCACCTACTAATCACAGTGTGAGTATACTATAGACAGGGGTGCACATGGTACAAGTGGTACTCAGAAGGGATCCAAAACTTAGCTCTGTGTGCCTGCATTATTTTTACATAGCTCATATACAGATAGTTGTTAGTACGCATATGAGGTAAGTTTTGGATCCCTTTTAAGTACCTGAGTACCACTTATGTGCACCCCTGACTAGAAGTACCACACAATTGTATTTTCCCATAGTAGACAGTCTTTGAAATGTTTTCTCTTTACAGTTGCAGGCCTCATCGACTCTCTCATCTACCACTCCACACGTGCCATTCAGAAGAAGATTGAACTTGGAAAAACGACATAAAGAAAATGATCTTCCATCCCCAGACCAGCAGCAGACCAGAGACCAGCCAATGCACTCATCCGCAGAAATGGGGACGGGTAACGTTAATGACAGAATGTGCGCACTCCACATTGTCCTTGCGGGAAGTCTCCCACGAGATTTTGTGTTTTTATGGAAATGACTTGGAGCCAGCATTGTTTTGCACAGACATTTTATTATGGGGGATACACAAGCTATTCTGGAAGAGGTCGGCTGGTCCATGGATTTTGTCCTGTTTTTAATTTGGAGTGAATGCAGAAGGAGATGTTTACCTAGCGCTCTGGTCAGTAGACTTTCCTGGCTGACAATAATGGACATAAGTCATCCTCAGTTGTTGCAGCTAGACCACACAGGTCACTGGTTGGAGGGCGGTGGGCTTTTGGCACACAAGAAGTTGTAAAACCAGGAAATTTATTACAATGGGGGTGCCTAAACTTTTGAATCTGAAGTTCTGGGCACGAAAAATAAACTTGGTTAAGTTTACTACCGTAGTCATATGGTGACGTCTGTGCTCCGATAGTATAAGGAACGCTGCTGTACGATGAGTTATGGATTAGGAGTACCTAGTATTCCTGATCCGTAACATATTCAGGATGTTGGGGAAATACATGCGATGGGTAAGTCGCCAAAATATAGATTGAACTGTGACCTGTACACAATGTGTCTGACCCCGGACGACTCCTGGATACCTATTGGTGTCTTCTTCTGCAGCAGGGCACAGCTAGTCTCCTGTTTTCCTCTCTCCTATGGATTTTGTGGACACTTCTTTTTTTTGTTTTGTTTTTCTTCTTACCCTGAAATATCTTTTAAATGGGAATTAAGCCTTGTTCTAGGGAAAATACTGCACAATTATACGTTTTTTCTGTCCCTTTTTTTTAGTCTCTCCCTAACGCACATCAGATGCCATTGAAATGTCACAGGTCTGTGCGCTCATCTAAATTGTGGCGTAACCAGCAATTTTCTATAAGGGTAAAGCCCACACACAATTTCCATTAGATCTACCAGCAACTATGTAGGGCCGGGTCCTCCTTGATAGAATACATAGTGATTGGAAGGTTTAGAACGGTCCTCAAATATTGATTGTACAAAAATGCTATGGGAAGATTGATTCCCCCCCCCCTCCCCCCTGAAAGTTTTAGTTCTTGTCCAGCACTATTTATCGGGGGAGGGCAAACTTCTTGACTCGGCCACAATGGTTTCTTAAATTTGACAGAGGGGTCGGACAAATATTTTAGTTAGTCTTTGACTTCTTATACACATACAATATCTACTGGTTCCTGAAGCTTTAGATCACTCCATACAATTTCCATTAGATCTAGCAACAACTATGTAGTGCTGGGTCCTCCACGATAGAATACACAGTGATTGGAAGTTTTAGAAAGGACTTCCTATTACATGGTTTTGGTAAAAGAAAAGTTGATTGTACACAAATTGTATGGTAAGGTGTATGGGTTTCATGTACAGACATGTGAGATCACTTTATTGGTGCAGATTGACTGGCTTCAGATACTACATAATGAAATATCTAGGACAGTGGTTCTCAACAAATGGGTCGCAGTGTTCTCCCCAGAAATTTTTTTCAGCCGTGCGGCGCGATGACGTCATCGCGCCGCCTGCACCGGTCCGGCGGCCTCTCTGATAGGCTGCCGGCCAGCGGCAGCACACAACTCCTCTGACAGGTGGCGCCTCCCCATTCTTCAGGAGCATGCCGCAGCCACTGAAAGACTCCGGTAGTGTGCCGCAGGCCGGAGTCTTTCAGTGGCTGTGGCGCGCTCCTGAAGAATGGGAGGCGCCGCCTGTCAGGCTGCTCGCCGCGGAGGACTTGTGTGCCGGGCGGGGACCAAAATCTCCCGGGCGGGCCGCCCGGCCAATCTCCTCTGGGGAGAACACTGGGTCGAGACCACTTTATAGGTTGAATGACCATTTAAGAATTGGAGTTCACTGAAAGCATCAGAGATGCTTCTAAGAATGATGGCCGCAAGCGGGGTGGGAAATAAGGAAGAAGAGTAACTTAGGAGGGATGTGGCATTAGGGTATGTCTCCACTGTGTTGTCGGACCCCCTGCGCTAAGCGCATTCCTTGGTGGGGGACCTGACAGATGATCCACATACCTTCCTACTGGACCAGCTGTTCTCGTGGTTTTCTGCCGATCAGCCTACTACACTGCGTTGACCTTCCGGCCGGTGGAACACAGTGAGAACAGTCGGTCTGGTAGGAAGGTTTGTGGACTTGACGAGAACGCAGTGGTGACCTAGCCTTACTCTCCCACCCTGCACATCGTTTGCACAAGCGGGATGGGACAATATAAGGGAGGGGACATTACACTTGCCTGATGATACCATAAGTGATGTCGCAGAGTGTCACTTCTGTTATTTGGAAAGCGGAAGTGACACTCCACACCGGAACTTCCACGTTTTAAATACAGGAAGTGACACTTCATGACATCACTTCTGGGGTAATGGCTCTAAAAAGGTTTAGAACCACTGATCTATAAGGACAGATGTAGCTTGAGATCAACCTATCAGTTCTAAAGTAATGAATATGGGAAACGTTTGTTTTTTTTCCTTTTCAAGCTGAGACTGATGAACACTACAGTAGTTGTATAGTATAATGCTCTTTCTAGTCCAGTCCAATATGACTTCGTATCTCCTATAAACACACAAACCTTTTTGAGGACGCATTCATATGGCTGAAATTTTCTATATATATATATATATATATATATATATATATATATCTCATATTTTTCACCATATAAGGCACATTTTTTATCCCCAAAATTGGGGGGCAAAAAGTGCCTGCGTCTTATACACCGAATGTGCGACTCCCGCGGCCACTTGGCCGTCGGTGGTCGCACCTTGGCTGCCCGCCAGCTCTCCCTGCACAAAGATTAGCTGGGAGGAGCTGTCTGATGTGAGATGCCGGCTAATGCCCTGAACTTACATAGTCAATGAAGAGCAAAGTATAGATGAACTTGCATCTATACCTTCTCTTCTGTCTGTGGGAACAGCAACCACTCCCCACGGAGACAGCCCGGCACCCCCCCCCCCCCCCCCCCCCCCCCCCCCCTCTCCTGTAGAGTGTACAGTGTAGAGATGACATTGTTCAGCTGAGAGTGTACTGCTGCTAGTGACACCTACTGGCTGAATTGAATATTGCATTCACTGAAAATATTGCATTAACCCAATTGATGTGAAAACTTATTAAATCTTTTGTTTTCTGGTTTTCCTGCCCTAAAAACTGGGTGCGTCTTATATGGCAAAAAGTAGGATATATATTAAGTGAGATGCTGCCCCAAGTTTACATCGCCTTATGAGAAGCAGTCACAAGTCTGTAAAAGGAAACGTTAGGATCATTTGCAATGTGTGCGTCCCTCAAAGACCAGACAGCCCCGTTTTAGGCCTTGTGTGTGGCGTTGTAGATCTTATTTGCTCACACTTGTGCCCAGACGTACGATGGAGGGAAGGGGCAGACAATGTCATTTCTTTTCAAGTAACATGTAGCTGAAACGTTTGAGAAGTTGCACCAGTCATCAGTAGGTCATAAACCATAGCTGTACTGCCATACTTAAGTCCCGCTGGAGTCACTATGGTTTATAACCTACTGATGACTGGTGCAACTTCTCACTGGTTCCAGCTACATGTTGTTTTGGGATGATGGCAGTTTAATAAGGACATATTCTGTTACTTCTAAATAACATGACTTTTATGGTTTCTTCAAGTGGCTGTTTGTCTGTTTGTTTGTCTAATTTGTTCTAAGATTAAAAGTTTAGAAAGTAAAATTCCAGGTGATGAAATGGATGTTACGATTTAACTAATTTTTATATAATTAAATGGGAAGTGTAGTACAGAAAGACACCGCAGATTGTGATGATGTACACATTATCAGGGGTGCACATAACTTTTGTAGTGAGCTCCTCAGATGAGTACCAGGAGATGGTGTTTGGTACTCACCCCATGTGTAGGGTGGTCTACCTCACTGTCATACTCACTGTCCTCTGCATCACCTTCCTGCATGGTAGATTCTGCTGCAGATGGACCTCCCTGTTCCTGATTGATCCTCCGATTAGCTGCCTCCATCCACAGGTCACCAGCTGGCTTTAGGTCACATAACTCACACAGTACAACACAATTCGAACCCCCAGATCTCAGTATATATCTTAGTATCCTATCTCAGTAGTGCAACTTTTCTCTTGTCAGATTTTACCCTACATGTGCCTACTCTGAGTTTTGTCCCCCAGATCTCCAACACCCTTATAAGTCCACTCTTTTATTAGTAATTTACATTCCCAATATGACACCCCTATCTGCAACCTTATATAATTATTAAAGTTTCCTGCGGTTATCCAAGTGACATCAATTGTAGCAGGGTGGCTCAGGTGGTTAGCACTCTGACCATGCAGCACTAGACTAGGTTCAAATCCCGCCCTGGACACTATCTGCAAGGAGTTTGTATGTTCTCCTTGTGTCTGCGTGGGTTTCCTCCCACACTCCAAAGACAGGCAGCAGGTTGATTGGCTTCCCCAAATAAAGATTCTCCTATGTTAGTTACATATACATGACAGGGACATTAGATTGTGAGCTCCTCTGCTCTGTAAAGCGCTATGTAATATGTCGGCGCTATATAAATATAAGATAATAATAATAATATAGCTGTAATCTCAGCTTTACCCACCGGCTGTCGCTAGAGTACTTGCTGTCAGAGCACAGAGCTCCATGAAGCTCTCCTCCTGTGTGATACGCAGAGGCGCTGAGGAAGGAAAAGACAGGTACGCAGAGCTAGGGTTTAGACGATTTTGCGTGCCAGCGTACCACTTATGTGCACCCCTGCACATTACCTCCCTGCTGCTGTATTTACTGTACCAAGTGTATATAACAGAAATAACAGCCTTTTTATCTGCCTGGACTTTCACTTGAAATCCTCACCATAATGTAACCTAAAACACCAAATTATCATTGTTGTGTCGGTAAAAGTTGTAAGCTACCAACTACTGGCAGTAACAGAAAGATAACGATGGACCGACTGATACTTCTGCAGTCTTGTTTCGAACAACATCAGCTTCTTACTGGAGGACTGATGGATTACATTACATCAAGTGCTGAACTCCAAACCTATTTAGAAAGCGACGCAGTCGTGTACTGTCCCCATCCATCAGATAGACCTCATAGCAGGGCTAGATGGAAGTCTATCTCTGAAGGGGTAGATAGGACCAGCCACTCTGATCTCTCGTTTCTCAGAGATGGCAGTGTGACAGGATGGCTCTCAGGTCTGTAACATTTCAAATATTCACTTTTATTTTTTTTCAGGGAAATTTGCCAAATATCTGATTCAAAGTTTTTCATAATTTTTTCCCTGGGTGTTATATGGGGAGTGATTGTGTCAACCAGCGTTAAATTGCATTAAATGATTTTATTTAAATACACTTCTGATGTGTTGCCTCTGGTATTCTTATTTGATCACCTGAATATTGATTTGTACATCAGCCATGCAAAGCTATGTATACAATTACACATGCATCATGTAAAGATATCAATCATATACACACCAGTCATGCAGACAATTACATATAACACACACCAGTCCTGCAAAGCTATGTATACAATTACACATGCATCATGTAAGGATATCAATCATATACACACCAGTCATGCAGACAATTACATATAACACACACCAATCCTGCAAAGATATGTATACAATTACACATGCATCATGTAAAGATATCAATCATATACACAACAATCATGCAGACAATTACATATAACACACACCAGTCATGTGCAGATCTGCATTATAATCACTGCCCAATCATTCAGCGTCGCACACAAATCAGGCAGCGACCAGCATCACACACTGCACAATACTTTAGAGATATAAATATCACACATAAATCAGCAGACAACTGCCTCTCGCATACACTGCCAAACCATGCAGAGACATGTGTGACTCAGAGCCCAATCAAGCAGAGATAAAGGCACTTCTTATGATTCAAACATGAAAATAAGTTTCCATTGAAAAAGCCCTTATTATTGGGACCAATACATGGAATGGAAACTTTTCCATGTTTGTCAATTCAAATAGTCCACTAGATGGCGCTGTTGTCCAAGTTTGCTTACATTTCACCAGGAATGCTTCAGACCATTCACAGAGGCTGCCGGTGCCTGTGTACCAGCAACCGCCACTGGGACAGGTAAGTGGGACTCTGACTCGAGTATAAGCTGAGGCTGGCTTTACTCGATTTATATATGGTAAATAAACAAACTATCAGGTGTAAAAAGGGTCAAACTCAGGAAGCAAATCTGATAAGTGCTGAAGTAGAATGCTCTCCTGCTTTCAAACCAGCAAGAGAATCATCCCCAACAAATAGGGTCCTGTACACAAACAATAAACAGTTATTTACTACGGTGAATGTTTGCCTGTTGGGGTCCTACATGAGAATGTAGAATCTAAAACCCCTCCATAGACATAGTGATCCCCCAAGTCTGTCTGGTTTTCTGGGGAATTTGTATGCATGCGATTTAGGAGGCATAGGACTGCAATTCAAATAGGATCAGGAAGAAACAACTCAAACAAGGTGCAGGGGTTCAACAAATGTATACTCATTGGGCCCCAGGATATACATCAAAAGTACTCATACATGTGATGTGTAGCCAAGTTCAACTCTAGCAGAGTCTTACCTCATTTCTCAAGATGGCCATAGACTGTTCAATTTGCAGCCAATTTCACCGTAAATCTTACACTTAAAGCTTCAATTGGCTGGGAAATCGACCTAATAAATTACGGACATGTGTGTACATTTTAGATCGATCTCTTTACTTTGGATGGTGACCAGCGTCCTCATCCAAAGTTAAGGCCGGCACACAAAGGGTGCGCGGCCAATTCCGGGCATGACCGGCCATGCACAATGATGTCATGACGCATGGTCCATCTGGTGGCAGATCGAAGGGGAAACGAAACGTCTATGAGCCGGCTTTAGGCATTTGACGGTGTCATTTCCAGTATGATTCCTGAATGGGAGGCTCCACACCCAATATTATCACCTGGGCAAATCCCAGTAACGTACAGAGCAGATCAGCATTTCAGTGTCTGCATCCCTTCAGTGCAGTAAGCAGCGTCAGACACAAGTCTAAAATGTGACCTCTACTAGGAAAGTATTCTACTCACCATCAGTTTCCAATTACATTACCGCACGCTGGAAGGAAGACCAGTACACAACTGGGCAAATCTGGAGTTTTATTCCACCAATCACATACAGCGTTTCACTTCTATGGTTTATACATTTTGAGTATAAGAATAACAAACCCGTCACCTCTACAATTCCCTAAATAAATATCTCACACATTAAAGTACAACCTTTTGTACCTCCATTCTACCACAGAGCTGAGCCACACCCCCTCCAGGCTCCATTCTACCACAGCCACCCCCCCCCGAGCCTCCATTTCTACCACCGAGCTGAGCCGACACCCCCCCCAGGCTCCATTCTAACCACCGAGCGAGCCACACCCCTTCCCCCAGCTCCATTCTACCGCACAGATCCCGGGCCCGACGCGGGCGTATAACGGCAGTGCTCCCGTACCCCCCTCCCTTCGTCCATTCTCCACCTCTCTATTCTTTCCCCACCCCCCTACCCGTCTCCCTGTCTACACCCTATCTTCTTCACCCACACCCTCCATTCTCCCCCTCTCCCACAGAGCTGAGACACCGCCCCTCCCTGCTCCATTGCTTTTTTCATACCACAGACCTGAGCCACCCCCCTCCATGCCCTCCCTTCTACCACCATAGCTGAGCCACACCCCCTCCAGCTCCATTCTACCACAGATCTGTTTAGCCACACCCCCTTCCATCTCCATTCTACCACAGAGCTGAGCCACAACCCCCTCCAGGCTCCATCTCCACAGAGCCCCCAGCCACCCCCCTCCGGCCCATTCCTTTACCACGTAGCTGAGTCACACCCCCCCCCCCCCCCCCCAGTCTCCCCTTTCTACCACAGGCTGGCCATACCCCCCCTCGCAGGCTCCATTCTACCACAAGAGCCTGAGCCACACCCCCTCCAGCTCCATTCTACCACAGAGCTGACCAAACCCCCTCCAGGCTCCATTCTACCCCACATGACTAGTCCACCCCCTCCCATCTCCATTCTACCACGACTGACCCCCCCGCAAGGCTCATTCTACCACAGAGCTAGCACACCCCCTCCAGGCTCCATTCTTACCACAGGCTGAGCCACACACCCTCCCAGGCTCCATTCTACCACAGATCGATCACACCCCCTCCAGGCTCCATCCTACCACAGAGCTGAGCCACACCCCCTCCAGCTCCATTCTACCACACTGACTGGGAGACACAGATCCACCCCCCTCCAGGCTCCATTCTACACACAGCTGACTGGGAGACACAGATCCACCCCTCCCCCCCCCCAGGCTCCATTCTTACACACAGCTACTGGAACACAGATCCACCCCTCCAGGCTCCATTCTTCACACAGCTGAGTGGAGAAACAGATCCCCACCCCCTCCAGGCTCCATTCTACACACAGCTGACTGGGAGCACAGATCCACCCCCTCCAGGCTCCATTCTACACACAGCTGACTGGGAGACACAGATCCACCCCCTCCCCAGGCTCCATCTACACACCAGCTGACTGGGAGACACGATCCACCCCTCCAGGCTCCATTCTACCCCAGCTGACTGGGAGACACAGATCCACCCCTCCAGCTCCATTCTACCACCGCTGACGGGAGACACAGATCCCCCCCTCCAGGCTCCATTCTACACACAGCTGACTGGTAGACACGATCCCCCCCTCCAGGCTTCCATTCTACACACAGCTGACTGGGACACAGATCCACACCCCTCCAGGCTCCATTCACACACAGTATGCCTGGGACACCATCCCCCCCTCCAGGCTCCATTCCACACACACCTGACTGGGAGACACAGATCCACCCCTCCAGCTCCATTCTCACACAGCTGGACTGGGAGACACAGATCCACCCCTCCAGGCTCCATTCTACCACAGCTGACGGGGATACACCAGATCCACCCCCTCCAGGCTCCATTCTACACCCGCTGACTTGGAGACCACAGATCCACCCCTCCAGGCTCCATTCTACACACAGCTGACTGGGAGACACAGATACAACCCCTTTAAGGCTCTATTCTACACAGCTAGCTGAAAGACACAGGCACAACCCTGCCCCGTTTCCATTCTACAAACAATTGACTGGGAAACTGTTCTGTTCTGGGAGGCACAGAGATACCTCCCTACTCTGGCTCTCTTCAGGCTCCATTCTACACACAGCTGACTGGGAGATCCAGAGAAACCCAACCTCCCCTCCTCCAGGCTCCGTTTTACATATAGGTGACTGGGAGACACAGATATAGGCTCTGTTCTAATCACAGCTGATCGGGAGACTATTTCAGAGAAGTGTACATTGTACTGACTGCATATTCACGATTAGTTCAGCGATTGCATAGAGTCTGTAAGCAACAAATATATATTAAGTGTTTTTCCTTCTAACTCAATCTAAAAGTATATTGACCCCTCCCCTTAACCGCCACATGTGTAGCATGTGTTCAATAAATATATGTAAAGCTGGACATAGATGTCAGGGATGCCGAGAATCATCCAAAGTAATGAGATCGATCTAAAATTTTCCAACCGATATATAGACGAAGTTTTGTGTGTTTTGCCGCAAATCTAACTGTCTATGCCCAGCTTAACTGACTGGTGTGGTAGTTAAAGGGTTAGTTAAATGCTAATATATACTTCTGAATGATAGTACCGTTCATTATAATGAATTGATGATTAAATATATGATTATGTGTATATACTGAGGCATCTTCTACTGGATACAGGAATCAAAAGAGTTCCAGCAAGGCATTTCCCGATCCTCATTCTCTTCTTCCTCATCACGCCTTCTGTCCATCATTGTCAAACTGAAACTGAAATCAGTCGGGGGGATTAGGGAGGAGAACAGAAGTCCACAACCAGAAATAAATACAACTTTACAAATAGAGTTGTATCAATACAACAACCCGAAATGTCACACCAGAATATAGGAACATTCCTATATCACAAAAAGGAGAATTGGATACTGGCCAATCAGAACTGTAGGTGGGCTAATTGATACAGAGGGCCACCATCCAATCCTTGTGTAGATGGAAGTAATAACCTGAAGGTGAAAGGCTATATTTCCACGGTGTCGTTGACGTATTACAGCATGTTTCCACATGCGTTGATGTAATTTGTTGCGCTAAAACTCTCAACACAACGGAGCCCAATGTAAGTATGGGTGCGCTAATGTCTAACCATAGACAATTAATTGAATCTGAGTATCCACTGGTATTGGACCATTTTCCCTTTAAAAAAAACCCAAACAAAACACCACAACATCACTTCAGTCTTTTGCAATCATCACTTCTGTTACCGCGAAGGAGTAGAAAAATGGTCCCTGCCTGTAACGCATGCCTTCCAGGATGTCCACAGACGTCCTAATGCATCATAGATCAGGACCTTGGCAGACTCAGGAACACAGTGGAAACATAGCCTTGTCCCTCAGGGGACAAGAAAATAAATCCAGACACATCATGTGACTTGGTTAGAGTGCGAGTTCAAAATATCTATATCTGTTCAAAGACTTGCCGGAAAAAGGGTGGCAATGGAATTTCCGATTTCTCTGAAAATAAAACCCAAAAGGACAGGATAGTTCACACATTGTACAGGCTGTTGGTGGTGTTTGTCAACCACTGACCATTAGCAGCTCTATGGCCTTTTAGGTTGTAATATGTAGAACAGAAACTGCCTGCATTTTGTTTGTTTTGTTTTTATTGTTTGTTTGTTATTCTACTATTACATCTCTTCTAGGGACTGCAACAGCTGCCACCACCATGCTTCACAATAGGTGTGGTACATTTAAAAGATGATTGTTTATCAGAATAAACCGGTGAGGTTGTGAACAGTGTCACAGATCCCTACAGATCCCTGCAGCTTTTGCATTGCCTGCATCTAGCTCCTATTACCTTTCTTGCCTCAAAGGGTTAAGTCTCCTGCAAAAGAGCTCCCTATGCTGGATGCCTATGGCATTTGCTACCAGCTGCTCTTCCCTCCTGCCCTTTATAAGGAAATTTTAGGCAACGTCTTTGCCTCCAGCCTCCTTGCTTGTTGACTCCTTGACTTCCTGGCTCGACTCTTAGCTCATCCTAAGGATTCTCCTCATCTCTTAACCCCCTGCACTATCTCTCTTTATCTCATCAGCTGCCAACTTGCACGGGTGCGTCCGAGAACTGCAACCTGGGGATCATCTGCAGCATAGTCCATTACTCCTTTTGGGGTGCTCCGATGGTCCCTTAGACTCTGCACCTTTGCCAACTGTGCAAATTCATGTCCAGTGGGTCCACACCCTTGAATCACTGTTGTCACCCTTGAATTCTAGATTTATATTACCTGTATCCAGCATATTTCTTTAGGTCCCTACACACCTATGTGGGCACTACTATCAGGGGATATGCATTGCCGTTCATTCTATGTGGCACCTGAATGTATATATACAGCGCATATGATTGCCTGTCCACCATCACACCACATACTTATGAAATGGTGCATTAGTTTCTCAAACCTTCATCAGTAGTAGAAAGCACAGTATGAGTAACAACTCATTTTACTTACATTTTTAAACATTATGTATATTAAAATGAATACCAACCCTGTCATTGTTTGTACCTGCGAACTAGCCAACACCTATATGTAGGGGAGGATTTGAACCTTTGCAGATTCAGTGCAGAGCTGTCTAAGAGGTGATTTGCCTCACATTGTAAAGACAATTCCTCTACATTCCTATTGGTCTAGGTCAGTGGTTCCCAAACTTTCCTTGCAGAGCCCCCCTTTTCTATTGAGGAACATTATCGAGCCCCTCTCCCTATTTAAACCCAGGTTAAGAATGAGGACCTGCGCCCCCCTGGAATACCTTCGCACCCCCCAGTTTGGGAACTACTGGTCTAGATAACATAAGCAGCTAGCCGCTCTAGAATACTTTTATTGTTAGGCGCTCCAGTTGAAAGTTGGTCACTCCTATTGTGTATGTGTGTGCGTGTGTATATATGTAACTTTATATATTAGATATTTAAACTGCTCAAAGCAATATTTTTATAAAGTGTGAGTGATAGTTAAATACATAAAGCATGGGGTAGATTAGAGAATAGTCACAACGTCTCATATGTTGTATATCTGAAGAGTAGCAAGACAAGAGAGAGGAAGGGCAACCACCCCTTACACCCCCCCCCCCCCCCCCCCCCCCCCCCCCCCCAAAAGAAAACATGTAATACTGTCCTAAAAAGTTAGCTTTAGATATACTTCTCTCTAAAAGACACACCTTTTCTCTCAAAATGAGGGGGAGAGTGTGTCTTTTAGGGTGAACGCAAAACAGAAGTTACCCTGAACTCACATGTCAGGCTAAAAGGCCAGCATCCAAAGAGGCAGGGCTTTGCTTCAATCCCTCTGGCCAATTCTGCATGGTCCAGACCACTTTTCTGGAACATGCTTTATAGACTTAATCATTTTCTCTGTTTATTTTTTTTATTTTCTTTCCAAACCTATGGGTGCATCTCATGGAGCGAAGGATATGGTAATTTACAAATGGCCTCCAGCAGACAAATGGCTAAAAACACAAGTGAATGTATTTAGGGCAACTGTTCTCCCACTAAATACTGTATCTTTCACACCTTTTACGCTCAAAATCAAGGGGCAGAACGGTGGCTCAGGTGGTTAGCACTCTGACCGACCAAGCAGCACTAGAGTCCTATCAAATCCTGGCCTGGGCACTATCTGCAAGGAGTTAGTATGTTCTCCCCTTGTCTTCGTGGGTTTCCTCCGAGTGCTCCGGTTTTCTCCCACACTCCAAAGACATGCAGTAGGTTAATTGGATTCCCCAAATAAAGATTACATGTGACCTATGACTGCGTAAGCTACATATACATGACTATGGTAGAGACATTAGATTGTGAGCTCTTCTGAGAGACAGTGACATAGGTAGAATAGCTGAGTGAGTTGAGACTATTGTAAAATGTGTCTTTCCATAAGTTGGTCAGTGTGTTCAGAGAATGCTGCTAGTGTATAAACACATGGTAAAAGTTCAGCCCTGCTGGAACTAAGGCCTACCTCCTGGCGCTGACCCTTTGGATTGGTTGGAGGAATATAAAGTGAGTACCACATGGCCCAGTGCTGCACACTTTGCTGGAACATGCTGTATATTCACTTTATATGTGAATGGCTATGACTCTTTTTCCAAACTTTTTTGTCCAAAACTATAAGGTTGCGTCTAATGGAACAGTGTCTTATAGTGTGAAAAATGTGGTACTTTATATTTCTGCCCGTTCATCCCAGCTTCATCCAGCAGCAGTAAAGGAGGTGTCAGAACATCACTTGTCTTGGCAGCCTCAGCAGGATTCTGATAAAAAATTCCCTTCCGGTGTCCCCAACACCTGACACACAAGATGCCAGCAAATGGTCCCACTCATTTCACAATATAATCAGTGGCATTTCTCATCAACGGATGTTTTGTTATCATCAACCCATTGCGAACTAGGATCTCTCCATCAATTATCTGAGATTTTAGGCCTGTGGCCAGCAGCTGGTGCACTTGCACTCTACGTTGTATATTTATGTACTTTTTGTATGTCGTTCACTCATGAAATGGATGTTGTGGTTGTTCGTTGTGCACATGCTATGACGAAAAGGACATTCCATTGAATAAATTATGTTTTTAGCTAAACGCTTTATGACCTGACTCACAACCTAAGCCGCTAAAGTCCCCATGCGCCTGCTTTAACACAGGGGAAATTGCTTCTCTCTTTTTTTCTTAAACCAGAAGAACTTGCCTAGACTGTCTGAGAAATGAACACTGATAACATGAAATACAAACTTCACAAAGACAGCCAACGTCTCTACTGCACTCACATACCTGAGGTCTGGGGAAGCCTTTCTCCTCGCACCATTGCTCAACGCATGTCCTTGCAGCCTTTCGGATCTCGACTAACTTGTCGTCCTTACCCCAATTCTTGCAGTAAAAGCGAATAATCTGTTCTGAAAAAATTCCTGGCAAAAATTGAGACACCTGCAGAACATCCAGTAACAGATCAGGAGACAGAAATGATAATATTTGTAAATGTACGATATCATCATCTGCACCCTCCCTTATTTATGATGAGTGAATTGCACTTTCCCTATACTGAGGTGGTCTAAAGTTGCTTAAAGTTATCTACTTGGGACAAGTTTTAGTTCACAATAAAATTAGACATGTGCAAAAAAAGTGCACCCCATAGAGATAGCAGACATTCTTCAAAATAGTTTAAGCAGATTCTCATTTAACGCACCTTCAGGAAAAGGACACAGCCATGATTTTAGGCAGGAAATTAGGAAAATATCTCACAACAAGACAGATTCATATATAGTGCTTGAAAAGCATGTTCCAGCAAAGTGTGCAGGGCTGACCCATGCAGGATGTTTCAGTGTATAAAGCCGCAGACTCCCCCCGAGCGAATACTTAAGTAGTATGTTCCAGAGTGAGCTGCCAGTGTAATGTAAGTCTCTATAAGTCACTCTACTCCTATTGAATATCATTTTACAATATGTTCCAGCCCCACTCTGCTGGAAGATGCTTTATCCTTTATTCAGGATACCCATCTGCAGTCTTTGAAGATGGAATATACAACAAACCAGGTGATACATGATGACAGTGTGTGCATGCCCACATCATAGCCTTCAATAAAAAAAATACATTGCTCAAAACAAAAGGAACACAAAAATAAGACATACTACATGTGAATGAATAAAATATTATCAAATACTATGTTCTTTACATAGCTAAATGTACTGACAACAAAATCACACAACAATTATCAATGGAAATCAAATTTATCACCCCATGGAGGTCTTGATATTGAGTCTCAGTGGAAAAACACTCCAGGCTGATCCAACTTTGATGTAATGTCCATAAAACAAGACAAAATCAGGCTCAATAGTGTGTGTGTGGCTTCCACGTGCCTGTATGACCTCCCTACAACGCCTGGGCATGCTCCTGATGAGGTGTCTCCTGATGTCCCAGATTGGATTCAGGTCTGGATAACGGGTTGGCTAGTCCATAGTGTCAATGCCTTGGTCTTGCAGGAACTGCTGACACACTCCCACCACATGAGGTCTAGCATTGTCTTGCATAAGGAGGACCTGATGGCAGTCAGGCTACCTCTGGCAACTACATGGAGGGCTGTGCAGCCCCCAAAGAAATGCCACACCATTACTGACCCACTGCCAGACACTACGCTGACAGACACAGCAAAACTTCTTGCCACAGCTCGCATTGATGTGCCATCCTGGATGAGCTGCACTACCTGAGCCACTTGTGCCCACTATGATGGGCTGTGGAGATAGCTGTGTTATAGCCCATTGCCTTCTGTAGCGGGCTTGTGCACTGCTTTTAACACAGGGTTTTTAGCACAGTGTAGCCTTAGCCTAAGTCTGCTAGTTGTATCTTCTCTTTGCTTCTAGTAGATTTCCACGTAGGCAATATATCACAAACCTACCTGTTTTTTTTTTATTTGTATGACCTTGTCCGGCTCATTCTTGCAGTAGAATCGCACCTCTTCAATAGGATCCTTTTCCTTCATTCCATAGTCAAAGCGAACCACCTACATCAGTGTCCAGGATAAAGATACAGGTCAGTAAATAAGAACTACCCAGCATGAACAGTATAGTTGGGTGCAAAGATCAACATGCTTGTTAGGTGAGTAGATTCACCCCTCAATTTAGTAAGGAGTGTGAAGCTCACCTAACCATGACACTGACAGCTACAAAAACCTAAAGTTCTGGCACTACATCTCACACACACATACACACAGTATTCACTTTGCTGCAGCTCAGTGTCAGGGTGGTGGCAAACTTCTAGCTTCTGCCATCTTTATGTAGAGAAACAATTCTATATTTCAGATCCTCAGAGATCTCTTTGCCATGAGGTCACATGCTGAGCTTCCAATGACCAGTGTGTGAGACTGATAACACCAAATTTAATAAACCTACTCCCAATTCATACCGGAAACCTTATAACACTAAAGAGTCACATGACATTGGGTAGGGTAAATAGCTAATTAGGCACAATTTGGAAATTTTTCACTTAGGGGTGTACTTACTTTTGTTGCCAGATGTTTAAACATTGGCTGTGTTACATTATTTGAAGAGGACAGCACTAGTGTTGATCGAACACGTTTAGCCAAACAGCTTTTCGGCTCGAGCATGCTCGGCGCACGCGACCACCATATTTGGGTCTCCACCCCACGATTTTCGCGGGTTGGAGACCTCCAATCAATAGGCAGCTTACTGCTGCCCACACTGTAATACCAGCAGCCATATTAGCTGCTGGCGTTACAGTGATTGGATGGGAGGAACACATGGCCAGGTGCTATATAGCAGCTGACCCCTCCCACTCGGCACATTTCATGAAGGGACAGGTGCCGGTTAGGCAGGGAGAGACAGCTGTGTTCAATTGAGCTCCACAAGTTATCTGGGGACACTTTTCTGCTCTTTTGGGGACACTTGTGCTCTTTTGTGGACACTTTTCTGCTCTTTTTGGGACATACACTGCATTAACAAGGATTGATCCATCAGTGACAGTCATTTGCTCACTAAAAGCTACACTGAACTTTTGGTGGGATATACTCTTGTGCTGTAACACTATGGGTGTTACAGCACAAGAGTATATCCTATCCATTCATTGTTCGGTGACATTCCAAAGAAAAAAGGAACTGTTCCTAATTGCGCCTTTCTGTGGCTCTTCCAATTGACAGTTTTACAAGTCATTTTCATTTTTTGGTCGGTATCGACCATTTCTTTTTTTTTTTTTTTTTTTTATAAATTGCGCCTGCATATCTGTGGGTTACGTTACTGCCTGTTGTGTCCTGTTGACACAACAGGCTGTAAGAAATTCATGTATCCTTCTGCTGCATTTGCAGATTTATAACAAAAAAAACCAAAACATTAAAAATGAAGAGGGTGAGCAGGAAGGGACAGGGAAGCGGTCAGGGTACTGATGGTTGAGGATGAGGCCCTGGGCGCAAGGAAACTGTTTCTGCTGACAGTGCAGCAGAAAAAAAATCAAAAACAACTGTACCCAGCTTCATCCCCAAACTAGCTGGCCGACGCAGGACAACACTGTCCAAGTCTGGGCAGTGCACCGAGTTGGTTAGTTTGATTGCAAAAGACAATGGTCGTTTGAGCACCACCCACTCTTCCACCAGGTCCAGTCTCTGTAGCCAACAGCCTGGTCAAGCAAATCCTCCCTCTGATCATCCTTCCTCCTGCCATGTTGAGGCATGCCAAACCAGAGATCCCACACTTAGATATTACGAGGAGCTCTTTACACCGCCACAATTACGTTTGGCCCTATCGCCCAGCACGCTGGACGAGGGACCTGAGATATTGTGTCCTGATTCCCAACGTCTTGAGCCTTCACAGTCCCAAGAAGACGACGGTGGGGATCAGAAATCATTTTTTCCCAAAGTGGACGATTATGAGACACAGTTGCCGAACACTCAGATCATGATGATGTCAAGTCAGAAGGATGATTAGATTGAGGAAGCGCAGCACCACATCAGGCAGGAAGAGGCAGTGGTGTGGCAAAAGGGATTCGGGCCACACCAAGTAGTTTTGCAGCCATGACAGAAAGCATTCCCATGTGGAAATTCCACAGTATGGTGTATTTTTAAGGAATGTGCGGATGACAAAAGAGTGGTAGTTTGTAACCTGTGCAGTACCAAAATGAGCCGGGGTGTAAACACTAGCAACCTCACCACCACCAGCATGATCCGCCAGATGGCATTCAAACACCCTAATAAGTGGGCAGAACGCTTGGGTACACAGTCATACCACTGCCTCTTCCTCCCCTATTGTAGGCACTGCTGGCCAATCCACTGTCAAAGGTGCTGCCCCACCTCCCTATCCCAGCGCAGCGTCCAAATGCCGATTACAGAGGCATTTGAGCGCAAATGCAAATTCCAACCAACTTGTCCTCAGGCCATAGCCCTTCCTGTCAATGGCTGTTCCTAGGCACGTTTTTTCCCGGTGAGCCGCGGTGCTTTACACCAGCATGTGTCACTAAACATCACCCCTGACCAACTGGGAAGGTCCACCTCACCACGGACACATGGACAAGTGCTGGTGGCCAGGGACACTACATCTCCCTCATGGCGCACTGGGTGAATGCTGTGGAGGCCGGTAGTGAGTCGTACCCTGGGATGGCACAGGTGCTACCCATCCCCAGGATTGCGGGCCCTACGTCCATCAGGGTCTCCGCCAGCAGCTATGCTACTGGCTCCAACCTCCACTTCTCCTCCGCCTCCTCTACTTCCACCTTAAACACCAATCCACGGGCACTCACTAGCTGGAAGCAGTGTAGGACTGCTGTGGGGAAGCGCCAACAGGCCATGCTGAAGCTGATCTGTTTGGGGGACAAACATCACACTGCAGCAGAGCTGTGGCAGGGCTCTCGCCACTTAAACAGGCATGGTTGTGGCTGACAATGGCGGTAACTTGGTGGCGGCTTTGGAGCTCGGCAACCTGACCCACGTTCCCTGCCTAGCCCATGTTTTAAATTTAGTGGTTCAGCGGTTTCTCAAAACCTACCCCAATTTGCAAGGAGTACAAGTGAAGGCGCGCCGCTTGTGCGCCCATTTCAGAAAGTTGTCCTTCAGCCGCTCTGTCGACCCTGCAGCAGCGCTTGCAGCTTCAAGCTCTCCGACTGTTGTGCGACCTGAGCACGCACTGGGACTCCACGTTCTACATGTTGTCTAGGCTTTGTGAGCAGCAGAGGGCAATCATGGTGTACCAGCTGCAACTTAGTCATCACATTTGCAGTCAACTGCCACAATTTGCAAGTGAGGAGTGGGCACTGATGTCAGATGTATGTGAAATTAAAAAATTTGAACAAATCCACAAAGATGGTTAGTGGTGATAATGCTATGATCAGTGTAACCATTCCACTGCTGGGTCTACTGAAACAATCAATGCTCCCAATTCAAGAGGATTCTCTGAATTTGTCAGAGGAGGAGATGACACAGGCTGATAGCAATACCACCCAAACTTTGGTTTCGGAGCTTGATTTGCAGCAGGAAGAGGAGGAGCTGCTGGAGACTGTTGGCGTGGGTACAGAGGGTAGAAGTACCCATTTAAGTTTAATTCCCTCAGTTCAGCGTGGATAGGAGGTGGAGGAGAAAATGAAGAGTCATTCAGAGGTCGACTTTGACATCTTGCCTGTTGGTACTCTGTCGCACAGGCTGCCTTTCCTGTGACCCTCGAATTTTGGCTAACACAAATTTCTGGGTGTTCACACTGCTCATCCCCCGCTACAAAGAGAACTTCTCCTCTCTCATTCCTGTGGTGGAGAGGACGACAAAAATGGTGCACTACCAGAAGGTACTTGTGGAGAGGTTGATCAAAACTTTTCCGTCTGACAACGTGGCCGGCACAGTGCGTACTTCCTTGGTCAACCGAGGAAGGGAGACAAGGGGAACGCATTGCAGTTCTAACAAGGGCAGAGCAACATTTGCTAAGGCATGGGACAGTTTCATGACACCCCGGCAGCAACTTCACTCTGAAGCGGGTCCCAGTGTTACAAGGAGGGACAAATTTTGGAAGATGGTGAAGGAAAACATGGCAGACTGTGTCACCGTCTTAAATGATCCCTCTGTGCCATACAACTACTGGGTGTTCAAGCTGGACATGTGGCATGAACTTGCGCTCTATGCCTTGGAGGTGCTGGCCTGCCCTGCCGCCAGCGTCAGAGCGTGCATTCAGTGCTGCTGGTGGCATTATAACAGATAGGCGTATCTGCTTGTCCACTGGCAATGCCGTCAGGTTGACTCAGATAAAAATGAACAAAGCCTGGATTCCTCCAGATTTCCAGTTCACCACAGGAGAGCTGAGCTAATAAGTGCAATATCTCTTTGTAATGGATTTCAAAATGCACCACACAAGGTATGTGGTTGACTCTTATATTCTTCTCCTCATCCTCCTCCTCTTTCAAAGTGTAAATTCTTTTACAGGACTCTTTTCAATGTTTGAGAACTTCAGCTCATCGGAAGACCATGCCATACAATGTTTGAGAGCGTCAGCTCACTGGCAGACCATGCCCTACAATGTTTGAGAGTGTCAGCTCACCAGCAGACCATGCCAATCAGTGTTTGGAAGCGTCAGCTCACTGGCAGACCATGCCAATCAATGTTTGAGAGCGTCAGCTCACTGGCATACCATGCCAATCAATGTTTGAGAGCGTCAGCTCACCGGCATACCATGCCAATCAATGTTTGAGAGCGTCAGCTCACCGGCATACCATGCCAATCAATGTTTGAGAGTGTCAGCTCACTGGCATACCATGCCATCCAATGTTCAAAAGCGCCAGCTCACCGGCAGACCATGCCATACATTCTTTAAGTGTGTCAGCTCACTGGCAGCCATGTCGTGCAATGTTTAAGAGTGTTATCTCACTGGCAGCAATGCCATGCAATGTTTAAGAGAATCAGTTCATCTGGCATGTAATGTTTTAGAGCGTCTGGTCACCTACAGGCACTGCCGTATAATGTTTTAGAGTGTCAGCTCACCTGCAAGCACTGCCGTATGATGTTTTAGAGTTTCCTTTTTCCTGTCAAATGTAGTTTTGGGACTGTTTTGGGCGTGTTTTTGCCAGTGTGTAAAAGGGGCATACAACTGGGAGAAAATGGTTCCCCACACTGACTTGGGAGTCCAAGATACATGTATACACGGTCCCCATGCAGTTCCCAGTGACTTTCTATCACTTTCTCAACTTTTCCAATGGACCAGACACCCTTCCCTCAACCAAGCAGGGGGTGCCTGGTCACATCCTATTGACTTACATTGGGCTCTGGTGCTCGGTAAAACCCTCAAGCATCGCGCTCAGGCTGAACACCTGAATACTTTGGTGCTCGCTCATCACTAGACAGCACATTTAAACTGTTAAGCTAGCCATACACGTGTCGGATTCCATGTCCAATCGATTCATCATCCG
>CM070042.1:48485699-48495868 GCA_036250615.1 Ptychadena robeensis | reverse complement strand
ACCACCAAGAAAATCTGCTTAGGGCACCAAAATGGCTAGAAACGGCCCTGCTATCAATGCAACATAGTAATAAACTACAAGTACTATGGATACAGTTAAATTCTTTATTATTTGGGAAAATTTAACATAGATTTATTAGAGCGCGTAGAAACTTTTACGAATGGAATAACAAACCGAGTAAATTTCTTGCAAAAGCATGAAGAACACAAAGGGCCAGTTCCTACATCTCCCAGGTCATGGGGGGGGGGGGGGGCAATAAGTAATTTCAATCAAAAGATATAGCAGAAGAATTTCTATACTAAATTATATAACTTGCCCATGCCAGTGGACGTCACATGGAAGGGACAGCGAAAAAAATGATGATGCAATATCTAAAGGACGCAGAAATGCCGAAATAAGGTAAGAGTGATATTGTGCGGAGGGAAGCATTAATAACCAGAGAAGAAGCCCTGAAAGGTTCAAAAAAAGGGAAGGCCAGGGTCCGGATGGACTGACAATTAGTTACTATAAAACTTTCAAAGATGAACTAGCGCCACAATGGTTAGAAGCATATAACTCGATCCTTCGGGGGATCCAGCTCAGACAGACACACTGCGAGCACACATTTCCCTGGTTCTCAAGGAGGGTAAGGACCCAGCAGACTGTGGGAGCTATCGCCCAATAGCACTGTTAAGTTCGGACGTAAAATGTTTGCAAAAATCTTGGCCAACAGACTGGGTATCTCAATACCAGAGATTATTCATTTAGACCAAGTGGGCTTTGTTCAAGGGTTCAGGGAGGCAAGGGATAACACTGTGAGAGCATTTACCATTATAAATACAGAAAACACCAGTGGCCATGCTGTCCTTAGATGCTGAAAAAGGGTTGACAGGGTTTTATGGTTATTCATGGAAAGTACATTACAATACCTTGGTCTGGGCCCACTTATGTCGACAAGTATATTGGCGCTCTACAACAATCCAGCCGCAGTCGTAAAATTCTTTATCTTCGGGTTGGGCACAATTATCTTGATCTTGACAAAGCTCACACAGCAAAATCCCACACAAATGTGTCCCTACCAAATACAATTCAAAGTAAAGAAAAAAGACAAAACATATTTCCAATTGAATTACCCTTTTAAACAAAAAACAAATATAAATACATACTGTTTTTGAATTCCATCATACAAAAAATATTGAAGATATTTTATGATTCAAATGACACCATTTACAGTTGTGTTTCAAAATTATTCAACCCCCACTGAAATTTAGTGTTTTGGCCATTTTGACATTGATCTCGTCAGTCATCTTGTTTACAATGAAATCAGCGAGACACAAAAGTCATGTGGACAAACCACAAAAGTTTTGGGATAGTGTTCTGTAGACTGATGAAACAAAATTAGAACTGTTTGGGCCCATGGATCAACGCTATGTTTGGAGGAGGAAGAACAAGGCCTATAAAGAAAAGAAGACCTTGCCTACTGTGAAGCATGATAACGATGTGAGCACAGAAATTACACTTGTGGCTATTTCATTATTAATGCTATGTTATATTTTTCTGACTTACAAGCGTCTCTTTCATTTCATTAATGAAAACAAGATGACTGAAATGATCAAAATCAATGTCAAAATGGCCAAAACACTCAATTTCAGTGGAGGTGAATAATTTTGAACACAACTGTATTTAATTTATATATTTCTTTGTAAAACAATTTTTCGTTTTACATAATTGTTGGTTTCAAACATTGTTATATTCAGAATGTCTACTAGACGCTTGTGCGGACATATTTTGGGAAGTTACAGGCCTACAACAGTCCATTAATGTCTATGTTGCGCTTTTGGTACGGAAATCTGGACCTCAGCAGAGCTCTAGGGAGGTTAAAGAGCGGGTTTCATGTAGTCTCTCTGAGATCCGTTTTTTTCCCACTGGTCCTGGGTTGTTGGTAATTTAAATGTATTGGGATACTTCCCAGACTGGTTGGTTTATGGTGAATTTTGAAATCAAACCTTATAATAATGGAAATGGAATGTAAACCCTTGTGGGGGCCATAGGGTGTGCACATGAAGCCAGGTTCCTGTAGTAATGACCTGTAACCAGTATAGTATCTAGCTCTACTTTAATTTTGTTATCTATGTTAAGAAATAAAGAAAGTTTCCAAAGACAAAAACTAAGTTGCATTACATTGTTAGAAGTTGTGACACTTTTTGCTTTAGGTAACATTTGTGATAAAAAATACAAGGAAACGCTTAAATATCCCGGCCCATATCCTATGAATTGAAAAAGGTGTGGTTGGTCACAAATTGGCATTAGTACAGATCGGTGATCCTCTGCTGTAAAGTGAACCTTCTCCAAAAGAAGGTGCGTACCATGGGGAGATCACCCTGAAAATACTTGTTGACCACTGTAACATTATGTAGCGATGACACCCATGGGTGCCGCTGTGTAGTGAATGGGACCCGAGTAGCAGAAATGACCAAGGAGGAATGTTGAAGTTGAACTTGAAGAGATTTTATTTGCACAGGTTGCCATGGGAGAGAGGGTCAAGGGACAAGGCTGTTCTAGCACTTCACTTGGCAGCTTCTTCCAACACACGAGCGATCACTGTCTTGGCCACCCCAGTACCTCACTAGGCAGCTTCTTCAAGACACGATTAATCACAACCAGTGCTGCCCTAGTACCTCACTAGGCAGCTTCTTTTACACACGCGCAAATCACCGTCTTAGCTAACCTCTCTTGGGGACGTTGAAGTAGACTTCACTCTCACTGACCAGTCTTCTTCTAGAACACGCAACAGAGTTCCCCTTTAAGCTTCCTTAGGCCGCTCTTGACAGATCGCTCAGTAATCCTCTAATCTGCTCCCCAGATCAGAACCAGGATCTCCCTCCTAGGCGAGTCTCCAGACCTCACACTCTTCTGGCCATCTCTGTCCAGTCTATCACCTCAATTCACCCCCAGGGCCCCCAGCAGGGGAGCTCCCTGGAGATAAGACCTCACATTAAACTTTGCTTCCACATTTTATAACCTCTGCCCCTCCCAGATTCTAGAAGGCGCCAAACTCTCCGGCTCCTAGTATCTGGGCAGAACACATAAAAAGATACATTCACAGAACTGGGCAAAGAGGCAGGCCAGTCACTAACAGACAACAGCTTTGCACCTGTCTGTGACAACCTTGCTCCTTTCCCTCCTAAATCTTTAACACTTAAGCCCCCTGAATTCTGACAGGGGCTACAATTACAACACATCCTGATCCAGAGACCCGGGACAACTACTGACTAATGATGGCCGAAAAGTTTGCCCGGTGGACAGTTCACAGCGAACTTAGCATATTCATAGTTCGCAACGCCGGTGAACATTATGGGTGTTTGACCCGCCCCCTTATACATTAACATGGAGTGCAACCCCTCACCCTATAGTCAGGTGGGACAGTATAGACAATAACACATTTTTCCCTCCTGGAGGACCCCCCCCCCTTATAAAAGAAGCAGCCCGGTGGCAATTTTACATTTATCCCGTGTCTGCAGTACTAGATAGATAGGGAGAGTTGCTGCTTATTGAGGAATAATTGAGCTACTTTAGTATTATACTCTATCCAGTGATCTATAGCTATAGATAAAGTATTGTTACATGTAGTTCATCATTACTGCGCCACAAAAATCATTCTCTGGGGGTGGGGTATGCTGTATCATGCATTGCAGAGAGGTCTGACTAAATGTGTTGCACTGCAGAAGGTGCTGGCAGCCCACTCCAGCTAACTTTTGGCAAAATCTGTAATCTAGGTGTGATTATTGGCCATTAGACCTAAAAAAAAATGCATTTTTTTTAAATCAGTATTTTAGGGGAGAAGTTTAGCCATTGATCCCAATTTGGCATGACACTGTCCCGGTGGTCGCACCCTTTTGATTTTATTGGTATTTTGGCTACAAATATGACCTGAAGTTTTGAGAAGTTCGCCCTCCATGAAAGTCAATGGAGGTTCGCCATGAACGGCAGGCATTTGCAAAAGTTCGATTTGCTTGTTCGTGAACCACCACAGCTGATGTTCGTTCGTCACTACTACTGACAAAGAAGGTGAAAAGCAAAATGCCACCATCGTGGCACCACATGAAGACTGACATCAAGATAAACAGCATTTTTAAATGAAACTTATTAGTCCCCTAAAAAGCATAAATGGGGAGGGAAGTCACTTATGTGACCACAGCTCCAATGTAATGCTCACTAGTGATGGCCGAACTGTCTGGCGTGCGGACACGTCTGTGTGAACATTGAATGATCGTTTTTCTTCACGCCGGTGAACAGTAGGGGTGTTCGACCCGTCCCCTTCAGTGGCGAGAAGAAGTCTATATTTCTTCCTCCGCCCAGACCTTTCCGAGCCTGGTCAGGCCGGAAGAAGAATTATTTTCACTAGAGAACGGGTAGAGATATCCAATCTCTAGTGCTAAACCGGGCACAGGACGACCAACGTAACTTCTGGTTTAGGAACCAGGAACTGTGCGTTCCATATACCTGAAGTGACGTTGGGGCGTCATTTCCGGTATAGTTCCTATTCAAATTCCATGCCAACAGGCGGGAATTTGAAGTTCTCCGCGAACAGACGGACAGCAGACTTTTTTTCAGACCTATTCGGGGACGGACACAGCCAATGTTCGGTCATCACATGTGATCACATGGTCACATATTATACCTCATATACCCCATACAGGCATATTATGTAAGGTGTTTGCTTATTTAGATGTGTAATCTGCTGTAACATGAAACTTGTGTTTGGCGTGGGGCTTTGCTGGCATTTATCAAGTGACAGCTGCCAACCACTGGCTAGTCCTAGGACAATCCCTCATGCAAAAGTGATCCAAATACCTGCTCATCCGGCCAACAACTGCAGTGCGTCCTGATGGCTTGTACCAGAGAAAATGTAAGACTTTGTCACAGGGAATAAGCTAGCAAAGGAACGAGTGATGTAAACACAGCGATTAAGCTATTCCATGGAGAGGTGTGGGAGGGCACGACTAGAGGGCATCACCCTGCTGTGGGCAAAAATTTTCCTTCATTTGGGAACTACAATGACAATAACAAAATGGATTGCTGGTCCTGAGGTTGCTGGTAATTTAAATGTATTGGGATACTTCCCAGACTGGTTGGTTTCTGGTGAATTTTAAAAACAGAACTTTTCCCGACGGCTCCATGTCAGCATACACAATATGCCAGGGAAAAAAAATTATGGTAAGCATGATAAGAATTTTCCATTATAATAATGAAACTGGAATGGAAACCCTTGTGGGGGCCATAGGGATAGGGTGTGCACACGAAGCAAGGATCCTGTAGTAATGACCTGTAGCCAGTATCATCAACACCTCTACCTAGCTTTACTTATGTTTTGTTATCTACCAAAGAGATAAAGCAAGTTTCCAAAATCTAAAACTATGTTGCATTACATTGTTAGAATACATTTAGTGTAAATCGAGAACCGTAATGATTTGACCAAGTCCCAAATTAATAAATTTAACAGATAAGAGTTTCGCCAAAGGCTAGACTCACGATGGTGGCACCCGTTTGAATATTATCAAACACCTAGGGACTTTTTAGAGGTCACAAAGTAAATAGTAAGTCAATGCAAGTTAAATAGTTCATATGTTGTGACAGTTTTAATCACAGCTTTAAATTACATATACATGATCAAAAAGCATTCCACTGGATAATAGATCATGTTATACAGCATAGTACAGTAAATCCAAGTGATAAGACAAATACCTGCTCATCCGGCCGACCACTGCAGTGCGTCCTGATGGCTTGTACCAGAAGTGAATGTAAGAAATTGTCACAGGGAATAAGCTAGCAAAGGAACGAGTGATGTAAACACAGCGATTAAGCTATTCCATGGAGAGGTGTGGGAGGGCACGACTAGAGGGCATCACCCTGCTGTGTCCTCCTGCATAGGTGTTTGGGCATGTTGGCCACTTGGGAAATCCACCCTACCAGGTCACTAAAAGATGCTACATATTCCCCTGAGACAATACAACAGGCAACAGTTATCTTCTCTGGGTATGTATGTCACCAGAAGATCATATACATACTCTAGCCCATAAGGACCACTGACCAATGTGGCGCTATAACACAGAGGTGTGGAATTGACACAAATATGCTGATTGCATGCGGACTGAAAGTTAAGGTCCCCACACACGTAACAAGTGGGGACCGACAGAACGTCATCACGCTGCTCTCCACCACTCACAGTATCAGCGGGCACCCTTTGTGTGCCGGCCATTAGTTTGAACGGGGACGCCGGTCCCCATTCAAACTAATGGCATCGGCCAGAGATCTGTCATCCCATGTGGGTACCTGTGATCTGCAGCCGATTTTGCTGCGGATCGCAGGTGCCCCCATGCAAAGCATTGGACATGCTGCTGCTGCTGAACAGCCAAGCTTCAGTGTGCCGCACACTGAATACAAATAGCGCACACTGCGAACAAATGATTCACCTGGAGCATAAATGCCGCACACTGAATACAAATGGAGCACACTGCGAACAAGCAATTATTCACCTGGAGCATAAATGGTGCACACTTTGAGCAATTGCCACAGAGCTTATTTACTTTGAGTATAAATGGCATACACTGAGTGCAATTCTTCACCCTCCCCCCCCAAGACTGGATTCAGATAGTTTGTACTACTTTAGATGGCTTTTTCTTGTAATGCAAATGCAAGGAACTACAAACTACAAAGGTGATGGCTAAAGAAGTTCAACAGTCTAAAGAGGGTGACCCCAAAGGCCAGTTACCCATTTTACAGTCTAGTAGACTCTCACATATACAGTCATTGCTGAACAAATTAAATATAATGCTGTTTATTAGGATATAGGGCGTTTATTATTTAAATACCAAAACGGATGAAATACAAAACTGCTATCTCTTAACACTGGAGGAGATCTAATTGACCAAGGCTTAAGGTAGACATACACGGCTCGATTTTCCATTCGGTCGACTTTAAAAACAATCGCATAAAGCCCAGGTGACCAACCTGTGGCCCTTTGGGCCTTCTTTGGCGGCCCCTTCAGTCCTTTCCTTGTTGTGGCCCCCAAAACCTGTAATTTTATAGGACAGGTCCCCCCTGGACAGGTCTTGGCCAGGGAACTTCTTAGAGTGGGAAAAGTAGGAGAGGTGATAAACTTACATGATAAGCATATGTTAAAGCCAATAAACGACTCAGAAGGCGTCTGAGCAAGACCCTCACCTCTCCTCTTCTCCTCTAGTGTTGGCAGGGGATCAGCAGAGCATTTGTTTTGGAACACATAATGTGATCAATTCACACCGATCGATTGCTTAGCCTTGTACACATGCTCATGGGCTTGTGTCCACTACCACATTTTTCCCACATTTCGTGCGCATTAACTGCGTTAGAAAGTCAAAGATACAACAGGTCCCAATTATTTGAGTAGGATGGGTTCCACTGCCAAGACAACAAAGTGATGTCTGTCTTGGTTCTACTCAAATAGAGCACTTAACCACCAATGCACCCTAAAATGGTAACATGCCCTTAACTTTGGGCAATCTGCCGACAATGTCTCTATTGTGTGTTAAAATGCACTAGAGTTAACACCCCCCACCCCCCAAAAAAAAGCAGCACGTGTTACTGACCAATTGGAATGCATTTATTATGCACGGGAAGAGAAAACCATATCCATTGGTTTTACGAATGCTTAACACATTGAAATGTCAAACATCAAATGTGCTGATTTTGTAGCAGTGCAACACATCTAGGTGTACGTGTCCATTGTGTTTAATGGACGCTATGGCAGTGTAGACAGCTTGAAAAGTCTAAGCTGAGTGATCTAAAAAAAAATTTGAAATAGAAAGAAGTGTGACCGGTCAGTAACGGTGAACCTCTACCATAGAGTGAACCTTTTCCATTAAAAATAAAAAGCCGGGGCGTGGTCTGACCGCCGAACAAGATGGCCGCCTAACTTCGGAGCTCCGGCGCCCGTCTCTCCTACTTGCCCGCAGCACACTCTCCCAACGACCCAAATGGGCAAAACAAACAAGCCCGCATACCTCACCGAGCAGAGGACCCGTTCCAGCTCACAGCCGATGCGTTATATCTTCAGATCACAGCGGCTGGACTCGGAAGGCGCGGACCCATCCAAGATGGCGCCGGCCTCCTCACCGCCGCGCGAACAGCTCTCGAGCGCCCAACCGCCACCGGACCCCACGGACATGGCAGCATACCTGCATCTTCTGCCCACCAGACAGGAGATGTTATCCATGACAGCGGACATTAAGCAGGCCCTGAACTCCGTGGTGGCGGATTTGCGAGAGGACATCAAAGGCATCGGCACGCGTGTGGATGCGGTGGAAACCGCGGCGGCTCGCACTGAGACACAGATTCAACCATTGGCCCGCTCTCAGTCATCCCTTGATCGGACGGTTGTGGTGATGCAACGACAAATAGAAGACCTGGACAATCACGGCCGTCGGCCCAACATCAGGGTAAGAGGCTTAAAGGAAGACATCCCCCCTGATCGCCTACAGTTTACCCTCATGGCTATTTTTAATGAGCTCCTGTCTGAGCCGGTAGATTCTCCCATTGACTTTATTCAGGTTCACCGAGCCCTGAGACCCCGGGACACCAGAGATGAGCACCCCCGTGACGTTATTTGCTGCCTACAACACTTCCCCACCAAAGAACTAATAATGCAAAAAGCCAAGCAAAGAGGCTCGATCACGTTCGAGGGGTCTGAGCTGAAATTATACCAAGACCTCTCTGTCACGACGTTACAGCAGCGGAGGGCCCTCTGCCCCTTGTTGGAGGAACTCAGGCAGCTACCCTATAGATGGAAATTCCCCTTCGGCCTACAAGTCACTGCGGGGGGTAGACCTTTTCTCCTACGCTACCCGGATGAGGTCCCCCAGTTTTGCCATGCCCCTCACCTGCCTCCGATAGAAGTTCCTGAATGGGAGGCTGTCCCGAGAGCTTCCCGGCCTCCAGCTGGCCTACCTGGAGAATCAAGCTCCTACCAACCCTCCCAAAGAAGGATGCCACCGGATCAGACACCTCGCCGATCCCCAGCAGGCCCATCCACCAAGCGCCAACGTACACCCCGAGGGAGACGCCGAGACCGCCTGCAGAGACCAGGACCTCAGGATCCATCGTCGAGCGGCTCTGCCTGACGGATGGACGGACCACCGACCAAGTTACACTGACTCTCATTTCGATGATCAGGACAGTCCGTGAGTTACTGTGGTTCATACCCCTGTTTCTTTTACTTAAGCATCCCCCCGTCCCTCGAGTGTTCCAGGCTTCTGGGCTACCTGGGAGATAGGGACCTATCCACACACGGTACGGGACAAGTGGTCCGGTCATATCGCTAATTTCTCTCTGCCTTTATGCTCTCCTCTCAGGGTCCCGAGGAGAAGAGGCTCAGTGCCTTCTTGGGAAAGGTGTGCCTATTGGGCTAATTGATGATTTTGTTTCCTTGTTATACATATGCTAAATATCGTTGGGTTTGCCAATAGTTACAGCTCTAATTTGGGTCAGGGTTTTCCCCTCTCCCCAAGCTTTCATCGGGCGGGTGGGTGGGGGCGAGCGGCTGATCTCTATCTAGATCACCCACACCATCTTCTATCGGCCTGGTCAGGGCTACGACACCCCTAAGTGAGGCGTCTACGGTTTATGTGTAGTGAGGGTGTTTCCCTCCCGTGTGCGCCTCCTACTACCCCGTGTTGTACTAAACGTGCAGTCCCCGACCTCTCGGTTACTGCAAGGGGGTCTGAATCTCCCTGGTCTTTCTCCGCCAGGATAGTTTGATTGTATTTAGGTACTTCGTACCTCAGTTTTTGTTCAGTGTGTGTTTTTGTGTTTGTTTTATAAGGTGTCTCCGTTCCGATTCTGGACAACAGTGACAACAGGTCGACTCTTATACGGGACTTCATTGCCTCATCGGGCATGCCTTCCCTGTCTGATGAGGACATACAGACTATGGATGCTCCCATTACCGCGGCCGAATTTTCTGCAGCACTCAAATCCATGAAAAATTGCAAAAGTCCGGGTCAGACGGCCTAACCACCTCGTACTACAAGGCTTTCGCCGCGATTTTGTCCCATCAGTTTGCGGACACGTTCAACAGCTTGACCGGTGAGGTACGTCTCCCTCCCCAAACCCTGGAGGCCCACATAGTGGTCATCCCCAAGCCTGACAAGGAT
>CM070042.1:48469236-48479984 GCA_036250615.1 Ptychadena robeensis | reverse complement strand
CCCCCCCCCCTCTCCTTCTCTATGTGGAAGGAGCAGCTTTTTCGCAACATACTAGTTCAGAGAAGTGTATATTTTACTGACTGCATATTCACGATTATTTCAGAGAGTCTGTAAGCCAACAAATATATATTTTAGGTGTGTTTTTCCTTCTAACTTAATAATTTAAAAAAAATATTTTTTCCCTTTAACTGCCTGTCTAAATAGTTTAATGCAAATGTATACTTATAATTATATTTGAATAATACTTAAATGTATAAAATGATTAAATATATAATTATGTGTATATACTGAGGCATCTTCTACTGGATACAGAAATCAAAAGCACACTAAGAGTTCCAGCAAGGCATTTCCCGATCCTCATTCTCTACTTCCTCATCACGCCTCCTGTCCATCATCTGAAGCATCATTGTCAAACTGAAACAGACATCAGTTTAGTCAGGGGGGGATTAGGGAGGAGAACAGGAGAAGTCCACAACCAGATCAATACAACAACCTAAATACCTGGGCTAACTGATACCGAGGGCCACCTTCCAATCCTTGTGTAGATGGAAGTAATAACCTGAAGGTGAAAGGCTATATTTCCATGGTGTCCTTGACGGTGTCCTATAACATTACAATCAGCATGTTTCCACATGCGTTGATGTAATGCGTTGAGCTTCACTGCGCTTAAACTACGTGGACATTAAAACAACAGAGCCAAACCTTAGTATTAGTGCATAACAGAGCCTAACCTTAGTATGGGTGCACTGATACACCCAAACTTCACAATCATCACTTCCGGGACTGCGAAGAAGCAGAAGAATGGGCAGAAAGGTCTCTCTGTCTGTAAAGCATGCCTTACAGGATATCCTAATGCATAATGCTTTAGACGGAGGTACCTTGGCAGACTCAGGAACGCTGTGGAAACATAGCCAAAGTCTTGCCGTATCCCTCAGGGGACAAGAAAAAGAATCCAGACTCATCATGTGACTTGATTAGAGTGCGAGTTCAAAATATCTAAATCTGATCAAAGACTTGCCAATGACATTTCCGATCTCTGAAAATGAAGCCCAAAAGGACAGGATAGTTCACACATTGTACAGGCTGTTGGCGGTGTTTGTCAACCACTGACCATTAGCAGCTCTATGGCCTTTTAGGTTGTAATATGTAGAACAACAGAAACTACCTGAATTTTATTGTGTGGATTCTCACACACCTGTGTGCTGTTTAGGGAAGGCAAAAGATGATTGTAAATGAGAATAAACCGGTGAGGTTGTGAACAGAGTGTCACAGATCCCTACAGGGCCAGGGGATCTGTATCTGCAGCTTTTGCATTGCTTGCATCTAGCTGCTTATACCTTTCTTGCCTCAAAGGGTTAAGTCTCTTGCAAAAGAGCTCCCTCTGCTGCATGCCTATGGTGTTTGCTAACCTATCAGCGGCTCCTCCTACCTGCCCTTTATAAGTAAGTCTCAGGCAACATGTGTTTGCCTCCAGCCCCCTTGGTTGTTGACTCCTTGACTTCCTGGCTCCAGACTCTCATCCCATCCTAAGGATTCTCCTTATCTCTTAACCCTCGGCACTACCTCTCTGTATCTCATCAGCTGCCAACTTGCACGGGTGCCTACACATGCTTTAGATTTATTGTGTTTTCTCTATAAGACGCACCTTTTCTCTCAAAATGTGTGTGTGTGTGGGGGGTGGTTTGGGTGCGTCTTTTAAGGTGAATGCGAAACAGAAGCTCTGCTCTGCTGGAACTAAGACTTATCTCCTGGTGCTGACCCTTTGGATTGGCTGGAGAAATATAGTGAGAACCTCATGGCCCAGTCCTGCACACTTTGCTGGAACATGCTGTATATTCACTTTGTTTGAAATTTTTTGTCCAAACCTATAAGGTTGTGTCTAATGGACTGGTGCGTCTTATAGTGTGAAAAATATGGTACTTTATATTTCTGCCCATTCCTCCAGCAGCAGTAAAGGAGGTGCCAGTACATCACTTGTCTCGGCAGCCTCAGTAGGATTCTGATAACAAATTTTCTTCAGGTGTCCCCGACACACAAGATGCCAGCAAATGTTCCAACTTATTAGGGGTTTCACAAAACAAATTAAATCATCAGAAGAACTTACCTAGACTGATCTGAGAAATGAACACTGATAACATGAAATACAAACTTCACTTGTAAAACACAAAGACAGCCAACGTGTCTGCTGCACTCACATACCTGAGGTCTGGAGAAGCCTTTCTCCTCGCATCATTGCTCAAAGCAATTCATTGCAGCCTCTAGATTCTCAATGGGGTCCTTGTTAATAAAATCCTTGCAGTAAACGCGTATCATCATTTCTGCAAATGTATCTGGCAGCAGCTGAGACGCCTGGAGGACATCAAGTAACACAAGTTTAGGAGACAAAAGTAATAACATTTGTAAAGGTACAATAATATCATCTGCACCCTCCCTTATTATTATGAAGACACACAGATGGTTTCCCCCTGATTTGGTGCATCTTATAGAGCAAAAAATATGGTAGATATTAAAAGGTAGGTGGGAAAAAAAACTGCACTCCTGAACACATTACCACCTTCTTTCCCAAGACACCTTGCTAATGCTGACTCCTCAGGTACATACTACTGCTAACATGGAGGAACAAAAAGTCCTCAACACAGTGTAAGGCTAGGTATAGACTTCACACAAACCCTATCCAAACCCTTCCCCCCATTCGCTCCGTTTAGGGTCACGTTATCGGTCACACTACCCAGCGCAGCTTAAAACTCAGCCGCTTTAAATCAATTGGCTGACGTAATAATATGTAAAGAATAAACTGCCTAAAGCCCCCCATACACGTTCCGATTATTCTCCAGACCGATTTTTCGTCCAATCGTGTCACCCGATTTTTACCTAAAATTTTATGGTCGGTCGGTCGGCTGGCGCGAAAAATCGGAATTCGAATAATCACCGATCGATCAGCCCGACCCTATTTATTAACAGCAGATCAACCAAAATTTACGGACAGGTCCGAAGCGGTCCCGACCGATATGTCGGCCGATTTTGAGAAATCTGGATCAAAATCTGGTACATAATTCCACATCCGATCGATTAATCTCCCGACCACGTTGGTCGGTCGGGCAAAATTCGTTCGAAAAATCGGAACGTGTATGGGGGGCTTTAGTCTGTCAATGGACGCAACAAAGATCAAGCCTCCATTGGGTTCATGTCGACTCTGCACTTTTCGCCAACATAAATACGATGGAGGCTCGGACTGACAGATTGAGGTCTATGATGGGCTGTGAAGAAAGCTGTGTTATAGCCCATTGCGCCTTCTGTAGCGGGCTTGTGCACTGCTTTTAACATAGGGTTTTTAGCACAGTGTAGCCTTAGCCTAAGTCTGCTAGTTGTATCTTCTTTTTGCTTCTAGTAGATTTCCACATTTTCATTAAGATAGGCAACATAAACCTACCTGCTGTTTATTGATTTTTATGGCTCTCCTGGGATTAGACTTGCAGTAGAATCGTAAATTTTTGATAGTATTCTGCTCCTTCATTCCATAGTCAAAGCGAACCACCTACATCAGTGTCCAGGATAAAGATACAGGTCAGTAAATTAGAACTACCCCGGTATAAACAGTATAGTTGGGTGCAAAGATCAACATGCTTGATTAGATTCACCCCTCAATTTAAAAAGGAGTGTGACGCACACTTTCATGTAGAGAAACAATTCTTTATTTCAGATCCTCAGAGATCTATTTGCCATGAGGTACCATGCTGAGCTTCCAATGACCAGCGTAAGAGTGTGATACTGATAACACAAAATTTAATACACCTACTCCCAATTCACACCCAAGACCTTATAACACTAAAGAGTCACATGAGATTGGGTAGAGAAAATGGCTAATTAGGCACAATTTGGACACTTTTCACTTAGGGGTGTGCTCACTTTTGTTGCCAGATGCTTAGACATTGGCTGTGTATTACATTATTTAGAGAGGACAACACATTTACACTGTTATACAAGCTGTATAAGTATAGTGGGAACTCCTCCCAGGTCACTACAGGAGAAGGGGCACCCATCAGTGAAGGGGAAGAGTCTAGTTCACAGGCTGCAGTTTGTCCTCCCAACACTAGAGGGGGCCCAATGTAGAGCCCATATACCCTGCAGGACTGAAATGCAGGGCTCGTTGATCTGGGTAGAAAAGAGAAAGGCAGTGCAGGAGCCTGTCCCCCGTCTCCCCGTGATTGGAATTCTGCCTGAAGGAGCGTACGGTTGGCTCTAGAGCAAAACAACCTGTGCTCGGAATACAGAACTGTGCAGATGCAGCTGAGCAAAGAAAGTGGGGTGGATTCCTCCCACCGGAGTGGTAAGACTTGAAAGAGCTGGAAACGGCTGGAGCTGGGTGGAGCATCAGAGGTCCACCATGGGTGCCCTTAGGAACTGCCTGCTGTTGTGCCTGAGGTTTGGGTACTGGACTTCACCCTAACTTGCCATCACTGCTTTGTAGATTGGTGTGAAGCCTAAAGACTACACTTTGTTCTGTAGTGTCGTGGAGGGCATATTGCTTGCTCCGAATGACCAAGTTCTTTGGAATGTTCAAGCACACTGTATTCGCTCACACACAATCAATAAATTGAGTCACAGGCAGCTGGTAGGGGGATATTTACAGTTTACTAGAGGGATTTATATACAGTCCAATCACCAAACCCAAGCCTGGGAATGGAGCACACTCTTGAGGATCTACAGTTACAAATAAATGAGCTACCAGCTGCAGGGTGACTAATGGCTTCACTACCCAGTGAGAGGGGGTCAGGTACAGTCCAAGTGTCTCTGGCAATGAGCAAATAGCAATAGCGGGCGGTGAGGTGAAGTAGGGAGGAATCCTGCGTCTGCCTAGCGTTTGCACCTACCGGTTGCCGCAATGGGGGTCCTTGGTTCCGGGCACCTCTATGGTTTGGCCTGCGGAACAGCCCAGAAAAATACAGAAGATTGCTCCAGACGGCTGCACGGCACTGGCTGTAGTTCTTTGGAGGAGCTAACCCAACTCTAATTAAGGAGGGCCTAAGAAGGTATATTTATACCCTTTGTCTGGAGGCTGGCATTAGGTTATCTCCAGGCAGATCTAGAAAGTTACAATGTATTGGCCAGAAAAAGTGCGGGAAGCTAGAAGCCATGAGTCATCCCTGCACCTGCTGCTGAGGAATTCAGAAATGATTTAAAGTTATATACACAGAATATGGTGACACAGGGCAGAATATATAATTCACAAATATGTATACATGTGGTGCATACCCTGGTCACTACAGTTCTAAGTAATCAATTATTGTGCTGTACACCAATAAAGTAAAAGTTGCACAATACTGCTTCTCTGAATTGTTTCAGGTTGACTACCCACCGCCTGCCCATTACACACGGACTACTTTACATTGTGTTAAATTGTCATATCTTCCGTGTTAACACTAAGGGCTCGTGTCCACCAGGTGTCATGGATTTTTTGGACATTTGTGAAACATAGGTTTGTAAAAATGACTGGGAATCGGATTTGAACTACCATCTACAGTATTTTTACAGTACATAAGTACAATAAGTGCAATTTAAGGGCAAAAAGAGACTATCAAAGTAAAAGTTGCCAACATCCCATTAATCATATATTCAAACAAAATGGGTTGAAGAGTCTGTACATCAACCCAATGGGGGTGGCCAGTCACCTGGGACTTTTAAGGCAACTACAAACAAATAGGTCAGGGTTGTCAGTGACTCACAACCAACAGAAAATGAGTCTTTAGGAACTATCACTTAAACGGTTAAGCTCAAGAGATTTGGATGTTCCTGAGATGAGACAAATAACACCTCGCGAGTAATTTGAACGGCATAGAAGTTACTATTGTGCATACACTAAAACAGGACAAGCTATCATGCAAAAATATACATTTATTTAAAAACACACGAAATAATAAAACACTTAAAAATCAATAACACAGAATGAAATACAATAATGATATGTATGAAACAGATGTGTAAGGCGAGACAGGTCTACACAACAAAATTAATACAGCTAATACTTCTTCCAGATTATGCCAAGACCTAGATAGGAGATAAATCCCTCCAAAACACAAAGTGATGGGATACCGATAAGGGAAAAATGCCCGCAGATACTGTACTCTTAACTCATATATGACAGAATCAATTGACAAGGTGCACTTTCATCAAATGATTCTCCTCTATGAGTTAACTGGCTCTAAAGTTCTGCAAAGAAGCAGATGTCACTAGGTATCACCTCAAAGTTTGTTTTGGAGAGTAAAATAGAATTCTCTTACCAAGACTGGGGTTGTTTCTGGGAAGTACGTCTATAACCTGCACTGGATAAACCGATCTGCCTCCCTCTTATTGTCTCTTTTCTTTTTCTTTGTTTCTTCTCTCCTTTTCTCTCCTGCCTCGTGCATGACTTTAAGTAACTCTTTCTTATCTAGAACACATCCATTCGCCAAGATCTCCAATCATATACGAGCATGAAGGTGTGTCTATATAAAAGATGGGCAGGCTTTCAAATATATGTCATCATTAACCCTTAATGGCAACTTGGTGTATATCGAGTGTTATGTGGCGTTTTTGTCACTAGATGGCAATGTTGCTCAACTTATGAATATCCAAAAATAAAGGAAAATCTTATGACCTTAGTACTCATAAATTAGATTTAAGTGACATGTTATAGATAGCAGCTATACTACCTAATTGGTCTATGCAACCATCTGGACTTAGGGATGACTTCATACCTCATAGTAGAACAATGAGTACCCTTTAGAATCCATGATTTAGGTGACAGTATAGATAAAACGTATATGGTTGTCCATGCAGATGTACAGACACAGAGGAGCCTCTTTTAGATTACTTATGCTTTCGTTCAGGGATGAACTTTATACAGACTTCTTGAAATAGTAATACAAAATGGAGTGTATATTGTACCATTGTAACATAGCTAATTGCTATACATCACAAGATATATATAATATTAATACATTTAATTGGTTATATATATGAAGATATTATACCCCTATGAAAACCCATGACAGGGTCACCAATATTGTTCACATTAAATTTGATAGTTTATTCATTTCAATAAAACCATATTGTCGATCATCCTAAAACAAAGTAAAAAAATCTGTATTTCATAAATTAACTGAGCACATAGTCTACAGTCTACATCTTCATTGATTTACAAGCACTGATAGATGATGAGGTGGTTCTCCTTGCTCTAATCAATTCCCAAATATTAATAAGAATAATACATGTTCCTAGCCAATAACTGGGATTTATTTAATTTAGCACAAATGTTAAATTAAATACAAATGTTAAATCAAATTTGATGTGAACAATATCGGTGTCCTATTTGTAGTTGCCAATGCCATAAAAGTCCCAGGGGACTGGCCACCCCTGTTGGGTTGATGTACAGACTCTTCAACCAATTTTGTTTGAATATTTTACAGTACAATACATTTTAAGAAATAAAAAAAATACTCACATCTACTATAAACTTGTAATTGTTACAGGGATCCCAAGCATCTAATTTATTTTTTAGTTCAGTCTTTAACTCGTCATCCTCCTAGAATATAAATATGAAACAGTAGGCAGATAAAAAAACACCAAACAAGTACAGATGGGAGGGTACATGTGCCAGTCATCGGGTGGCTCACCAGTAGAATCCTTGTGTCCTTTTTGGGCAGCGCCTGTCCCACATATTTGTAGAGCTTCCGCTGCTCCACTTTACGCAGGATTTCTCTGGCTTCTTCAAGGTTGGGGTTGTTAGAGTATAAGATGTCCTGAAAAATTTTGTCTTTGGGAGGAAGGAGAGAAGAGAGGAAAAAAGAAGAATCAAGAATAACCCCTTTGTACAGGAAATTCTGGGAAGAACAATTCATTATCTGAACATCACAATCATAGTACAGATCAATGCTTGCATCTAACATTGAATAGGGAGGCATGATTCGCCAGAACAGGATCGACCCCTTAATGACATAGACCATGTCTATGGTGAGCAACAGTACAGACCTGTAGGATATAGGACAGTGATGGTAAACCTATTGGAGATAGAGTTCAGTAAATAAGTGGGTTTTAGGTTTCACTTTGAGCAAAGTGCCAACATGACATTATGACCTGAATCACACACACAGAAGAATCATACAAAGTCTTGAATCACATACATCCACAAATCAGACACACACAAATCATGCATCATACTTACACACACAAATGATATAACACACATACATGCAGTAATCATGCAGAGACTTGCATCCATCATTCACACACACTAGCCATGCAGAGACATGCATCCAACACACCAATCATCCAGACACATGCAGGAATCATGCAGAGACTAACATGCATCATACACACATACATACATATCCATCATGCAGTGACATGCGACATACACACACATTATAAACACACATAAATGCAGGAATCATGCAGAGACACACATGCATCATACAGATACCTGCATCATAAACACACACAAATCATGCATACACATGGATCATACATACACACACACAAATAATAAACACACATGCAGGAATCATGCAGAGACTCACCTTCATCATATACACACATATCATGCAGAGACATGCATCATGCACATACATACATACATACATACATACATACACATCATGCAGTAATCAATCAGAGACTCACATGCATCATACACACACACACATCATGCAGATATATGCATACTATACACACACACACACACACCATGCAGAGACAAGTATCATACACACACATCATGCAGAGATATGCAATGTACAGTTGCAAGAAAAAGTATGTGAACCCCTTGGGATTACGTGGAGTTTTGCATGAATTGGTCATAAATTGTGCTCTGATCTAAGTCACACCAATAAAAAAAACAGTCTGCTTTTATCGAACATAACATGTAAACAGTGCAGGTTGGAAAAAGTATGTGAACCCCTAGCCTAATGACTTCTCCCAGAGTTAATTGGGGCCAGGAGTGAGCCAACCTTAAGTCCAACCAGTGTGATAATATTGGATGTGTTGCTGAAAAAACACACACAAGTTTTTGGTTTATTAGTTTCAAGAAGAACTGTCTGATGTGAACCATGCTTTGCAGAAAAGAGCTATCAGAAGACCTACAAGAATTGTTGACTTCCATGAAGCTGGAAAAGGTAAAAGAAGTATCTCCAAAAGCCTTGATGTTCATGTATCCACGGTAAGACAGACTGTCTACAAATGGAGAAAGTTTAGCACTGTTGCTACTCTTCCTATGTGTAGTCGTCCTATAAAGATGACTGCAAGAGCACAGCGCAGAATGCTTAGTGAGGTAAAGAAGAATCCTAGAGTGTCAGCTAAAGACTTACAGAAATCTCTGGCACTTGCTAACATTTTTGTTGACACATCTACATCTAAGGAAAGCATTAAACAAGAATGGAGTACATGGGAGGACACCACGGAGGAAGCCATTGCTGTCCAAAAAAATATTGCAGCACGTTTGAAGTTTGCAAAAGAGCACCTGGATGTTCCACAGCACTACTGGCAAAATATTTTGTGGACAGATGAAACCAAAACACTATATGTGGAGAAAAAAAGACACAGCACACCAATATCAAAACCTCATCCCCACTGTAAAACATGGTGGAGGGAGCATTATGGTTTGGGGCTGCTTTGCTGTCTCAGGGCCTGGACGGATTGTTGTCATTGATGGAAACATTAATTCCAGAATTTATCAAGACATTTTGCAGATAAGCGTAAGACTATCTATCTGCCAACTGAAGCTCCTCAGAGGATGGGTGATGCAACAGGAAAATGACCCAAAGCATACAGTCACTCAACAATGAAAGAATGGTTACAACACAACACAATACGCCTTCTGGAGTGGACCAGTCAGTGTCCTGACCTCAACCAATTGAAATGAAGTGGCATGACATAAAGAGTGCGATTTACACCATACATCCCAAGAATATTGCTACACTGAAACTGTTTTGTGAAGAGGAGTGGTCTAAAATTACTCCAGATCGTTGTGCAGTTCTGATCTGCAACTACAGGAAATGTTTGGTTGAGGTTATTGCTGCCAAAGGTGGGCCAACCAGGTATTAAGTCCAAAGACACTGCACTGTAAATGTTTACAGGTTATGTTAAATAAATACATATAACATATAATGTTTGTGTAGTATTTTAAGCAGACTGTGTTTTTCTATTGGTGTGACTAAGATGAAAATCAGAGCACATTTTATAACCAATTAATGCAAAACTCACGTATTCCCAAAGGGTTAACATAATTTTTCTTGCAACTGTATACACACACACCTTGCTGGCAGTGTACCGTAGGTTTTTAGTGTAATGGAAAATGGCCATGAAACAGTTTATGTGTTTGCTCATACTGTAGATGAGTCATCCTAGCTGAAGAGAGGTGCGTTGCTCCAAGAGGGATATATATTTGATACATAGAAGGGGCTAGTATTACCCTGGATCTGTACACCTGCCTGTGCAGGAGCTGTCTGCCAGGATCCCCCATGGCAAAGGCCTTAGGCCTGGGGATTTGCAGGACCTTCCATCTGACCATGTGAGTTGGTCATCTTTCCCCCAAGGGCTTAGGGTAGTTCTGGACAGACATGCTCCCTCCATTGCCCTGGGAAGTTAACTCTCCCCTCTTGGACTACAAGCACACCTCCCAGGACTGGGCCTTAAGATATAAACTGTTTGCAACTGTGTGATAACCCAAGTGTTTACACTATTTCTGGGACCAGAGGTAGTGCTGCAAGTGTATA
>CM070042.1:48412896-48462719 GCA_036250615.1 Ptychadena robeensis | reverse complement strand
CCCGCTTCAATCAAGTCCTTCGAGCTGGATCTATTGATCCCGCCGAAGGAAGGCAACACGGGTAGGTTGTAAACAGATTAGAGTACAATCAATCACGTGAGCTGTTACTCAAATCTTGTTACAGATCTCTACCGTGTGTGCCAAGCTTTAGTGTTCTGATCTTCTGCTGAATATAGGGCAGTGGAAGGCTCCAAGAAGATGCAGGGTGAATGGGCACTTCAAACATGATTCATGATTTCCCTGGAATCCCATAGTCATGTGTAAAGTTGAAGCTAACAATCTAAGTATTTGTCGCCTGGGCTGAATGACAGTGGCTTTCCAAATGCTACGGTTCAGTCTTGAACTATTGGCGATCCATTCCCTTCACTTATACAAGCGTCTCTAGTCCGGCAACAAACATTTACTTCATTATCAGCGAGAGTTAAGGCTGCCATACACGCACCGAGCGGCGGCCGATTTTGCTGCCGACCGATGGGCGTGTGTGTATGCCGATCGGGGGAGCCCACATGGGGTGACAGATCGCTGTCACCCCATAGCTCGGCTGGCCAGAGAACGGACATGTCCGATAATCTCTGTCCAATGCTGTTAGTCTCAATGAAGACCGGCGTCTTCATTAAAGCTAACGGCCAGCACACAAAGGGTGCCTGCCGATGCTGTCAGCTCTAGAGAGCAGTGTGATGACGTCATCACGCTTCACTCTAGAGCTCACCTGAGCTGGTCTGTCGGCCCCCACTCGGTACGTGTGTGGGGGCCTTTAGGCTAGGGTCACAGTGGGCGCTGTAATGTTATGCGCTGCATGCATTTATTCTTATAGCAGAGAAGTCATTGTGTTCATTATGACTGTTAATTGCGACATTTGAAGTAATTTTTTTTTCATTCAAAATTTTTTTTTTTAATTCCCATTTAAATTTAGTAGGAGTCGGAGTAGGTCCATTTTTTGCCGACTCCGACTCCAGGGACCCAAAAATTTCTCTGACTCCTCAACTCCGACTCCACAGCCCTGCTTCTAGCTGTGCCTGCCGTCTTTTTTTTTTATTAAAAATGCTTATAAAAGTCAGTATAGATAAAAAATGTTATGTGCGGCCCTTTAGTGATGCAGACGGCCTTACTTGTGGCCCTCCATATCAACTCAGTTGCCCACCACTGATCTAATGCTAAAATAGAGTTCCTATGAGTAACAGCTGTTAAATGAAGGTGAATAAAGCATTTTGTCCATCCATGTTTAAATAACTTTTGGAATGCATGGACACAAAATATACGCATATAAGCACATTTGTGTAATAAAAAAAATTACCTTATCCCTTGTACATATCATCTTTGTATCATTGCCAACCGTACAGACTCGGGCAAACATCATATATCGCTCATGATCAAAATTATTTTGCAAACCCAAGTGATGGCAGTCCCTGTTAGAAAAGGTAATCAGACATGGCAATCCATTATATAAGTTATGCTATATGCTGACACAGTATGCATGTTCCTAATTAGGACCATTATATAGTAAAAGCTAAACATGGAGCTAACTGAATGTGTCTGCTGGTGGCCGAGGGAGTGGAGATGACATGGCTAGATCACTGGTGGAGACTTCTTTAGTTTGGCACTATAATGGCAAGACCAGTTGTGTGATGAAATAACGATACACACAAACCTTTCCCTATAGTCTATATGGCTGCCCCCACCATCTGTAGAAAAGACCACAAATGTGTAGATATAACTGGGCAGCTTAGAATCACAACTGCTTATAGGATGCCAAGGCAATGTACAGGAGTTCCAAATGATGTGTTAGATCCAGTGATGATTTGTGAAGATTCAGGGATCATCCAATTTAACCGCCCTAGCGTTATGGACGGCAGCACCTCGTCCAGCGCTCCAACTGCTACTATCGCACTGGACGAGGTGCTGCTGTCCAGTACAATGCGGGGCTCTGGGAGAGCGCATACTCACGCTGTCCCCGTGTCCCCATGCGACATCCTCCATCCTCCTCCTCGGCTGCTCGTGTCCTTCTCCCCCCCCCCCCGCTCCAAGTGACGTGATGACGTGACTCGGGGAGGCAGCGGGAGATTTGTACAGTAAATAGAATGAAAGCAGTTTTCTATGTAGAAAACTGCTTTCAAACTCCCCCTATGTACTAAATATCGCCAAATGGGCACAAATATGTGCCCATTTGCAGTAACCCTTTCTTTCCTGGTGTGATTTTATCACACCAGGTGAGAGGGTTAAGGTTAAGTGAAAATGGGAAGACATCTGGGGCAACCAGAGACTTTTTATTTGGAGGATTATTTAGTACATAGCAGCATAGTTTTGTGTCCTAAGTTGTTCTGGGTTTTTTCATTATTTTATTAAAACATTTTTTTTTTTTTTTTTTTTTTTGAAATAATTTTATTAAAATTTCAAAACACAATATACAGTACAGCAGTTGCATTGCATACCCAAAGAGAGTTTACAGATGACTGCAGCCATATTACCAAAAAATAAAAGCAAGATAGAAAGTTCGCACAATCACCCCGTCAGCATTAACCACGAAAATGGGAACACATAGGGCATAAACAGCAAACACCAATATAACTTCAAAAACCGGAACATTATTCCCACTCCCCCATTCCCCCCCCCAGCCCCCGACTCAGGCAATCACCCCCCCCCCCCCCCTCCCAGGCCCATACAATATCCAAATTGTCAATTCCCATGCTGAGAGCCCTCCTTATCCCAACACATAAGAGCTCCCAACTTCCCCGGAGACAGCTTCGCGTACCAAGCGAAGCCGGAACACGAGAACACCGATTTCGCTTGCTCCACGTCAACTCAGTCTCATAAATTTACGCCCACTGAAACAAAAACCTGTCCACAGTCTTATCATCCCGATAATGGGCATGGAGCTGCTCCATGAGCATTATCTGGTGAAGGAGCTTATCTTGGGCTAATGGGAAGGGAAGCCGGCCTTGCGGCCAACGTGGATTGTAGGAAATGCGAACCTGGAGATACGAGAAGGCATGAGACTGGGGAAGCCCCGAATAGCGTCCTCAGTTGCTGAAAGGTAGGAGTGAGACTTGTGGAGTGAAAAGGCCTTAAGGTGCGCAATCCCTTCGTGGCCCAAGACTTGAAAACCCCCCGCCCTGGCCCGGAACAAAACCGGCGAACCACCAAGGAATACCCGGCGACACCGAAACCTCGGCAGACCCAGCACCGTTCCAACCTCCCTACAAAGTAATAATTGTGTCCCGCATGTAAACAGACCTCTTCACCGCCAGGGTTAAGAGCGTGGAATCTAGTACCTTTAGAAGTGCCCCGGAGGGACCATGTCAGGAAACACTGAGAATCTAGAGAGGATCCGCCATAGTAAAGCAGACTCATGCCACAATCTTTAATTAACCTAAACATGCTGGCGCAGGTTGTAGAGGCCGGACGTTCGGGAGGTTCATACTAAGTCATTCACGGAAACCGTTTTGCAGCTTGGGCAGCGCAATGCGAGGCTTCCTACACCTCCAAATAAATCTCGGTGAATGCCGCCGTCAGAGATCGAGTGTCCTTGGGTCTGAGAGGAGGAGGGCAGAGTCTGCAGGGGGTATAGTAACTCGACAAAACGAATCATCTTTAGGAGATGACTCTACATAAGACTACCAACGGCAAGGTTGCCCACTGTACGAGCTCCGCACTACCTTTGAATCAATTGGGTGAAATTCAAAATATACAACGAGGGGAACGGGATCTTGGATCGAGATACCTAAATACTTGATCACTTGGACTCCACTCCACGGGCAATCCGAGAATGCGCCGCGCGTCCCCCAAAAACATCAACTCGCTCTGACAAAGTAATTTTAAGGCCCGAGAAGACCCATACTGCGTGAACAGGCGGGATAATCGGAGAAAGGTCCACAGCCGGGTCATCAGGAACAGGAGAACATCATCGCAAAAGGGACAGACGAAAATTGTCCTGCTTCCCCCACTTCCATCCCTGGAAATAGCGCCACCGACTGAGCCGATCGGAGCACAGGGGGTGTTCAAGAGAGATATTGAATAAAAGGGGGGACTGGCGGGCAACCCTGGCGCGGTACCCCTATGAGCGAGAAGGAGTGGAGAGGGCTACGAAGTGTGATTAGTGACACAAGGGGAGGAATACATAGCCCGGATTCTATCTTGAACAACTGCCCTGGAATCCATTAGCCTCCATAACTTGTACAGCAACGCCCAGGCCCGTGTCAAAAGCCTTCTCCGCATCCAATGACAACAGGGCCCAGGAGGGGGCACCCCCGCACACGGCCAGGATAGTCCATACCCGGCTAAGACCTCCTGACATTGCCTAGACCACTCCTGCCCCTTAGCAAATCCCACCCTGCGGGACTACTCAGCCACTATGTGGGAGGATGAGGATGTCGAGAGAGGGTAGCCATAATTTTAGATAGCAGCTTGATAGGTCCTGCGTTCAATAAAGAGATGGGGGCGATAAGAGGCCCGGTAGCAGGGGGTCTTTAACCTGCCTTGGGAGCAGACGGATCAGAGCCTCATTCGCCGGGGCGGGGACGTGCTTGAGAACGGATGTCGCAAATAACCGGCAGGAGTGGGCGATAACTCGTGGGGCCATCATTTTGTAGAAGTCAGAAGAACCCGTCAGGCCCTGGGGCTTCCCAGCCGCAGAGTGTTAATGACCTGTACAACCTCCTCCTCAGAACACCTCGCGCTAGGAGCTACTAGCTGTTCAACCGACAGGCGATTCCCGCTTAACAGACTCAAGGAACGGACCGCCCCCCCCCCGGCTGCATCCCTGTGGGGGGCATAGAGGTCCCCATAAAATCTCTAAGATCCCAGCTATCTCAGCCGGCGAGTGCCGGGACGCGTCCCCATCTTTCAGTGTCGTGATATGGGACTGGGGCTTGCCTCCCTTAGCCAGGTTAGCTAATAGTCTACCAGATTTGCTACCAAAACGGAAGAGCTCGACCCCCTTGGCATTGCGGACATGGGTATCAATGTTTGGCCAGTGGTCAAAGACGTGTTTGGCTCGCAGCAATCGTCCCTGGAGGTATGGAGTCCAAGGTCTGATACTGCACATAGGCTTCCCTAACTCTCAACTAGCCTCCGTATGTGGCACATGATCCTTCTTCTTCAAGAGAGGCATAGGCTAGGATAGCCCCTCAGCACCGCCTTGCCGCTTCCCAAACAGAGCGCTATCCTCTCTATGCGGGGCATTGTCAGTAGCGTAATGGTACACCAGCCCCTGAAGGCTGGCCTGAAATTCTTGTCCTTGGCTAAGTGGGGTGGGAAGCGCCACACCCACGGGGGGGCGAGGGACCCAAGGCCCCGAACCTCCGCCACGACCGGCGCATGGTCAGAAATTACTAGATCCCTATGCTCACCTGATAAAAAGTGGGACAGGGAGGAAGCATCAGTAAGAAAGGTGTCTATGCGGGAGATGGACTGTTGGGATGTGAAAGATGGGTATATCCCTGTCCACGGGTGTCCGGTGTCGCAGGATCCACCAGAGCAGCGCCTCAGCCCAGGCCCGAGGCCATTGTCCTGGAGCAGGAGGATGTGGGGGACCCCCACCGCGGGCGCCCATTCGTCGCTGTCCCTCACGTGGGCTAAGCACTGCATTAAAATCCCCCCCGACTATGAAGGGGACCGAGGCATCCCGGTAAGACACAGAGGGAGCAAAGAGCTAAAGAAATCAGCGTATGGGAATTGGGCCATAGTACATTCAGCACATCAAGTCTCCGGAAAAGAGAGAGATCTCAGTATAGGACCATCTGCCACCCGTATCGTCACACCGATGGCGGAGACACAGAGCAAGGGAGAGACCTGGGCTCAGGACCACCACCCCTGCCTTACGGCCCTGGGCCGCTGCACCAAGCCCCTCCCCACCCAAAACCGCTTCAGGAATCGGAAACTATCCCTATCTAGGCGATATCTTGCAATAATGCGAAGTCAGACTTTGAGTTTATCTAGGTGCCTCAGCACTCTCGTTCTTTTCTGCGGGGAGCGGAGCCCTGACATTCCATGTCCACAATTCTGATGGGCCATTCATCCCGGGTCCAGCAGCAATTCTCGTTTGAGCAAGCCATTGGACCAGGCACAACAAGGGAGGCGGGGTGTCCCTTAGCTCCCGCCCCTCAGTAGGTACCCAGCGTAGGGCTGACAAAGGCAAAAATGGACCTGAACCAGGAACCCGTACCCGGGCCAGGTGCTTCGTGAGCCTTGGGAAGCGAGCCTGACAACCATCCCTGAACCCCCCCCCCTGGGGGAACTAAGCCACCAACCAAAATGAAAAACCAAACAACATCTAGTAGGCCGGAGAAAACTTCCCACAAACACAACCCACACATATGCTCGATTCCTTTTTTCCCCAACGGAAGCCCGCATCCCCACCCAGAGTGAGAGACACATCGTACGCGCCCCTACTCCACTAGGACCAGCACAGGAGTCCCACTCCCCATCTACATGTACAAGGCACACCACCCCCCCTTCCCGCTGAAAACTAGCACCCTGCGGTGAGAAAACACACAGCATCTGCGACAATAACCACTAGAAAGGGGGGGGCCGTAAGGATAGGACCGCTCCTCCGGTCCAGCAACAGTGCAGTCCCCAAACGGGGAAATGTAACCACTCACGGATGGTAAACAATCACAGAACTTGGGAGGCATAATAGAAACCCACACCATAAACTGAAATGGAACGACCATGAAGCAAAGTAAAATAAAGCACAAGTAAAATAAGAAGAGAGCAAATGAGATTAAAATAGATGAAATGGAGGCCACCAGGCAGTGGAAGACACATATAACCCCACAAAGTCTCGAAGTCCACAAAAAACTGAAAAAATAGATGGAGAGGGTCAAAAAAATGGCCAAAGTCTTGTGCTATCCTGAAGCAGTCCATTGTCCAGACAGGAAAACAGGAACAGAGGCTGCACCAGCCGCCATCAACGCATCCCACACAGCCCCAAAAACACCAGCAAATACCGAGGTTTGGAGACCATACGGCCTAATCCGATCACTGGTCCCACGGCTGATCTTGAGAGAAGCGGCCAGGGGAAAACGCAGGCCTCAGGGGATCCGGTGTCCTGCTTACCTCGGATGGGGTGTGGGAGTCTCTCCTTTAGCCGGGGATTCAGAAGCAGCTCCAGTACAGGAAGTCCTCCACGGAGTCCTTGGCCTCTCCCAGGGTGGTGAAATGACCTGGTCTGCCCCCTGGGATATTGATCCGCGAATAGCCGGGTACAGTAGGGCAAACGCATGCCGTGGGCCACCAGGGTCTGGCACACCGGGGAAAACGCCTTGCGCTCTTTGGAGACATCCGGGGAATAATCCGCAAAAATCAAGATCGATGACCATCCACCTCCAGGCGTCGCTTAGTCTCTGGGAACTGACGAAGCAGGTAATGCCTTCAGAGGAAATCCGATAGCGGCCAACACGCCCTGGGGCCCTGTTGGTATCCGGCCCAGTGGGCCTACTCTGTGGGCACTCTCCACCCTGCATGGAGGAGCTCCCAGCTCTTGGGAGATGATCACTGCACACAATCGCGAAGGTCAGCGGCCGAGGTAGACGCCGGGACCCCCACAAATCTCAGATTATTCCTCCTGGGGTGTGTTCCAAATCATCCACCTTGGAGCGCGGGTAGAGATGTGTCCTGGCACCAATGTAGAATATGGGGAACGCAGCTCAGAAATGGCTCCGTCTGGCGGGACAGTTCCTGGTGCAACATTAGCTAATTGAGCCGCATGGTAGAGCAGCGTGGATGTTACGGTTGTCAGTCTGCAATCCATGGCTCAGCGATTGCCTTCTTAATATAGGATTGAGGAGCTGCACCATCGCAGATAGCCCGTTGTGCATAGTCAATAGGGTGCAGAACGGAGGACCAGCGCCATCAGAGTCTCCCTCCTCACTAGCAGACACGTGGCCCGAAACAGCCAGCTGCGGTTAGCGCGGTTTGCGCCCTTTGCGGCGGAATATATTCTTACGGTCAGCTTTGGTTTAGGGGGTGTACGAGTCCAATGTCGGCCCCAAGAAGGTCCTATGCATAGGGGAACCAATTAGCGGCGGGGCGTCGTGTGGGTAACGGAAGGCGCGGACGGAGCCCTGGTGAGATGCGGCTACTCCATCGAGGCGCCGGAACCGGAAGTGTTCAACATTTTTTATTTTATTTTACATAATTGTTTGTTTCAAACATTATTATCGTCAGGATGTCTATTAGACCCTTGTACGGACAGATTTTGGGAAGTTACAGGCCTACAACATTAAGAAAATTTTACCATTGAAGTCTATGGTGCACTTTTGGTACAGAAATCTGGACCTCAGCAGTGCGCTAGGGAGGTTAATAGGCTCAACCTGGCAAAAACATTTTGGCGACACTGCCCTGTGAAAGCATTGGACTATTAAGCATCGGGTAAATATCAGCATGGTGCCCATGTTTTTATTTAACGCCATAATGACGCCATAATGACCTATCCATTGAAAAACAATGGTTACATTAGCACAGTGGCGGTTTTAGATAAGGGCAATATCTCCTGGGGCATTAGAAATTTTTTCCGATACTCAGATCCCCACCCCAATGCGCACCACTATCAAGCTTGCAGCTGCCCAGCAAGAGAGAAACTTGCCTCTGGAGGAGTGATGGTAAGTCACAGAGTCCGTTTCACTAGTACACAGACATTTAAAATACTTTTCCAATGTTTTCTGGCCATGTTTTTTCAATTGATTTTAACAAGCCGTGGGTAGCTTCCCATGTCCGTACCACCCCTCTGTGTCTGTGATGCTGGACCCACCTCTCTAACGTCAATGAGGAGGTGGGGGGCACCCTCACCATTCCCCTGTATTGTATTACAGGCAATAGACATCATATGAGCACATATCAGGTGTATCACTTTAGGAAGCAGTTTCCTAAAACTATGGACCACCGGGGAGATTAAACAACCAGAAGAAGACCTGTCCTCTCAAATTTGGGAATAAGAGAAGCTCTTTATTTTGAGGAAGTAAAAGCACACCCTGAGGTTTAGCTATGGTTAGACTACACTTGGGGCTAGATATAATGTACACTTCACACAATCTTACATACAATGTATTATAAAAGGTGAGTACCTGGCAAAGTAGTCCCATTTATCCACATCAATGCCGTTTCTTTCGTTAGCCACAATCTCATACAGGAAGCTTTTCTCTTTTGGTCGACCTCTGAATGGCCACTCCTGTATATGAGCATAGATTAAATCCCTTAACTATATAGAAATGACTAGAACAGAAATCTGTATTTACATACAAAGAAATCAAGAGTATCCCAAGTGCTACATAAAATTACCACGTATTCAGAGCCAATGCCTAAAACCACTCTCCAACTGTGGTCTGATGAGACCAATATAAACGTATTTGGTTCAGATGGTGTTGAGCATGTGTGGTGGCTACCAGCTAAGGCAGTGGTGGGCAACCGAGTTGATATGGAGGGCCACAATTGCGGCCCTCGGCATCACTAAAGGGCCGCACATAACATCGATCCAGACCCTCATCAACATATCTCAGCAGGCGGTGGACCAGATCCCGACAGCACCCACCCCCCTCCTGCCCCTGGGAGCAGCGCTCATATGTAGACCTGGTTTCTGCGGTCAACGTTGACAATTTTACTGATGTAGGAGCCAAAGCTGATTAGGAAAGCTGGGTCAGTGTGTGACCACTTCACAGGTTAGGTTTTGGAGGCCGCATGAGGAGGACCAAGGGGGGCCCCACCCCGATTGCCCATGGTGTGCTATTTACAAACGGCGCCATGTGCGTAACGCCAAGGAGGTTAAACAAACTGAGGGTAAAGGTGCTGGACTGGCAAAGCATGTCTCCAAACCTAACAAATTCTGTGGGGGGGTCCTCAAATGGAAGGTGCAGAAGCACAAGGTCACTTATATCCACCAGCACTGTGATGTTATCATAGAGGAGTGAGAGAGAATATCAGTGGCAGCCTGCAATGCTTTAGTGACCTCCATTCCAAAGAAATGTAAGGCCGTACAATACACTGTATTAAAGTGTCATATGTTCGTTGTTGCCCCATGAAAATTTATTCTAAACTATGTACCACAATGTGAGGGGTGTACTTACTTTTCTGGGATTATATAATCTTCCCTGTGAAAGCATGTGTACTGCAAGGACCTTCACTTATTTGAACCAAGTAGACAAGGTGTAAGAGTTGGACACAGAAAAAGAGTAAACACACACAACAAACACATAAAACGCAACTTCACTTACTGAAGACCTGTTCTGAGTAGGTTTAATCAGCTCCCTAATAAATGTAAGATCTTTAGGTAAGCGGAGTCCATATTCCTTCATAACACTCTTCAATCCGTTAGACTCAATTAGGTGGTAAAACATCTTCATCGACATACTTTCATGCTGGAAAAAAATGTTTCAACAATTCTATAATTCTGTACTATGCAGCTCTGGAGGTGTTTGGGGGTTTTGGCCTTACTTGCATCAAAAGGTAACTAACACAAAGAACTCTTACAGTAGGGACATGACCGTAAAGGGGCTCTACAGACCTCTGCTGGAAAATCAAACCAACATCTACCTCCAGTGGACAAACATGTCACAATACAACTGACTATACATTGGTCCTATTTTTACACAAATGGTATGAATAGGAAAGCAAAAATTAAACAGTTTAACTTTACCTTAAACTTTTTTCCTCTACAAGCAAGTGGCATAAATGTATTGTCAAACATATGAGAAAATGGCCCATGACCTAAAATGGAGAGCAAAGACACATTCACCATTACAAGGACAAGAGCTAATCTGTAACATAAATTAAATCTCTTCTACAGCTACTTCCAAATTGTTGGAATACCAACAAGTTTAGCGTTTAGAGTGTTTTTAGTTACGAAACATATGGAACAGCTCAACCTAATCTGAAAATACAAGTCTACCAGATCCGACATGCAGCAGATTCCCAGTTGGGGGAGCTCACCCGATTTTTTCAGCCAAGCCAGAAAATCGAGTGCAAATCGGCCCATGTATGGCTACCTTGAGGCTTGTGCAGTATGTTTCCTGTTTGATATGTTGACATCAAAAGGTCCTCCTCCCTCTTCCAGAACTAGATGGCAGTGTGGCCACACACTCTGTGTCTATAGGACTAAACAGACTCCATGTGAAGCAGGTCTGCTAATGCCTATGGACACAAAGAGTGTGGCCACACTGCCATCTATTGCTGGAAGAGGGAGGAGGATCTTTTGGTGTCACCATATAAAACAGGAAACACACTGCACCATTCTCAGATTGAATGACAGGAAGTAACATTACTAAAGGGGAAACAGAAAAAAACAAGCAGGTAAGAACATATTGCTGCAGTTTTATTATGTTTTTTTTCCTTGCAGAGGATTTTAACCCCTTTAATGTGTGTACAGATGAGGCACATTCATTTAGGAAAGTTGAAAAAATCTACCTTCTTTTGAATGGGTGTAGTTTGGGCAGATTGTTTAATTCTACACTATATTTACCATTTCGGCCCCCGTTTTAGACATACTGCTAAGCTTTATTGGAGGGAAGAAGAAGGATAAGGACATTACAGTATGTGCTCCCCTCATTCATGTCAACTGTTCTACTTGTAAAGTGATGAAGAAAATTAGACAGAAGGAAAACGCAACAAACCTACCCAAGTCATGGCAGAGTCCGGCGATCTGGACACACAGCACGTCTCTGTTGTCTATCTCAAGCTCTGGTTGGCGTTTACGTAAAACCTCCACAAGGCACCCCGCCAGGTGGGCGACACTGTGCAAAAAATAGACAGCACACATGTCATTGTCTAATGTGACATTACCAGTTAGAGCAACACAAATATTTGGTGTGAGGCCTTTGGACAATCCTACCATATCACCCGACCCTTCCACTGAACTAGAATTTAAACAAAATAACTGCACATAACACATTTATGTTGTATCTTGGAACATTTGGCCGGGTTTTAAAGACTAACTGAGAAATACCTGTTTTAAACTTGGCTCCTAGACCCTGATCCCTAGGTGACAGCACAACATATTTGGAGCCCTGTCCAGACCCTGTTGCTAAACTCAACCACTCTCTTCCATAGAGGATTTTGCTGCTTTACTGCTGCTGCTCCATGGTAAACACGTACCGTGGTTTTAGGGATTGGGTTTAGGGATGGAGGCCCCTCTTTTGATCTCCCATTTCCCAGTTATGGAGGAGCTATTGTTTCCCGTTGTTATTGTTATCGTTATACCTAGTTTGAATACTGCTGTTCACCCCACAATCTTTTATTTTTCCTTAAGGCCCCCATAAACGGGTCGGATTCCGACCGGATTCCGGCACGATCGATTCCGGGCGCGTGCACGCGAATCGATCGTGACGGAATCGCGTGCAGCCCACCTTGTCCGATCGATCTCATCCGATTGATCAGGGGCCCAGAATCGGATCCGACAGAGAACCAACATGTTGGTCTTTTTGATCCGATTCTGCACAGATCAGGGGGAGTTGCCATTTGTGAGGTGGACAATCGGACACGGAATCGTCCCGGAATCCGTGTGACAAGGTGGTATGCAGCGATCGGATACACTTAATTGGCCGATCGATCACACCTGCGATTCCTGGCAGAATCGCCGGAATCGATCGGATAGGTGATCGAGCGTCCATGGAATCCGACTGTGTATGGCTAGCTTTACTGATTGTGATGAGACTCTTATCGATTATTATAATAATATATTGTTAGTATATATATATAAATATGCCTTTATAAAAAATATTATTTTTAACTGTAATATTACAGACCACCAAGCTGATTGTTCACCTCACATAATCAACAAGCACATTGGAATTTGGTCTTTGGTAATTTCATTAACACTACAGACAAGTTCAATTCACCATCAATTCAATTCACCATCAATTCAGTCATACCTGCTGGGCACATTTACACATATAGTTGTTTACACATAGACTGCACAGGAACCTGGCGCATTGTTCAGTGACGTACATATACACACACCAATCACTCAGGAACTTCAAACACATGACACTATACATTAGTATACAACAAGATTTACTGACAGATAGAATAGACGATTTCTTTGCATGTATTCTCTAATTTGGTTGTTGTTACTTTGAAAGTCATTTCCTGCCAAACCAACTCTCTTTCATGTATTGTCAATCTATGTTCAATCATAAATACTGGTTTAAACTGGAATTTCCCTCCAATTTTAAATGTATAAAGATCTGTGTGTGTCAAATAAATGAGAGATTTGGGATGCTAAGCTTGGTGTACTCCCATCTCCCGGCCGGAGAGAGAAATATTCAGGAGGGGGAATTCTAACCAAGGGGTCTGTAAGTCTATAAGAGAAAAAATAGCTAACATATATATTATAAATAATATTATTATTACCGTATTTTTCGGCCTATAAAGCACTTTTTCCCTTCCAAAATCAGGGGGGAAATTATGTGCGTCTTCTATTCCGAATGCGTGGCCATCCACGGATGAACACTGCTGCGGGTGCTCAGGCTTTTGTATGTTCACAGCTGTATGTGAGTGGACTGAAGCTGCAGCTTGCATACATACCTACAGACAGGTGATCCACCCATGGATGTATGTCCCTCTGCAGATGTCTGTATGTGAGTAGCTGCTTTAGTTCACTCCCATACAGCTCTGCAGAATGGGACCAGGAAATGGGGGAATGCACTGACAACTTCCTTGTCTCTTTAAACTTCAGCTCTGCCATTAGGAGCATGGAGCTTCAACCAGCAGAACTGCAGTTACCTGGTATTTTTAATGGGATGAGACGTTCCGCTGTATAGGGTGCATCCTATATAGTGGAGCATCTTATAAGCTAAATAATACAGTATATTTAATTGAGTAAGGGTTATTTGGGGTGAAAGAGATAAGTCCAGGCATGATATTCATCACGTTCAGCATTACACCTAGACTCCTAATCTCTATCACCCCTAATAACTCTTCCTCACTGTGATCCCTTTTTCAACTCCCTTAACATGGTTAGATAGTTCCGTTCAATCATCCGAAATTTTTTTTTGGGACGATTGAAGTTGATAACGAAAACCGATTCCGGCACATCTTTTATGATCAACCAAAAGTGAACACAATCGAACATAAAAGCGATTGAGCAGTGATCAGACATGTTGGTGAATATCACAAACATTTGCTCAAAAACTTTTTTATTAAAGAAAAATACACATGCAAATTATGACATTTATTCAAAAACGACATATGCTACAGCCATGCACTTTTTTTTTTTTTTGCAATGTGTCTAAAAATCTTCACATGCTCAGTAATTTTAGTAATTATAGCTTGTTCCAGGGATTTGCAATTTAATATAAACTGTAAATACCGCTTATTACCCTATTCATGTGAAAGCCGCGATTTCAATTTCCACTCTATGGCCAGTTTGTGGGTAACACTACAACCTTATTTTCAAGTCACCCATCCCCAATTCGTTTCAGTTTTTATATCAAATTAATAAAACTTTATGTATATTAGTGTCATCAGTTGATTCCCCACTGCAATGCATTGGCATAATTGCTGGTTAATTTGCATTATTGGGGTGACATCACTCCCTGGACTAAAGGGACTAAACAAACAAGCAAAGAAGGGGGTTCAGTAGGCTCCTTATTCAAAGAACCCTTTTCAAACCACGCTGCAAATCACTATATGTGGTTTGATGTAGCGTGCAGTTTTCTATGCATTTTGAATACAATTGCATTCCCTTTTTAAATAAAATTGGAAACAGAAACACCAGCAAAATATGTGTATGTGTGTTTTAAAAAGGGGTTCAAAACGCACCACATTAATGTGAATGGTACCCAGGTTCCCATTGGAAAACCAGTGTACCTGGGGATCACAAACCCAGCATGGTGCCCTAAACGGACACTGTCTGAAAGAGACCTAAACTTTTATTTAACACATGGGGCGGGGAGGCACATTAGGATAAAACAAAACACGGAAATAACAATAAAATAAAGATTTCCCAGAGTTTGACTTTAAAAAATCAAATGGCAGCAAATAGGAAGCTCATAGTATAAAGGTAGGACCATGTCACAGGGGCAGAAAAAAGGAGACCTTGGATTTATAGGCATAAAACATTTATGTCGAGGTTTGTTTTTTATTTGATGCTTCCTGTATGTGAGACACGGAATGGGCACCAGCTGATGTACGGTAGATGCCAGCAGAACGGACTGGTGTACTGCAGCAAAGTGTAAAAGATAATCTGAGGCACTGGGCAGGTTAGGCTCCCTGCACCCGTCTGAAAAGCATAAAATAGGCAACATACCCAATAGAGTGCTCAAATCTGTTGTGGGAGGCTCCCGGAAATACATAGTAGCAGCCACCAAGCTGCCATGGATTGGATCATTGAAGACCTATAAAAGGAAGTAAACCAGCTACAAATGGTAGGCTTTCAGCAGTCAAAACAGGCTTAGTATGGTGAAACACAAATTGTTGTAGTGGCAACGTGAAATAACACTGTGCAGCATGGGATAAACAAACAAAACTCACAACTGGCAGCCTTCCTTGGCCAGGGCTCTTTGCCACACAACACTCTAAATATAGTCGATATAATCAGGAAGGGAGGTTTTCTCCAAGGTTCTCTTGCGATCAACACACACACACCTTGGTGTGTTAGCTCTCTCTTTCTCTCTCTCTACCTTCTAACAGGTTCTGCTCACCTTCTCATCAGCTGTGACCTCATACCGAAAACATACCAGGGTAGGATCTGTGCGAGCCTTTCCAACAAGCTTGGCAAAAGGTTTGGTACACCAATCAGCAAGGTCACTGAAGATTCAGATTGGATCATATCTGTACGTCAGTTGGCCTCTAAGGCTATTGGTGTTATTTTTAAGTCTAATGTAGTGTTGTGACCCGAAAATGGCCACAAACCGCCTATTACTGTGAATTAGTGCAAATATTGTATTTAACTGTATACTTGGTGTTTTGTCCCTTTACGTGTATATATAAAAGCTGCTGAGATACATTCCAGAAAGTCAGCCACCTGCTTCATCCAAACTGTATTATTTTGTCACAGTTGGGGATGGAGTCAGCCACTCCCCAGACCAACCTTATATATTTTAGTAACTAAGAAGGTTCTAGGCTTTTCTGTATCTGGCTACCCAGGCTGCTGTACCCCTTCACCTGTTTCTCCGGACAAGTTCCCAGTCCAGGCTCCCGCAGCCTGTGACTGACGCAAGGCCAATTATCCTCGGTCTCCCGGTTCGTACGATTAAACCTTCACCCCTTGGACTTTCTATACCCACTGGAGGTGGCCAAGCTCTGTAAGGTACCCTGCAGCAATGGGAACAGCTGTTTGCAACGTAGTTCCTATGCTTTTTGCCCCATCCCTGCCATTTGGGTGATGGTGACCAGCATGTAAATAACCCTTTTAGTAAAGACTGTACATATTCCCCTATCTGCTGTCTGGACCTTCCGTTTATTGAGTATGAGCCATGTGAAAGCGTGTGGACATCGATTCCTCAGAGAATCTACCAAACCCGAACAGCTAATGCACTACAAAGTTCAGCCCCTTTGCTACAGTACCACTGCATTGTCTAGAAATCTCACTTCATACAGACTTTATTACCAAGTCAATGTTTGTTTCAGTAATAAAACATTTAAATATATGATTGTGCATCTTAATAATTCACCATAAGCAAACACCCATGTCAGTATGGAGTCTACCTTTGTAGTGATAGGAGGAGAAGCTTGAGCCATGGTATAAGAGATAACAGCAGAGGTTCCCAACTGCAGGTGAGTTAAACACTACCAGGTCCTGGTAGATGGTCCACAGATGATAGAAGGCTCGATATAAAGCAGGAGCTTGATATAAAGCAGGAGCTCTAAAGTAGAAAATTCTGTGTAAAAATATATTGAAATTGGAAGGATATTCAATTAAAAGACTGAGTATACATGATTATCAAACAGACAGATATGGTAAAACATACACAACTATTAACAATACTTGTGAGCTCACACAAATACAAATATGACGTTCCCCACAGCCCAGTTTCAGTATTAAAGGTCAGCACTTCATACTCCAAGTATCCAGCCATATGTCCTGTGTCCATCATGGCAGGTTAGTTAAGGCTTATCATTTCATAATGATGAGTCTGTCATGAAAATAATAATTTCATAAAGTTCATACAATAAAATATCCATTTAATCAAGAAATACTTCAGGTAGATGCTTGAAGATTGGCACCTCTGATTCATAGGTTTCCTTGGCATTGTTTCAATCTGCTCAGAATCCTTGATAAACTCTTCAAACTGTGGAAGATTTCATACAATTCTACTTATACTGCACCTTTGTTGAGAGATGATAAAGATATACTGAGACATCACTAAGACCACGTATTGCCTACTGGCCATATTTACCTTTTAGATATTATTTAACATCTACACTATGCCTTCTACTGTAGGTCCCACACTTACTGATCCATGGTTAGGGTGACCTGTCTGCAGATACCACCAATCTTCTCCTGCGGTAGCATTGTGTATGACAACTTTCCCTTGTCCACGAAGCTGTACTAGAACTCAAGCAACTGTGTTCACTCCTTATCACAGTAATTATTATTACTTGTTATAAGGAGTGAACACAGTTATTTTGAGTTCTACTACAGCTTCGATCCATAACCCTAACCATGGATCAGTGAGCGTGGGACCTGTAGTAGAAGGCATAGTGTAGATGTTAAATAATATGTTAATGGTAAATATTGCACACTACGTGGTCTCAGTTATAATCCTTTGGGGAAATGGCAGTATAGCCAGGCCAAACATCACACCATCAGTGTTTACCCTGTAGTTGTGTACAGAAGAATCCTTTATCCATGTTAGGGAAGGGTCAAAGCGCAGGTTACACAACATAGGGTTCCCGATAAAATCTCTCCCATATTAAGACATAGCAATATGATACCAGAGTATTGTAGTCAGAGTTGAATTCGAATTCCAGGAAAATGTATAGATGGATAGAGATGGACGTATTGCCAGAATGACTGGACCTCTTATTAATAAGGGTACTTTGTATGAAGAAATTTTTTCTGGAATTCTATTGACAGCAGAGAAGAGTATGGGCATAGTTCTGTGCCTGCTTCCAGGGGTCACAGGCATTCATCAAAAACCTTTCAATTGTATTTTTTCGCTTTAAGTTTAGAAAACTTAAAGCTGACCTAACCCCATAAATTCATCATTGCGTGTGGCCACTACAAGTGGCAATAATAGGGAGAAATGCATAAAAAAACTAGATATATTTAGAGATATTTAACAAGATCTCCCACAGCCCCTCCTCTCTTCCTGGCTCTGCTGACGCGTGCCACTCATCCCCCCCCCCCCAGAACTCACCGCAAAGATAGTTGGGTAAATCTCCAATCTCGGCTCTGCATTAAAACTAAATAAAAATTCCTATAGAAAACCATTCTAGACTCCCCCAGTGGCCACTCGCGATATTGCACCCTGAGTTAACCACCAGAAGCCTGGAAAACAAACATGCAATCTCTAATACTATTCCAGAGAACCTATTTTTCTAGGATTGTGGAACGCTATGCCACCATCATACCAGCTCTGAGGTAAGTCCAACTTTAATTTTACATATATAATTTTTAGATTCTGAGTATACATCCACTTTAACTAGCAGGCACTACATTATTTACTAGGACTCAAACAACCTTCTATTTGAATACAAATTGCTCACAGAAACAACAGTTTCACCTTACACGACAATAGCTCTGCACTCAGGCACACAATAGCAATGACTTCAGGGCTCCAGTAGCAGACTTCACAATTTGAGACCAGACAAGACCCAGTATCTCTATCAATTTGGTTACTGTTGGTGCGCAACAGACCTATTGCCTGATAGTTTATGTGTGTTTTATACTTTCCCCAAACTTCTAATCTCAGGCTCATCTCCTATGGTGCTGAACCAACAGTTTATTTAACTATTTTTCTTTGGGAAAGACTATATTAACATTAAAATTTTAAAATATTTATCTATCTGCAGGTTGGGCACAATTATCTTGATCTTGACAAATCTCACACAGAAAATCCTCAAACATCTGCCCCAAAAGCCTATCCAACAAAATTCACATTAACACCAGCACAATAGATAGGGCTTGTCACTATTGCCCCAACAAAACCTTATTAACAAAAGCTTAACCAAGCACACCTCCTGTCTGGCTCGCCAACAAAATGAAGACAATTATTGTTATTGAAGATATACAATATACACACCTAATTAGGCTATGAATATTAGTTCAACAATAAAATTTCCACTGTAAGTTCTAGGTGGCTGCCAGTAAAGGAGAAAACACCCAGCAAAAATATATTTAGTACAAAAACACAAATACTGCAATATAATAACAACAAATGCTTACGTATAATAACATAACAATATTACAGTTGGCGCACACTTTTAATTTAGACACTATCGTTTGTCATAACTGTCCCTATGGCCGAGCTCTCTCCTCCTTACCTTTCTGGCTGTGTTTGAGTCTCCTCTGACTAGTTTTTTATACCCCTTCCTCCAACCAAGCTGTTTACCATGGTGACCAGAAGGATCCTCTGACCCTAAGTTACAATGTCCCAGTTTCACCTGACCAATAAGACCAAATACCTGTGAAGTATTACCTGGAAACCTTGAATTTGTTTGCAAAAAAGAATTTGTGTTTATCTGCATTCACACAATGGCTGTTTCTATGTGTCAAATGAAACTAAACAAGGTGCTACTTATAGGAAGTTTGACTGCAATTAAAGTCTGTGTTTGAATTTTCCTTTCAACAATTTATTGTTGCAGTGTGAATAGACCTAATCTTAAATAAGCACATTTAATAGTCCAATCACTGTGTGTGTCCCTTTCAGGCACAAGGTATATGATGATACATATTGACACGACACCTTTAGAGTCACTCCTGAGATGTTGGCACCACCTCTCCACAATCAGATGGAAGCAACAGTGGGTTGAATCGCCCCTTGGGGGTGATTTTATGAACAATAAAATGTGCTTATTTTGCTTTTTTACCCATCGACCAATGTGATTACTTTGTATATATTTTTTTTGGCCGTGAAAGTCCCCTTGCCTTTGTATTGCACAAAGGATATCCAGATGTGAGGGCGTGTTGTTTCTCACTTCATGCCCCCACTCTTTTACTCTTATTAATTTATTATGGGATGTTGGTACAATTACTTTGCTGATAGAGACTTCATCATTACAAAAGGTAGCAAATGATCGAAAAAATCCTACTCTAAAAAAAATCTGCCCCATACGCATTTATATGTAATAATTAAAGAAATGATTGGCATATGGAACGAGTTATGGGTTGTAGTAACTCCCCTTCCTAAACCATGAACATCAGCGTGGCAATAAGCACATTAAAAAAATAATTTGAAAATAAAGTAAACTAATGTTATCTGTAATCATGAATAAAACAGGTAACATGGAACAAGCATTGGGGTCATTCTATTCTAAAATTGCAGAAAATACAACCAAATATATTTAATATTTTATTAAATATATTTAATAAAATGAATGCAGTAAGTGTGGTTGGTCACAAATTGGAGTTAGTGCAGATTGGTGATCCTCTGCGGTTAAGTGAACATTCTCCAATAGAAATACGGTGCCGACTTTGGGGAGATGAACTTGAAAATACTTGTTGTATTCCAATTGTTGCCTCTATTCCCTCTCACTCCTTCCCATATAAAGAGGGGGGGGGGGGGGGGGGCGGCTGAGCCCGAGGGATTAGGAAATGAGCTGGACTATGGCATAGAGATGGGGGAGGAATTGGCATTCATTATTGAAGTTTGGGCAAGGGGAGCAGTCAGAAACTTGGAAGTGGGCTGAGAAGATGTGAGCCTAGGACAATGTGGAGTGATCTTACAATCTTGGCTAATTTTCCTTTTGTCTATATTGTTAATCTATAGGCCAGTTACATTGTGTGTGTACTTACATGACCATGAAATATATGTACCTATATTGTATGTGTTGTTATTGTAACAAAGTAAAGGTGTCTTTTATGTTATATTTGCATAGTTAAAATGATTCCTGGTAATATCTATTACATATTGTAGCTGAGATATAACTGAGGGTCACGTATCACTTCCGAGGAGGGAAAAGGCTTAGTATTGACCACTGTCTTATGATACGTGGTGATACACCAATAAGGAAAAATATTGCTTAGGGCATAAGACCGAAACAGTAATAAGCAATATATTCCCTTTAGCAATGGCGAGCCAGGCTCAAATGTTAAATTAATATTTTGCATTTGGGATATAGTGAAGTATTTGTTACTTTACTGCGAACTTAGATAAGCAGAGAGGCCGGGACATATAACGGTGGCACTATAGGCAGTGTAATGTTGTATTTTCAAAGCCTAGGCTTTGCAGTTCAGACAGGTAGCACATTTACATCTGAGGCCCAGTGCAAATGTTGATTCTAACAGTGAACCTTCTTAAGATTTCGTAGGATACTTGTAGTATGTTTTGTTTTTCAGTTTTGTCAAGCTACTGTGGTTAAGTCTTGCTGGTCGGAGGAAGAAGTTAAAAAGATTTTTTCTCAAGCAGCAAAAAGAAATACAAGGTCTGCGGATAACTATGGTACCAGAACTACACGAGGCAAGTACTGGTTTACTTAATCTTAAAAAGTTAAGCAAGCATAGTACATTTAATCCGGTTGTACCTAGCAGTTATAGTTCTGCTAAGAACCTATGGTCATGTTTGCTCACACAGGCCTATAGTTACGATATAAGAACACATATAGACAAGCGTTTGGTTTTAAATAAAACAAACAAAAGGCTGCAGTTAATTGCTAAAGTAGTATCCGTCTTTGAGGATAGACATTTGCAGCCTGAACACTCCCATTGCAGATTGTACTAAGGGGACAGAACGTGTCCATATTTTAAAGACACGGTAACAGAAAGAAATCCAGGATAATCTTGAAAAAGAAAAGCAGATTCATATGTTGGAGTTCCAGTTAAGGGGAAAGGCGGAGTATTGTAATGGTATTGATGCTGAAATCAGAAAGTTGAGGCATCAACTACAATCTAAAATGGCGTCTGGTTTTTCCTCGTCCCATAAATGAAGGTCAGATCCAACGTCATGTTTGCCCTCTAAAGCAATCTGTGCGAGGGCAACAGGGGGAGATATGAAATCTGCTAGATTGAATGTCCCAAATTCTGGTTAAGTAAAATCTAAGGAGAAGAAATCCATTAATTATAAGAAATGCTAAATTGTTCAAAGCACATTATTAGCTGTGGAACAGTATATAAAATTGTTAAAAGTGCTTCATTGGCTATGAAGCAATATAAGCAGGCCTGTCGTTAACCTAACAGCTATGAAATACACAGGAAATTTGTAAAATGTTTTTCTTGTGGCAAATACCACCATGTTGTTTTTCTCTGGAGCACGTGGGTTTTGGCAGGAAAATTTCCTCCATGTCTATGAAGAGTGATTTAAAGATGGACAAAGGAAACATTTTCCTCCAAAACGCATGGGGTTTGGCAGGAAAATGTCCTCCCAGTTTAGTGTGTCTAATTTAAAGAGCTATAGACAAAGGAAACATTTTCCACCAAGACACGTGGATTTTGGCGGGAAAGGGCTCCCCCAGTCCATTAAAACTAATTTAAAAATTCCACATCACCGGGACAGTGAGGTGAGGAAGTTTGGGCAAGGAGGGCAGTCAGGAACTTGAAAGCGGGCTGAGATGTGAGCTGAGGACAATGTGGAATGATCTTACATTCTAAGTATCTTATACTCTTGGCTAAGTATCCTTTTGTCTATATTATTAATCTATAGGCCAGTAACATTGTGTGTGTACTTACACGACCATGAAATATATGTACCTATGTTGTATGTGTTAATAGTTATTTTAACAAAGTAAAGGTGTCTTTTATGTTATATCTGGATAGTTTCAAGTGATCCCTGGTAATACCTATTACATATTGTAGCGGGAGATATAACTGAGGGTCACGTATCACTTCCTAGGAGCGAAAAGGCTGAATATTGACCGGCTAAATATAAAATTCAATAGGTAATAAGCAATATCTCCCCTTTATCAATATATATACAGGCAATTGCAGTCTGTTGCATGACTTCATGGGGTAGATTTTCGTTTGTCCCTACACTTGTTCTCCCACCCCTATTTGGAGGCAGACCTTTAGAAGCACATTTAGAGTTTGGACTACACTTTAGTCCCTTTTTTGTTTTTGCTTTTCAATTTATTTATTTATTTGGGGTTCATCTGTTTAGCACAGGGTACACTCTCATCTCCTTAAGCTTTTAACCTTTCGAATACATTCTTTTGAAATGTTGTAAACAGAACTCTCTAATCTAGTACCACACTATAGGCACTTTACAATACCACACTATATTTGATAAACATGTCGAGAAGGAATAGAATACTTAGATACAAATGTTATTCTTTTTACTCTATATAATGACCATACAACTGTACTAGATGGGACACAAAGTAACTGTATGGAATATAATCTGATATACATTTTAGACAGGTGGCCATGGTGATGAGCGTTGCTGTTGGATTTCCTGTTGTCCCTTTTCTCTGAAGTCGCTGGGAAATCTTCCCGCCCCTGGGCTCCCCATCTTGGAATCTGTCTGTAGGATGCCATGCTATATGAATCATTGACAGCACTCATTTGAACTTCTTTGTAAGTATTTATGAATTGTGCATTGTATATAGATATGGGTACGAATGTATGATTACTTATGACATTTGCAATACCTATGTACAACTGTAATCAACATTTGAGCACTTTGTTATTACTGAGTAATGACTTAAATGCACAATTGATTTAACAGTGATATGACCCTTTACTATGTGTGTCCCCTAGTCCCATACTTCATGGTGGAGATGGGAGATATTTGGACAGCAGGTCTGTCATTCCTAACCTATATAGAATTGGCACATGCTTAAAGAAGGGTTAGGCAGTTGTATTTTTCGCAAAAAATAGGAATGTTTCCTGTCCGGCTGGGGAAATTTTCACTTGTTGTTTCTATGTACCATATCTTAAGGTCTATACATCCCTTTTTCCAAAATGTCACAGATACCTTCATTGGTAGATTCACCCTCTCACCTCTTCACCTGGTAGTGTAAACATTAATATCTCTGGAAATAAACTTGTAAAGCTGGCCATACACCTTCAGATTTCCTTCAGATTTCCTGTCAGATTTCCTTCAGATCAGATTTTGTTTTACCAAAACCATGTAATATGAGGACCTTTCTACACCTTCCAATCACTATGTATTCTATCAGGGAGGACACTATACTACATGGTTGTTGGTAGATCTGATCTGAAGGAAATCTGACAAAGAAATCTGAAGGTGTATGGCCAGCTTAACTTATGGTTCGCCAATCCTCAGACAATACACCCAGGCAACCAAAAACAAGACTGACTCAGGCCGTAGAGCACTTATGTAATTTAACACAGCAGATTAGGCATTTAAGCATCTAACGCCCCGGGTGGAGGGAGGGAGCCAGAGATCTTGAGGGGTCCCAGAGAGTTTTTGAGATTATTAATGGCATACCAGGTGGAGTTGGGGATAGGGTAGATTTCACTGGTGATGACCCTCGTCTCCGACAGAGACTCTAACCGCACCCTGGAAGGAAGACCAATACACAACACAAAGGGCTGGGCAAATCTGGAGTTTTATTCCACCGATCACATTCAACGTCTTTTTTATGGTGCAAACTTTTTATAAAATATTGAGTATAATAACAAACCCATTATTTCAAAAAATCCCTTATAAAACCCTTTCAACACTTCACAAAAATATGTAATATATTATTATAGAAAAACACACAACACAATAAAAGGATTCTAAAGTCCAGGCATGACGCTACTGGACGTGAAGCATTAAAGCAACACAGAAGAAACCCAACCAAGCGTGATAACTAACAAGTCTATGTTCCTCTTCAGGACGATTCGGGTGCATTATTCTTTTGTTGATGAGGGTGCAATAGAAGCAGCTGTATTGACTGTACGCTTGTACAGCGATTGCATATAAGCCAACAAATAAACATTTCTAAGTGTATTTTCCTTCTTTTAACAGTGATCTAAACCTTACATAATATGCAGCATTGAACAATTTTCTATGTAAACCTTGTAATGTGTGTGTATATAGAAGAAGCCACCTTTACGTGATATTATATATATATATATATATAGTAGGAATGCCATATAGGACATATAATAGGATTCCCTATAGTCAGTGAGGCAAGTAACCTAAGGGCTTGTTTACACTGGCACGATTGCCGCCACTAAGAACCGCTGCAGCTAAGAACCGCATCTCATGTGGATTTTAGCGGCAGCCATTCACCTCTATGGCCGCGGTCAGTGCTGGGCGGCCGCGGAATAGTGAGGACCGCGGTCAAAAACTCGGGCGACCAAGTTTTAGGCGGCGGCTGCCCCCTGAGGGGACAAGCCCATTAAACTACATTGGCGCAGTTTAGTCCGCTCTGTAGTCAACCGTGGGCTTCCGCAGTAGTGGAAACAAGCCCTCACCCGGCCTTTGACGTCTGACACCATATCACACAGGCTTGTAAAGAATTATTTTATTCGCTTCCTTTTGGTCTTTTACTATATGTGCAAACACTACACACAGACCTCATCAGCTGCTAAAATGTTGTGCTGTCTGCCTGTGTTGCAGTTGAAATAGGTTATGTAGAAGAGGACAGGGGTGGGGGCTTGGACGTTTGTCCTGTTCTATTTGGTAGTCCTCATACAGTAGGGTGAGTGACTGCTGCCATCCTAGGGCAGGAAAATTTCCAGAAAAAAAACTACTGCAGACAATGCCACATATAAAGGCTAGCAAGAATTGGATTTGGTGTATAGAAAGCTAAACTAGAATTGGATTTGGGGTTTAGACAATAAAGAGCCACCTTTAGTGATTATCAGTGAATATCCATAATGAACACAATAATGTAAAGTGATAACATTCACAAGGCAGAGCCCAAAATCTGTGCTGTATGAAAACACACCACAGCTTCCCATTGAACGACAAAAAAAGTGAAAATATCAAGAAAGGAACGAAGGTGAGAACACAGAAATTGACATAAATACAGTACAAGAAGGATGGGAATAAAAACAAAGAAATACAGACACCAGACATTCTTAGGTCAGACTCAACATTGTAAAAAAATAAAACCAGACAATTTTATGTCGGAACTGATAGTATGCCGTAAATTAAAAGAATTTTAAAATTGTAGAAACTAACACAACCTAACTAAAATCGATATATTATAAATGAATATTAATAATTACTCTAACAGTCTGGCAAGTAAACCTCCCCCTAAGGGGTAAAAGAATTCTGGGTAAATCCTGCCTCATTGTTGGTAATTCCCATTGAAGAGAGATACCATTTCACCAGAGATGTTATTTTGAAGTCATGTTCTTTGAAGGTTGAGTTACCTGTACTGTGCGCATTGATGCCATTCCTATAGAATGGCCCCACAGAAGAGGATGGCATTAACCCAGAAGACAAGCCTTCTAGTATAGGCAAATTAAATTAATTTAATTAAAAAAAATTACTGTTAAGTCTACTTTGCCACTAATATGTAAGAGTCTAAAAAGCAGTGACAACCAAGTTTCCAGAATCTCCAGGGGACTGCACAGGTGAGGTCTTTACTTTGGTTTATGCATTTTACTTTTTCTGGACAGACTCGAGAATAAACCCAGCTGAAGGCTCATAGGAGGAGAGATAACCTGGGAAGAGTCCTTTAAAGAGGCTATGAGCATCTGCCATTAATTACCACTCATACCCTCAAATCAAAGGTGCTCAATCAATCAAATGTCCTCACGCCATATAATCTTATATGTGACAGCACAGATTGCAGGGTTAAGCTAGAAATGGTGAGGTCAACATATTACAGGAGGCTACAAACTCAGAATCGGTCAAGAAGCTTGGCTTTGAACTTGTGCAGAGACTCGGCTTGTTCTTGATCCTCATTCTCTTCATCTTTGTCACGCCAGCTGTCCTTCAGTGGAGTCATGTCTGGAGCTACAACATCACCATCCTGAAACAGACATGTAGCATGGTCAGTTTAGTTTAAGGGAGAGTAGGGAAAAGTCTACAACCAGAAAGAAATACAACTTACAGAGACAAGAATATGAAACGGCCAACCAGAATATAGGAATATTCCACAATTCTTAACCATTGAGTTATATGGTCACTGGAAGGAGCATTGGAAACTACTAAACCTCACTCCTCTACATTTAACTGCTCTCCTGTGTAACCGCCACCATGTCACTCTGATTCTAGGGATCAAGGATTACACAAAGTAATATCCAACACTAAGGAGATGTACTGTACTGTATTGCACTGTAATAAATCAAATCCAAACAAAACATGGACACTATGCATTAGGCTGGCCTAGAGTTTTTGTTGACCATTAGATTGAAAATATCCCCCTATGCAGAGATGATTCAAATCCAAACAAACATGGACACTATTCATGATCCTCGCTAGCCATACACGTGTCGGATTCCATGTCCGATCGATTCATCATCCGATCAATTCCGGCGATTCTGCCGGGAATTGCAGGTGTGATCAATCGGCCAATTAGGAGTATCCATCGCAGCATACCACCTTGTCCGAGCGGATTCCGGGACGGATCCGTGTCCGATTGTCCACCTCACAACTGGCAACTCCCCCTGATCCGGGCAGAATCGGATGAGAAAGACCAACATGTTGGTTCTCCGTCGGATCTGATTCTGAGCCCCTGATCAATCGGACGTGATCGATCGGACCAGATGGGCTGCATGCGATTCCGGCACGATCGTTTGGCGTGCACGCGCCCGGAATCGATCGTGCCGGAATCCGGTGCGAATCCGACACGTGTATGGGGGCCTTTACTCTGATGCATTTTATCCAGTAAGGAGGGCCATGAATGGTGTCCAAGTCGACAGAAAAGATCACCGTTTTTTGGACATAAAAAAAATTTGTTTTAGCTAATGTCTTTAATTTCTGCCTCAGCAACATACCTCACGAAAGCCGATTCCAAGATGTGGAACAAACCACAAGAGTGAACATCTAAGAACTGCTGTATCTTCCAACTGTCCCCCAATTGTACTACGTATTTTGCCAATGGTGTCCAAACTTATGTAATGATGTACAAGGTTTAGAATAGAAGCTAGTTGACAACAAACATCATCCAGTATGGAACTGGGTTGTTTAAATTGGGGGAAAATCTAAAAAAGGAGGACCCTGCAGAAAAAGTTTGGGAACCACTTCTCTATACAATTATTTCCCTGAAGAAGCCCAGTGGGGGAAATGTGTAGGACAATTGGGGGAGTACCAAATTCTTATAACTGCATTTACAAATTTCAGACGCCTAAAGAATAGATTTTTCTCTATAAATGCTTAACCATTTAAAAATGGTTGTATTGCATCAAAGTGGAGGTATACTCAAAATCTAAAAAATACATGTGAGATGTAAGATTAAAGTTTGATAACCTCTGAGCTGGTATGATGGTGGCATAGCATTCCACAATCCCCCAAAAATATACTTACCTGCTTTTGGATCGTATGAAAAATTCCATATTTGACTGGCACCCGGGGGTTAACACAGGGTGCAATATCGCAGTAGGCCACTGGGGGCATTTATAATGGCTTTCTACAGGAAAATATGTTACAATCAGTTTAATACAGAGTCAAGATTAGAGATTTACCCATCTATCTTAGCACTAACTTCCGGTTGTGCTGTGGCACAAAACAGGCAGAGAGGGTTCCTCTTAAAATTACCCCTAATGGGAGACATACACCTTCAGATTTCCTTTTATTTTACCAAAACCATGTAATATGAGGGACTTTATAAACAATCAAGTCTACATGTATTCAACCTTAGAGGACTCTTTACTATTGTTGGTAAATCTAAAGGATATCTGACAGAAAGATCTAAAGGTGTATGGCCAGCTTTACAGATAAGTTTTTTATTTAACCATTCCTCCCTATTATGGGCACTTCTATTGTCATTCATGAGATGAACAATCTCTGGTGGTAGGGCAGCTTTAAGGGTTGTATTTCAATGTTGTGCTTTGTAACTCTGCATGTTACATATTTTGGTTTACACAAATTTAGATTTTTATAATAGATATAGTAGGTCCACAAACATGCATCTATGATAAATTAGGTTGGGCAATATAATCAAATCAATTTCTGCATTAAAATTGTACGGAAGTTCAGTCATTAGATGTGTTGCCATGGCAGAACTGGGGTCTCAGGTTCGATTCTCATTCTAGGCCCAACTTCAAGGAGTTTGTATGTTCTCTCTGTTTATGGGTGGATTTCCTCTGGTTTCCACCAATGCTCCATAGCTATACTGCTATGTAAATAAGGTCCCCCGCCCCCAATAAAAAAGGCCTTAGACTGTAAGTTGCAGATGACTAAATCCATGTTAGTGATATAACTGCCTTTCATAGGATAATCATAGTTATATTTACTAAACTATGTACCACGTAAAGCTCCGCATAGTATGTCAGAACTATATAAATATGAGTCAACCTCCCTGGCCGTTCACGGAGGTCCAGATTTCTGTACCAAAAGTGATAGTGTTTTGCCTTTCCGCCCCCATCGGCGTCACCCCATCGTACTGGCGATCGACCAGAGAAAAACGTTTGTTCTCTGGCTGATCAAAGTTTTGTGCGAGTACGAACGGTTGCTCCAGGTGGGCGCGTTCATTTTGCGATTGATCACCAAGCAATCAACTTGAATGCGCATGGTGATCATTCGCAAAATCGGCTACAGATTGAAGCGCTATGGCCGGCTTCAGAGGTACATGAATTTTTTTTTTTTTTTTTATAAGTTTACACTTGTTTTCTTTTAAATTTGGATTGGATAAAACATTTATAAAACATTTATCCAATCCAATCAAAATAAAAAACACATGTAAAAAAATGAAGAAGAAAAAAAATCTAAGAAAAAATTTCTTTACCTTTAAATCTCCCGCCTGGCGCGTGACGTCATCAGGACATGAGTGCCAATCACGGAAATAGCCGGAGACAATCGGCTATTTCCGGAGGCACTCGGGTGCAGCCGGAGATAGATTCAACTAGCAGAAACGCTCAGCGGGAGCGTTTCTGCTACCTGGATCCACTTTTGAACTGGATTATAGAAAGCCATTTATCTGATCCAGTCCAAAAGTAAAAAAAAAAAAAAAAAAAAAAGATTTAAAAGAGAAAAAAAAAAAAAAATGAAAAAAATTTCTTTAAGACCGGGTCCCGCCTCTGCAACGTCCAGCACCTGGAGTAAGAAGCTTTGGATAAATTAATCCTGAGAGGAAGTCTGTGAGACTGGGATAAATTAAAGGCATTGCCTGGATGTGTGGATCTACACAGGTTAAACAATAGAAAAATAGAAGTTGAGATATGAAGCTTATTAAAGTACAGTGCCTGTAACACGGTGCAAACTGCAAGAAATCCACCCACAAAACGTGGGTAAACAGGAGGGGTGGGCAGCATGAATACGTCATTGCTACACATTCAAGCTGCCCAGTTGAAACAAACCATTAGTGCTTTCTTATCAGGCCATACGCATTGCCATTCACACTATGCACCCCAATGTATAAAAACACATGCTTAGTAATCACAAAGCAAAGCATGGATTGTAATATGCTGTGGTGGATATCACCACAAAAAAAATAAAAAATAAAAATTGCACATGTTGTGTTTTGTAGCAAAACCTCAAGAGTTTAGCGTAGGTAGGATAGGTAAGGTTTCCAACATTTTTCCTTAAGGACCCCCTTGACCTGTGTCCAAGACAAACCAAGCCCTACAACTCCTAACCGCATTAAAATACAATTTCCCAGAATTCTGAGAAATTTCCCAGAATGCTCCCACCCTGAGGTAACATCCCATGCCTCCCATTTAGCATTTAAACAAACCCTTTTTTTATTTCCAGCAATTGTGGGGATGATATCAAGTTCAGGTGCTTTCTAACTCGCAGATGGTGATTTTTTTTCTTGAATTTTTCACTATCTGTAGTAAAAATTTGTAAAATGTCCACAAGATGGCGGTGCAGATTATTTCACCAGCCGAGTCCAGCTCGGTATTACCACTTTCAGCAAGTTTTTTCAGGACTCACTACACATAGAGGGGAGCATGGAGCTCAGCTTGTAGCATTTCTCGGTCAGAGGCTGCAGGACACAGGGTCACCCCCTCCTAATGCACCCTAGCTTGGGAACCTCTGTACTATAGAATTAACTTTTTCCAACCAGTTCAGCTTCAAACTTATCAAACTCCTGCAGCTGGATTTCTAGTTGGAAAAGTCACTGCAGTAGGCGCCAGCTCATCAGTTGGGCAGTATAAAAACTCTGATAAAAAGATCTGGTTTTCCCGACATACAAATGATCCAACTGCAGAAGAACTCAGCTATACTCATCTGATAAAAGGAACACTTTTATTTTACGAAATACAGAACTTTACTTGTAAAACACAAAGACGTTAAAGCAGAGACAGCCAACGTCTCTGCTGCATTCACAGACCTGAGGTTTGGAAAAGTCTCGGTTCATGCACCATTGCACAAAGTATCTCCTGGCAGCCTCTAGGCTCTTCTCGTCCATCCTCTTGCAGTAAACGCGGATTACCTGTTCGGCAAATTTTTCTGGCAGAAGCTGCGACACCTGGAGGATGTCAAGTAACAAACATAAGGAGAGGACAAAATATGCAAAAGGTACAAGAACGTCACCCTAACATCACTATTTATGCAGAATGTTTCGCACTTTTCCTAAGGTGGTCAAAAGGGGTTAAAGTAATCCACTTGGGAGCCAAAGATAATCTAGTTCATGTTAAAAATAAATAAATAATAAAAAAAAAATTATGGCACACCCCATGGAGATAGCTGACCTTTTCAAACAGTTTCAGCACACAGATTTTAATCGAAAACCCCTAGAGGTAAATATGATGTACGTAAGTAGACAATGCTAGAACTATATATAAAATATGTGCTGACATATGTAAAAGCAGTCAGGGAGACTTTAAATTTCCTTCTACATCAAAGATATGTGTGATTGCTTATCTTACCTTGTGTAAAAAGTACTAGAAACACGATCCTGCATAAACCTGAAGACTTTACAAATAAATCTGAATCTATTGATCCAGATGTTTGCCCCCTAAATAAATCATCATTATTTAGGTTATGTGGTAGAGAGCAGATACCTTGAACTGTTTATACAATTCTAAATCAGTGTGACATCAAAGACATGGCTGAGAGGGGCTATAAAGTGTCTTTATCTTCCCAGAAAGGTCATAGGTCAAAACACAGATGACTTTTCTTTGCCAGATCTTTTTAACTACTAGCCAACAAAGCCAAGTTAAGCTAGACATGAACAGCTCCATTTTTTTTTTTTATAGATTTAAACATGTTGGTAAACCCTGTTCGATTTCCATTACTTTGGATGGGCCCAATGATGCAGAAGTGCTGCGGCTTAATATCAAGGAAGCTCGAGCTCAGGGAGATGTCATCACTTACAGGCATCGAGGCCTGAACATACCTGTCAACCCTCCCGCTTTGGCCAGGAAAGTCAGGTTTTTTTTAATGTTGCTTTCCCTGCCAAATCTCGATTTCAAGAAATCCCGGATTTTTCCAGTGATGCCATTTGCTGTACGACCCCCGTTTCGTTTTGGTTTTAAATGCAGGTTTGCAATGATCCAAACTTATGCTAGACATTCACAGCCATAGCTGTCAACCAGCTATGGCTGTGAATGTCTAGCATAAGTTAGGATCATTGCAAACCTGCAACGATTTCCTTACCAGAAGACAAGTTCCAATAAATATTTTCCACAGAAACACGTTATAGGTACACATTAACACACACATCTCATTCAGGTTATCCTCCATAAGATGGTGGCTTGCAGGGCATCATTTGCCCCAAAAATTCAGGCTGGTCCACAAAATTCATGTAATACCAGAAAATCAGTGAAGCAATTAAAGCACACAAAGCCTCAGGTACCCAGGATTCCTAAAACGGATAGCCTATTAGATTGTAGGCCTGACCGGGCCGGGTCCTCTACTGCTCCTATGTCATAACCTGTACCTGTGTGTGATCTTGTATTTGTATCTCCACTCTAATGTATTGTACAGCGCTGCATAATATGTTGGCGCCATATAAATAATAATAATAATAGCAAAAGGATTAGGAAGGTGACCATGTCTCAAAAGCATATTAGAGTATTGGTATGATACTGAATAAAAAGGAACCAACGTGTTTTCTGTGTTACAAACAAAAAGATAGAGGAATAACCATGAAGGTTAAGGCAAGAAGGGATAAAAGTGATCAAAAAGCCCTCCACACCAGCAGTGCAGAGCACCGTAACGGCTTCTTAAACAGAATGTATTTACATTCCCCAATTAATCTAATGGTAATGGTAGAAAATAAGGTGCAACTAGTTGCTAAGGTCTGGATTTCTAATCTGGGATTTTGGCAAACCTATACTCATCTTACATTAGTATACCTCGGTAATAAAGCACACCAGCCAAATGTCTATTATTGGAATAGTCCTAACAAAACATAAACTTACCTGCTGTTTAGTGATTTTGATGGCCATGTCCGGATCAGACTTGCAGTAGAATCGCACATTGTTAATAGGATTCTGTTCCTTCATTCCATAGTCCATATGAATCACCTGCATCAGAGTCATAGATAAAGATACAAATCAGGGAAATAGAACTACCCCGGAATCGTGCTGGGAAAAAGCGACTCCCCTCCATTACCATGGAGGTCTATGGTGCTGCCTACCTCCGCCCCTTTTGCATGACAGTACCGTTAGCGGGGCGGACCAGAAGAATCGGCATGTACAAGAGAATAGCCGAAAGGGGGAAGTATGCCAGCAGTTAACTCGGGTTGAGTTTCATGATCGATGAAACTCAACACAAGTTACTTGGAAAGAACGTCCATGAGGTTAAAGAGTATGTTAACCAAAAAATGTAATACTGGTAACTTACATCTACTATATAATCGTCTTCTTCAAGTTTGATGTCCGTTTTAATACAAATAGGGGTGGACGCTGCCAATTCAGCTGCTAACTGGTCATACTCCTCCTAGAATACAAATATGAGACAGTTACCATAGGACGGTAGCTACAAATATATATATATATATATATATATATACATATAAAAGAAAAAAACATGTGAATGGGAGTCATCGGGCAGCTCACCAGTTGAATCCTTTTGTTATGTTTGGGCTGCGTCTGCCCCACATATTTGTACAGCTCCCGGCGCTCCACTTTCTGCAGGATTTCTCTGGCTTCTTCAAGGTTGGGGTCGCTGGAGTACAAGATCTGCTGGAAAATGTTGTCTTTGGGAGAAAGAAGAGAAAAGTGGAAATGAGTGGAACCAAAATACAAGCTTTGTACAGGAAATCCTGGGAAGAGTCAGAATATATCTAAATGGCAATATCAGAACATAGAAATACATAAAAAAAAATCCTTGCCAAGGTGCTAAAAAGCATCAAAACAAAGCTGCGGAAGCTGTCAGCAGACAGTTTCTTTCCTTTCCTAATAAATTTTTATTAAAGGTTTTTTGCAATACAATAAAAAAATACTTGCAGGCCATCAAGTAGTATGAGGTTTAAGTGCTGGCAGAAAGGCATAATAAGGCGGACAAAAGACGCAGTCAATAGCATCAAAACCGCAGTAAATGTGGTAGCCATGATGAACTTCCTAAACTTAAAAGTACAGGAAGTTGAAAGTAACCAACCAACAAAAAGGGGGGCAACTTGTAACAATATGAACAGGGGTTTCAAGGGCGGGCACCGCGCCCCTTGAAGGCATAGGCAAGGGGCTTAACAGGGTACATAGCCAATCACAGCCGGGCAACGTAGTGGTTTGGTAAAGTAGGATGGGCGTGGGAAATCCAAGGTGACCAGATCTTGAGAAATTTGTGGTGTTTGTTCAGTATAATGCTTGATAGCTTTTCATTAATGAAGAAAGAATCAATATGATTCAGTACTACAGAAAAAAGGGTCAGCTGCCGCTTCCATGAGTGGGCTATCGTTTTCCAGTAGGACAAGCGATGCCAGTTTGTGCTTGGATTTAGTAAAGCCTACTGGCGCAGACAGTATCTTTCAATATACAGTCCCGACATCTGCTCTATAGTATACAAAGACTTTTTTCCCACAGATTTTGAGCAACAAAGCACCCATGCCAATAGCAAAATTGCCAATGCTATAGAATACACTCATTGGCAGCAAACATATAGAAAAAAAGACAATAACCAGCTCCCACAGTCAGTAAGGGGGTCCATCCCTCGTTATATTACAAGACAAGGAAAGAACCTTTTATACCTTGTATGGGGACTTTTAATTGGCAATCATTTTCCAGTCACCAGTTGATAAGAGTCAAATGTATAAATCAAGTGAATAAAAAATGACAGTAATGTATTCTGATCCGAATAAAAACAGATATATCTCAAAATCATACACACATGATTATTGGGGATTCAATTTGTCAGTGTCAAAATGTTTCGACCTAAACAGCACTTCCTCGGGACAGACAAGGAATCTGAATGAAAGCAAGGAAAATGTATAGATCAGAGGGGTCTGGTGATCTCTTGCTGGCCCCAATGTGTTTGAATCCATTGCAGGAGTGAACCACACCCCTATGAGCCCACGTTAGCGTAAAAAATTTTTTTTTTTTGGCAGCAAATATTAACCTCCCGAAAAATCGCAGCAGAGTTTTCCTGCCCTCCCCTCATGTGGGCTGGGAAGCCGCCTCCATTATAATGGAGGTTCATGGTGCAGACCCGTGATGCCAAAGGGGCGTTGCCAGAATGGATCAGCGGGTCTGCTGCGCTACAGAATCACTGTGGGCTCTCCGAGCATATGCAAGTATAGATGATACCAGCTCGGGCAGAATTCGTAAGCAAACTCTGGACTAGCTAGGCTCATCTCAACCACTAGGAGTTTAACGGCTTACTCCTTCACGATTCTTACATTAGCATCCAGTTACTATAAATTTTTTAGTAACTGGATTTTTATGGGTGTTCGTTCTACTCCTCACTTTGTACAGCATCGTTAAGTAGTTGCGTTATAGAGATCATTGAGGCACAAAGGTCTGAGGGACAACTGGTAACAACTTCTATTCCCCCTTTCACAGACTTACCTGTGAGCTTGGTATATGCCACCATGTCATCCACAGATTCAGAGATGCGAAAGAATTCACCGTTTGCCCCTTCTATCTTGATGTGTGGATCGGCCTTTAAAAAGGCGTCTGTGATCCTGAGGAAGCAAAGTTTGAAAAGTCTCAGGACTGGAACAAACACACTGCTCTCTCTATGACAAGGTTTTCTGGTCATGGCCCCAAGTACAATATTTATTAGACCGCTTTGTAATATTTCAGGTGAAATGATTAGCAAAACATAATTTTTTGGTCATTAACCTCTCCGGAAGTACGGCTGTATCACATCGTGGAAAGCCCGGGAAAGCAACACCCCTACATTATAATGAAGGTCTATACCCCCTTGCCTCTTCAGCGTCAGGGATGACATTGAAGATGTGGCACGGGAGACGATCTGTGGGCCTGCAGCAAAGCAGAATCACTACAGGCTGGTAGAGAACGTGCGTGTGTACGTGTGAGTGTCTGATCCCAGCTAGGCCAGTTTGTTTTGTTAACAAACCACAGAGTAGGTTAAATCCTTTTGAGATGCACCATGTAGACACAATTCATTTTTTAAATAAAATAGAATTAGGAGAAATCAAGCAAGTGTATAGGAAAGTTTTACTACAGCAAATAGTTTATTAATATAGTGATGCTTATTATTATAATACACTAGAAATTGTATATAGGATCGAGTGACGTCGATTCACTATATTATGGGGTGGCTAGCCCCTGATCAACAACACGGATGTGAAATAAATAACAATAGGATTTATTAGTAGGCACACTGGGCGAAAAAACCCATCACAAGTCCACATAAATACACATAAATAAATAAAAACAATTGGGCTTCCAAAATGAATTTTTCGGTGTCAAGTCCAAGGTAGGTTTATACCCGTAGGTCGTACCTGACGCGTTTCGCCCATTAAGGGCTTCATCAGGGGTAACTCGTGGTTGAAGCAGTTCATCAAGAAGCTTACATAAAAATATGTCTTATGTATCCTGGAATATATATAAAAATACTGTTAGTGCATATCCTGTATTGAGTCTATTCTATCCAATTGTAGTGCCTTCCAGAATCAGGTGGCCCCAACGGGGTCGTTCATATTCAATTAATTTCACATTTATTTCATCACACATCAGGACCCCGAGTGCGGATGTGTGGAACCCAGGTGCCGTCAGGAAGGACCATTTTTTTCTGAACTAGACCATCTGACCCATATGGTAACAGAACCGTCCACAGGACCGGGCTGCTCTTTCCCCAGGTACACGATTGAGCGGGTGACCGCAACCTATGTTCTGTATATTTATCTGTACTTTTTGGATATTTTGGTTGATGTCGACACCGATTGTTGGTATAATAACATACACGTTGAAGTGATGAAATAAATGTGAAATGAATTGAATATGAACGACCCCGTTGGGGCCACCTAATTCTGGAAGGCACTACAATTGGATAGAATAGACTCAATACAGGATATGCACTTACAGTATTTTTATATATATTCCAGGATACATAAGACATATTTTTATGTAAGCGTCTTGATGAACTGCTTCAACCCCGAGTTACCCCTGATGAAGCCCTTAATGGGCGAAATGCGTCGGGTACAACCTACGGGTATAAACCTACCTTGGACTTGACACCGAAAAATTCTTTTTGGAAGCCCAATTGTTTTTATTTATTTATGTGTATTTATGTGGACTTGTGATTAATGGGTTTTTTCGCCCAGTGTGCCTACTAATAAATCCTATTGTTATTTATTTCACATCCGTGTTGTTGATGTCTGTGCCGTGAAAGTCTCAGGGGCTAGCCACCCCATAATATAGTGAATCGACGTCACTCGATCCTATATACAATTTCTAGTTTATAATATTAGAGATGTTGGCACCCACCGTAACTTCCCTCTGGTTCCACCATAATTATTATTATAATATCCTTATTTTTGATGCATCTGTTGCAGAGAATGGTAACCCTCCCTGTAACCTGAAAAACTGAAAATCTTAATGACCAATTGCATATCAAGATCATGGCAGATCTACATAGGTTTAAGGATGAGAGCTCTCCGCATAACCCTCTCTCAGGCTGCAACACAAAAGGATCTTAAAGCAATAAAACAAGCAGGTTACCAACTTTTCACAAAGGAATTCTACAGCCCTGGAGGAGGGAATGTGACAATGTAAGTAGGGTTAAAGTGTGTACTATGAAGAGCAAAAAATCTAAAAATAGTCTGCTCTGCGATCGACATGACACACAGGTTTCTATACTAAGACTGTGTTACTATTCACATTTATGAGCTTCATTTTAGGTTTTCGATTTGCATTTTGGCTGAGCTTCTAACTACTTTGATACACAGAAGTTCAGCCACACACAGTGTGCAAGAGTCCCATTAGGTTTTACATGTCTAAAAGAAAGATGTTAAAAAAAAATAAGAAGTGTGACTTTACATGGTCTCAATGATATTGCTAACTTTATGCTGGTACGCCCTCCGGTGAAGACAGTTCCGCGTGTGAAACATATCGTACAGGTTCCCAACTTCCTACAACAGAAAAACAAGAAAAAAAGAACACAAAGTTAGAAAAAAAAATGCAGGCAAAGCAGTTGTTTGTTAGGCATTGTCTACACTTGGTGTCACTGATGCGTCCATGACTCCCAACTCTTAAGGGCACGGGGTGTTTTCTATGCGTCATGCAGCGTCATTGCTGCAACACCTGAAGAATGGGCTGTATCTGCACAGTCCCTTTTCCCCGCAGTGCAGCTGAATCTAGGAATTATTTTTTATTTACCCACCAACTGTCTTAGGGTGGCAGAACATATGTGGTTCTTGCTCTCCATTGGTGACTCCTACCGTGCTAGACCTGTCCCCCACGTCATTGTGTCTATGTCTTGCTTTGCCACCTTTACGCTGTAGCGCCATCACCTACAATGCCGAGCTTATGGAATGGATATACACTGTAAAAGGAGGACATGGAGAATGCACCCACAGACTAGAGCGCAAGGACAGAAGACAGCACCAGCAATGAGGGGACAGGTGTGAGATTATCTCAGTTTGCATGCCTCCACACTAAACCTCTGCCGAGCCTTTCTATAAGGCTCAGCACCTGCTGCTGAAAGTTCCTTCCATAAACGCAGAGTGCTAAGCCATACAATCACATTTGTGTAAAACTAGTATTTCCGATCACATAAAAAAATCAAAAACAAAATATACACAACAACTTACCTTTTCCCTTGTGCATATGTGCTTCTTGTTGTCAACCGTACAGACCCGAACAAATTTCAAATATCGCTTATAATCAAAATTATTTTGAATACCCAAGTGATGGCAGTCCCTGATGGAAAAATGTAGACTAGTCAGAAATGCACTGCAATACCTGTAGATAAGTTATACTCTGACACAGTATGCTTCATCTAGAACAGAGACATTTTGGTCTACACACATATACACTGTAAAACACAGGGATGTGGCACATATGGACTACAAATAAAGTGAGTGTAGTTCATATGTGTAGTGTACAGTGTGTAGTCCATGTGTGTCATCCATGTTTATCCCCCATATCTGTGTATAGTATGTGTGGTCCAGGTGCCCCGCCCATCCCTGTATGAACAGTGTGTGTAGTCCATGTATGCCCCCCATCCCTGTGTTTGCAGTGTGTGTGTGTGCAGTTCATGTGTGCCCCCATCCTGTGTGTACATGGTGTGTGTAGTCCATGTGTGTCCCCATCTTTGTATGTAGCCCATGTGTGTCCCCATCCCTGTGTGTACAGTTCCTATACCTTTCCTACCCCCAGACCCATCCTGGTACCTCTATCCCAAACTGTTTTCCCTGCAGCCCCCCTACCTGCTGCACTCGCCATTTCTCTGTCCTCCAACTCTGGGAGTAGAGAACTACTGATCCCAGCATACTCCGAGCAGCGGGCACTCACTCAGTGACATAACTGGAATGCAATATATTTCTCTAATAGCAGATATGCTGCAAGCCAAAGATAATTCCTCGGTGGGCTAAATTTGACCCCCAAGCCAGAGTTTGATAACACCTAGAACATATTGTCTTATATGATCAGATCTAAACATGGAGCTTCCTGAATGTGTCTGCTTATTTGTACCCAGGTTCAAAGTTTAATTAAGCGGAATCTCCCTATCCTCTACAAAGCTATAGAATTTATATTCCTGGCTTCTACAAAAGGTGATAAATTATCTGAACTGGCTCAGATTTAAGTGGCTTTGACCATCAGCCATGGTTTAAAAATGTAAAATCGGTCAGGTTTTAGATAGAACCGCTTACTGGCTGATCTTTGAGGGACAGATGACCAGAATAACAAGCTCCTTCTTTAGACATGACAAGGCTGGCTCCACAGTCAGAATGTGTCGCCTCTGTATAAAATCCTGAAAAAGTTTAATGAGAACCCAGGGAGTGTAAATAACCTAAAGAAAGTAACTTCCAAAAGAAACTGTTTAAAAAGTAGGTGCACAGGGCAAGTCTTGGGTCTTTTAGTACTTTTAACTTTCAACCATCACTCAAGAGAAGCTAACCCGGCCATTGGATTCCCCCGCTGATCAGGGGGTAGGTGGCACCATAGGCCTTTATTTAATGGAGGGGGCATCGCCTTTTCCCAGCACAACTCTGGCGTCTCCAGTGACACCGGAGTTGTGCATGGGACCTCCAGGCGGGTAGGAAATCGCAGTGGACCATACTGTGATCCACTGTGATTGCCCGTGGCGTGCTTTAAAAAAAAATAATAAAAAGTGCGCCACGTGCGTAACGCCCAGGAGATTAAAAGATCCAACCGTCGGGTGCTCGAGTTGAGGAGTAATTCACATTGCATCATAAACTTCCTTAGCGATAACATGACATTAATAAATTAGTTTGGGATTAAATAAGCTGTACTGTACCTGGCAAAGTAGTCCCATTTATCCACATCAATGCCGTTTCTTTTGTTAGCCACAATCTCATACAGGAAGCTTTTCTCTTCTGTTCGACCTTTGTACGGCCACTCCTGATTCTAAATTTAAAAAGTGTATACACTTAACATACAGCAACAAACACAACAATAACATGCAATGAAAAGCCCATAAAGAAGTAGAGAATCTTGATATGTGTCATGCCTAAAACTCTTCTCCAATGGCGGAGCCACAAGACTACTAGTGCTATGGCCTATGGAGAACCAAGTCAGGGGAGACAGGTGACTCCACCTTTTTATGGGCACATTCACACTTAAACATGAACATTGCAAAAATCTTATGGATCCATGAAGCCCAATGGTAAACATCCGTGTGCCAAATACAGGACGTGATGTCACTTCTGGCATCAGGAAGTGGCCCTCACCCTCTGCAATTCCAGTAAGTTTTTCCTGTATTAGATAATGGAGAACTGGACAGTTATGATCTAACATGGCCCATTGTTTATAATGGAGGCAACAGCTGTCATTCCCCAAACGCACGAGAAGAGGATACAAATCAACAAAAACTTGGACGATGTGCTTCATGCGGGTGCACCTGCTACACCTAAACGCTTCTCATTTTCCACTAAAGGGAGGGGTTTTATAAAAAAATAAATAAATAGTACCATGCAGTACACAGGATTATTGCATTTTCAGTATTTATATTATTTATGAACTCTTGTTTGTATAATTTTAAAAATTTTATTATTACATAATTATAGGCAGCGTGTGTGTGTCCCATCCCTGTGTGTACAGTGTGTGTGTAGTCCATGTGTGTCCCCATCTATGCATGTAGCCCATGTGTGTCCCCATCCCTGTGTGTACAGTTCCTATACCTTTTCTACCCCCAGACCCATCCTGGTACCCCTTTTCAAACTCTGTTTTGCCTGCAGCCCCCCTACCTGCTGCACTCACCATTTCTCTGTCCTCCAACTGAGCATACTCCGAGCAGCGGGCACTCAGTGACATTACTGGAATGCAATATATGTCTCTAATAGCCGATCTATTTTTCTAAAAGCAGTATTTATATTATTTATGAACTCTTGTTTGTATTTTATTTGATCAAATTTAATTATTACATAATTTTAGGCAGCAGAAGGTCCCAATGCACAGTAATAACACTACAGTGTGGTGCATATTAACCTCCCTGGCGGTACACAGTTCTCTGCCGATTCCCCCGCCCCCTCTTTCCCCTGGAAACTGACACCCCTCCATTGCCAGGGAGGTCTATGGAGGCCCCACCCCTCCCCCACCTGGCAAAATCGATTGGCAGGATTCAGGGTCGCCGCAGGTTTGCCAAGCATAGTTATAGTATGCCCAATCCCACCTCGTGCAGAGTTTGTTTTGTAAACCCCCAGGGAGGTTAAAAAATTAAATAATTATATAGAACAGAAAGCTGAAAGTTCAGTTGCCGAGCGATTTGAGTTTTGAAAACTCCCCCAAGGCTGTTTTGTTCTTTGATAGCACCTTATGGGTTAGGTTAACGAACAATCAATTCATACATCCCAATACAATACATGAACCCTGTGAAAGAATGCTGCTATGGTTAATCTTAACATACCACACAGACCAGTATGAAGGAACCTCCAGGCAAGGATTAAACAATGGCTCAGACACACAAAAAGACCAAACACATATAAAAGAAAAACTCAGCTTCACTTACGGAAGAACTGTTCTGACTGCAGTTAAACACGTCCTCAGCTTCGGTACACGGAGGGCCAGCAATCTGCTCCTTAATAAATGTGAGATCTTCAGGTAACTGGAGCCCATATTTCTTCATAACGCTCTCCAATCCGTTAGACTCAATGAGGTGGTCAAACATCTTCACTGAAGCAGATTCATGCTGGAAGAGAAGCCAAGGCTCCATGAAACAGCAGCAAGGACATACACCCATCAATAAAACTGACCCATGGCCATCTCTTCTCTTTACTTACCTCCCTAGCGGTTACCCTGAGTGTAAACTAAGAAAGATAAGGTTGAAAAAGAGCCTCCGCTCCAAAGGCGTCCCATTGTTCCTGTTGAGCCCCCCAGCATCTGTAAGCAGGAAGTGATCTCAACCCCAACAAGGAAGTGAGGTCATCCTGGAAAGCACATGGCCCTGAGAGATCAAACCTTGTAAACCTCTTTTAATGTGAGTATCTTGTCTGTTGTTTTGTTTCATTTTGTTTTATCTTATCCAATTCCACATTATTTAACCATTTGTTGTACTAGGTTGTGCGCCTCTGTCCTTGTTCTTATTTGTCTCTTACCCTGAGTGTAGCATGTGGCAAGGGCGTTTTTCAAACTCCCCCTGAGCTACATTTGATATTACTTGCCTGCCTGCAGCAATGCTTGTTCTCTGTGACGCAGCGCTGCAGCAGGGGAGGAAGACCGACGTCTCTGAGAGCAGTGACAGCGGGGAAAATACCAGATCACTCAATTTAATTAAAGCAGGGTACAGACCTGCAGATATGGGTCAAATCGATGGGCGTTTCGAGCGTCATGCGCGCTCACGGCCATCTATATGACCCATATCATCTGCCCCTTGCGCTGTTTTCGAGCGGGACAAATCAATCCCGCTTGAAAACAGCCTTATCGGACATGACCGTTAATACGGCGATGTCCGATGCTTTGCCTTGGACCTCCAGGCAAAGCTCGGCTGAAGAGGAGGAGCCGGGGAGAGGCAGTTCTCACGCTGACGCAGAGTACATCAGACGACTCGAATATCGAGCCTTCTGTACCCTGCTTAAAACTACACACAGATGCTTTCCCATTTAAAAATATTGGATTAGATTTTGCACAAAATTTAAGGAATTTCTCATTTAATTTCCCAGTATATTTTGCATACATTCAAATTTTTTTCCTATAAATATTTTTGGGATTTTGGGCATACATCTGCTTTAAGTTAAGAATTTTAAATATGTAATGCTGTAATTTTGTACATGCCGCTTTGGAGAAAACTTAACCTCCCTAGCAGTTGAGACAAACCTAGCTCAGAGTACTGTGTTAAAAACAGCGCGGTAGGGTCTTACTGCTAAAGAGGTTAATAACACAAGTGCAGAGAACACCCCCTTTCAAAGTTAGAGAGAAGAGAAGGGAGGTATTCTGTAGACAGGGTCCTAGCCATCGGCATCGGCCCCTCCATGTGGGACGTGAGGGGGAATGGTACAGGTATCTGACTAAGAGGGTGATAGCGGTTCATCTGAGGTTTTGCTGCAGCTGAGGATGCCGGTCAAGCTGTGAAAGGCAGTAATTCTGCCAGGCGGTGCTCGAAAACACTTCATTACACCTCTTCAGTCACTAACCCCTAATCTGATGCCCCTGATCCTGCCCACACCCAGATGCTGCCCTAGGCAACCACCCATGTTGCCCATGCCTAAAACCACCACTGTCTGTAGACCTTTGCCTACATCTACAGGTGGACAAACTTATGAACTGCGAACGAACTTTGCCAAATGAGCATTTAAACCTGAAACGAATAGCTAGCAAGTATACATAGGAAACCGAAACATGAAACTCACTTTGAACTTCTTATTTGGGCAAGCAAGTGGCATAAATCTTCCATCAAACATATGAGAAAATGGTCCATGACCTAAAAAGGAGAGCAAAGACACGTTTACCATTACAAGAACACAATTCTTAATAAAGCAAACACAGGGTCCAATATTATAAAAATAAATACCATATTTTTTGGACCATAAGAAGCGCTTATTCACCCCAAAAATTGGGGGTAAAGTGCCTGCGTCTTATGGTCGGAATGCACGAGGCAGATTAGCTGGGGAGCTGTCAGTTGCGAGATGCCGGACGGTATCCGATTCTCCCATCTGTACTGTATAATTGCCTATGCCTGCAGAGCTCAGAGCCCTGCTGGTAAAAGCAATGAAGAGAGGCATAGAGGAAAGTAACAGCCAGCCGAAGAGGAGGGCAGGAGTGTAGGAGAATGTGCAGCCCGGCCCTCCTCCTCCATCAGTGCAGAGAGCGTACTGCTGCTAGTGACACCTACTGGCTGAATTGAATACTGCATTCATTGAATTCATTGCATGAACCCAATTGATGTGAACATTTATTAAATATTTTTTTTCTGGTTTTCCTGCCCTAAAAACTGGCTGTGTCTTATGGTTTGGTGCGTCCTATAGTTTGAAAAATACGGTGTATAAAATAACAGGTTCAATATTAAAAAGGAAACATAAAATCTTATCAGTTACATAAGTAAAAGTTCAACCTAATCAGAAAATTGCCTCAGTTGGCTGTGTCACTAAAAATCAATGCACTGCTTGAGTGGCTGACATCTTCTGATGTCTTCTATGTTGAACAGTTTTGCAGACATTTTACCAATAAGGGAGTTATCATTTATTTTTATTTTCAAGTCATTGGCACATTTGCTTTTTTCCCTCTGCCTTCAAACAACCAAGCTTTACCAGAGGGTAGGGGTAGCATAAGGTTATTACACTATAATATTCCCTAAAATACCATTATGTGAAATGTCTGTGAAGGTTTTCATACATCCAGGTCATTGTAGATCTGTAGTGTTTAACCTCCTTAGCGGTGGAGACGAACCCTGTTCGTTCGGCGTTCAGGGTCACCCCAACCGCAGGGGGAGTGGGCATCGGGTGTACTTGCCGCGATCGCCTGTACCCCGCTGTTGAAAACGGTGCAGTATGGATGGTGCGCTGTGTTTGTTTCTTGAAGAATTTGTTAAGAAAGCCAGTTGAATGACTAGCAAAACATCTTCAAGTAATAAACACAGCAAGTCCAGTTGATTTGAATTAAACACTACAGATATATCATTATATTTAGCTTGTGAAGTGCCGAGAAAAAAAAAAAAGAAAAACACTACAAACTTACCCAAGTCATGGCAGAGTCCGGCGATCTGGACACACAGCACGTCTCTCTGGTTTATCTGGAGCTCTGGTTGGCGTTCATGCAAAACCTTCACAAGGCACCCCGCCAGGTGACCCACGCTGTGCAAATAAAAGACAGCCCAGATGTCATTCTCTAATGCAAGATCACCAGTTTGAACACATATTTGGTTGTGCATGGTCATACACATAAAACTTCAACCTCTATAGTCACCATATCTTTCAATTGAAGTAGCAATAAAACCATTTGTAAAAAGTCAGAGGCAAAAAATGGTGCAGTGTACACCTCTACAATGAATGCCTAATGTAGGCGACAGTACACAGTATATTTGTAGACTGCGTGCAGCCTTGTCCATTCACTATCACTAACTCAATGAGACCCTATCTCGGATCACTACATAACAGAGACTAAACCTCCCATAGTCCAGGTTAAAATTAGAAGGAAGACATAGGAAAAATAAAATATGAATCAAAAGTTTTTGTTTTCTGGTATCAAAATTGACAAAAAATGGACATCCTTTTTACTTGTAGTGTATCCCCCCCCCCCCCCTCCTATGCAATGGGCTTGATCCTCATTAAATGTGTGTGTGTGGGGGGGGGGGGGGGGGGGGTGGTCACTGTCAGACTGCCACTCACTGCTTTAGGGCCCTTTCACACTACATTTGTGTCCGACTATGTTAGGGACATTAGATTGTGAGCTCCTCTTATAGACATTTAGGGTATATGTTCCCACTTAGGCGATCAGCCGCTGAGCGGATGCGAGTGCAATCGCGTGCACCGATCGCGCGTGGCCGATGATGTGATTTCTGATGTGTTCGACCACACGATTTTTTTTTTTTTTCAAATCATCTTTATTAGAGAAGATCACACAGCATACAAATGAAACAGACAAGACCACCAAGTATCGAGCATAACCATACATGGAAAAGTAATATGGCCTATGCGTCCCTCACATTTCTGATAATAGTATGCACCGCCGTAACAAAACTACAAAATACAACAACTAACCCCACCATCCGGAAGACCAATACGGTCCACCGGCCCACTGCGCAGCCGTCCCGCCCCCGCCCCTCCAAAAGAATACAGAAAGAAAAAGATACATATCCTTCCTGGTCGAGATAGAGCACCTTCGATGAGGGTCGTGCGAATCCCCGCCAGGGCAGAGTTGGCCGGCAACCTTAAAGGGCCCAGCGGTGGTACCCTAACCTGTTGCTCAGGTACCATTTAGGATCCTTAAACGCATTACAATGAAAAAACTCGTGAAACTCTGCCTGGGCCTAGAAACCGGGGCGGGGTGAGGAAACCCTTCCACTAGAGAAGAACTTTCCCTGATGGCCTTGTGATTGCGGGACTGCCAGTGCATTGATCTTTTTCCATAGTGCATCAGATAGACGCAAGTAATTCTCCACATCAGACACAGTTAGTGGGCGGGGACCATGAGCGCAGTGATAATCCACTTGCCTGAGGATACCCTTGTTAGCCACTAAAAAAGCAGAGCTGTGCGATTCTCGGGGGGGCTCGAGGGGCCACGGCCCCGAAGTGAAGCATCCGAGACACCTGCAGCGGGGCGGGATGCGGGACAGGCAATAATAGCAGTGAGGGGGACAGGTCAAACCGCTGGTTTCGTACGGTCGTGCACAAAAGTCAGGACTCGGCACCGCCAGAACGTGCTGTATATGTCCACAAGTCCAAAACGAGTGTGATTTAGGTCCGCGGTCGGAGAGGACGAGGATTAGGGCACTCCTGTACAAGTGTCAAGGGAGGCGTCGGCCACCTACGGTGTAGGTATGGGCCAGTTGCCCGGGTATAATTTAAGAACCCATTTCCTGAGACAGGTCTCACTAATGCGAGAGTTTCCTTAAACATGCCAGCTCCGTTCAAACCAAAATCCTCGTGTATGCGCGGAGATATCTAGGAAACTCGCCCCATGCTCGGCCGTTAGTCGCGGAGATTGTGGAGTCGGCCTGCGTTGCCTGTAGGTATACAATGAAAGCTCCGAAATAAAAGAGCGTTTGTTGGAAGATGCGGCAGTAAGGGAGAATTTGCGGAGTGTTTGGGGCCATAACCCTGGGCCCCCCCCCCCCGTCCATCGTGCTGAGCCAGGGAGCCTTTACGATAGCGTCACACAGTACATGGGATTTAGGGAATAGAATATTTATCAACAAAAGGCTTGAAAGGGGAACAGCTACCCCTTCCGTGGGGTGAGGATTTCCACGAAAAGAACGCACTACCCGCTGCTCCCAACTCCGCAGTAGTTTGTTATCGTTTGGCCTTCTGGAAGGGAAAAGCCCGGGGACGGGTACGTTTGTGAATGGGCATGAGAGGTGAGAAGGATCCTGCGCGACCCAAGAACTTTCTAGCTTCCGCCATGCAATAAATAGTATCTCTAAGGAGAACGCAGTGCCTTAATCAGGACAGGACAGGGAGGTGAGGAATCCTCCAGTGCAATATTCCCCTCAAAGACCATGGTCTATAGTGGGACTCTCAGTAGTATCAGTAAAGTGAGTCGTGGATGACATCCAATCCTCAATGACGTTAGGAAAGCAGGACAGGTTGTACAAAACGTAAGTCAGGGAGGTTTCACTACAGTTTGGAGGACCGGTTGTGCAGCTTTTCAGGGCTATCTGGCCGTTTTCCCAGGCCAGATAAATTGGAAACTGCGGCGTAGAAAGTCTTGGAGATGTCCCTGGTGGCGAAGCAGAAGGGGGACGCGTCTGCAAGGGATATAAAACAGTCGGGGAGGAATGAAATCAGTTTGATGGCAACGTCCCATCAAAGACAATGGTAGATCATGCCAGTTGGTGAGTTCCCAGGATTTTAGTGAAAATGGACCACACGATTTTTACTCATGATTTAGAAGAAAAAAAAAAAAGAAAGATAAATCGCACCTGATTAAAGAAAAAAGTTTGCCACTTGATCGCGCCCATAGAGAAGGAATGGACACGTTTTTTGATCAAGTCCATTCATGTCTATGGGTGCGATCAGGAATGAAAAATTTCGTCCACTCGCAGCCCGCAGGTCGCACAGCGTCCGATCACAGCCTTTAGTTGAAGTGGGGACAAGCCCATTCAACTAAATGGAAGCCATCAGTCACGATCGTCGAGCGCGATTAAAAAAGTGGGAACAAGCCCTTTGTGATATGGTTATGAAGTGGACAGGGCAACGTGGGCTTTAAAGGCACGTTGTTGATGAGTAAGCTAAATAGACATTAAATCCATTGAAAATTCTTTTTTCTTTATTGAGTGCAAAAACACATGAAGCCAGTTTTACCGTTCACGGTAAAGCTGGTACACATTTGCTCATATTAGAGCGAAAAAATACAGACAGAATGTAAATCATTTAAAAAAATGACAACCGTCGATTGGTGCATTCCGCATTCCAACGCGTTTCGCCTGTGACGTGTTGCCCTGTCCACTTCATAGCCTTAAAACTTATAGGGTGCGGCACGGATTTTTTGATATAGAGTCTAGGGGAGAGGGCTCAACAATTTGGACCTAGGTCACTTCTCTTTCCCTTTGTGATATGACTGTATATACCACAAGTGCGGCCCTCGGCATCAATAAAGGGCAGCACAAAACATTTACAATCTGTACTGACTTGTATAAGCATTTTATTAATGAAAAAAAGACAGTGGCAGAGCAAGAAGACCTTTTTCATTTTTTAAATAACATTTGTTTAATATTAGACTTCAAGCATTAGGGAACAGTGTAGTATGGTAATGCACATTTTGTGTCGTGTATATCATCAAAGGTTAGGTGCCTAATAGATATAATCAAAGACATTGATACTATCGATGGGGAACATAACCTTCGATTCGGCAGACAGACGTGTTCCTATGCCCTATACATTAACAATTAGGTTTAAGCAAGTGGAGGACTGAGGGGGCCGCCAAAGAACGTCTAAAGGGCCGCAGGTTGGGCATCTGGGGTATATACTCTACATAATATGTTGGTGCAATATAAATACGGGATAATTATAAAAATAGTACCACAACGCACAAGGGGGGGGGGGGG